>JAQPPZ010000965.1:4800000-6000000 GCA_028583015.1 Wollemia nobilis | reverse complement strand
TTATATGAGAGTTTTATAATTTTAAATTTTACATAATTTTGCATTTCGAAGGTAAATAAGATTTCAAGGCTTTGCATGTTTATATTTTTAGCATTCTAGTCCATTTCTAGATTTTATTTTTATTTTTCTAACCCTTCTTTTTTGCAGATTATTTTAAAACTTCGATGATTAAAAAATAAAAATAAAAATAAAATACCAAAAATAAATACATGGGTGTGAAGAATGAACTTCAATATTTCATTCAAAATAATTTCGATCCTATTTTGAAGCCATTTTGAATTTATAAAAAATATTTAAATTTGTTGTTATATGAGAGTTTTATAATTTCAGATTTTACATAATTTCATATTTTAAAGGTAAATCAGATTTAGAGGCTTTGCATTTTTTTAAGCAAAAATTGTAGGCCTCTTGGTCTTAGAGACAATGATAAGGGGGTTCGACACTATTAAAGTCCCTAGGAGTTATGGCCATGTCCACACCAACATTATCAATTAGATTTTGGGTACCCAATTCAACTTTTTGGTAGGGGAGATTCAAACTGGATCTTGGAGGATTGCCTCTCCTCTCCAACTCACCTACAACACTTGGGGTCAAGGCTTTGCATGTTTACATTTTCAATATTCTGGTCCATTTTCCATAATTTTATTTTTATTTTTCTAACCCTTCTATTTTGTAGATTATTTTAAAAATGTTGCGATAAAAAAAAAAAAAAAAATTAAAATGCCAAAAATAAATACATAGGTGTGAAGAATGAGCTTCAATATTTCATTTAAAATAATTTTGATCCCATTCTGAAGCCATTTCGAATTTATAAAAATTATTTAAAGTTGTTATATGATAAGGATTTTTATAATTTCATATTTTACATTATTTTTTTTGATTGGTAGAAAGGGTTTTGAAAGGTCCCTGAACCTTGTACAAGAGAGATTACAATAAATCCAAATCGACCGAGGTGGTCCAAGAAGAGAGGAATAGAAAGTTGGCAAACCTCCACCCTAGGGAAGGTGTCGCGAAATCGCGACCAAAATGGTGATGTCGCGAAATCGCGACAAGAAGCGCCGTAGAAGCCGAAGGAAGAAAAGAAGTCACGAAAACGCGACAAGAATCGCCATCGGAGCCGAAGAAGGAAAGAAGTCACGATATCGCGACATGTTGCAAAGTGTCGCGATATCGCGACAAGTTGCAGGGTTGGAGCCGGTCGAGAAGAAGAGTCGCGAAATCGCGACAAGAAAAAGAAGTCACGAAATCGCTACAAGAATTGAAAACGCTGTCGAAGAGAAAAGGTGTCACGAAATCACGACAAGAATGCAGACCGCAGCCGAAATAGAAAATGAGCCCCGAAATCGCGACGAAAGTGGAAGCCTGCTGCCAAGAATAAAAGGTGTCACGAAATCGCGACAAAAAGGAAGACCTCCGTTGGAGAGAAAAACGGTCGCGATATCGCGACAAGGATGAGAGTCCGCCGTTGGAGAGAAAAAAGGTCGCGATATCGCGACAACCTGGAAGCCCGCCGTTGGAGAGAAAAAAGGTCGCGATATCGCGACAACCTGGAAGCCCGCCGTTGGAGAGAGAAAAAACGTCGCGAAATCGCGACAAAAATGAAGACCGCCTTGGAGAGAAAAAAATGTCGCGATATCGCGACAAGTTTGCGCAAAGGCGCCCGGAGAGAAAAAGTGTCGCGATATCGCGACAAGTTTGCGCAAAGGCACCCGGAGAGAAAAAGTGTCGCGATATCGCGACAGAATGGAAGACCGCCGTTGGAGAGAAAACCCGTCGCGATATCGCGACCGAATGGAAGACCGCCGTTGGAGAGAGAAAAGGTGTCGCGATATCGCGACAAAAATCAAGACCGCGCTTGAAGGCCAAAAGTGTCGCGATATCGCGACAAGTTTGCGAAAAAGCACCCGAAGGGAAAAGGTGTCGCGATATCGCGACAAGTTTGCGAAAAAGAACCCGAAGGGAAAAGGTGTCGCGATATCGCGACAAGTTTGCAAAAAAGCACCCGGAGAGAAAAGGTGTCGCGATATCGCGACAAGTTGGAAGACCGCGCCAGAGGGAGAGAAAAGTGTCGCGATATCGCGACAAAAAGCAACCTCGCGGCCTGAGCAAAAAGGATAACGCAGCAAGCTGAGATTTTGCAACCAACTTAGAAAAATGACGCGAAAGCGCCCCAAAGATGCCAAAACGCCATCGAAAAACCCGAAGACCAAGAACCCACTCACATTGTGCAAACATTGGAACTTGAAGAAACGTCCCTTAGACCGATTGGAAAGGAATCTCTCCAGACCTGAATGTCTGTTGCGTCAACTCCCTTATTAGCAAGCCAGTCCGCAGCTTTGTTTCCTTCCCGGTATTGATGTTGAATGATTAATTCTGGATAGACACCAATTAGTGTCTTGCATTCGTCGAAGATGGAAACAAGGGCCCAGGGAGGCACAGAGGTTCCTTTGAGCCAGTTGATGCAATGCAATGAGTCTCCTTCTATGATGAGTTTATTGATAGACAAGCCTTCCAAGAGAATCAAGCTTTGGAACAAGGCCCGAGCCTCGGCCATATTGTTGGACTGAATTCCTAAGTTCTGAGCAAAGGCCAAAATTATTTCTCCTCTATGATTTCTGAGAATTCCACCTCCGCCCGCCGCTCCAGGGTTGCCTTTGGCTGCGCCATCGAAATTGAGCTTGTGCCACCCAGAAGGAGGAAAGACCCACTTGATAATAGACCTACCAACAGAAGTGCGGGGTGTTGCAGAAAAATTGAGAAGATTGAAATGATTTGCTAGATCCAATTCAAGTCCAGGAGGGGGAGGTTTGGACGATGAGACGAGAGAGGCATTCTCCGTAGCAAGGGCCAAGATTTTGGCAACAACAATCTTCTTATCCTTGGCAAGGTTTTGAAAAATTCTAGCATTTCTCTCAAGCCAAATCTGCCACAGGAAAATGTGAAGGCACGCTTGCCACATGAATTTGAGTTGATTGCTTTTGAAGGGCCGGGGCCACTATTGAAAAAGGAGGGGAATGGAATGAGGGAGGGCTACGGAGATGGCGAAAGTGTTGAAAACCTGGTTGAGCACTGCAAGGGAGAAGGGACATTCCAGAAAAACATGCACAGTAGACTCACAGGCATTTTTACACAGGATGCACCAATTGGGGATGAGAAGCCCTCTGTTTATCAGATTGTCAGTGGTGAGGATTCTATTTTGGATGGCCAACCAGCAGAAGAATTTAACCTTGGGAATGATCTTGGGAACCCAGACCAGATTAGTGGAGTCACGGCCATCACTGGGAGCTTCTTGGCTGTAGTAGGCAGATTTAACAGTAAACTGCCCAGAATCTTCAAGGTTCCAAACCATGGAGTCTTCTTTGTGAGAGTTGGGGATTATGCAGCTCCTCAGTAAGTTTTGAAGCCGTCTAAGCGCCTCGATGATAAGTCTAGGCCCATTCAAAGCCAATTGTTTCCATTCGGGTCTTGTAGTACCTGGGTTGATGAAATGGCACACCTTATCTCCAAAGGTAGCTTCGGTCACCGTCTTGAGCATAGCAAGATGAGGATCTTGACTGAGAGGTTTGTCACGGATCCAAGGATCATCCCAAAAATGAATGGCCGCTCCATTTCCAAGACACCACCTTAAACCTTCCATGATGATCTTCCTTGATTTAGTGACACCATTCCAGAAATGAGATCCGCCAGGAAGGTAGTGCTCTCCAAGAAAGGGAACCTGATGAAGGTACTTAGCTTTGATGATGTCAATCCAGGTGGCTTTTTCATTGATGGTAAGTCTCCAGGATTGTTTGGCAATGAGAGCCATGTTCATCCGCTTGATGTCCCTGAAGCCGAGACCTCCATCCTTTTTCTTGGAACAAACCTTGTCCCAGGCAACAAGGGAAAATTTGTTCTTGTTTTCGTTTCCCGCCCAAAGGAATCTACGTTGAATTTGCTCAATTCTTTGGCAGATGGAAGCTGGAGCTTTGAAGATAGATAGAAAAAAAATAGGAATACTTTGCAGGCAAGCCTGGACCAGAGTGGCTTTGGCTGCCTGACTGAGCATTGAACTTTTCCAGCCTGCAAGTTTCTTGTTGAGACGATCTAGAACAGGGTTCCACATAGCCGAGACCGATTTGCCATGGAAAAGCGGTAATCCGAGATAAGTAGTTGGAAGGTTCCCAATGATACACCCAAGGATCTCAACAATCCTGTTTTGCCTGTGGATGGGAGTATTGAGGAAGTATAGCTTGCTTTTGCGGTAATTGACTTTCTGGCCCGCCGCCTCTTCATAAGAGTCAAGGATGTTCTTAATGATTTTTGCTTCGGGGACAGAAGCCAGAGAGGAAAGAATAGTATCATCTACAAACTACTGATGGGAAATGGCCTTGGTAGTTGAGGCAGGTTTGATCCCAGAGACAAGTCCACTATTGCAGGCAGTAGTAAGGGTTCTTCCGAGAGTTTCAGCCAAAATGATGAAGAGGAAGGGTGACAGGGGGTCCCCTTGACGAATGCCTTTAAAACTTGGAAAAAAGCCGACAGGTGAACCATTGATAAGAACAGAGAACCAAGCAATAGAAATACATTCTCGAACCATCTTAACCCATTCTTTGTGAAATCCAAACTTCTCAAGGACCTCAAACAAGAATTTCCATGAAACCCGATCAAAGGCCTTGTTCATGTCAAGCTTAAGGAACATACTGGGTTTTTTGTTTTTATAAGCCGAATGAGCCAACTCATGGACTGTTATCACTCCATCAGCAATGAATCTGCCTTTGACCGAGCTGCCTTGGCACTGGTCAATGATGGATGGAAGGATGTCTTTCAGCCTGTTTGCCATGACTTTGGTGATAAGTTTGTAGATGACACTACAGAGACTTATAGGTCTGAAGTCGGAGAGGGAAGCACGCTCATTAGACTTGGGAATTAAAACAATGAAGGTGGAATTGGCTTCTCTCGGCATCTTTTTGGCTCTCTGGAAGAATTTAACCGCAACAACCACATCAGGGCCCACGACATCCCAAAAGTGTTGAAAAAATCAGGGTGGAAAGCCATCAGGACCAGGAGCCTTGTCAGGTTCCATTGCAAACAGAGCATCTTTGATCTCCTCTTCAGTGTAGGATTGGAGCAGTTTCTCATTATCATCGTTAGACACCAACATTGGAATGTTCTAAAGCAGAGAACTTGTTGTGCGGGGGTGGCAGTCAACACTTGGACCTAAGATTTCCTGGAAGTGGTGCACAGCTTCCTGTCTGATGGCATGGATATCAGAGACAATGGTACCATCAGCCTTGGTCAACTCTGAGATTTTATTAGAACCTCTGTGGCGCAAGGTGGAAGCATGGAAAAACTTCGTGTTGGTGTCTCCTTCTTTGAGCCAAAGGCTTCTGGATTTTTGTCTCCAGTAGGACTCTTCTTTAGCCAAAACATTGTGAAGGTTTGAAAGGAGGCATTTTTCTTCCATGAAAGTTTCAACCCTCTGATCCCCTTCCTGAATCAGATTTTCCACCCTTTTGAGCTCATCCAACAGAAGTTTTTTTTCACTAAAAAGGTTGCCGAAAACCTCCCTGTTCTAGCATTTTAGCTTGAGTTTGACTGCTTTAAGTTTGAGGAACAGATTCAAGAGGGGGTTTGGACAAAGGTTTTGCTGCCACCATTGTCGAATACACCGACCTAAATCTGGATGAGTGAGCCACATCTTTTCAAACCTGAAAGGGGTTTTAAAGGTTTTCTGGGGTCGAGAACAATCCATAATAATAGGGTTGTGATCAGATCCAATTTTTGGGTGGCTATGCAGCCTGGCATCACCAAAAATAGGAATGAGTTCTTTGGACAAGAGAAATCTGTCAAGCCAAATTTGGATGTGATGAATGCCCGCCCGTCTGTTGCTCCATGTATAGTTGGATCCTTGGAGCGGTAAGTCCATAAGCTCATTGAGGTTGACAAAATCGTTGAAATCTTCAATGCAGCGGCTGGTGATCGGATTGCCTCCTTGCTTATCAAACAGGTGAAGGGGAGAATTGAAGTCGCCACAGAGCATCCAAGGAAAGTCAGGAAAGTTGTTGCGCATTGCGGTAATGTTATCCCACAACAATCTTCTGTTGACAGGACTGTTAGGTCCATAGACATTGGTGGCAATCCATTGAAGGTTGGTGACTTTGTTAGTGAACAAAATGTTGATGGTTCTGTCAGAGACTGAAAGGACTCTCCCCTCAATAGTTGTCAGATCCCACAAACAAAGGAGACCCTCGAAGGCCCCAGAGGAGGGGCAAGAGACAAAATTGCTATTTTCCCAGATAAGTTTGCAAACTTGATTGCTGTTGTTCTCATCCAGTTTTGATTCTTGAAGAAACATGATATTTGGTTTTAGGTTTTTTCTCACCGACTTGACAGTCCTCTCTTTGGCAGATCCGTTGAGGCCTCTGACATTCCAGGAGACAAACTTCATCGATTTGACTTGGGATTTGCTTTGCGACCTCTGCCTCTCCCTTGAGACAGAGTAAGTTTAGGTCTAACCTCATCCAAATCTTGATGAATGGGTTGTTCGGAAGTAGGACCCAAGGAGGAAGGCACAGAACCATCAGCCGCTTCAAGCTCAGCTGCTTTGGCCAGCTTTTCTGCATTGGACGGTCTTCCCCTTCTCTGTTCTTTGTTGACATCAGCTTTGGGGGCGAAAATGGGAGATTTCAGAGGGCTGGAAGATTGAAGAATAACGGTGGTGTTGGTCCCAGGAACAGGCCTATGGGGGGATGGAGAGCGGGGAGACTGGCACAGTGCAACAGGCTCAGGGGAGAGGGTAAGAGGACGGTTTTGAGTCGGGGGAAGGGGTGGGAAGGGAAGAGGAAGGTGAGAGGGACCAGAATCTGAGGGTGAGTGCGGGGAGGTCATTGTAGCCTTACCCTTGGACAAGGGAGACTGAAACGCAGTGGGTGTGGATGAGATGATTGGATCTATGGGAGGGTCATTGGAGATGTCCTCATTAGTTGGAAGATTATCTAAAGGAGCAAAATGATTGGTACGAGAAGGCAGAGCACTTACGTTGTTGGGAGCAGATGATTTAGGGGGGCCTGCAGAACGGCCTCGGCCCCTGCCAGGAGCCTTTTTTTGAACATTGGGAATCTGGGAATCCTTCTTCCTGCCAGAATCACTAGGAATATCTTTTTTTTGGGAAGGGCATTGAGAAGCCAAGTGACCCTGGGAGTTGCACTCCAAACAAAAAGCAGGCTTGTTCTCATACTCGATTCCTTGACGCCTTCTGAAGCTTTCGACGTTGATGCCGATGCAGGTAGGCAAAACCGAATCCAGATTAGCCATGACACAGACATGGGCATAGGTCATTCTGGTTCTTGCTCTGGTGGTAGGGTCGATGGCAACTAAATCTCCAATCGGTTGGGTGATGCCTTTGAGAGCATCATTATAGAAAAACTGAGGGGGAAGCCCATGGAGTTTGATCCAAATCGAGGCGATGTTGATAGACTGAGTTTCAGGGTCGAAATCTTCCCCCCATCTCCGTAGAAACAAGCATCGACGACCAAAAAACCAAGGTCCACCAGTGAGAATGCGTTGGGTGTCGAGGGCATTGTTTAGCCTTACCATAAAGAACCCCCTAGGAAAGGCCACAAGCTCCATGCTTCCAGACAGCCGCCATTTGGAAAGGGCCCATTCGCGGATAGTTTCCATATCGGGTCGGGCACCAACAAATTTCCCAACCAGAGAGAGGGACTCTTGAAAGATTAGTGGCTCCATAGCCTCGCTAGGAAACGAAACTTCAGTGCCCAAAACAGAGAAAGGCAAAGGAGTTTGAAAAGAGAAAGCTCTAGTCGAGGACCTGACTTTATCCGCAAAGGACAAAGACCACGGTCACGTTTTGGAGGGAGAGGAGGTTGAAACCCTACCGTTACCAGACGCCGTTTTCTCCACACCGTTAGGGTCTTCACCGTGACAAAAGCTGAGTGGGCCTGCAGTAGGCCCAACACCAACTGCAGGGCCCGAGGACAAAGTTGCCAGACCAGCAAACCCCGCCGACCCACCATTCCCGTCATCTCCATCGCCATCATCCACAGACCGCTCCCCCGTGACATTTCAAAAATAATTTCATAATTTATACATTTTAAAGGTAAATCAGATTTCAAGGCTTTGCATTTTATATTTTTAGCATTCTGGTCCATTTCCAGATTTTATTTTTATTTTTCTAACCCTTCTCTTTTGTAAATTATTTTAAAACTTTAACGATTAAAATAAAAATAAAAAATAAATTAAAATACCAAAAATAAATACATGGGTGTGAAGAATGAGCTTCAATATTTCATTCGAAACAATTTTGATCCCATTCCGAAGTCATTTCAAATTTATAAAAATTATTTAAATTTGTTATATGAGAGTTTTATAATTTTGGATTTTACATAATTTTGCATTTCGAAGGTAAATCAGATTTCAAGGCTTTGCATGTTTATATTTTTAGCATTCTAGTCCATTTCCATATTTTATTTTTATTTTTCTAACCCTTCTCTTTTGTAGATTATTTTAAAACTTTGGTGATTAAAATAAAAATAAAATAAATTAAAATGCCAAAAATAAATACATGGGTGTGAAGAATGAGCTTCAATATTTCATTCAAAATAATTTCGATCCCATTCCGAAGCCATTTCAAATTTATAAAAAATATTTAAAGTTGTTGTTATATGAGAGTTTTATAATTTCGCATTTTGAAGGTAAATCAAATTTCAAGGCTTTGCATGTTTATAGTTTTAGTATTCTGGTCCATTTCCAGATTTATTTTTTATTTTTCTAATTCTCTTCTTTTGTAAATTATTTTAAAACTTCGACGATTAAAAAAAATTAAAATGCCAAAAATAAATACATGGGTGTGAAGAATGAGCTTCAATATTTCATTCAAAACAATTTTGATCCCATTCCAAAGCCATTTCAAATTTATAAAAATTATTTAAAGTTGTTATATGAGAGTTTTATAATTTTATATTTTACATAATTTCGCATTTCAAAGGTAAATCAGATTTCAAGGCTTTGCATGTTTATATTTTCAGCATTCTAGTCCATTTTTAGATTTTATTTTTATTTTTCTAACCCTTCTCTTTTGTAGATTATTTTAAAACTTCGACGATTAAAATAAAAATAAAAAAAATTAAAATGCCAAAAATAAATACATGGGTGTGAAGAATGAGCTTCAATATTTCATTCGAAATAATTTTGATCCCATTCTGAAGCCATTTCGAATTTATAAAAATTATTTAAAGTTGTTATATGAGAGTTTTATAATTTTAGATTTTATATAATTTTATATTTTGAAGGTAAATCAGATTTCAAGGCTTTGCATATTTATATTTTCAGCATTTTCATTCATTTCTTTATTTTTATTTTTCTAACCCTTCTCTTTTGTAGATTATTTTAAAACTTTGACAATTAAAAAAAAATGTAAAAATAAATACATGGATGTGAAGAATGAGCTTCAATATTTCATTTGAAATAATTTTGATCCCATTTCGAAGCCAAATTATTTATAATTTGTTGTTATATGAGAGTTTTATAATTTCAAATTTTACATAATTTCATATTTTGAAGGTAAATTAGATTTCAAGGCTTTGCATGTTTATATTTTTAGTATTCTTGTCCATTTTTAGATTTTATTTTTATTTTTCTAACCCTTCTCTTTTGTAGATTATTTTAAAACTTCAATGATTAAAATAAAATTAAAAAATTAAAATACCAAAAATAAATACATGGGTGTGAAGAATGAGCTTCAATATTTCATTCAAAATAATTTTGATCCCATTCTAAAGCCATTTTAAATTTATAAAAATTATTTAAAGTTGTTATATAAGAGTTTTATAATTTCAGATTTTACATAATTTTGCATTTTGAAGGTAAATCAGATTTCAAGGCTTTGCATTTTTATATTTTCAGCATTCTGGTCCATTTCTATATTTTATTTTTATTTTTCTAACCCTTCTCTTTTGTAAATTATTTTAAAACTTCAATGATTAAAATAAAATTAAAATTGCAAAAATTAATACATGGGTGTGAAGAATGAGCTTCAATATTTCATTCAAAATAATTTTGATCCCATTCCGAAGCCATTTCGAATTTATAAATATTATTTAAAGTTACTGTTATATGAGAGTTTTATAATTTCAGATTTTACATAATTTCTTATTTTGAAGGTAAATATGATTTCAAGGCTTTGCATGTTTATATTTTCAGCATTCTGGTCCATTTTCAGATTTTATTTTTATTTTTCTAACCCTTCTCTTTTGTAGATTATTTTAAAACTTCGACGATTAAAATAAAAATTAAAAAAATTAAAATATCAAAAATAAATACATGGGTGTGAAGAATGAGCTTCAATATTTTATTTAAGCAAAAAACCCCTTGCGGGGCTACCTTGATTTGAGATACCATGATCAGGGGATTCTACACCATCAAAGTCACCTGGGAGTCATGCCCGACCTTGCCTCCACCAACATTATCAATTGGATTTTGGGTACCCAATTCAACGTTTTGGTAGGGTGGAGATTCAGACCTGGGACCTCCCTTGGAGGATTGCCCTCTCCTCCCTTGGTCCATTTTGGTGATTAAAAAAATAAAATAAAAAATTAAAATACCAAAATATAAATAAATGGGTGTGAAGAATGAACTTCAATCTTTCATTCAAAATTTTTTTGATCCCATTCTGAAGCCATTTCAAATATATAAAAATTATTTAAATTTGCTATTATATGAAAGTTTTATAATTTCACATTTCGAAGGTAAATCAAATTTCAAGGCTTTGCATGTTTATATTTTTAGCTTTCTAGTCCATTTTCAAATTTTATTTTTATTTTTCTAACTCTTCTCTTTTGAAAATTATTTTAAAACTTTGGTGATTAAAATAAAAATAAAAAAATTAAAATACCAAATATATGGGTGTGAAGAATGAGCTTAAATATCTCATTCAAAACAATTTCGATCCGAGTTTGAAGTTATTTTGAATTTATAAAAAATATTTAAATTTGTTGTTATATAAGAGTTTTATAATTTCATATTTTAAAGGTAAATCAAATTTCAAGGCTATGCATGTTTATATTTTCAACATTTTGGTCTATTTCCAGATTTTATTTTTATTTTTCTAACCCTTTTATTTTACAAATTATTTTAAATATTTGACAATTAAAAAAAAATTAAAATTAAAATGCCAAAAATAAATACGTAGGTGTGAAGAATAAGCTTCAATATTTCATTTGAAACAATTTCGATCCCATTTCGAAGCTATTTAGAATTTATAAAAATTATTTAAAGTTGTTATATGAGAGTTTTATAATTTTGGATTTTACATAATTTCGCATTTTGAAGGTAAGTCAGATTTCAAGGCTTTGCATGCTTATATTTTCAGTATTTTGATCCATTTCTAGATTTTATTTTTATTTTTCTAACCTTTCTCTTTTGCATATCATTATTTTTTTTTTGAAAAATTAGGGTTTGGTCCTAGATGAAATATCTGATGTTGATTACCCAACCCATAAAGAGACACACAAAGTAGACAATATGATTATCTCTTTTAAAGATTAGATGTGTATGATTATCTCTTTTAAATCTTAGAAACACATAATCAAATGATCAAAGAAGCACACAAGCAATGTGATTATCTCCTTTAAGTTTTAGATGTGAATCCCTAAGCTATTTACTGTGTTTAGATTTGTTTTTTCTCTTGCTTTCTTTTTCATATTTTGGACTTAGAATGAGGGAACTCAACCAAAGTGGTGACTAGGGCCACTAGTACCAAATATGAGGTCCTCAAAAGAGTCTAGGGTACACCGCTTAAAAAGCATAATGATTGGAGGGTTCACCTAGCTCTTCCACTCTAAAATGACAAGTGTTTTCAATAGTGGGAGGGAGTTTGAACACTAGTGACCTATTCCATATTGAGAGAGTGCCCTATCTATCTAAGGTGTCGAGTGGGTAAGCCAATGGAAGGAGATGAAATCCAACGTCATCGGTCTAAATTGGAGGTTGGTGATGAAATCCAGCCTTACCAATGTTATTGTGATACATGCAAGTGTGTGTGGTTCTTTTTAAGATTAAATAAATTAAACGATGAAGCACTCAATGATCTTTCACTAACGTTTTACTTTTAAAAAAGCTAGACAAAAAGCAACCTATAAAATGCATTTCCTAAATGATAACCTACCCATCATGTAGGCTACAAGCAATCAAACCATAGAGGTGCATTTCTACTTAGATCCTTTTCAGTTTTTCTTCTTATTTTTGTTGTTTTTGTGCTTATAAAAAAAGGAAGTTTATCTTCCTACCTTTCAAGCAATCAAGGGAAGCAAGAAAAACCAAATTTTAGCAAATTTGAATAGTAGAAATGAAAATTGAGGGTTTAGGCACTTATCTCAATGGCCTATAAGCTTGCTATTTCTAGAATTTGGAGTAGAAAAGCTCCTATTTTGTGGTCGTCCCAGGGTGGGTGGTGGCCAGTTTGATGGCCATCCCAGGGTGAGACAGTTATACAATCGTCCCTAGGTGGCATGAGTAGCAGTCCAGAGGTGGTTTTAGGCTATAATGACCAGTACCTGCAATAAAATCCAAGAAAACAATAAAGTTAAACCTTCAATTAAATCAATTGGGAAAAGGTCCCATCATGATTGCCATTAAAGTATGGGAAAAATGGTGCACCTAATGATGCTAAACAAGATGTATCTATCGCTAATGGAGGATAAGCATTACAAAAGAAGCATTCAAGTAAACGTGATAAGATAAGAAAAATATGAGAAATGAATTTTTATTTTATTATTTTTATGGATCAAACTATGGTTACATAAATATCCCCTTGAGGACTCTAGATTGATACACTTGTTTATAAAATGGTGCCCAAGGATCAAATCCTTGCAATAACTCGGATGCACTTCCAATGTTCTTCCTTATACCTACAATTGAAGTGGGCGGGCCTACGATACCGCTGCTTGGTTCTTTGGTCTTATGATCTTATGCTCCTTCCTCATGCACTATAAAACCTGCACCTACACATGAAAAAACCAGATTTGTTAAATAGCAAGTGCAAATTGTGAAACATGCAAAAGCAATACATGCAACTATAGACTAGAAAGTGTAAATATGTAATGCGCCTATCTAAAATAACTCCAAATGATTCCAAATAATAGAGGCATATATAAAATATTATTTTGGGAAGATATAATTGAAAATAGAATATAAATTGCATTCGAATCTGTGTCACATTTGTAGTACACTTATTAAACCTACAAAACTCAAAATGAGCAATATCTGTCCCTAAACATCTCCAAATAAAACCAAACTTGGAAAAAAAGAGGATCCATATGATTAGATTTAAAAAATTAGTCACAGGTTCATGTGCACCTTCAGATAGGCCCCGTAAACCTACAAAACCTTAAAAATATGATATATCACTCAATATAACTCCAAATTGCATGAAATTTGGATAGTAGGTTCATACTCTATCCTAGAATAATCTTATTAAAAAAAATAATGAAATCATGCTTCAATATATCCTAATATCTTATATGGATGGTTGTGACTATCACAAACTAGGGACCATCCTAGGGTGGGATGACCACCATCTCTATTGATTTTCTGTCACCAATTCCTATGTGAATTGGTCCAAAAATCTATAAAACATGTTTTCATAAAATTTAGGAATGAAATTCACTCAATTGGTTTGTTTTGGTAAACTAATTGTGCCTCTTGAATCACTCAAGAACCTCCTTCGCTAGGTAGATATTTCGAGGGAAAAGGGGCACAAAGGTTGAGGGGAAATATTAGTAGCACTTTGTTGTAATGTTCTAAAACTACTCTCTATGATTTGGGTGGAAAATGAATCCACTTTATAGCCAAAGGAGTCTTATGGACAAATGGGCATGCAGGGTAAGAGGCACCATTGATCCCAAACTTAGCATGCATTGGAGGGGGAAGAGAATCTCCCTTTTTGGCCTCCATTCTGTAGCATGTCATAAGGATTTTGTGCCCTCAGACCTGCATGCTCGAATAGGTGAGATAAATGGTAGTTTCTAGGTGCCATTTGTTCTAATTTTAACCTTTTGTGGGTCAAATACCCTAGTTGTCCCACCCAAGGATGGTTACTTGTGACCATACTTGGATGGAATGGTCATGATCTATATTCGTCCTCGGGTGGTATGGTCATGCCTATGAGGCCAAAATTGATAGAACCTTCCAAAACCTTGAAAAAGTGGTTAAGACCTCTGAGGGATGCCCTAGGGGGACATATGGTGTCAATTAGACTGTGTCTTGGTAATCTAATTGGATTGACATGATTTTAGTGTTTGTAGAAGGAATTCTAGGTAGATATTCAGGAAATACATCCCTAAACTCATTCAAAATGGGATACTATTGAAATAGAGCGAAGCTATACTTAGTTTCTTCCTTATTATTAGTTTGACTACATAAAGTTTACACCCTTTCCTTAAAGCTCTTTTGACTTTCATTGCAGTCATCAAGTCGGGTTCAAAGGCTGCTCTATTACAATGGACATGGATTCATTGATTAAAACCATCTATGAAGTCCAACCACCTCTCTTCAAAATTTAGCAAGGCTTTGTGGGCTTTTAGCCAATCTACTCCCAGGACAATATCAAAGGCATGTAAAGGTGCTACATAAAGATGCCAACTAATATTTCCTTAGGGTATATCTATTTTAGGATCAAATAAACATTTGTTGACCATATAGGTCTATCCTAAATTATTTTCAACTTGCCACCTGTTTTCCATGATAGTAGGTTTAACTAGTATGTCCCTCAAAATACTAGTTGATATAAAGCCATCAATTGCACCACTATCTATCAAAATAGGAACATATTTCTTGCCCAATTTTCCTTTTATAAGAAAATGAGTAGCTTGCCCTAAAAGGTTAGATTTACCTGTAGCAACATAGATCCTATGTGGAGCATCTTCTATTGGATTTTTCTTATCGTCTCTCTGTGGACACTGATTCACATAGTAATCTTGGGCTCCGCAAACAAAGCATATATTAGGTCCTTTAGTATTTTTTTATTCCCTTCTCTATTTTGATTGTCTTTCTTTCCCTTGTCTAGAAAATTATTCCTTTTCTCTTGAAATTTTCTTCTGTCTACCTACCCCTTATTTCCTTGAAACTTTCCTTTGTATATGTTATCTCCTCTATAATGGCCATCATATCTATATTTCATATATTGATCATTGTCCTTATCTATATTTGGGTATTTTCTTTTCTTAGGATCATATTTTTCAATTTTTTGGTAATAAACCTTTGCATTCTTTTGACTTATCTCCTCATAGCGGACAACATCATAAGCAATTGTCAAGGTTTTAGGTACTTTTATTCCAACAAGTGTTCCAAATTTGGGATGTAGTCCCATCATAAATTTTTGAACCTTGAATTTCTCATGCTTATCATATTCTAGAACGTATTTCAAAATTTGAACAAATCTTTGATAGTATTCAATCACAATCATGTTATCTTGGCGTAAATTGGTGAATTCGATGTATTTCTTAATATAAAATTATGACGTAAGAAAATGATTCTTAAATTCCCTTTCAAATTCCTCCCAAGGAATTTTTAGAGTCTCCTTCTATGTAATTTTCTTATAGGTGGTCCACCAATCTCTGGTTGGACCTACTAAATGTGCCACTGCCCAAGTTTTAGATTCTACACAAAGGGGCTAGATTGAGAAATACTGTTCAGCCTCACTCAACTAATTAATGGCTGCTTCACCATCACCCTTCCCATAAAATTTGAAAATATCTAATTTCTTAATTTCTTTTGCAACTCAACACCAACATTTCTCCTTGAAGATTCTTTTGAAAATTCACTAACTTTTTCAGTTTCCTTACTTTTAGTAAGACTTTTAATAACCTTCTATTATTGAGTAATGATCTCCTATTTTTGAACCATTTGTGCCTTTTGTTGATCCATATGCTCACTCATTTGAGCCCTCAATTCCTAGTTGAGGGTAAGTTGCCCATACCATCTACTGTTGGACCTTTCAAACCCCAAGGACCAGCTCCCTAGCCTTGAGTTTAGTTGGCAATTCCACAACTAGTGATGATATTGAGAACCCTCACGTACTACATCATATTAAAACCTAGAATGATGTCCCATACCATTGTTCATTACTATCGATAGCTAGGAATCCACTAACCCTATTAGAGAATAGTTGTCCCCAATTCACAATAGTCACAACTATGCAATATTGGAGTTGGGTGAATGCACATCCTACTTGATGGCATTAGCAGTTCATCCTACTCGATGAATGCTTCATAAACATCTAGGTTTGATCTTTTCATTTTGGTGGTTAACATCATGGGTTTCACATAAATTCAAGTTTGTCCAAGGTTTACAACTTAAGATTTTATTAATTGATCGAATTTCAATTTACTTCAATGTAGAACATAATGTTAACATAGTTAAGGAAAAATCAACTAAGCAAAATATTAAGTATTTTAATTTGAAAACTATCTTCTATAGTTTCTAACAAAACTAAACTATTAAATACTAAGTACAATCTATCTAAATTATTATTGGATCCTATCTTATTCAGTTGTTCAATTATTATTATAAAACAGACCCACATATCATATATCCATAGTAGCAGTGTTCATATAAAATTTTAACTTACTCTATTTATTTTAAGTTAGTTTCTATAAAAATATCCCTTTTCTAAATTTAGTAAAAATATTTTAAAAACATAATTTACAACATATCAAAAGAATATAACATACTTTTTCATCCTCTGTACATTTTTATAAGAATTTTTAAATAAATTTTAATCTATTAATACTTTATAAAAACAATTTAATAAGAATACTAATATAAAACTAATTCTATATTATTAATCTCATTAACAACTAATACTTATATCTACTATAAACTAATCTATTATTAGACTTTATAACATAATTTAAAACTCTTTAGAAGAAGGGTCAATAATAAGGAATTCCTTAGAGGTTTGTCGGATTATTTTTGGTAGCTTTTTGATATTAAAAGTTCTTATATTCTTCTAAAAATAAGATTTTATAAAATAAAAATAAAAAAATATAAAATACCAAAAATAAATACATAGGTGTGAAGAATGAGCTTCAATATTTCATTCGAAATAATTTTGATCTTATTTCGAAGCCATTTCGAATTTATAAAAATTATTTAAAGTTGTTATATGAGAGTTTTATAATTTTATATTTTACATAATTTCGTATTTCGAAGGCAAATAAGATTTCAAGGTTTTGCATATTTATATTTTCAGCATTCTGGTCCATTTCTAAATTTTATTTTTATTTTTATTTTTCTAACCCTTCTCTTTTCCAGATTATTTTAAAACTTTAATAATTAAAATAAAAATAAAAAAATTAAAATACCAAAAATAAATAAATGGGGGTGAAGAATGATCTTCATTATTTCTTTTAAAATAATTTCAATCTCATTCCGAAGCCATTTTGAATTTATAAAAATTATTTAATGTTGCTATTATGTGAGAGTTTTATAATTTTAAATTTTACATAATTTTACATTTCGAAGGTAAATCAGATTTCAAGGCTTTGCATGTTTATATTTTTAGCATTCTGGTCAATTTTTAGATTTTATTTTTATTTTTTTAACTTTTCTCTTTTGTAGATTATTTGAAAACTTCAATGATTAAAATAAAAATTAAAATACCAAAAGTAAATACATGGGTGTGAAAAATGAGCTTCAATATTTCTTTTTATTTTTAAGCGAAAATCTCCTTACGGGACTGCCTTGGTCTGAGAGACCACGACCAAGGGGTTCTACATCGTCAAAGTCACCCAAGAGCCGTGCCTGGCCTTGCTCGCATCAACATTATCAATTGGATTTTTGGTACCCAATTCAAATTTTTGGTAGGGAGGAGATTTAAACCTGGGACTTCACTTGGAGGATTACCCTATCCTCTCCAACTCACCTACAACACTTGGGTAATGAGCTTCAATATTTCATTTGAAACAATTTTGATGCTATTTCGAAGCCATTTCGAATTTATAAAAATTATTTAAAGTTGTTATATGAGAGTTTTATAATTTTAGATTTTACATAATTTTGTATTTCGAAGGAAAATCAGATTTTAAGGATTTGCATGTTTATATTTTCAGCATTATGGATCATTTCCATATTTTATTTTTTATTTTTTTAACCTTTTTTGTTTTACAGATTATTTTAAAACTTTGGCGATTAAAATAAAAATTAAAAAAATTAAAATGCTAAAAAAAACACATGCGTGTGAAGAATGAGCTTCAATATATTTTTTTTCGATCCCATTATGAAGCCATTTCAAATTTATAAAAATTATTTAAAGTTGTTATATGAGAGTTTTATAATTTCTAATTTTACATAATTTAACATTTCGAAGGTAAATCAAATTTTAAGGCTTTGCTTGTTTATATTTTCAGCATTTTGGTCTATTTCTATATTTTTTTTTTTTTTCTAACCCTTCTCTTTTGCAGATTATTTTAAAACTTCGACGATTAAAATAAACATAAAAAATTTAAAATGCCAAAAATAAATATATGTTCTGAAGAATGAGCTTCAATATTTTATTCGAAACAATTTCGGTCCTATTTCAAAGCCTTTTTAAATTTATAATTTTTTTTTTTAAAGTTGCTATTATATGAGAGTTTTATAATTTTATATTTTACATAATTTCACATTTCAAAGGTAAATTAAATTTCAAGGCTTTGCATAGTTATATTTTCAGCATTCTGGTATATTTCCATACTTTATTTTATTTTTCTAACCCTTCTCTTTTGTAGATTATTTTAAACCTTCAACGATTAAAATAAAAATAAAAAATTTAAAATGCCAAATATAAATAAATGGGTGTGAAGAATGTGCTTCAATATTTTATTCAAAACAATTTTGATCCCATTTCGAAGCCATTTCAAATTTATAAAAATGATTTAAATTTGTTGTTATATGAGAGTTTTATAATTTTAGATTTTACATAATTTTGTATTTCAAAGGTAAATCAGATTTCGAAGGCTTTGCATGTTTATATTTTCAACATTCTTGTCCCTTTCCAGATTTATTTTTCTAGCCCTTCTCTTTAGTAGATTATTTTAAAAATTTGGTGATTAAAATAAAAATTAAAAATTAAAATGCCAAAAATAAATACATGGGTGTGAAGAATGAGCTTCAATATTTCATTCAAAATTTTTTTGATCCAATTTCAAATTTATAAAAATTATTTAAAGTTGCTATTATATGATATTTTATAATTTCAAATTTTATATAATTTCATACTTCAAAGGCAAATCAGATTTCAAGGCTTTGCATATTTTGTTTTAGCAAAAAAAACCTTGTGGGGATGCCATGGTCTGAGAGAGCACGACCAAGGGGTTCTACACCGTCAAAGTCACCCAGGAGTCATGCCCGAACCTACCCACATCAAATTTTTGTTAGAATGGAGATTTGAACTTGGGACCTCCCTTCGAGTATTGCTCTCTCCTGTCCAAATCACCTACAACACTTGGGTAAGGCTTTGCATGTTTATATTTTTAGAAATATGGTTCATTTTCATATTTTATTTTTGTATTTCTAACCTTTCTCTTTTGCAAATTATTTTAAAACTTCAGTGATTAAAAATAAAATTAAAAAATAAAATAAAATTAAAATACCAAAAATAAATACATGGGTGTGAAGAATGAGCTTCAATATATATTTTTTTTTAAGCAAAAACTCCCTTGCAAGGCAACCTTGGTCTGAGATACCATGACCAGGTGGTTCTACATCGTCAAAGTCACCCGGCCCTGCTCGCACCAACATTATCAATTAGATTTTGGGTACCCAATTCAATTTTTTGGTAAGGTGGAGATTCGAACCTAGGACCTCCCTTAGAGGATTGCCCTCTTCTCTCCAACTCACCTACAACACCTCGATAATGAGCTTCAATATTTCATTCTAAATAATTTTGATCCCATTTCGAAGCCATTTCAAATTTATAAAAATTATTTAAAGTTGTTATATGAGAGTTTTATAATTTTGGATTTTACATAATTTCACATTTTGAAGACAAATCAAATTTTAAGGCTTTGCATGTTTATATTTTCAGCATTATGGACCATTTCTAGATTTTATTTTTATTTTTCTAACCATTTTATTTTGCAGATTATTTTAAAAATTTGACGATTAAAATTAAAATACTAAAAATAAATACATAGGTGTGAAGAATGAGCTTCAATATGTCATTTGAAACAATTTTGATCTCATTCTGAAGCCATTTCAAATTTGTAAAAATTATTTAAAGTTGATGTTAGATGAGAGTTTTATAATTTCAAATTTTACATAATTTCACATTTCAAAGGTAAATCAGATTTCAAGGCTTTGCATGTTTATATTTTTAGCATTCTAATCCATTTCTAGATTTTATCTTTATTTTTCTAACCCTTCTATTTTGTAGATTATTTTAAAACTTCAACAATTAAAATAAAAATAAAAAAAATAAAATGCCAAAAATAAATACATAGGTGTGAAGAATGAGCTTCAATCATTCATTTGAAACAATTTTGATCCCATTCAAAAGCCATTTTGAATTTATAAAAAATATTTAAAGTTGAAGTTATGAGAGTTTTATAATTTTAAATTTTACATAATTTCACATTTTGAATGTAAATCAGATTTCAAGGTTTTCCATGTTTATATTTTCAGCATTCTGGTCCATTTCCAGATTTTATTTTTATTTTTCTAACCTTTCTCTTTTGTAGAATTATTTAAAACTTCGATGATTAAAAAAAATTAAAATACCAAAAATAAATACATGGGTGTGAAGAATGAGCTTCAATATTTAATTCGAAAAAATTTCAATCCCATTTCGAAGCCATTTTGAATTTATAAAATTATTTGAAGTTGTTATATGAGAGTTTTATAATTTTGGATTTTAGATAATTTCATATTTCGAAGGTAAATCATATTTTCAAGGCTTTGCATATATTTTTTTTAAAGCAAAAAACCCCTTGCGGGGTCACCTTGGTCTGAGAGACCACGATCAAGGGGTTCTACACCATTAAAGTCACCTAGGAGTCATGCACGACCCTGCCCGCACGAACATTATCAATTGGATTTTGGGTATCCAATTCAAATTTTTGATAGGGTGGAGATTCGAACCTGGGACTGCCCTTGGAAGATTACCCTCTCCTTTCCAACTCACCTACAACACCTGGGTAAGCCTTTGCATGTTTATATTTTCAAAATTTTGGTCCATTTCCATATTTTATTTTTATTTTTCTAACCCTTCTCTTTTGTAGATTATTTTAAAACTTCGACAATTAAAATAAAAATAAAAATAAATAAATTACCAAAAATAAATACGTAGATGTGAAGAATGAGCTTCAATATTTCATTTGAAACAATTTTGATCCCATTTCGAAGCCCAATTCGAATTTATAAAAATTATTTAAAGTTATTATATGAGAGTTTTATAATTTCAAATTTTACATAATTTTACATTTTGAAGGAAAATCATTTCAAGGCTTTGCATGTTTATATTTTTAGCATTCTAATTCATTTCCAGATTTTATTTTTATTTTTCTAACCCTTCTCTTTTGTAGATTACTTTAAAACTTTGGTGATTAAAATAAAAATTAAATTAAATTAAAATGCCAAAAATAAATATGAAGAATTAACTTCAACCTTTCATTCAAAACAATTTCGATCTCATTCAGAAGCCATTTCAAATTTATAAAAATTATTTAATGGTGTTGTTATATGAGAGTTTTATAATTTCATATTTTACATAATTTTGCATTTCGAAGGTAAATCAGATTTCAAGGCTTTGCATGTTTATATTTTCAGCATTCTGGTCCATTTCCAAATTTTATTTTTACTTTTCTAAACCTTATCTTTTGTAGATTATTTTAAAAATTTGGTGATTAAAAAAATAATAAAAAAATAAATTAAAATGCCAAAAATAAATACATGGGTGTGACGAATGAGCTTCAATTTTCATTCAAAATAATTTTCTCCCATTCCTAAGCCATTTTGAATTTATAAAAATTATTCAAAGTTGTTATATGAGAGTTTTATAATTTCACATTTCAAAGACAAATCAGATTTCAAGGCTTTGCATATTTATATTTTTAGCATTCTGGTCCATTTTCAGATTTTATTTTTAATTTTCTAACTCTTTTCTTTTGCAAATTATTTTAGAACCTCGACGATTAAAATAACACTACACATCATGGTGACCTACCTACAAACGTGGATGGATTGACCATAATTTTTGTTGTTAAGTGTTTACAATTTTTATCATTTAAGGAAAGGTAGGGAGGGCAGAGAGCCGCATTTGTGTTCATTATTTTTTGGTTTATTTGATGAAGGATGGTAGCCACAGGACAAAGGGTTTTAAATACAGTCTACAATAAATAGGGTTACCAAAGCAGCGATGGAGAGCGGAGTCCTCAAAAATGGTCTGAGCGGGAACCAAGATTTTCAAATCAGCAAAGGTAGGAATGAACAAAATCAAGCCTCTGGAGTGCAGGAATCTGGTCACAGGGAACACGGATCTGGAGTCACATCAGAGGACGCAGATGAGGATCAGGCCAGACAAGAGCTACCGACTAAAAAAGTGGAAAAATTTTGGGGGGATAAACCTCCTGACAAGGGGCCCGACAATGGGCCCCCTCCCCATAGATATGGTGAGGATACCAACATGGGCAAGTCCTATGCTGATATTCTTAAAGAGATAGGCAACTCCTCTGCCAACTCATCTATCTCACTTAACCTAGAAGGGAGAAAGTTAAAGGTTTCTGAAACCTTCATGTCAAGTTTTCTCTCGATGGAGGCCTTTTCTTTGGTGGGAAAGTTTATTGGAGGTAGGCTTGATCTCGAAACAATCAAAAAATGGGTAGTGTCAAAATGGAAGACCATGGGAAGGATGGAGATTGTTGCCCTATCAAGAGGTTTCTTCGCCATTCGCCTGAGTAACCATGATGATGCAAGTAGAATTTTAATAGGGGGCCCTTGGTTCCTTGGGAGATGAAGTCTATTTCTACGAAAATGGGCTGAATATTTTGACCCAAAAATGCAGGATATAAATTATGCTCCAATATGGGTCCACCTTCCCAATCTCCCAATGCAGTGGTGGCATGAGGTTTTCCTTCGAGGAATCACTAAATCCATTGGAGACCTGGTAGCTATTGACCGAGCCACCTTGGCTAGGTCAAGAATGATAGTTGCAAGAATTTGTGTTAATGCTAACATGGCTTCTGAATTGCCGACCTACATAGAGCTGGAATATGAGATATATTATCACAAACAGGCTTTGGAATATGAAAATAAGCTAGCTTACTATGTTGAATGCCGCACACAGGGCCATTTAAGGAACCAATGCCCTTCTTTAAAAGAAATGGAGGAATTACCAAAACAGGATGTGCAGTTCAATAGGTTCCAAGGGAGGAGGAACCAAGGGCAAAAAGGATAATTCTGGCAGCAAAGGTCAGGTCAAAACCTACATGGAAAGGTTTATCGATAGAAATAGAGTGGAAGTGGGCTTTCGGGTGGAGAGACTTCAAATCCCCAACAACCTGATCCTGACAATGAAGACCAACAGGCTGGTTTTGCTAAAACTCCAAACCAAGAAAAGGTATGCCCATATTTTACCTCTCCAAATAAATTTGATGTTCTTTCTAAAGATATATTAGAAGAATGTGAAGAGGGTGAATACATCAAGGGCAAGGAGATTGAACTTCCCAATAACTTAGACTCTCCTATGAAATTTGGGCCATCTCACACTCTTGTTGAAAATGTTAATAACCTAGATAATTTTCTTGAAGAGGAGGATCTGATCCCTCTAAAAGAGCTTATTTATTCTGAAGGAAAGTCAAAACATGCTCATATGGAATACCAGAGTGCAATTCATAAGATTAAGGAAAAGGGTAGTCCCATCCTACAACAAATTATCCCCCCAAAACCTAGTCCAAAATAGACTAGAAGTTCAAAAAAATCTCCTATTGATTGTGGAGGTGAAAAGAGAAGAGGCAGGATATCAGCTAGTGAGCAATGGAAAAAGGATATTCATAATGATATTGCTAATGGGATACAACTAACCCTATTTCCAAACATTATTTCCCAATCCACTGATGAGAATAAATGCACCAAACCCCCCAAACACAAGGTAAGGGGGGCAGAAAAACCAAACCATCAAAATGAAAATCCTCTCCTAGAATGTGAGGGGGTTAAATGGGTTGGCTAAACAAAGGATAGCCAGATCCATTAGGAGAGAAGTCAAACCTACCATATTTATCATGCAAGAAACCAAGATAGATGAAAGTTGGTCTATTCAAACAACCAAAAAAGTTTGGAAAAATTGTGAAGCCATTTTTAGCCATGCAAGAGGAGCCTCAGGAGGTTTAATGTGTCTTTGGGACCCATTAAATATAGAAGGCAGATTAATACATTCATGTGATAGAACTACTAGCATTTTGTTTTTTGACAAAGATAAAAATTTTTAGTGGATTCTTACAAATGTTTATGCTCCTAACACACCCACTGGCAGAGCTATGCTATGGGCAGCCCTTACCAAGCTAAGAGAAAGTTTTTCTTCTATTCCCTGGATCCTGGCAGGGGACTTCAACACACCATTGTATCCATCTGATAAGAGGGGAGGTTCAGGCAACCCAACCAGAAGCATGGAAGAATTTAGAGAATTTATCAATACCAATGATCTCATGGATGTTAACCTCAAAGGGAACCAATTTACTTGGAGCAACAGATGAAGTGGAAGCCAATTTATTCAGGTGATATTGGATAGAACATTATTGTCCAAAGAAGCTATAAATATTTGGGGAGATGCTAGTCTCCAATCTCTCCTTAAAATTGGGTCTGATCATAGCCCTCTTCTATTAGAAATGGATAATCCAAAAAATTTCAAAACCCCCTTTCATTTTGAAGCAATGTGGGTTCATCATCCAGATCTTAGGGAAAGAATGTTGCAGTGGTGGCCAACCTTGGTCCAAGGGTCACCTTCTTACAGACTAGGGCAGAAACTGAAATTAGTCAAAGAAAACCTTAAAGTCTGGAACAAAGAGATTTTTGGAAATATTTTTGACAACAAGCAAGCCATTAAGGAGAGATTAACCATTATTGAGCATAAAATCCAAAATGGATTAAATGATGAAGAGATCATATTGGAAGAAAAAATTGCTTTATCAGAATACCATAATGTTTTGGCCTGTGAAGAGACCTTTTGGAGGCAAAAGTCTAGAATCACATGGTTAAAAGAGGGAGATGCAAATACAAATTTTTTCATATCTCCACAATGAGGAATAGAAGTAATAATAGAATAAAAGAACTGCTCAAAAATGATGGGACCATCACAACAGACATCAGAGAAATAAGAAATGAAGCAGTTTCCCATTTTGAATCCCTTCTTGAAGCTCCTCTTCCAGGTTCATCTTTGGCCAAAGAATCATTACTATCCCATATTCCGTAGGTCATTCCTAATGGGGTCAATCAAAAGTTGCTTACTACATTTTCAGAGGATGAAATCAAAGAAGCCCTATTTTCCATGAACCCTGACAAGGCCCCTGGACCAGATGGATTCCCTCCAAGATTTTTCTAGACTTTCTGGGATATTGTGGGTGGTGATGTTTGTGCAATAGTCAGAGAACTCCAATCTTCCAAAGTGGTCCCTCGTAGCTTCAATTCCACCTTCATAGCACTAATTCCCAAAAGCCCAACTGCAAGGAGTTTAAATGAGTTCAGACCAGTCAACCTTTGCAATGTTATCTACAAAATCCTCACTAAATGCATGGTGAACAGGATGAGGGATGTGCTTCCTATGTTTATAGACCACTTTCAAGGAAGCTCCATCCAAGGAAGGTCAATTTTATATGGAATCATAACAATGCATGAGGCTCTCCATTCATCGTCTCAGAATAAAAAAGCTATTTTTTTCCTCAAACTGGATATGAACAAGGCCTTTGATAGGGTTAATTGGGATTTCCTCTTTGCTATTTTACTCAAGTTTGGGTTTCATCCAGAATGGGTGGAACTGATTAAAGGTTGCATCTCAACTGCATGGTTTTCAGTTATTGTAAATGGTTCCCCAACTGGTTACTTCCAAAGCAGTAGAGGTCTTCGACAAGGAGACCCTTTATCTCCCCTACTTTTCATCATAGTTGTGAAAGCTTTGGGGAGGACAATTCATGCTACCAGAAGATCAGGTCTCATCTCTAGAATTAAAGCAACAACTCAAATTGATCCTGTTACTCACCAACAATTTGTGGATGACACGATCCTATCCACTTTTGCCTCCATACTTGAAGCTAAAGTAATCAAATACATTCTTTTGCTATATGAAGAAGCAACAGGCCAGAAAATAAATTTCCAAAAGAGCAAAATTTATTTCTTGAACACTCCTCACCAAAGATAGATCAAAATAGCCAGGATCTTGGGATGCTCAATTGCATCATTCCCTGTTGTTTACTTAGGTCTTCCTCTTTTTGTGGGCACACCAGTTGAGGGGATGTGGAACCCAATGATTGAGAGAGTTCAAAAAAAGTTAACTGGCTGGAAAGGGAACCTTCTGTCCCAAGCAGGGAAAGCTATTTTAACCATGGCATACCTCCAAAGTATCCCAATCTATTTCCTTTCAGTGTTTAAAGCTCCCTCAAAAGTGTATGATAAGATTGAACAAACTCAAAAATAATTCTTATGGACTAGGGCTGAAAACAAAAGTCATTTCCATCTGGTAGCCTGGGACAAAGTTTGCAGATCTAAAGACCAAGGAGGAATTGGATTGAGAAGACTTAAAAACTTAAATCTGGCATTAATGGCTAAATAGGCATGGAGATTATTATCGAAAGAGCAAGTGGAGTGGATCACTATAGTCAAGAGGAAGTATTTGCAGGGCACAAAGTTTCTAAATGAGACAACACCCACAAATGGCTCAACTTTCTGGAAAGGAATAATCCAAACAAAGAGTCTATTGAGGAAAGGACTCAGGTGGGAAATGGGGGATGGTAGATCAATAAACTTCTGGTTGGATAGGTGGATAGGAAATCAGCCACTCATTCAGGCTCAAAACATCAGGATTCTCAAAGACTTTACAGATGCAACCTTTGGATACAAAGTGGTTGATTTCCTTCACAAAACAAATAACATCTGCAGGTGGAAAAGCATTCACAACATCCATCACCCTGAAGAATCAAGGGCCTTAGAAAGACTGCTCAATTCCATAATCATCCCCACAGGAGAAGTTAAAGATAACATTATTTGGGCCCCAATAGAAGATGGGAATTTTACAGTCAAATCTGCTTATCAGCTCCTCATTCCCCAGGAAGAAACCCAAATTCCTTTCAATTTGGTATGGATCAAACACCTTACCCCCAAAATTGCTTTCTTTGCTTGGCTTGCCATTCAAAATAAAATTTTGACAGTTGATAACCTCATTAAAAGAGGGATCATTATCCCAAATAGATGTTTTTTATGCTTATCTAACTGGGAATCCTCCCACCACATCTTTCTCAATTGTCCCTATTCCATTTCCATTCTTGACAACCTCTTCCAAAGGTTCCAAATAAGTTGGGTAAAACCTCCTTCTATTGTGGAGTTGTTCATTCAGTGGCCTCAACCTTTCCACCATCCCAAGATGAGCACAATTTGGAGGTTCTATCTATATCATTTTCTTTGGAAAATATGGTTAGAAAGGAACCAGAGAGTGTTCTCTAATTTTTCCAAGGATATTTCATCTCTAACTAGTAAAATTATTTCCTTTTCCAAAGAGAACGCTTCCATTATTCCGTATGATCCAAGGCCTTGTTCTAGGTTTGAAACTGTCATTCTTCATTATCTGAACATTTCCCAGGACATGATTGTATCTCAACCCAATCCCAGAAGTAACATTAAATGGTGTCCCCCACCCTAGGGATGGGTTAAATTGAATTTTTATGGAGCAACAAAAGACAATCCAGGCAAAGCAGGAGCAGGAGGTATAATCAGAGATCATAAAGGAAACTCGATTTTAGCTTTTGTTGAATACCTTGGTGAACAGTCCAATCATATGGCTGAAGCAAAGGTATTATGGAGAGGTCTTGCATTAATCAAACATATCCCAGGTAGAATCATCATTGAAGGGGATTCTCTCAATATTATTAATTACATGAAAAGCTCCAAAAGACCATCTTGGAAAGTTAGAAGCTGCATTGAAGAGGCCAGGAAACTTGCTACTCACCAGCAGGAAGTTATCTTCCAACATGCTTTCAGAGAAGCAAATAAGGTAGCAGATAAACTGGCAAACATTGGGGTTGATGGTCCAGGTTTGTTGACTTGGACAGACACACTACCACAGGAGGTACGTGCATTAGCCACTATTGAAAAATTTGACAATGATTAGTTGGGTTACCATATTTTTTATAAGTTTCCTCATTATGTGTAAGAGTGTTGAAGTTTCAAAAGGTCCTAGTAGGACAATAGGTACCAAATTTCAAAAATTCTTTAAGGTCTTGGTTTTCTGGCCCATCCTTTTGAATAACAAATTCCATCATTTTAATGACCCCTTCTCTCTGTGGAACTGTCAGTTGGATGGTTGTCTCATGATCATTTGGACTTGTTTCGAACCCATTCATCTCACGAATCTTAATCTACATCATTTCCATAATAGGTGGGTGTCCTGTCACATAACCCCTAGCATGTCTGGTATCTATGTCCATTGCCACATGATCTATCCATTTCTCCAAAAAATTTGTGATTTTTCAACAGCCAGGAGTGCTAGTTCATTCCCAAAGCCTACTAACGTCTCAAACAGAAATTTTGGGAACAAATCAAAGGATGTTTTTTGCAGATATAGTGGGGACATCAACAACGCAAATGGAGATCTCACTCTTTCCAATTCGAGCGATCCCTACCGCATGTGGAAAGATCATTGGCACCAAAATATTTTTAGAGATGTTTATTTGAAGATTGACAAGATTTGCTCCAGGACCGAGATAGGAAATCTGACAATGCTGGGAATCATCATTTTTGAAAAATCCAGAAGTCTTGGAACCATCACCGAATGTGATAGGGTGGGAAAAATTTGTTGCATCGAAAGCAATTCAGAAAATTACTCGCTTCTTCCCAGAATTCTCAGACTTTGGGAGGAGCTGAGAAGAATCCAGAAGCTTCTAGCAAAAATGTGGACGAACAGAAGGAGGCCATGGGCAGTCCTGATCAGTAGATTGTTGCTCGGATGTTCCTGCTGTTTGGTTTGGGTAGTGCCCAAGGGGCTTCTTTGTTTTTCTTGAGTTCGGCTTTCATCTTGTAGTCTTGAAGGATGGATCCTTTTCTCTGTGTTTGTTGTAGTGTTTTCTGCCGATGTAATAGGTGAAGATTTACCTGCTTTTCTGAGGGTTTTGTATACTTCCTCTTGGGCTTAGGTTGATGCCTGTTGTTCCCTGTTGATGTAAAAGGTATTTGGGAGCCTTCATATTTCCCGACATAATATAATATCAATTAACTTACCAAAAAAAATTAAAATGCCTAAAATAAATAATGGGTGTGAAGAATGAGTTTCAATCTTTCATTCAAAATTTTTTTGATCCCATTCGAAAGCCAGTTCAAATTTATAAAAAATATTTAAAGTTGTTATATGAGAGTTTTATAATTTCGAATTTTACATAATTTTGCATTTTGAATGCAAATCAGATTTCAAGGCTTTTTATATTTATATTTTTAGCATTCTCGTCCATTTATAGATTTTATTTTTATTTTTATAACCTTTCTCTTTTGTAGATTATTTTAAAACTTCGGTGATTAAAAAATAAATAAATAAAATAACATACCAAAATTAAATACATGGGTGTGAAGAATGAGCTTCAATATTTCATTCGAAACAAATTTGATCTCATTTTGAAGCCATTTCAAATTTATAGAAATTATTTTTGTTATTTTAAATTAATTTCATATTTTGAAGGTAAATCAAATTTCAAAGCTTTGCATATTTATATTTTCAGCATTCTGGTCCATTTCTAGATTTTTTTCTAACCCTTCTCTTTTGTAGATTATTTCAAAACTTTGGCGATTAAAATAAAAATAAAAAAATTAAAATGCCAAAAATAAATACATAGGTGTGAATAATGAGCTTCAATATTTCATTCGAAATAATTTTGATCCCATTTCGAAGCCATTTTGAATGTATAAAAATTATTTAAATTTGCTATTATATGAGAAGTTTATAATTTTGGATTTTACATAATTTCGTATTTCGAAGGTAAATCAGATTTCAAGGATTTGCATGTTTATATTTTCAATATTTTGGGGTTCTTCAACTTGAATTGGCTTGAGGGGGAATGTTGCATTCCTTGTTCTTCCTACATACCACTGGCATTCATCAAAGGTTCTTATAAGTTTGAAAGTGTTAGCAAAAATGGTAGGCTAGTAATAGCCTACCCTGATGATCTTCAAAGTTATGACTCTTCCCAATAAGTGTCCTCCAGATAGTCCCCCATGGAACCCCTCTATGACCTTTTGTTTCTGATCATCTTTTAAGAATCTTAGGAGGACTCCATCAAGGTTTCTTTTTATTTCTATTTTTCTAACCCTTTATTTTTTGTAGATTATTTTAAAACTTCAATGAATAAAATAAAAATTAAAAAAATTAAAATTCCAAAAATAAATACATGGGTGTGAAGAATGAGCTTCAATATTTTATTCGAAACAATTTCGATTTCATTTCGAAGCCATTTTGAATTTATAAAAATTATTTAAATTTGCTATTATATGAGAGTTTTATAATTTTGAATTTTACATAATTTTACATTTCGAAGGGAAATTAGATTTCAAGGCTTTGTATGTTTATATCTTCAACATTTTGGTTCATTTCCATTTATAATTTTTATTTTTCTAACCCTTTTCTTTTGTAGATTATTTTAAAACTTCAATGATTAAAAAAAATTAAAATGGCAAAAATAAATACATGGGTGTGAAGAATGAGCTTCAATATTTCATTCGAAACAATTTTGATTCCATTTCTATTTCATTTTGAATTTATAAAAATTATTTAAAGTTAGTGTTATATGAGAGTTTTTATAATTTTGGATTTTACATAATTTCTTATTTTGAAGGTAAATAAAATTTCAAGGATTTGCATGTTTATATTTTCAGTATTTTGGTCCATTTCAGATTTTATTTTTATTTTTCTAACCCTTCTCTTTTGTAGATTATTTTAAAACTTCGACGAATAAAATAAAAATTTAAAAAATTAAAATTCCAAAAATAAATACATGGGTGTGAAGAATGAGCTTCAATATTTCATTCAAAATGATTTCAATTTTATTCTGAAGCCATTTTGAATTTATAAAAATTATTTAAAGTTGATGTTATATGAGAGTTTTATAATTTCAAATTTTACATAATTTCACATTTCAAAGGGAAATCATATTTCAAGGCTTTGCATGTTTATATTTTCAGCATTCTGGTCTATTTCCATATTTTTGTTTTTATTTTTCTAGCCCTTCCCTTTTGCAGATTATTTTTAAACTTTGACAATTAAAAAATTAAAATTAAAATGCCAAAAATAAATGCATGGGTGTGAAGAATGAGCTTCAATATTTCATTCGAAATAATTTTGATCTCATTTTGAAGCCATTTTGAATTTATAAAAAATATTTAAAGTTGTTATTTAAGAGAATTTTAAATTTTACATAATTTCGCAGGTAAATCAGATTTCAAGGATTTGCATGTTTATATTTTCAGCATTCTAGTCTATTTCTAGATTTTATTTTTATTTTTCTAACCCTTCTCTTTTACAGATTATTTTAAATACATAGATGTGAATAATGAACTTTAATCTTTCATTTGAAATAATTTCGATCCCATTCCAAAGCCATTTCGAATGTATAAAAATTATTTAAAGTTGTTATATTAGAGTTTTATAATTTTGGATTTTACATAATTTTGCATTTCAAAGGTAAATCAGATTTCAAAGATTTGTATATTTATATTTTTAGCATTCTTGTCCATTTCTAGATTTTATTTTTATTTTTCTAACCCTTCTCTTTTGTATATTGTTTTAGAACTTCGACGATTAAAATAAAAGTTAAAATTAAAATACCAAAAATAAATACATGGCCACCTTGGTCTGAGAGACCATGACCAAGGGATTCTACACCATCAAAGTCACCCAAGAGTCGTGTGCGACCCTGCCCGCACCAACATTATCAATTGGATTTTGGGTACCCAATTCAACTTTTTTCTAGGGTGGAGATTCGAACCTGGGACCTCCCTTGGAGGACTACCCTCTCCTCCCTTGGTCCATTTTTGTGATTAAAATAAAAATATAAAAAAAAAATAAAATGCCAAAAATAAATAAATGGATGTGAAGAATGAGCTTCAATCTTTCATTCGAAACAATTTTGATTCCATTATGAAGCCATTTCAAATTTATAAAAAATATTTAATGTTGATGTTATATGAGAGTTTTATAATTTCACATTTTGAAGGTAAATCATATTTTAAGGCTTTGCATATTTATATTTTCAGCATTCTGGTCTATTTTCAGATTTTATTTTTATTTTTCTAACCCTTCTCTTTTGTAGATTATTTTAAAACTTTGGCGATAAAAATAAAAATAAAAAAATAAAAATGCCAAAAATAAATACATGGTGTGAAGAATGAACTTTAATATTTCATTCGAAAGAATTTCTATCCCATTCCGAAGCCATTTTAAATTTATAAGAATTATTTAAAGTTGTTATATAAAATTTTTCTAAATTTGAATTTTACAAAATTTCACATTTTGAAGGTAAATCAGATTTCAAGGCTTTGCATTTTTATATTTTTAGAATTTTGGTCTATTTTTAGATTTTATTTTTATTTTTCTAACTCTTCTATTTTGTATATTATTTTAAAACTTCGACAATTAAATTAAATATAATTAAAATGCCAAAAATAAATACATAGGTGTGAATAATGAATTTCAATATTTCATTCAAAACAATTTCTATCCTATTTCGAAACCATTTTAAATTTATAAGAATTATTTAAAGTTGTTATATTAGAGTTTTCTAATTTTGAATTTTACATAATTTCATATTTTGAAGGCAAATTAGATTTCAAGGCTTTGCATTTTTATATTTTTAGCATTCAGGTCTATTTTTAGATTTTATTTTTATTTTTTTAACCCTTTTATTTTGCAAATTATTTTAAAAATTTGACGATTAAAATAAAATAAAAAAATGCCAAAAATAAATACGTAGTTGTGAATAATGAACTTCTATCTTTCATTCGAAACAATATCTATCCCATTTCGAAGCCATTTCAAATTTATAAAAATTATTTAAAGTTGTTATATGAGAGTTTTCTAATTTCAAATTTTACATAATTTCACATTTCAAAGGCAAATAAGATTTCAAGGCTTTGCATGCTTATATTTTCAGCATTTTGATCCATTTCCAGATTTTATTTTTATTTTTCTAACCCTTCTCTTTTGCAGATTGTATATTTTTTTCTTCAAAAATTAGGGTTTGGTCCTAGATGAAGGATCTAATGTTGATTACCTAACCAATAAAGAGACACACAAAGTAGATAATATGATTATCTCTTTTAAGGATTAGATGTGTATGATTATCTCTTTTAAATATTAGAAACACAATCAAATTATCAAAGAAGTACACAAGTAAACAATGTGATTATCTCCTTTAAGTTTTAGATGTGAATCTGTAAGTTGTTTAGTGTGTTTAGATTTTTTGTTGCTCTTAATTTCTTGTTCATGTTTTGGACTTAGAATGATGGAACTCAACCAAATTGGTGACTAAGGCCACTTATACCAAACATGAGGTCCTCAAAAGAGTTTAGGGTACACTGCTTAAAATTTGCAATGAGTGGAGGGTTCACCTAGCTCTTCTACTATGAAATGACAAGCATTTCTAATAGTGGGAGGGAGTTTGAACACTAGTGACCTATTCCATATTGAGAGAGTGCCCTATTATATCTAAGGTGTCGAGTGGGCAAGCCTATGAAAGGAGGTGAAATCCAACGTCACTGGTCTGAATTGGAGGTTGGTGATGAAATCCAACCTTACCAATGTTATTGTGATACATGCAAGTGTGTGTGGTTCCTTTTAAGATTAAAGAAAGTAAACAATGAAGTACTTGATGATCTTTCACTAAATGTAATAAAATGATGTTTTACTTTAAAAAAAGCTAGATAAAAACAACCTACAAAATGCATTTCCTAAATGATAACCTACCCATTAGGTAGGCTACAAGCAATCAAACCATAGAGGTGCATTTCTACTTAGCTTCTTTTTAGTTTTTCTTCTAATTTTTGTTGTTTTTGTGCTTATAAAAAAAATGAAACCTATCTTGCTACCTTTCAATAAATCAAAGAAAGCAAAAAAAACTAAATTTCAGCAAATTTGAACAGAAGAAATGAAAACTATGGGTTTAGGCACTTACCTTGATGGCCTATAATATTGTTGTTTCTAGAATTTGGAGCAAAAAATCTCATATTTTGTGGCCGTTCCAAGGTGGGATGATGGCTAGTTTGATGGTCATCCCAAGACGGGATGGTTATGCAACCATCCCTAGGTGGCACGAGTATATGTCTAGAGGCCGTTTTAGGCCAGAACGACCAGTACCTGCAACAGAAGCCAAGAAAAAAATAAGGTTAAACCTTCAATTAAATCAATTGGAACAAGGTCCCACCATGATCGCATTCAAGTAAACATGATAAGTAAGAAAAATGTGATAAATGAAGTCTTATTTTATTATTTTGATGTATCAAACCATGATTACATAAATGTCCACTTGAGAGCTCTAGATTGATACACTTGTTTACAAAATGGTGCCCAAGGATCAAATCCTTGCAGTAACTCGGGTGCACTTCCAATGTTATTCGTTGTACCCAAAATTGAAGTGGGCGGGCCTAAAATACCTTCACTTGGTTATTTGGCCTTCTCATCCTATGCTCCTTCCTCATGCACTGTAAAACTGCACCTACACACAAGGAAACTATATTCGTTAAATAAAAAATGCAAATTGTGAAACATGCAAAAATAATATATGCAACTATAGATTAGAAACTATAAATATGTAATGCACCTATCTAAAACAACTCCAAATTATTCCAAATCATATAGGTAAGAATAAAATATGATTTTGAGAAGATATAATTGAATACAAAATAGAAATTACATCTGAATTCGTGTCGTATTTATAGTATACTTATTAAGCCTACAAAACCCAAAATGAGCAATTTTGTGCCATATAAATCTCCAAATCAAACCAAACTTGGAAATAATCTATAAAATAATATTTAAAGAGGACCCATGTTATTAGATTTGCAAAATTAGTCATAGATTCATGTGCACCTTCAGATAGACCCCGTCAACCTACAAACTCTTAAAAATATGATATCTCACTCAATATGACTCTAAATTTCTTGAAATTTTGATAGTAGGTTCATAATATATCCTAGAATAAGAAATATTAAAAATAGTAATGAAATCATGCTTCAATATATCCTCATACCTTGCAGGGACGATTACGACTATCACAAACTAAATACCATCTTGAGGTGGGATGACCATCGGCTCTGTTGATTTTTTACCACAAATTCCTTTGTGAATTGGTCCAAAAATATCTCAAAGATGTCATCAAATTTGGTGATGAAATTCACTCAATTGGTTCGATTTTGTAAACTAATTGTACCTCTTAAATCACTCGAGAACCTCCTTCGCTAGGTAGAGATTTTGAGGGAAAAAGGGCACAAAGGTTGAGGGGAAATCTTAGGAATACTTCATTGCAATGTCTTAAAACTCCTCTCTATTATTTGGATGGAAAATGGATCCACTTTATAGCCAAAGGAGGCTTATGGACAAATGGGCATGCAAGGGCATACTAGGCAAGAGGTACCATTTATCCAAAACTTAGCATGCATTGGAGGGGGAAGATAATCTCTCTTTTTGGCCTCCATTCTATAGCATGTCATAAGGATTTTGCACCCTTACACATACATGCTCAAATAGGCAGGATAAATGGTAGTTTTTGGGTATCATTTATCCTAATTTTGACTTTTTATGGGTCAATGACCCTAGCCATCCCACCCAGGGATGGTTGCTTGTGACCATCCCTAGGTGGTATGGTCATGATCTATATTCATCCTTGGGTGGGACGGTCATGCCTATGATGCCAGAACTTCCCAAAAGTGGGATAGAACCTTCCAAAACCTTGCAAAAGTGGTTAAGACCACTATGTAACCTTTGAGGGTTGCCCTAGGGGGGCATATGGTGTTAATTAGACCTTGTCTTGATAATATAATAATATTGACATGATTTTAGTATCTACAGGAGGAATTTTGGATAGATCTTTAAGAAAGACATCCCTAAACTCATTCAAAATAAGATACTATTAAAATTGAGTGAATCTCGACTCAATTTCTTATTTTTTATTAGTTTTACTACATAAAGTTTACATCCTTTACATAAAGCTCTTTTGACTTGCATTGCAGTAATCAAGTGGGGTTCAAAAGTTGATCTACTACAATGGACACAGATTCACTGATTAAAACCATCTATGAAGTCCAACCACCTCTCTTCAAAATTTAGCAAGGCTTTATGGGCTTTTAACCAATCTACTCCTAGGACAATATCAAAGGCATGTAAGGGTGCTACATAAATATACCAACTAATATTTCCTTAGTATATATCTATTTGAGTGTCAAATAAACATTGGTTGACCATATAGGTCTGTCCTGAAGCATACTCAACTTGCCACCCATTTTCCATGATCCCAGGTTTAACCGATATGTCCCTCAAAATACTAGTTGAGATAAAGCTATCAGTTGCACCACTATTTATCAAAATATGAACATATTTCTTGACCAGTTTTTCTTTTATAAGAAATGGAGTAGCTTGCCCTAAAAGGTTAGATTTACATGTAGCAGCATAGATCCTATGTGGGGCCTCTTATGTTGGATTCTTCTTATCGACTCTCTATGGACACTAATTCACATAGTGATCATGGGCTCCGTAAACAAAGCATATATTAGGTCCTTTGTTCTTTTGTTTATCCCCTTCTCTATTTGATTGTCATTCTTTCCCTTGTTTGGAAATTTATTCCTTTTCTCTTGAAAGTTTCTTCTATCTGCCTACCCCTTATTTCCCTGAAACTTTCCTTTGTATCTGTTATCTCCTCTGTAATGACCACCATCTCTATATTTATTATACTAATATTTTCCCTTATCCATCTCTAGGTATCTTCTTTTCTTAGGATCCTTTTTTTCAATTTTCTAGTAATAAACCTTTGCATTATTTTGACTTATATCCTCATTGTGGGTAAGATCATAAACAACTGGATATTAAGCAAGATATTAAGTATTTTAATTTGAATACTATCTTCTATAGCTTATAACAAAAACAAACGATTAAAAACTAAGTACAATCTATCTAAATTATTATTGGATCCTATCTTTAATCAAAATAAAGCATAAATATATGATATATAACAGAACTAATTCGTTATTCAGTTGTTCGATTATTATTATGAAACAAACCCACATATCATATATCCATAGTAGCAGTGTTCACCTAAAATTTTAACTTACTCTATTTCCTTTAAGTTAGTTTCTATAAAAATATTCCTTTTCTAAATTTATTAAAAATCATAACATACTTTACAACCTCTACACATTTTTATAAGAATTTTTAAATAATGCTTAATCTATTAATACTTGATAGAATCAATTTAATAAGAATACTAATATAAAAATAATTCTATATTATTAATCTCATTAACAACACATACTTATATTTACTAAAAAATAATCTATTATTAGACTTTATAACATAATGTAAAACTCTTTAGAAGAATATAAGAACTTTTAATATAAAAATGCTACCAAAAATAATCCGACGAAACTCTAAAGAATTCTGTATTATTGACCCTTCTTAAAAATTATGGTTGAATTTCCACATCGCTCCAATAGTTTAAAAGTAATTTGAAAAATTGAATACTCCAATTAACAAGCATATGCTAATGAAGCAAATATTTAAATCGAGCTATGAAGGAATTTCATTTATCGTCAGGCTTTGATTCTTTTATTAAAATATTTTCCCACAATATTAAAATCTCATACAACATAATTATTGATCCCAAAATCAAAGAATTAAAATCAGAATATAAAATGAAGGGATTTGACTCATTTCCAAAGTATAGGTTTACTACAATATTGGTAGCAAGTGCTCTTCGCTATTTCGATAAGAAATCATAGATACATTAATGAGTTCTGATTTTCTATGCACGGCTGAAAACATCGAGACTTCTTTCGATTTAAAAGTTTTAAATAAATAAGTGTTCCCAAGGCAAAAAAATATCAACATTACGATATTAAACTAACGACGGGGAAGAAGAAATATCAAAATATACAATTGAGTAGACAACACAATGGTTATATTAATACCAATATTTTTAAAAATGACTATGATTCCTTAAAAAAATACTTGACAACGACACTTTAAAAACCAAATAGTTTATTTAGTATTATCTAGTTTAGGGATTTGATCCAGCATCTAAAATTTCCATTTAAAAGTTTTCAACACTTTCCACAAAAGGATATGTAAATAAACCACAAACACAATAGGATTCCACATTTCATTCATAATGTAATTTTATGCCTACCTACAACAGGATGCTAGTCGCGAATTAAGAAAAGAGTTTAATGAAGCTTTTTAAAGTCTGGTTCGATATTGTTCAATCACCAATTGCACAGAGAGGGTGACATTCATAGTGAGTATAAGTAGTTTTAAAACTACCAGCTTGAGAGTATCAAATATGAAATATTCAAATCTTTGTACCCAAGGTACACAATATATTTTTATAAGAATAATATGAAATTTATCCAGGATATCATCCATACGAAACAACATATATCTTTAACTATAACAAAATTAATTTGAAACCTTTAACTTCAAAAATATCATATTCATGATTTTTATTGTGGTATTCATTTTGTAAGGATGACTACAATTTGTATTCTAATCATTTTAAGACAAAATTTTGATGCCAAAAATTAAAATACCAAAAATAAATACATGGGTGTGAAGAATGAGTTTCAATATTTCATTCAAAACAATTTCAATCCTCTTTTGAAGATAATTCAAATTTATAAAAATTATTTAAATTTGTTATATGAGAGTTTTATACTTTTGGATTTTACATAATTTCACTTTTCGAAGGTAATGATTTTTTTGATGTTTGGTCTTTCTATTTCCTGGCAGTTTTTGTTCTCCCCTTGGGAGTATTCGGTTTGGTCTCTCAAGGTGGTAACCTTTTCTGCTGGTCTCTATTGTCTCTGTTGGGAGGGGCTTTTCCAGCTGCCTCTCGGGTCTCTCCTTTCTAGTTGTTCCCCTTTCGCCCCCTTCAGGGCCTTTTCTAGCTAGTCTGTTTTCTTTGTTGTACAAGGTTCAGGGACCCTTTCAAAACCCTTTCAACCAATCAAAAAAAAATATTTCAAGGCTTTGCATTTTTTAATTTTAGCATTCTGGTCCATTTTCACATTTTATTTTTATTTTTCTAACCTTTCTCTTTTGCAGATTATTTTAAAACTTCGACGATTAAAATAAAAATAAAAAAAATTAAAATGCCAAAAATAAATACATGGGTGTGAAGAATGAGCTTTAATATTTCATTCGAAACAATTTCAATCCCATTCTAAAGCCATTTTGAATTAATATTTTTTTTTTAAATTGCTATTATATAAGAGTTTTATAATTTCATATTTTACATAATTTCATATTTTGAAGGTAAATCATATTTCTAGGCTTTGCATGTTTATATTTTTAGCATTCTGGTCAATTTATAGATTTTATTTTTATTTTTCTAACCCTTCTCTTTTACATATTATTTTAAAACTTTGGTTATTAAAATAAAAAATAAATAAAATGTCAAAAATAAATACATGGGTGTAGGTCCGAAGTGTAGACCAATTGGTTCATCCAAACCCCATAAGGGGGGCAGATGTCCAAGGTTCAAATCTCAGGCCTCACCGGACTGAATGCTTCTCCATTTCCTGGTGCTTTCAACGACGTAAAAGGTTTAAAATGATTGTGACATGGTGGTTATAGGGGTGGACTACGCAAAGATCTGTGTGGCGGCTTCTGGGGCGGACAATGCAAAATACTGTGGCGGCCATAAAAGCTGGACAACCTACCCGGATTCGTGGCGGCTACCGATTCCACCATGTAAATTAAAAAAAAAAAATACATGGGCGTGAAGAATGAGCTTCAATCTTTCTTTCGAAACAATTTCAATCTCATTTCGAAACCATTTTGAATTTATAAAAACTAGGTAGGGTGGAGATTGGAACTTGGGACCTCCCTTGGAGGATTTCCCTCTCCTTTCCAACTCACAGACAACACCCGGGTAAGGCTTTGCATGTTTATATTTTTAGCATTTTGGTTCATTTCCAGATTTTATTTTTATTTTTCTAACCCTTCTCTTTTATAGATTATTTTAAAACTTTGGCAATTAAAATAAAATAAAAATAAAAATTAAATGCCAAAAAAAAAAATGTAGGTGTGAAGAATGAACTTCAATATTTCATTTAAAACAATTTTGATCTCATTTTAAAGCCATTTAGAATTTATAAAAATTATTTAGAGTTGTTATATAAGAGTTTTATAATTTTGGATTATATATAATTTTACATTTTGAAGGTAAATCAGATTTCAAGGCTTTGCATGTTTATATTTTTAACATTCTAGTCCATTTTAAGATTTTATTTTTATTTTTCTAACCCTTCCCTTTTGTAGATTATTTTAAAAATTTGGTGATTAAAATAAAAAAAATAAAAATAAAATGCAAAACATAAACACATTGGTGTGAAGAATTAGCTTCAACCTTTCATTCGAAACAATTTCGATCCCATTTCAAGGCCATTTCGAATTTATAAAAATTATTTAATGCTGCTATTATATGAGAGTTTTATAATTTTGGATTTTACATCATTTTGTATTTCGATGGCAAATCAAATTTCAAGGCTTTGCATGTTTATATTTTCAGCATTTTGGTCAATTTTCATATTTTATTTTTATTTTTCTAAACATTCCTTTTTGTAGAATATTTTAAAACTTCGGTGATTAAAATAAAAAAATAAAAATAAAATGCCAAAAATAAATACATGGCTATGAAGAATGATCTTCAGTCTTTCATTCGAAATAATTCGATCTCATTTCGAAGTCATTTATAAAAAATATTCAAAGTTGTTATATGAGAGTTTTATAATTTTACATTTCGAAAGCAAATCATATTTCAAGGCTTTGCATGTTTATATTTTTAACATTCTGGTCCATTTCTAAATTTTACTTTTATTTTTCTAACCCTTTTATTTTGCATATTATTTCAAACCTTCGACGATTAAAATATAATTAAAACGCCAAAAATAAATACATGGGTGTGAAGAATGAGCTTCAATATTTCATTCAAAATAATTTTGATCTCATTCCAAAGCCATTTTGAATTTATAAAAAATATTTAAAGTTGTTATATGAGAGTTTTATAATTTTAGATTTTACATAATTTTGTATTTCGAAGGTAAATCAAATTTCAAAGCTTTGCATGTTTATATTTTTAGCATTCTGGTCTATTTCGAGATTTTATTTTTAGTTTTCTAACATTTCTCTTTTGTAGATTATTTTAAAACTTTCAGTGATTAAAATAAAATTAAAATTAAAATGCCAAAAATAAATACATGGGTGTGAAGAATAAGCTTCAATCTTTCATTCAAAAGAATTTTGATTCCATTTCGAAGATATTTTGAATTTAAAAAAATTATTTAAAGTTGTTGTTATATGAGAGTTTTATAATTTCAAATTTTACATAATTTTGTATTTCAAAGGTAAATAAGATTTCAAGGCTTTACATGTTTATATTTTCAGCATTCTGGTTCATTTCTAGATTTTATTTTTAATTTTCTAACCCTTCTCTTTTGTAAATTATTTTAAAACTTTGACGATTATAATAAAAAAAATAAAAATGAAAATACCAAAAATAAATACATGGTTGTGAACAATGAGCTTCAATATTTCATTTAATTTTTTTTTATCCCATTCCGAAGCCATTTTGAATTTATAAAAATTATTTAAATTTGTTGTTATATGAGAGTTTTATAATTTTAGATTTTACATAATTTCATATTTTGGAGGTAAATCAGATTTCAAGGCTTTGCATTTTATATTTTCAGCATTCTGGTTCATTTCCAGATTTTATTTTTTTCTAACCTTCTCTTTTGTAGATTATTATAAAACTTTGGCGATTAAATTTAAAAAAAAAATTAAAATGCCAAAAATAAATACATGGGTGTGAAGAATGAGCTTCAATATTTCATTCGAAATGATTTCGATTCTATTTCGAAGCCATTTTGAATTTATAAAAATTATTTAAAGTTGTTATATAAGAGTTTTATAATTTTGGATTTTACATAATTTCACATTTTGGCTTTGTATGTTTATATTTTTAAGCATTCTGGTCCATTTCTTGATTTTGTTTTTATTTTTCTAACTCTTTTCTTTTGCGAATTATTTTTAAATTTTGATGGAAAAAAAGAAAAATTAAAATGGCAAAAATAAATACATGGGTGTGAAGAATGAACTTTAATATTTTAATCGAAAAAATTTCAATGCCATTTAAAATTTATAAAAAATATTCAAAGTTGTTATATGAGAGTTTTATAATTTCGCATTTCGAAAATAAATTAGATTTGAAGGCTTTACATGTTTATATTTTTAGCATTTTGGTCCATTTCTAGATTTTATTTTTATTTTTATAACCCTTTTATTTTGTAGATTATTTTACAACTTTGATGATTAAAATATATTAAATAAAAAATAAAAATGGCAAAAATAAATACATGGGTGTGAAGAATGAGTTTCAATATTTCATTCGAAATAATTTTGATCTCATTCTGACCTCTGGTTGGACCTACTAAATGTGCCACTGCCCAAGTTGTTTTGGATTTCGGACAAAGGGGCTAGATTAAGAAATACCCTTCAGCCTCACTCAACCAATTAACGGATGCTTCGCCATCATCCTTTCCATCAAATTTAGAAATATCTAATTTTTTAATTTCTTAATACGAGAGTTTTATAATTTCAGATTTACATAATTTCATATTTCGAAGGTAAATCAGATTTTAAGGCTTTGCATGTTTATATTTTCAACATTCTAGTCCATTTTCAGGTTTTGTTTTTATTTTTCTAACCTTTCTTTTTTGTAGATTATTTTAAAACTTCGATGATTAAAATAAAAATAAAATTAAAATGCTAAAAATAAATACTAGGTGTGAAGAATGTGCTTCAATCTTTCATTCAAAATAATTTTGATCCCATTTCGAAGCCATTTAGAATTTATAAAAATTATTTAAATTTGCTTTTATATGAGAGTTTTATAATTTTATATTTTACATAATTTCATATTTTGAAGGTAAATCAGATTTCAAGGCTTTGCATTTTTATATTTTCAGCATTCTGTTCATTTACAGATCTTATTTTTTCCTAACTCTTCTCTTTTGTAGATTAATTTAAAACTTCGATGATTAAAATAAATAAATTAAAATTAAAATGCCAAAAATAAATACATGGGTGTGAAGAATGAGATTCAATATTTCATTCGAAATAATTTCGATTCCATTCCAAAGCCATTTAAAATTTATAAAAATTATTTAATTTTTTGTTATATGTGAGTTTTATAATTTTAGATTTTACATAATTTCGTATTTTAAAAGGAAATTAGATTTCAAGGATTTACATGTTTATATTTTCAGCATTATAGTCCATTTCCAGATTTTATTTTTATTTTTCTAACCTTTCTCTTTTGCAGATTATTTTTAAACTCCAATGATTAAAATAAAAATAAAAATAAATAAATGGGTGTGAAGAATGAGCTTTAATATTTCATTCGAAATAATTGATACCATTCTGAAGCCATTTCAAATTTACAAAATTATTTAAAGTTGTTATTATATGAGAGTTTTATAATTTCATATTTTACATAATTTTGCATTTTGAAGGTAAATTAGATTTTAATTATTTGCATGTCTATATTTTCACCATTCTGGTCCATTTCCATATTTTATTTTTATTTTTCTAAGCCTTATCTTTTGCATATAATTTTAAATACATGGGTGTGAAAAATTAGCTTTAATATTTCATTTGAAACAATTTTGATCCCATTCTGATGTCATTTCGAATTTATAAAAATTATTTAAAGTTGTTATATGAGAGTTCTATAATTTTAGTTTTTACATTATTTCATATTTTGAAGGTAAATCAGATTTCAAGGCTTTGCATATTTATATTTTTAGCATTTTGGTCCATTTTCATATTTTATTTTTATTTTTCTAAACCTTCTCTTTTGTAGATTATTTTAAAACTTCGGTGATTTAAAAAAATAAATTAAAATGCCAAAAATAAATACATGGGTGTGAAGAATGAGCTTCAGTATTTCATTCGAAACAATTTGATTTAATTTCAAATCTATTTCAAATTTATAAAAAATATTCAAAGTTGTTATATGAGAGTTTTATAATTTCGTATTTCGAAGGCAAATCAGATTTCAAGGCTTTGCATGTTTATGTTTTCAACATTCTGGTCAATTTTCAGATTCTATTTTTATTTTTCTAACATTTCTCTTTTGTAGATTATTTTAAAAATTTGGTGATTAAAGTAAAAAAAAATTAAAATACCAAAAATAAATACATGGGTGTAAAGAATGAGCTTCAATCTTTCATTCGAAACAATTTCAATCCCATTTAGAAGCCATTTCAAATTTATAAAAATTATTTAAACTTGATGTTATATGAGAGTTTTATGATTTTAGATTTTACATAATTTTGTATTTCTAATGTAAATCAGATTTCAAGGCTTTTCATGTTTATATTTTCAGCATTCTGGTCCATTTTCAGATTTTATTTTTATTTTTCTAACCTTTCTTTTTTACATATTTTTATAAAACTTTGATGATTAAAAACAAAAAATAAAAATAAAATGCCAAAAATAAATACATGGATGTGAAGAATGAGCTTCAATCTATCATTCGAAACAATTTCGATCACATTCCAAAGACATTTCAAATTTATAAAAATTATTTAAAGTTGTTGTTATATGAGAGCTTTATAATTATAGATTTTACATTATTTCATTTTTCGAAGGTAAATCAGATTCCAAGGCTTTGAATATTTTTTTTAAGCGAAAAACCCCTTGTAGGGTCGCCTTGGTCTGAGAGACCATGACCAGGGGGTTCTACATCGTCAAAGTCACCTGGGAGTCGTGCTCGGCCCTACCTACACCAACATTATCAATTGGATTTTGGATACCCAATTCAAATTTTTGGTAGGGTGGAGATTCAAACCTAGGACCTCCCTTGAAGGATTGCTTTCTCCTTTCCAACTCACCTACAACACATGGGTAAGGCTTTGCATGTTAATATTTTCAGCATTTTGGTCCATTTCTAGATTTTATTTTTATTTTTCTAACCCTTCTCTTTTGTAGATTATTTTAAAACTTCGACGATTAAAATAAAAATAAAAATTAAATTAAAATACCAAAAATAAATACGTAGATGTGAAGAATGAGCTTCAATATTTCATTTGAAACAATTTTGATCCCATTCCAAAGCCATTTCAAATTTATAAAAATTATTTAAAGTTATTATATGAGAGTTTTATAATTTTAGATTTTATATAATTTCGCATTTCGAAGCTAAATTATATTTCAAGGCTTTTCATTTTATATTTTTAGCATTCTGGTCCATTTCAAGATTTTATTTTTATTTTTCTAATCCTTCTCTTTTGTAGATTATTTTAAAAATTCGGTGATTAAAATAAAAATAAATAAAATTAAAATGCCAAAATAAATACATTGGTGTGAAGAATTAGCTTCAACATTTCATTCGAAACAATTTCGATCCTATTTTGAGGCCATTTCGAATTTATAAAAATTATTTAATGTTACTATTATATGAGAGTTTTATAATTTTGGATTTTACATAATTTTGTATTTCGATGGAAAATCAGATTTCAAGGCTTTGCATGTTTATATTTTTAGCATTTTGGTCAATTTCCATATTTTATTTTTATTTTTCTAAACATTCTCTTTTGTAGATTATTTTAAAACTTTGCTGATTAAAATAAAAAAATAAAAATAAAATGCCAAAAACAAATACATGGCTATGAAGAATGAGCTTCAATATTTCATTCCAAACAATTCGATCTCATTTCGAAGTCATTTCAAATTTATAAAAAATATTCGAAGTTGTTATATGAGAGTTTTATAATTTCGCATTTCGAAAGCAAATCATATTTCAAGGCTTTGCATATTTATATTTTCAGTAGTCTGGTCCATTTCTAGATTTTAAAATTTATTTTTCTAACCCTTTTCTTTTGTAGATTATTTTAAAACTTCGATGATTAAAATAAAATAAAAAAATGAAAATGCCAAAAATAAATACATGGGTGTGAAGAATGAGTTTAAATATTTCATTCAAAATAAGTTTGATCTCATTTTGACCTCTGGTTGGACCTACTAAATGTGCCACTGCCCAAGTTGTTTTGGATTCTGCACAAAGGGGCTAGATTAAGAACTATCCTTCAGCCTCACTCAACCATTTAACGGATTCTTCGCCATCACCCTTTCCATCAAATTTGGAAATATCTAATTTCTTAATTTCTTTTTGCAACTCAACACCAACTTCTCTCCTCAAATATCCTTTTGGAAATTCACTAACTTTTTTAGTTTCTTTACTTTTGGTAAGAATTTCAATAACCTTTTTTTACTGAGTAATGATCTCCTATTGCTAAGCCATTTGTGCCTTTTGTTGATCCATATGCTCAGTAATTTGAGCCCATTGGATATCCATTTGTTCTCACTACTAATTCAGTTGTTCTTGCATTAACTAAATCATTTTTATTATATTCTCATAATTTTGTGTAGCTCTTGAAACTATTGGCTCTTTCTCTTTTCTTATAACATACCGATGCTCTTCAATTATTTGAACTGACTCCCTCACAAGTCATCATAGTCCCCTCCTCGAGGATTTTGAAATCTCCTCTTGCAAATTAGCATTCACTCTTCTTGAGATTCCTACTATACCTAGTGACAAAAGAGATATCAATTCAATAGTTTATGTTTATAACCTAGGGTTTCGCAACCTAAGATTTGATACCAATTGTAACAACCCAAGTCTACTCACTTGGTTGTAATAAAACACAAATATAAAATTTCAATTATATTCAATAGCACAATCAATATCTGGCTGGACCTACTAAATGCACCACTACCCAAGTTGTTTTGGATTCCGCACAAAGGGGATGGATTGAGAAATATCCTTCAGCCTTACTCAACCAATTAAAGGTTGCTTCACCATCACCCTTTCCATAAAATTTTTAAATATCTAATTTATTAATATCTTTTTGTAACTCAACACAGACTTTTCTCCTCGAAGATCCTTTTGGAAATTCACTAACTTTTTCAATTTCCTTACTTTTGGTAAGACTTTCAATAACCTTATGTTGCTGAGTAATGATCTCCTATTGCTGAGCCATTTGTGCCTTTTGTTGATCCATATGATCACTCATTTGAACCCTTTGTATATCCATTTGTTCTCACTACCGATTCAGTTGTTCTTGCATTAACAAAATCATTTTTATCATATTATCATCATTTTGTGTAGCTCTTGCATCTCCTAGCTCTTTCTATTTTCTTATAACACACTGAGTCACTTTGATTATAACACACTGAGTCACGAGTCATCTTACTCTCCTCCTTGGGGCTTTGCAATATCCTATTCCAAATTAGAATTTGCTCTTCTTGATATTCCTGCCATACCTAGTGATAAAAGAGCTATGTCAATTCAATAGTTTATGTTTATAATATAGTATTTCACAACCTAGGATATGATACCAATTGTAACAACCCAAGTCTACTCACCTGGTTGTAATAAAACACAGATACAAATTTTTTATTAAATTTAATAGCACAATCACAAACTGACTTATGTGCACCTAGATGATACACTTTGAGGTAAACACACCCAACTTTGAATTAGTACCTAGGCATAGATGATCACACTTCGAGAATTTATACTACTACAAAAAGTATCTCAAGTTCTCGAGATCGGTCAACTTTCCATGGTAGGTTGTCATTTAGGAGATCTTTTTTTTCTCCTACAAAGTCTTAAAGAATCATCGTTCTTTTTCACGAACATAACTGGTGCTCCCCATGGTGAGACACTAGGTTTGATGCACCCTTTTTCTAACAGATCTTGTAGTTGGGTCTTGAGTTCTTGTAATTTAAGGGGTGTCATTCGGTAATGGGTTCTAACTACATATGATGCTCCTAAAAAATATCAATAGAAAAATTAAATTCTCTTTTTGGAGGTGAAGTATGGGAAAAATAGTGCACCTAATGATGCTAAACAAGATGCAGCTATCGCTAATGTAGGATAAGAATTACAAAAGAAGCATTCAAGTAAACGTGATAAGATAATAAAAATTTGAGAAATGAAGTTTTATTTAATTTTTTTGATGGATCAAACCATGGTTACATAAATATCCCTTTGAGAGCTCTATATTGATACACTTGTTTACAAAATGGTGTCCAAGGATCAAATCCTTGCGGTAACTCGGGTGCACTTCCAATGTTCTTCCTCGTACCCATAATTGAAGTGGGCAAGCCTATGATGCCACTAATTTGTTACTTGGTCTCATAATCCTATGCTCATTCCTCATGCATTATAAAACCTGCACCTACACATAAGGAAACCAGATTCATTAAATAGCAAGTGCAGATTGTGAAACATGCAAAAGCAATACATGCAACTATAGACTAGAAAGTGTAAATATGTAATGTGCCTATCTAAAACAACTCCAAATTATTCCAAATCATATAGGTATGCATAAAATAATATTTTGGAAATAATAATTGAAAACAGAACAAAAATTGCATCTGAATCAGTGTCGCATTCGCAGTGCACTTATTAAGCCTACAAAATCCAAAACGAGTAATTTTTGGCCCTAAACATCTCCAAATCAAACTAAACTTGGATTGAATATATAAAATGATATTTAAAGAGGACCAATGTGATTATATTTACAAAATTAGTCACAAATTCATGTGCACCTTCAGATAGACCTTGTAAACCTACAAAATCTTAAAAATGTGATATCTCACTCAATATAACTCCAAATTTCATAAAATTTGGACAGTAGGTTCATAATCTATCCTAAAATAAGCCTATAAAAAAATAGTAATAAAATCATACTTCAATATATCCTCATTATTTTTAGGGATGGCTGCGACTATCATAAACTAGGGACCATATTGGGGTGGGACGACCACCAGCTCTATTGATTTTCTGCCACCAATTACTCTGTGAATTGGTCCAAAACTCTCTCAAAGGTTTAGTCATAAAATTTAGGGGTGAAATTCACTCAATTGGTTTGATTTTGTAAACTAATTACACCTCTTGAATCACTCAAGAACCTTCTTCTCTAGGTAGATATTTTAAGGGGAAAAGGGTACAAAGGTTGAGGGGAAATCTTAGCAGCACTTCATTACAATGTCCTAAAACTCCTCTCTATGATTTGGATGGAAAATGAATCTAATTTATAGCTAAATTATGCTTACGGGAAAATGGGCATGCAGGGAAAGAGGTACCACTTGTCCTAAAATTAGCATGCATTGGAGGGGTAAGAGAATCTCCCTTTTTGGCCTCCATTTTATAGCATGTCAAGGAATTTGCACCCTGAAACTTGCATGCTCAAATAGGTGGGATAAATGACAGTTTTTGGGTGTCATTTATCCCAATTTTGAATTTTTGTGGGTCAAATACCTTGGCCATACCACCCAGGGATGGTTTCTTGTGATCGTCCCAGGGTGGGATGATCTGTATTCGTCCCTGCATGGGAGTATCATGCCTATGAGGCCAAAACTTCTCAAAAGTGGGATATAACCTTCTAAAGCCTTGTATAAGTGGTTAAGACCACTATGTAACCTCTAAGGGCTGCCCTAGGGGATCATATGGTGTTAATTAGACCTTGTCTTGGTAATATAATCGAATTAACATTATTTTAGTGTCTACAAATACCCCTTTTTGAGATGCATTGTGTGCAGCACAATGCTAAGCAAGACGACTAAAATATCAATTTATTAAGGTTATTCAGTAACCTAATCAACTTTAGACGCCCCAATCATGAAAATAGCATGTGTTCTTGAATCCTTGCTTCTGACTCAGTAGAGAAATTGGTCTTGGTTTCTCTTCAGCTTCTAGGTATTCTTGGGGGACTTATAACCCTAGGCGTTAGAGAATATCAAGTATTTTGGTAACTTTTAAGATTTACCAAACAAGCAGGTTCATCTGCCCTATTATGTGATTAGTTGAAGTGTTTGCTTGTCTTCCCCAAGTAGGGGTGTGATTGTCTCTGTCAATGATTCATTGAACTAACACAATTTGCATGATTGAGTGTTTGATTATTGATTTTGATTATGAATGTGTTAATTATGACTACCCCCTCAAGTGAAGAGTTGTTTAGGGAATGAAAAGTGATAAAAGTGATGATTCACTTGACCAATATGACTTGATTGGATTTCCTTCAGTTTGACCCATTGTTAAATGGAGCATTTTTATGAGGATTTTGATGATTTTTTTTATGTTTCATGGAAGAAAATAGTTGATAACCTCATTTTTGTGGGGCGGTCCAGCTATAATGACCTTCTTGGGGATTGAAGTAGGAAATTTTCAATACATCCATGAAAAATTTGGGTTCCATATTGATCTTGAGTGAATTCCATCATATTTGACTTGTTTTTGGTGGGTTTTGGACCATTTTATTTGGTTTTTGTGTTGTTTTTACGATGTTTTTTATTGTTTGATTGTTTTTAAATTTTTATTTTTGATGAGATTTCATAGAAGAAAGGGAATGAATACCTCATTCCCATGGAGCATTCTGGCCGCAATGGCCTTCTTAGGGATTGAAGTAAAGATATTTTAGTTTGACTATGAATAATTTGGTTCAAGTAGCCTTATGATAATGTACTCATCTTGTCGGATTGCATGGAGTGCAAATCGTTACAACCGCCAAGTGTATGGGGTAAATAACTGAGTACAAGGTGCACTTGAGATTTTGCTTTATTTGATTTTGTGTTGTTTTTATGGTTTTTAAATATTTTGGGCTGATGAGGTTTGAGGACCCACTTTATTGTAGCCTACGAGCAATTTTGGATGATGATGGATGTTTTTATCCCATACATATACATATATATGAGTTGTTATTATTGTCATCATGTGTTGCCTTATTGCTTTATGAGATGTATGCAATTTTATGTTTTATTTTGATGTTTTTATGGATGCTTATCATGGATGCATGTTTTTTTTTTGTAATATAATGTGATTTTGATGATATGTATATGCGTGGATGCATAATGAGATGGATAATTTATTGATTTGTATGATGGAATGTGCATAATGAGTTGACACACTAGTTTAGCACCATAGACTGTATAAAATATATTGATTCTTTTTTAATGTTATGATGATCTTTATGGAAATGTGAACTAATGAAATGTTATTAAGTGGAATAAATGAAAGGAATGTTATAGAATGTTTGAGGTTTTTATACCCTAGTTAATTGATAAAAATTTGTGTACTAACCATGCAATATTTTTTAATAATGTATTAATCTAACTAGGATGACCTAGATACTCAATATCCCTGTGTGTGCAAATGAGTTCATTGGTGTGAGACACATAAGATTACCCCAGTGCCAAACAGGATTGACACAACCCATCTGTATTGAAGATCACCCTATGAGCATCATGATCCTAGATTTTATATGTAGTTGGATTAGACCACTAAGTAGTATAGTCTACCAAAAGCTAGCTCATCATAATGAAAATATTGATCTATACAAAAGCAGAATGCTAATATGACATATATATCATTGTGTGTAAGGATACTACCATTTCTATGCAAGCTTGATGCCACCTAACCTATAATTAGGATCACCTCATGGTTTGTCAAATGTTGAGAATTCCAGGGGTTCAAGTTCAGTACTCCCTTCTTTTCTTTTATTTGATTTGGGATTCTTGCTCATATGTAGTGATGAAGATCATTGTTTATTTTATATTTTATTTTCTTTGAGCAAGGGATTTGTTTAGTGATGAAAATCACTATTTATTTTTCTTTTGACTTTTGCTTTTTGGGATTTTGCTTATTGATAGTGGTGAAAACCACTATTTTTTTGGGAGAATTGGGTAGGGAGGAGTTTTTCCTTTTGTCAATTCTCAGCATTTTTGAACCGGTCACACAGGGGGATGAGCAAGATAAAATTTTCACTTAAGGTAACCTAGACTACTTGGTAGGTTTCATATTTCCTTGTGCAAAACTTGGTTTTATTAGTGCAAAAAATGTGTTGGAATTTTGACATATACAAGGTACACTAAAATCAAGACTATACCCTCTAAAAATATGGATAGCTTTCTACAAGATCTGACAAGAAAATAGATATGGTTGAGTGATCAAAAATCCTAAAGATATTCTAAGACAAATGGATAGGTGAAGAGAAACAAACACAAATATGAAAAAGTGTGAAATATAGGTGGATATGATAAGTGGAATATGGAATGATGTGAATGATAACTTGAACAAAGTTGACTTTCAATGATGAAAATTGTACAATCTTGGTGCTAGACATGTATGAGCAACTCTAAAATGCAAAGTGCAATGATGAGTATGCCTAATGCAATCGATTGTATAATGCAATGTGATGCGATGAAATATTTTTATATTTTTGATTTTTTGATGATGCTTTTGGATTTTTATTGATATATATGTATATGTAGGTGACCAATAGGCTTATTGGATGCCATTGGGGCATTTTGGGTTGACCAAGCAATTTGGAGATACCCTTGGAGCATTTTGGGTTGACCAAGTGGTTTGGGGATAACTTTGGAGCATTTTGGGTTGGCCAAGTGGTTTGGAGATACCCTTGGAGTATTTTGGGTTGACCAAGTGATTTGGAGATACCCTTGGAGCATTTTAGGTTAACCAAGCCATTTGGAGATACCCTTGGAGAATTTTGGGTTGACCAAGCAATTTGGAGATACTATTAGAGTATTTGGGGTTGACCAAGTGATTTGGAGATACCCTTGGAGCATTTTGGATTGACCAAGCAGTTTGGAGATATCCTTGGAGCATTTTGGGTTGACCAAGCAGTTTGGAGATACCCTTGGAGCATTTTGGGTTGACCAAGCGGTTTGGAGATACCCTTGGAGCATTTTAGGTTGACCAAATGGTTTGGAGATACCCTTGGAGCATTTTGGATTAACCAAGCAATTTGGAGATACCCTTGGAGCATTTTCGGTTGACCAAGCGGTTTGGAGATACCCTTGGAGCATTTGGGGTTAACCAAGTATTTTGGAGATATCCTTGGAGCATTTTAAGTTGACCAAGTGGTTTAGAAATACCCTTGGAGGATTTGGGGTTGACAAAGTGGTTTGGAGATACCCTTGGAACATTTTAGGTTGACCAAACAGTTTGGAGATATCCTTGGGGCATTTGGGGTTGACCAAACGGTTTGGAGATACCCTTGGAGAATTTTGGGTTGACCAAGCAGTTTGGAGATACCCTTGTGATATTTGGGGTTGACCAAGCTATTTGGAGATACCCTTGGAACATTTTGGATTGACCAAGTGGTTTGGAGATACCCTTGGAGCATTTTGGGTTGACCAAGTGATTTGGAGATACCCTTGGAGAATTTTGTAACTTTGATCATTTTATGATTTTAGGGGGAAAGTGTGGTACCTTGTGTACCCCCAACATTTGTGGTGATCAAAGGAAGCGAGGAAGGTGCGATACCTTTAGGATCCCAAATTTGCTTCATTTCTTATGATGTAAATAGTTGGGGAGGTGTGACACCTTGGATACCCCTAGTATGTACTGTGATTGATGCAATGTTATTGACTTGGCTAGGAGGAGTGATAGAGATTGAATCTCCCTGTTATGGCAGGGAATTATAGGTAATGCCCATGTCTTCATGGGGTAGAATGAGTGCACCATTCATGGATAAAGCTTCCTTATCAATAAGACCTTGGACTTTTTTAGGTTGCTCTTCTTGACTCCCATATATAAGTAATAAATCCTTAAATATGTCAATTTTTTTATTGTTGATTGTAATAGCATTATCGACCTGAAGATCATTACTATCAATCATATCCTGTAATAGGTGTTTGAAATTATAACACATCTACACATCTTGCCCATTTAGTCTATGGTACTTGCAATATAAGTCTTCATGATATCATTTGGGCTTTGGTGTGTTTGGATTGACAAGTCAAATTTCAGGTAGATTAATTGCTTTAGATGCACATAGACACTCAAATAGAGAGTCCATGGATATTAATCTCACAATGGGTGCAAATTGTAACTTAGGGTGATGATTTTACCACTGATTTATTTGAGACTTAACATTGGACTGCATAGGAGTGTATTGCTCCTAACATTGTATTGCATAGGAGTGGACTGGAGGTTGAGGTTTTGGATGACTCAACTATAACTCAATGCTTGTGAGTCGATTCATGATATACTATAAATCATTGTGTTGGTGACTCACTTGTAACTCCACATTGGCTAGCATATCTAGGATATGTTGTGAAAATAGTGGAAACAATGATTGGATGGCTATTGAAAAATTTGGAGGGCAAATGATATGTGGTGGAGGTGAATTGGGTGTGGAAGCCAGGAGACAATTAAGCGGAGGTGGATCAAAAGTCCTTAGTTTTTGAGCAGATGTGGATGTTTCATGATGATTGGAGCTAGTGAGTATATCCACACATTCTTGTTCTTGATTTAGCTCATGCTCATGTTCCAACTCAGAGTGTTCAACTATGGTAGTTGGGTTACCTCCACTTTGGTGTAGGGGGAACACCTATTATTGATTTTGTGGAAATTTCGAGTGAGATGGAGTAGGTGTGATCGAATCCATAAATGGTATCTCTTGTGGTATGGATAAAATTTTGGATGGAGTCACAAGTGGCATAGATGGATTTGAAGGACTTTGGTTCCCTGTCATCACATTGATCATTCCCACAAACTCATGAGAAGATGCATTTCCATTTGGACAAGTCATGGTTGTCTCATCAACTTGTCCAAGGTGATCTTCTTGACCCCCATGTTTTAGGGGTGCATAAAAAATGCTATCAATGGGTGGCAACTTGGCAAGAGGATGACCTAGATCCTTGATCGACTCGATGATAGGCATGGATGCAATGTTGGGTACTATGCACTCATCGAGTTTTAGGTAGGTCAATTAAATTGTGTCCTCCAGCATGATATGATATTATTCATCTGTATCAACTTTTGGTTCCTCCTCCTTTCTATTAGGAGTGATAAGGTCTTATGTAGGCGTATTTATGATAGCTATGGGAGCCTCTACAACTGGCTCTTCTGACCCTTCCTTGCTCAAATAAATAGAGGATGGTACTAGTAGTGGTGAAGGTAGCTTCATGACTAAATGTTGGGTTGAATCTGGACTCTAGATAAGGTTGTTGGGTTTAGTGTCCAAGTGCATGGGTGATACAGTAGGCTCCTATGGATGATCTACCTGTTTATAATACTTGAAGGGATTTGGGTCAGAATTGACCACATGGACCTTACCTTCACGAATGTATTTGATGCATTGATGCACTATAGATGGAACACATTCCATGTATCTTATCCATGGCATTCCAAGCAGTATGTTGTACTATCTTGCACCTTACAAGATGTAGAACAATGTAGGCACAATATTTTGTCCAACTTCAACAAGTAGGATTATCGTGCCCACAATGGAGGATAAAGCATCATTGAATGCTTGCAAGGTGAACTTGGATGGTACAATGTGCAAGGATGGAAGGTTGAGATGTTTTAGTGAAGTTATAGCAATAATATTTATTGAGGAACCTATGTCAACCAATACTCGCATATAGGGGAACCTATTGATACTCGTGATGATGTGCAAAGTAGGATCTGGTAAATTAGTAGGCACAAGTTTGATCTCACAATTTTGAAAGGATATAACATGATTCTTGTGCATTTGTATGTATCCCACAAAGTTGGTGAAAATATCAGAGTCATGAGGTTGTACCTAAATGGAATATAATATCCTCATGAAAGTTTTCCAATGTTTGGAGGACTATAGTAGAAGCTTGCTCATGGTCATATTGGTTGATGGTGCATGCAAACTTCACACATACCTACTTTGGATTGCTGACACTTGTTGGATGGGAGTTCTAGGTGGTGAAGACCACAATGTAGAGGGAGTGTAGACCTCCCTACTAGGCCCCTTGGTAGGCTAATTATATCTGGTTTGGGTCTATAATCAGTGTTGGCTAACTAATAATCCACTTGATTATGTGGATAACCTATTGGTGTTCTCCTCACAAAGGTACCTTGGTGGTCGGGTCCTCTGAGTGAGGAGTTGACCTCATGATGACTTTCAAGGTATTGTGCAGGAATGATGAGATCCTCAGGAGAATAGCGAAGGCAACTACAATCAAAGCACCATACATGAATGAGGGGATCCTCATACCTATACCAATGATGATCAGGGTCTCTCCTAAAGTTTTTTGCTTCACTGGCTCGTGATTGAGGTCCTATGCATGGTTGTCATAATGTGTTGACTGGGCGAACCATGAAGGAAACCCACATTAAAGAGAAATTTGACTTCCAAAAGGGTTATGTTATATACCAAAATTATTAGTACAATAAGCTTATGAAAATGGGCTAGAACTCCAAAATTTTACTTTTGGGTAAAAAATTTATATTTTTGAAATATTTGGCCAACTAGAGCTCGTGGGGAAATGCCCACTTTTAGGAATTTTTGGAAAATTTTAAAAAATAAATATTTAGGACTCAAAATATCTGTGAGAGGTTCAGAAAGAGCTAACTAAGACAACAAAATAAATTTGGCAATTTTTGGGGTTGTCTAGACCATTTTATGACTGTTTTAGTGTAGTTTTTCCCTATTTTTGGCTTCAAAAATAGAGTAATCATAAAACCAACATAATTTTTTTGTTATAGCTCCGATTTGCATGATTTTTGATCCATTGGATTTAGTATCAAAAAGTAGATTTTTACTTCAATGATTAAAAAATAAAATAAAATGCCAAAAATAAATATATTAGTGTGAATAATTAGCTTCAACCATTCATTCGAAACAATTTCAATCCCATTCCAAATCCATTTTGAATTTATAAGAATTATTTAATGTTTTTGTTATGTGAGAGTTTTATAATTTTAGATTTTGCATAATTTTGCATTTTGAAGGTAAATCAGATTTCAAGGCTTTGTATGTTTATATTTTCAGCATTCTGGTCAATTTCCATATTTTATTTTTATTTTTCTAAATCTTCTCTTTTGTAGATTATTTTAAAACTTTGGCGATTAAAAAAATTAAAATGTCAAAAATAAATAAAGGGGTGTGAAGAATGAGCTTCAGTATTTCATTCGAAGTAATTTGATCCCATTCTGAATCCATTTTGAACTTATAAAAATTATTCAAAGTCGTTATATGAAAGTTTTACAATTTCACACTTCGAAGGTAAATAAGATTTTAAGGCTTTGCATGTTTATATTTTCAGCATTCTGGTTCATTTTCAGATTTTATTTTTATTTTTCTAATCCTTTTCCTTTGCAGATTATTTATAACTTCAACAATTAAAAAAAAATTAAAATGCCAAAAATAAATACTCGGGTTTGAAGAATGAGTTTCAATTTTCATTCAAAACAATATCGATCACATTCTGAAGCCATTTCAAATGTATAAAAATTATTTAAAGTTGTTATATGAAAGTTTTATAATTTTGGATTTTATATAATTTTGCATTTCAAAGGTAAATCAAATTTCAAGGCTTTGCATGTTTATATTTTTAGCATTCTAGTCCATTTTCATATTTTATTTTTATTTTTCTAACCCTTCTCTTTTGCATATTATTTTAAAACTTCAACGATTAAATAAATAAATAAAATGCTAAAAATAAATACATGGGTTTGAAGAATGAGCTTCAATCTTTCATTCGAAATAATTTTGATCCCATTTCGAATCCATTTCAAATTTATAAAAATTATTTAAAGTTGTTATATAAGAGTTTTATAATTTCATATTTTACATTATTTTGTATTTCGAAGGTAAATTAGATTTCAAGGCTTTGCATGTTTATATTTTTAGCATTCTGGTCTATTTCTAGATTTTTTTCCAACCCTTCTATTTTGTAGATTATTTTAAACATTCAATGATTAAAATAAAATAAAAAATTAAAATTCCAAAAGTAAATACATGGATGTGAAGAATGAGCTTCAATATTTCATTCGAAACAATTTCAATCCCATTCTGAAGCCATTTCAAATTTATAAAAATTATTTAAAGTTGTTATATGAGAGTTGTATAATTTTAGATTTTACATAATTTTGTATTTTACATAATTTCGTATTTCAAAGATAAATCAGATTTCAAGATTTGCATGTTTGTATTTTTAGTATTTTGGTCCATTTCCAGATTTTATTTTTATTTTTCTAACCATTCTCTTTTATATATTATTTTAAAACTTCAACGAAAAAAATTAAAATAAAAAAAATTAAAATTCTAAAATTAAATACATGGGTGTAAGAATGAGCTTCAATATTTTATTCAAAACAATTTTGATTTCATTCTGAAGCCATTTCAAATTTATAAGAGTTTTATAATTTTGGATTTTACATAATTTCATATTTTGAAGGGAAATCAGATTTCAAGGTTTTGCATGTTTATATTTTCAGCATTCTGGTTCATTTCCATATTTTATTTTTATTTTTATTTTTCTAACCCTTCTCTTTTTGCAGATTATTTTAAAAATTCAATGATTAAAAAAAAAAAATGACAAAACTAAATACATGGGTGTGAAGAATGAGCTTCAATATTTCTTTCAAAACAATTTTGATCCCATTTTGAAGCCATTTCGAATTTATAAAAATTATTTAAAGTTGTTATATGAGAGTTTTATGATTTTAGATTTTACATAATTTCTTATTTCAAAGGCAAATTAGTCAAGGATTTGCATGTTTATATTTTCAGTATTTTGGTCCATTTACAGATTTTTTTTTTCTAACCCTTCTCTTTTGTAGATTATTTTAAAACTTTAGCGAATAAAATAAAAATTAAAAAAATAAAAATTCCAAAAATAAATACATGGGTGTAAGAATGAGCTTCAATATTTCATTTGAAATGATTTTGATTCTATTTTGAAGCCATTTCGAATTTATAAAAATTATTTAAAGTTGTTGTTGTATGAGAGTTTTATAATTTCAGATTTTACATAATTTCACATTTCAAAGGAAATCATATTTCAAGGCTTTGCATGCTTATATTTTCAGCATTCTTGTCCATTTCTAGATTTTATTTTTATTTTTCTAACCCTTCTCTTTTGTAGATTATTTTTAAACTTCAAATATTAAAATAAAAATAAAATAAAAAATTAAAATGAAAAAAATAAATACATGGGTGTCAAGAATAAGCTTCAATATTTCATTCAAAACAATATTGATCTCATTCTGAAGCCTTTTCAAATTTATAAAAATTATTTAAAGTTGTTGTTATATGAGAGTTTTATTATTTCAAATTTTACATAATTTCGTATTTTGAAGGCAAATCAAATTTCAAGGCTTTGCATGTTTATATTTTCAGCATTCTAGTCCATTTCCATATTTTATTTTTATTTTTTTAACCCTTCTCTTTTGCAGATTATTTTAAATACATGAGTGTGAAAAATGAGCTTCAAACGTTCATTCGAAATAATTTTGATCCCATTCCAAAGCCATTTCAAATTCATAATTTTTTTTTTAATTTGTTATATGAGAGTTATAATTTTTAATTTTATATAATTTCACATTTTGAAGGTAAATCATATTTCAAGGTTTTGCACGTTTATATTTTCAACATTCTGGTCCATTTCCAGGTTTTATTTTTATTTTTCTAATCCTTCTCTTTTGTAGATTGTTTTAAAACTTTGACGATTAAAAAAAAATTAAAAAAATTAAAATACCAAAAATAAATACATGGGTGTGAAGAATGAGCTTCAATACATTTTTTAAGAGAAAAACCCCTTGTGAGGCCGCCTTGGTCTGATATACCACGACCAAGGGATTCTACATCATCAAAGTCACCTGGGAGTCACGCCTGGCCATGCCCACACCAAAATTATCAATTTTAGGTACCCAATTCAACTTTTTGGTAGGGTGGATATTTGAACTTTAGACCTCTCTTAGAGGATTGTCCTCTCCTCCCTTGACTTGCCCACTCGACACCTTATTGTGTTGAATGCCACACATAGGGCCATTTTAGGAACTAATTCCCTTCTTTAAAAGAAATGACGAAATTACCAAAAAATGATGCATAGTTCAATAGGTTCCAAGGGAGAAGGAACCAAGGGCAAAAAGGACAATTATGGCAGCAAAGGTCAAGTCAAAACCTACATGGAAATATTTATCGATGAAAACAGAGTGGAAGTGGACTTTCGGGTGGAGAGACTTCAAATCCCCAACAACCTAATCCTGACAATGAAGACCAACAGGATGGTTTTGCTAAAAATCAAAATTAAGAAAAGGTATGCCCATATTTTACCTCTCCAAATAAATTTGATGTTCTTTCTAAAGATATATTAGAAGAATGTGAAGAGGGTGAATACATCAAGGGCAAGGAGATTGAACTTCCCAATAACTTAGACTCTCCTATGAAATCTGGGCCATCTCACACTCCTGTTGAAAATGTTAATAACCTAGATAATTTTCTTGAAGAGGAGGATCTGATACCTCTAAAAGAACTTATTTATTATGAATAAAAGTCAAAAAATGCTCAGATGGAATACTAGAGGGTAATTCATAATATTAAGTAAAAGGGTAGTCCCATCCTACAATAAATTATCCTCCCAAAACTTGGTCTAAAATAGACTAGAAATTCAAAAAAATCTCTTATTGATTGTGGAGGTGAAAAGAGAATAGGTAGGATATCAACTAGTGAGCAATGGAAAAAGGATACTTAGAATGATATTGCTAATGGGATACAACTAACCCTATTTCCAAACATTATTTCCCAATCCACTAATGAAAATAAATGAACCAAACCCCCCCAAACATAAGGTAATGGGGGCATAAAAACAAAATCATCAAAATGAAAATACTCTCCTAGAATATGAGGGGTTAAATAGGTTGGCTAAACAAAGGATATCCAGATCCATTAGGAGAGAAGTCAAACCTACCATATTTATCATGCAAGAAACCAAGATAGATGAAAGCTTGTTTATTCAAACAACCAAAAAAGTTTGGAAAAATTTTGAAGTCATTTTTAGCCATGCAAGAGGAGCCTCAGGAGGTTTAATGTGTCTTTGGGACCCATTAAAGATAGAAGGCATATTAATACATTCATGTGATAGAACTACTAGCATTTTGTTTTTTGACAAAGACAAAAATTTTCTATGGATTCTTACAAATGTTTATGCTCCTAACACACCCACTAGCAGAGCTATGCTATGGGTAACCCTTACCAAGCTAAAAGAAAGTTTTTCTTCTATTCCCTAGATCCTGATAGGGAACTTCAACACACTGTTGTATCCATTTGATAAGAGGGGAGGTTTAGGCAACCCAACCAGAAGCATTGAATAATTTAGACAATTTATCAATACCAATGATCTCATGGATGTTAACCTCAAAGGGAACAAATTTACTTAGAGCAACAAACAAAGTGGAAGCCAATTTATTCTGGTGATATTGGATAGAACATTATTGTCCAAAGAAGTTGTAAATATTTTGGGAGATGCTAATCTCCAATCTCTCCTTAAAATTAGGTCTTATCATAGCCCTATTTTGTTAGAAACAGATAATCCAAAAAATTTCAAAACCTCCTTTCATTTTGAAGCAATGTGGGTTCATAATCTAGATCTTAGGGAAATAATGTTGCAGTGGTGGCCAAACTTAGTCCAAGTGTCACCTTCTTATAGACTAGGGCAAAAACTAAAATTGGTCAAAGAAAACCTTAAATTCTAGAACAAAGAGATTTTTAGAAATATTTTGACGACAAAAAAACCATTAAGGAGAGATTAACCATTATTGAGCATAAAATCCAAAATGGATTAAATGATGAAGAGATCAGATTGGAAGAAAAAATTGCTTTATTAGAATACCATAATTTTTTGTCCTGCGAAGAGACCTTTTTCGAGGTAAAAGTCTAGAATCACATGGTTAAAAGAGGGAGATGCATATACAATTTTTTTCATATCTCCATAATGAGGAATAGACGTAATAATAGAATAAAAGATCTGCTCAAAAATTATGGGACCATCACATCAGACATCAGAGAAATAAAAAATGAAGCAGTTTCCCATTTTGAATCCCTTCTTGAAGCTCCTCTTCCAGGTTCATATTTGGCAAAAGAATCATTACTATCCCATATTCTGCAGGTCATTCCTAATGGGGTCAATCAAAAGCTACTTGCTACATTTTTAGAGGATGAATTCAAAGAAGCCCTGTTTTCCATGAACCCTGACAAGGTCCTTGGACCAGATGGATTCCCTCCAAGTTTTTTCTATAATTTATGGGATATTGTGGGTGGTGATGTTTTTACAATAGTCAGAGAACTCCAATATTCTAAAGTGGTCCCTTATAGCTTAAATTCCACCTTCATAACACTAATTCCCAAAATCCTAGCTGCAAGGAGTTTAAATGAGTTTAGACCAGTCAACCTTTGTAATGTTATCTACAAAATCCTCACTAAATGCATGGTGAATAGGATGAGGGATGTGCTTCCTATGTTTATAGACCATTGTCAAGGAAGCTTCGTCCAAGGAAGGTCAATTTTATATGGAATCATAACAATGCATGAGGCTCTCCATTCATCATCTTAGAATAAAAAAGTTGTTTTTCCTTAAACTAGATATGGACAAGGCCTTTGATAGGGTTAACTGGGATTTCCTCTTTGCTGTTTTACTCAAGTTTAGGTTTTATCCATAATGGATGGAACTTATTAAATGTTGCATCTCAACTTCATGGTTTTTAATTATTGTAAATGGATCCCCAACTGGTTACTTCCAAATAAGTAGAGGTCTTCGACAAGGAGACCCTTTATATCCCCTACTTTTCATCATAGCTATGGAAGCTTTGGGGAGAACAATTCATGCTGCCAAAAGATCAAGTCTCATATCTGGAATTAAAGTAGCAACTCAAATTGATCCTGTTACTCACCAAAAATTTGTGGATGACACAATCCTATCCACTTTTTCCTCCATACTTGAAGCTATAGTAATCAAATACATTATTTTACTATATGAAGAAGCAGTTGGCCAAAAAATAAAATTTCAAAAGAGCAAAATCTATTTCTTGAACACTCCTCACCAAATACAAATCAAAATAGCCAAGATCTTGGGATACTTAATTACGTCATTCCCTGTTGTTTACTTAGGTCTTCCTCTTTTTGTGGGTGCACCAGTTGAGGTGATGTGGAACCCAGTGATTAAGAGAGTTCAAAAAAAGTTAACTGACTGGAAAGAGAACCTTCTAATCCAGGTAGGGAAAACTATTTTAACCATGGCATGCCTCCAAAGTATTCCAATCTATTTCATTTTAGTTTTTAAAGCTCCCTCCAAAGTGTATGACAAGATTAAACAAACTCAAAAACAATTCTTATGTATTGGGGTTGAAAACAAACTTCATTTCCAAATGGTATCCTAGGATAAAGTTTGATGATCTAGAGACCAAGGAGGAATTGGATTGAGAAGACTTAAAAACTTAAATCTAGAATTAATGGCTAAACAGGCATGAATATTATTATCAAAAGAGCAAGTGGAGTGGATCACTATAGTCAAGAGTAAGTATTTGTAGGGCACAAAGTTTCTAAATGAGACAACACCCACAAATGGCCCAGCTTTATGGAAAAGAATAATCCAAACAAAGAGTCTATTGAGGAAAGGACTCGGGTGGGAAATGGGGGATGGTATATCAATAAACTTCTGGTTGGACAGGTGGATAGGAAATCATCCACTCATTTAGGCTCAAAACATCAATATTCTCAAAGACTTTACAGATGCAACCTTTGGATACAAAGTGGCTAATTCCCTTCAAAAAAAAAATAACACCTGTAGGTGGAAAAGCATTTACAAAATACATCACCCTAAAGAATCAAAGGCCTTAGAAAGACTGCTCAATTCCATAATAATCCCCACAAGAGAATTTAAAGATAACATTATTTGGCCCCAATAGAATATGGGAATTTTATAGTCAAATCTACTTATCAACTCCTCATTCCCCAGGAAGAAACCCAAATTTCTTTCAATTTGGTATGGATCAAACACCTTACTCCCAAAATTGCTTTCTTTGCTTGGCTTGCCATTCAAAATAAAATTTTGACAGTTGATAACCTCATTAAAAGAGGGATCATTATCCCAAATAGATATTTTTGTTATGCTTATCTAACTGGAAATCCTCCCACCACATCTTTCTCAATTGTCCATATTCCATTTCCATTCTTGATAACCTCTTCCAAAGGTTCCAAATAAGTTGGGTAAAACCTCCTATTGTGGAGTTGTTCATTCAGTGGCCTCAAATTTTCTACCATCCCAAGCTTAGCACAATTTGGAGGTTCTATCTATATCAATTTCTTTGGAAAATATGGTTAGAAAGGAATTGGAGGGTGATATTTAATTTTTCCAAGGATATTTCATCTCTAACCAATAAAATTATTTCCTTTTCCAAAGAGAACGCTTCCATTATTTTGTATGATCCAAGGCCTTGTTCTAGGTTTGAAATTGTCATTCTTCATTATCCGAACATTTCCCAGGACACGATTATATCTCAACCAAATCCTAGAAGCAACATTAAATGGTGTCCCCCACCCCAGGAATGGGTTAAATTGATTTTTTTATGGAGCAATAAAAGGCAATCCAGGTAAAGCAGGAGTAGGAAGCATAATTAGAGATCATAAAGGAAAATTGATTTTAGATTTTGCTGAATACCGTGGTGAACACTCCAATAATATGGCTGAAGCAAAGGTATTATGTAGAGGTCTTTCATTAATGAAACATATCTTAGGTAGAATCATCATTGAAGGGGACTCTCTCAATATTACTAATTACATGAAAATTTCCAAAAGATCGTCCTGGAAAGTTAGAAGCTGCATTGAAGAGGCTTGGAAACTTGCTACTCACCAGGAGGAAGTTATCTTCCAACATGCTTTCAGAGAAGAAAATAAGGTAGCAGATAAACTAGTAAATATTATGATTGATGGTCTAGGTTTTTTGACTTGGACAGACACACTGCCACAGGAGGTACGTGCATTAGCCACTATTGAAAAATTTGACAATGATTAGTTGGGTTACCATATTTTTTATAAGTTTTCTCATTATGTGTAAGAGTGTTGAAGTTTCAAAAGGTCCTAGTAGGACAATAGACACCAAATTTCAAAAGGTCAATAAGGTCTTGGTTTTCTGGCCCATCCTTTCGAATAACAAATTCCATCATTTTCATGACCCCTTCTCTCTATGGAACTGTTAGTTGGATGGTTGTCTCATGATCATCTGAACTTGTTTCTAACCCTTATATTTTGTAGATTATTTTAAAACTTCGGTGATTAAAATAAAAATTAAAAAATTAAAAATGCCAAAAATAAATACATGGGTGTGAAGAATGAGCTTCAATATTTCATTAGAAACAATTTTGGTCCCATTATGAAGCCATTTTGAATTTATAAAAATTATTTAAAGTTGTTATATAAGAGTTTTATAATTTTGGATTTTACATAATTTTATATTTCGAAGGTAAATCAGATTTCAAGGATTTGCATGTTTATATTTTAAGTATTTTGGTTCATTTCTAAATTTTATTTTTATTTTTCTAACCCTTCTCTTTTGTAGATTATTTTAAAAATTTGGAGAATAAAAAAAAATAAAAATAAAAATAAAAATTCTAAAAATTAATACATGGGTGTGAAGAATGAGCTTCAATCTTGCATTCGAAACAATTTTGATTCCATTCCGAAGCCATTTTGAATTTATAAAAATTATTTAAATTTGTTGTTATATGAGTTTTATAATTTTAAATTTTACATAATTTTATATTTCGAAAGGAAATTAGATTTCAAGGCTTTGCATGTTTATATTTTTAGCATTTTGGTTCATTTTAATATTTTATTTTTATTTTTCTAACCTTTCTCTTTTGTAGATTATTTTAAAACTTCAGTAATTAAAAAAAAAATGGCAAAAATAAATACATGGGTGTGAAGAATGAGCTTCAATATTTCATTCGAAACAATTTTGATCCCATTTTAATGCCATTTTGAATTTATAAAAATTATTTAAAGTTGTTGTTATATGAGAGTTTTTATAATTTTAGATTTTACATAATTTCTTATTTCGAAGGCAAATCAGATTTCAAGGATTTGCATGTTTATATTTTCAGTATTTTGGTCCATTTCTAGATTTTATTTTTATTTTTCTAACCCTTATATTTTGTAGATTATTTTAAAACTTCAATGAAAAAAATTAAAATTAAAAAAATTAAAATTAAAAAATTAAAATTCCAAAAATAAATACATGGGTGTGAAGAATGAGCTTCAATATTTCATTCGAAATGATTTCTATTTCATTCGAAGCCATTTTGAATTTATAAAAATTATTTAAAGTTGTTATATGAGAGTTTTATAATTTTGGATTTTACATAATTTCACATTTCGAAGGTAAATCAGATTTCAAGGCTTTGCATGTTTATATTTTTAGCATTCTGGTCCATTTCCATATTTTATTTTTATTTTTCTAACCCTTCCCTTTTGCAGATTATTTTTAAACTTCGACGATAAAAATACATGGGTGTGAGGAATGAGCTTCAATATTTCATTCAAAACAATTTTGATCACATTCTGAAACCATTTTGAATTAATAAAAACTGAGGGTGTAGGCACTTACCTCGATGGCCTATAAGCTTGTTGTTTCTAGAATTTGGAGTAGAAAATCTCTTATTTTGTGGTCATCCCAAGGTGGGGTGGTGGCTAGTTTGATGGTCATCCCAGGGTGGGATGGTTATGCAACCGTCCCTAGATGGCATGAGTAGCATCTAGAGGCCATTTTAGTCCAGAACAACCAATACCTATAATAGAAGACAAGAAAAAAACAAGGTTAAACCTTCAATTAAATCAATTGGGATAAGGTCCCATTGTGATCACCACTAAAGTATGGGAAAAATGGCGCACCTAATGATGCTAAACAAGATGCATCTATCGCTAATGTAGGATAAGCATTACAAAAGAAGCATTCAAATAAACGTGATAAGAAAAGAAAAATGTGAGAAATAAAGTTTTATTTTATTATTTTGATGGATCAAACCACAATTACATAAATGTCCCCTTGAGGGCTCTAGATTGATACACTTGTTTACAAAATGGTGCCCAAGGATCAAATCCTTGCAGTAACTCGGGTGCACTTCCAATGTTTTTCCTTGTACCCACAATTGAAGTGTGCGGGCCTACGATGCCACTGCTTGGTTCTTTAGCCTTCTGATCCTATGCTCCTTCCTCATGCACTGTAAAACCTGCACCTACATACAAGGAAACTAGATTCGTTAAATAACAAGTACAAATTATGAAGCATGCAAAAGCAATACATGCAACTATAGACTAGAAAGTGTAAATATGTAATGCACCTATCTAAAATAAATCCAAATGATTCCAAATCATAGAGGTATACATAAAATATTATTTTGGGAATATTTAGTTGGAAAAAAATAGAATTTGCATTCGAATCAATGTCGCATTCGCAGTACACTTATTAAGCCTACAAAATCCAAAATGAGCAATTTCTAGCCCTAAACATATTCAAATCACACCAAAATTGTACAACATATATAAAATAATATTTAAAGAAGACCCATGTGATTATATTAGAAAAATTAGTCACAGATTTATGTGCAACTTTAGATAGGCCCCGTAAACCTGTAAAATCTTAAAAATACGATATCTCATTCAATATAACTCCAAATTGCATGAAATTTGAATAGTAGGTTCATAATCTATCCTAGAATAATCCTACTAAAAAAATTAATGAAATAATCCTTCAATATATCCTCATACCTTGTAGGGACGGTTGCGACTATCACAAATTAGGGACCATCTTGGGGTGGGACGACCACTAGCTCTGTTGATTTTCTACCACAAATTCCTCTAAATTGGTCCAAAACTCTCTCAAATATTTTGTTATAAAATTTAGGGATGAAATTCACTTAATTGGTTTGATTTTGTAAACTAATTGCGCCTCTTGAATCACTTGAGAACCTCCTTCGCTTGGTAGAGATTTTGAGAGAAAAGGGACACAAAGGTTGAGGGGAAATCTTAGGATCACTTCATTGCAATGTCCTAAACATCCTCTATGTGATTTGGGTGGAAAATGGATTCACTTTATAGCCATAGGAGGCTTATGGGAAAATGGGCATGTAAGGTCATGCAGGGCAAGATGCACCATTTATCCCAAACTTAGCTTGCATTGGAGGGGGAAGAGAATATCCCTTTTTGGACTCCATTTTGTAGCATATCATAAGGATTCGATACCCTCAGATTTGCATGCTTGAATAGGCAATATAAATGGCAATTTTTGGATGCCATTTATCCCTATTTTCACTTTTTGTGGGCTAAATACCCTGGCTGTCCCACCCAGGGATGGTTGCTTTTGACAATTTCTAGGTGGGATGGTCATGATTTGTATTCATCCCTAGGTGGTACGTTCATGCCTATGAGGCCAAAACTTCTCAAAAGTGGGATAAAACCTTCCAAAACCTTGTATAAGTGGTTAAGACCACTGTATAACCTCTAAGGGCTGCCCTAGGGGGCCATATGGTGTCAATTAGACCTTGTCTTGGTAATCTAATCAAATTTACATAATTTTAGTATTTACATGAGGAAGTTCAAGTAGATCTTCAGGAAAGACATCCCTAAACTCATTCAAATTAGGATATTGTTGAAACAGAGTGGAGCTAGACTTAATTTATTCCTTCTTATTAGTTTGACTACATAAAGTTTACACCCTTTCCTTAAATCTCTTTTGAATTGCATTGTAGTCATCAAGTGGGGTTCAAAGGCTGCTCTACTACAATGGACATAGATTTACTGATTAAAACCATTTGTGAAGTCCAACCACCTCTCTTCAAAATTTAGTAATACTTTGTGGGCTTTTAGCCAATCTACTCCTAGGATAATATCAAAGGTATGTAAAGGTGCTACATAAATATGCCATATAATATTTCCTTAAGGTATATCTATTTGAGGGTCAAATAAACATTGGTTGACCATATAGGTCTATCTTGAACCATACTCAACTTACCACCCATTTGCCATGATCCCAGGTTTAACTGTCCCTCAAAATACTAGTTGATATAAAGTTATCAATTACACCACTATCTATCAAAATATGAACATCTTTCTTGTCCAATTTTCCTTTTATAATAAATGGAGTAGCTTGCCCTAAAAGGTTAGATTTACCTATAGTAGCATAGATCCTATGTGGGGCCTCTTCTATTGGATTCTTATTATCGAATCTCTATGGACACTGATTTACATAGTGATCATGGGCTTCGCAACCAAAGCATATATTAGATCCTTTATTCTTTTGTTTATCCCCTTCTCTATTTTTATTTTCATTCTTTCCCTTGTATAGAAAAAAATTCTTTCTATCTTGAAAGTTTCTTCTATCTGCATGCCCCTTAATTCCTCGAAACTTTCCTTTGTATTTGTTATCTCATTTGTAATGACCACCATATTTATATTTCTTATACTAATATTTACCCTAATCCATATTTGGGTATCTTCTATTCTTAGGATCCTCTTTTTTAATTTTTTGGTAATAAACCTTTGCATTCTTTTGACTTATCTCCTCATAGCGGGCAACATCATAAGCAAATTTTAAGGTTTTAGGTACTTTTGTTCCAATAGGTGTTCCAAATTTGGGATGTAGTCCCATTAAAAAATTTTGAGCCTTGAATTCCTCATGCTTATCATATTCTAGAGCGTATTTCAAAAGTTGAACAAATATTTGATAATATTCAATCACAGTCATGTTATCTTGGCATAAATTGGTGAATTCAATGTATTTCTCAATATAAAATTATGGCATAAGAAAATGATCCTTAAATTCCCTTTCAAATTCCTACCAAGGAATGTATATAGCCTCTTGTGTGATTTTCTTATAGGTGGTCCACCAATCTCTGGTTCGACCTACTAAATGTGCCACAACCCAAATTATTTTGGATTCTGTACAAAGGGGTTGGATTGAGAAATACCCTTCAGCCTCACTCAACCAATTAACGACTGCTTTGCCATCACCCTTTCCATAAAATTTGGAAATATCTAGTTTATTAATTTCTTTTTTCAACTCAAAACCAACTTTTGTCCTCGAAGATCCTTCTAAAAATTAACTAAATTTTTTAGTTTCCTTAATTTTGGTAAGACTTTCAATAACCTTTTGTTGTTGAGTAATGATCTCCTATTGCTGAGCCATTTGTGCATTTTATTGATCCATATGCTCACTCATTTGAGCCCTTTGGATCTCCATTTTTTTCACTGCTAATTCAGTTGTTCTTGCATTAATTGAATTATTTTTGTCATATTCTCATCATTCTATGCAGCTCTTGCAACTACTAGCTCTTTATATTTTCTTATTACACATCGAGACACTTTGATTGTTTGAAATGACTCCCTCACAAGTCATCTTAGTCCCATCCTTGGGGCTTTTGTAATCTCCTCTTACATATTAACATTCGCTCTTCTTGAGATTCCCACCATACCTAGTGATAAAAGAGCTATGTCAATTCAATAGTTCATGTTTATAACCTAGGGTTTTGCAACCTAGGCTCTGATACCAATTGTAACAACCCAAGTCTACTCACCTAGTTGTAAGAAAATATAAATATAAAATTTTGATTAAATTCAATAGCATAGTCACAAATTGACTGATTTGTACCCAAATGATACACTTTGACGTAAACACACCCAACTTTGAATTAGTATCTAGGCATTATGATCACACTTCAAGAATTTATACTACTGCAAACAGTATCTCAAGTGCTCAGGATCGGCCAACTTCCTGTGGTAGGTTACCATTTAAGAGATATTTTTTTCTCCTTTCTCAAGTTTTTGGATCTCGATATGGGGTTTTCCTTCCAAGGCCCACAACACCTAGAAGGGTGGATGCACTAATTCCTTGTCTCATAGCATGGAGGACTTTAGATCTATGATCCAACTCTTTTCCTACTGGTCCACTAACCCAATTAATATAGTTAACCCATGCTTGAGTTAGCGTAGCTTTGTTAATGCTTGATTATTGACTTTCACCTAAAGTATTATCAAGGTCCATTAATTCTCTGGTTTATTGGACCAGGTGTCCCAGATCAATTCCTAATTAATGGTAACTTTACCCATATCATCTATCGCTGGACCTTCCAACCCCATGGACCAGCTCCCTAACCTTGATTTTAGTTGGTAATTTTGCAACTGGTGATTGTCTTGAGAACCCTCACATACTACATCATACAACAACCTAGAACGATGTCCCATACCATCATTTGTTACTCTTGATAGCTAGAAATCTACTAACCCTGCTAGAGAATAGTTGTTCTTGATTCACAATAGTCACCACTGCGCACTATTAGAGTTGGCTGAATGCACATCCTACTCGATGAATTCTTCATAAACATATAGGTTTGATCTTTTCATTTTGGTAGTTAACATCATGGGTTTCACATGAATTCAAGTTTATCCAACGTTTACAACTTAAGATTTTATTAATTGATCGAATTCTAATTTACTTCAATGTAGAACATAATGTTAACATAGCTAAGGAAAAATAAACTAAGAAAAATATTAAGTATTTTAATTTGAATACTATCTTCTATAGCTTATAACAAAAAAAAACTATTAAATACTAAGTACAATCTATCTAAATTATTATTGGATCCTATAGTTAATCAAAATAAAGTATAAATATGTGACATATAAAAGAACTAATTTGCTATTCAGTTGTTCGATTATTATTATAAAAAAAGACCCACATATCATATATCCATAGTAGCAGTGTTCATCTAAAATTTTAACTTACTCTATTTACTTTAAGTTAGTTTCTATAAAGTATCCCTTTTCTAAATTTAGTAAAAATATTTAAAAAACATAATTTATAGCATATCAGAAGAACATAACATACTTTTACATCCTCTGCACATTTTTATAAAAAATTTTAAATAAAGCTTAATTTATTAATACTTGATAAAAACAATTTAATAAGAATACTAATATAAAACTAATTCTATATTATTAATCTCATAAACAACTCATACTTATATTTACTATAAACTAATATATTATTAGACTTTATAACATAATGTAAAACTCTTTAGAAGAATATAAGAACCTTTAATATCAAAAAGCTACCAAAAATAATCGGATGAAAATCTAAGGAATTCCTTATTATTGACCCTTCTTAAAAATTAGGGTTGAATTTTCACATTGCTCTAATAGTTTAAAAGTAAGTTGAAAAATTGAATACTCCAATTAACAAGCATATGCTAATAAAGCAAACATTTAAATCGAGCAATGAAGGAATGTCATTTATCATCAAGTTTTTATTCTTTTATTAAAATCTTTTCCTACAATATTAAAAACTCATACAACATAATTATTGATCCCAAAATCAAAGAATTAAAATTAGAATATAAAAAAAAGGGATTTGACTCATTTTGAGAGTACAGGTTTACTACGATCTTGGTAGCAAGTGATCTTCACTAGTTCAATAAGAAATCATAGATACATTAATGAGTGTGAAGAATGCCAAAAATAAATAAATGGATGTGAAGAATGAGCTTCAATATTTCATTCGAAACAATTTTGATTCCATTCTGAAGCCATTTTAAATTTATAAAAATTATTTAGTTTTTTTATATGAGAGTTTTATAATTTTGCATTTTGAAGGTAAATCGGATTTCAAGGCTTTGCATCTTTATATTTTCAGCATTCTGGTCTATTTTCAGATTTTATTTTTATTTTTCTAACCCTTCTCTTTTGCAAATAATTTTAAAACTTCGGTAATTAAAATAAAAAAAAATAAAATTAAAATGCCAAAAATAAATATATGGTGTGAAGAATGAGCTTCAATATTTAATTCAAAACAATTTTGATTCCATTTCGAAGCCATTTTGAATTTATAATAATTATTTAAAGTTGTTGTTATATAAGAGTTTTCTAAATTTGAATTTTACATAATTTTGCATTTTGAAGGTAAATCAAATTTCAAGGCTTTGCATCTTTATATTTTCAACATTATGGTCTATTTTTAGATTTTATTTTTATTTTTCTAACCCTTCTCTTTTGCGGATTATTTTAAAACTTTGGTAATTAAAATAAAAAAAATTAAAATTAAAATGCCAAAAATAAATATATGGTGTGAAGAATGAGCTTCAATATTTCATTCAAAACAATTTTGATCCCATTTAGAAGCCATTTTGAATTTATAATAATTATTTAAAGTTGTTGTTATATAAGAGTTTTCTAAATTTGAATTTTACATAATTTTGCATTTTGAAGGTAAATCAAATTTCAAGGCTTTGCATGTTTATATTTTCAGCATTATGGTCTATTTTTAGATTTTATTTTTATTTTTCTAACCCTTCTATTTTGTGGATTATTTTAAAACTTCAACGATGAGGGGGTTCTACACCGTCAAAGTCATCTAGGAGTCACACTCGGCCCTACTCGCACTAACATTATCGATTGGATTTTGGGTACCCAATTCAACTTTTTGGTAGGGTGGATATTGGAACCTGGGACCTCCCTTGGAGAATTGCCCTCTCTTTTCTAACTCACATACAACACCTGGGTAAGGCTTTGCATGTTTATATTTTTAGCATTTTGGTCCATTTTCAAATTTTATTTTTTGTATTTCTAACCCTTCTCTTTTGTAGATTATTTTAAAAATTTGATGATTAAAAATAAATAAATAAATAAAATGCCAAAAATAAATATGTAGGTGTGAAGAACGAGCTTCAATATTTCATTTGAAAAAATTTTGATCCCATTTCGAAGCCATTTTGAATTTATAAAAATTATTTACAGTTTTTATATGAGAACTTTATAATTTTAGATTTTACATAATTTCACATTTCAAAGGCAAATTAGATTTTAAGGCTTTGCGTGTTTATATTTTCAGCATTCTGGTCCATTTTCAAATTTTATTTTTATTTTTCTAACCCTTCTCTTTTGCATATTATCAATGATTAAAATAAAAATAAAATTAAAATTAAATTTCCAAAAATAAATACATGGGTGTGAAGAATGAACTTCAATATTTCATTTGAAACAATTTCAATTTCATTCTGAAGCCATTTCAAATTTATAAAAATTATTTAAATTTGATGTTATATGAGAGTTTTATAATTTTATATTATACATAATTTCATATTTCGAAGGCAAATCAATTTTCAAGGCTTTGCATTTTTATATTCTCAGTATCATAGTCCATTCTCAGATTTTATTTTTCTTTTTCTAACCCTTCTCTTTTGTATATTATTTTAAAACTTCGATGATTAAAAAAAAATTAAGAAAAAAATTTAAAATGCTAAAACTAAATACATGGGTGTGAAGAATGAGCTTCAATATTTCATTTGAAACAATTTTAATCTCATTCTGAAGCCATTTTGAATTTATAAAAATTATTTAAAGTTGTTATTATTTGAAAGTTTTGATATTCACACAATGACACTAAGAGGGGGGGTGAATCAGTGTAGCTATTAAAATTCAAATCTATAGCATTTAAAACTGAAGCAAAGAGAACTTGAAAACCAGAAAAGCAAATTGAACAAGAGAGCACACCACAACACACAATATAATGAGGTTCACCAATTTGGCTACTCCTCAAAAATGACTGCTTGGACTCCAATCCAAATTCAGTCTGTGCAAAATACCAATTTTACAAACACTTTACCAGCATCCACTGGAAGGAGCACCAACCCCTAGTACCAAGCACCAACTTAGACTACAATTCTAAGCAATTATAATGACATAAAAATGTCTTCACTGTTTACACGACCTTGACTGGTCTGCAATTAAACAAACTCTGCACACTCTCACGGCTCTGCTTATTTCTCTCTTGGCCCTCTTCTAACCCTCTTTTCACAGTAATTTCACTCTCACAGTAGTAACTTGATTCTCTGCATGACTGTCCTTTTATAACCCTTTTTCCTCATCGATACTCCTCGTCTTCTATGACTTTTCTAATCTACATGCAGTCGAATCACATACTCTAACTGTTTGAATTCCTTTCTTTGCGTGCATGCAATTTTTATTCTGCTTATTTGACTATTCGAATGCATTTTCGATTCTCCATATGCGGCTGTTCGAATTCTACATATACGGTTGTTTGAATGCTTTTACGATTCTGCATATACGGTGTTCGAATGCATTTTCGATTCTCCATATGCGACTGTTCGAATTTTGCATTTATGGCTGTTCGAATGCTTTTATGATTCTACATATACGACTGTTCGAATGCATTTTTGATTCTACATATATTCTAACTGTTACTGCACTTGTAACCGTCGCACTTTCTTCAGTTGACTTTTCTAATTTTGGCTCCTTGCTTTTTCTCTGTAACTGCAGTTCTGTTCCAGTTAGCTGTCAGTTAGCGTGTTGTTGCCACCTGTCTCTTTGCACTCTTCTTTGCCTTCTACCAGCGAAAACATGACCTGTCATGATATCGTGACACTTTTCGCCTCCTTGTTCCTTTCTTCGCATGCAACCGTGAAAACCAGACATGTCACGAAATCACGACGTTCTTCGCTTCCGTACAACTCTCCTTCGCAAGCACCCACGAAAATGGAACATGTCGCGAAATCGTGACACTTTTCGCTTCCCTGCACTCTGCTTCGCTTGCAACCGCGAAAATGGAACATGTCACAAAATTGTGACATTTTTTGCTTCCCTGCACTCTGCTTCGCTTGCAATCGCGAAAATGGAACATGTCGCGAAATCGCGACACTTTTCGTTTCCCTGCACTCTGCTTCGCTTGCAGCCGTGAAAATGGAACATGTCGCGAAATCGCGACACTTTTTTCTATTGTACACTTTTCTCAGCAAGCCTCAGCGAAATCAAAACATGTCGCAAAATCGTGATGCTTTTCTGCCTTAGCATTGTTCTTTGTTTTTCGCCCGCGAAAATGCAACATGTCACAAAATCGCGACATCTTTTGCATCCGTACATTTCTCACTTCATGCACTAGCGAAATCAAGACATGTAGCGAAATCGCTACAACTTTTCCCTTTGTACTTTCTCCTTCCTTCGGCCTCCGAAAATCCTACATGTAGCAAAATCGCTACAACTTTGTGCCTTGTGCTTCCAACTTTGCTTCGACCCGCGAAACTTTGACTTGTAGCGAAATCGCTACACCTTGCCTTGCACTTTCGACTTGTAGCGAAATCGCTACACCTTTGTGTCTTGCAGTTTCGACTTGTAGCGAAATCGCTACACCTTTGTGCTTTGACTCTTCCTCTTTGCTTTGGCCCGCGAAAATCCAACATGTAGCGAAATCGCTACAACTTTTTGACTTAGCGCTTTTTCTCTGCTTTAGCCAGCGAAACTTCAACATGTAGCGAAATCGCTACACTTAGCTGCAATATTTTATTCAAAACAATTTCGATCCCATTTCGAACCCATTTCAAATTTATAAAAATTATTTAAAGTTATTTTTTATGAGAGTTTTATAATTTCATATTTTATATAATTTTACATTTCTAAGGCAAATCAAATTTCAAGGCTTTGTATATTTATATTTTCAACATTTTGATCTATTTCTAGATTTTATTTTTTATTTTCTAACCCTTCTATTTTATAGATTATTTTAAAACTTTGACGAATTAAATAAAAATAAAAAAAATTAAAATGCCAAAAATAAATACATAGGTGTGAATAATAAGCTTCAATCTTTCATTCAAAAGAATTTTGATCCCATTCCAAAGCCATTTCAAATTTATAAAAATTATTTAAAATTGATGTTATATGAGAGTTTTATAATTTTAAATTTTACATAATTTCATATTTTGAAGGTAAATCAGATTTCAATGCTTTACATGTTTATATTTTCAGCATTCTGGTTGATTTCCAATTTTTTTTTTCTAACCCTTATCTTTTGTAGATTATATTAAAACTTTGGTTATTAAAATAAAAAATTAAAATGCCAAAAATAAATACATGGATGTGAAGAATTAGCTTTAATATTTCATTCAAAATGATTTTGATTCCATTCCAAAGCCATTTTGGATTTATAAAAATTATTTAAAGTTTTTGTTATATGAGAGTTTTATAATTTTGAATTTTACATAATTTCACATTTCGAAGAGAAATCAGATTTCAAGGCTTTGCATGTTTATATTTTAAAGCATTCTGGTCCATTTCTTGATTTTGTTTTTATTTTTCTAACCCTTCTCTTTTGCAGATTATTTTTAAACTTTGGTGATCAAAATAAAAAAATTAAAAATTAAAATGGCAAAAATAAATACATGGGCGTGAAGAATGGGCTTTAATATTTTAATCGAAACAATTTTTATGCCATTTCGAATTTATAAAAAAATATTCAAAGTTGTTATATAAGAGTTTTATAATTTCACATTTCAAAAGCAAATCAGTTTTGAAGGCTTTACATGTTTATATTTTCAGCAATTTTGTCCATTTTTAGATTTTATTTTTATTTTTTTAACCCTTTTTTTTGTAGATTATTTTAAAACTTCAACGATTAAAATAAAATAAATAAAAAATTAAAATGCCAAAAATAAATACATGGATGTGAATAATGAGTTTCAATCTTTCATTCAAAACAATTTTGATCTCATTCCGACCTCTGGTTGGACCTATTAAATGTGCCACTATTGAAGTTGTTTTGCATTCTGCATAAAGGGGCTAGATTAAGAAATACCCTTCAGCCTCACTCAACAAATTAACGGATGCTTCGCCATCACCCTTTCCATTAAATTTAGAAATATCTAATTTCTTAATTTCTTCATATGAGAGTTTTATAATTTCAGATTTTAGATAATTTCGTATTTCGAAGGTAAATCAAATTTTAAAGCTTTGTATATTTATATTTTCAACATTCTAGTCCATGGCTTCAGTGATTAAAATAAAATTAAAATTAAAATGTCAAAAATAAATACATGGGTGTGAAGAATGAGCTTCAATATTTTTTTTTATTTATTTGTGGAAAACATCCCAAAAGGGATGCCACTTTCGGGTAAGACCCAAGGAGGCAGGGGTATCCATTCCGCAAAAAACGCCCAGGAATCGGACCTGTCCTACCACCTTTGACATACTCAAGGAGAAAACAAACACACAAAACAAAATTAAAAAAAGAAAATAACAACAAAAATAATATAAAAAAAAAACTCCTTAAGTGTGTTAAAACCAAAAGCACAACCAAATATGCACAATAAGATAAAAGAAACCACAACACAAACCACATAGAAAAACACAAGAACCACATAACAAAACACAAACAAGACAAAAACAACAGAACACTACAAAGACATAACCCAAAAAAACATGAAAAATAAACACAACCAAAACCTAAAAAATAAAATAAAAACAACCAACAACAGACAATAAAAAAAAACAAAAAACATAGAAAACACTCACACATAAAAAAATTAAATAACACAAACAAAGAGAAACCCAAGAAAAAGAACGAAAAAAACACAAGCAATAAACATCAAAAAAAAAAAAAAAAACAACAAAAACACAAGAACAACAAAAACAACATAAAGAACACAAAAACAAAACAAAACAAAAGAACCCACCCACCTTAAAAAACTAAACAAAAAAACAAAGAAGACAAAAGAAAAAAAAATGAACAAAATAATGACCTATCTAGATCAGAAGACTATTAATGTAAGAATCAACAGAGGAAACAAAATAAAGAATATAATGAGCTAGGGAACTAAAAAAATTGAATGAACCAAAGAGAAACAAAAAAAAAAAACAAGAAGAAACTAGGTACCTTCAGAACTGGAGCCATCCAAAGAAATGATAGAAAGAAGAGCTTCCCTAATTTAAGAAGCCCACCATATAGGAGGGTGTCCATAACAAGTAAGATCACCTTTGTCCAAAGCCCAATTAGCTAAAGCATTAGCACTCTTGTTTTGATCTCTGACCACATGATTGTAATCAACTTTCAAAAATCCCATCTGGATTAACTGAATCTTCTCAATAATTCTTTTTATTCTCCAATCCACCTTATGATTATTAGAAGGAGTCTTCAAGAGATTAATCATAAGTTGAGAGTCAGACTCAACTAACATATTTTCCCATCCAACCTTAGTAGCCTCTTGAAGGCCTCTAAGGATACCATACCCCTCAGCAAGGTTATTAGAAAGAATACCCAAATTCTCAGCAAAAGTAAAAACCAGGGAGCCATTTGAAAGTCTACCAATTCCTCCCACACTGGCTTTTCCAGGGTTCCCTCTAGAGGCTCCATCAGTATTGACTTTTCCAAAATCCTTAGGAGGAGGTTGCAAATTTTTAGTCCTATCCATCTTACTAATACTCACATTCCCTTTAAGTTGGTTGCCCTTAGAAGGTTTAATCTTCAATCTTTGCATCACTTGATCCCATCTTTGGTGGGATTTTTGGGGGTGATTAAGGATATGATGAACTGATTCAACTAAGTTGGCTATGGTCTTTTGCCAAATATAGTGAATATACTTCCTATCTTGATTAAAAATTTGGTTGTTCCTTTCATTCCAAATATTCCAAAGAAGAATGGTAGAACCCATCCAAACTAACTACCTAATAAAATGATCAACACCCTCTTGATTAGGCCAATTCCTCCAAAGCTGTTCAAAAGTAAAAAAATTGGACCACTGTAAGCCAAGTAAAGTTGCCATTCTCCTCCATAGCTCGGAGGCTAAAGTACACTCAATAAAAATATGGTTGATATTTTCTACATTCTCTTCACACATTTCACATCTAAAAGGGCCATGAAAACCACGCTTCATAAGTTGCTCACCAGTAAGCACCCTACGATGCAATAAAAGCCAATTAAAGAACCTCACCTTAGGCTAGAGCTTTTGAGCCCACAATTGAGAAAATATGTCAGAAGAATGGTTGGCATTATTATGGCATAAGGTAAAATAACCTTGAGCAACTGAATACTCACCCTTAGTAGTGTCGTTCTATCCAAAAAAATATTTTTCATGGGACCAAGAGAGGGATCTCATATGAAGGATGCCTTGGATATCTTGTCTTTGCCTTTTTGGGATTTGAATAGGCCATTCCTCAATAGGGATCCAATATCTACCAACCTTTGAATTACTAGTATGGTACCGATAGTAATTAACCACCTTTATCCAATTAGCTCGGTGAAGCTCCTCCATCCAAGGCCTCCAATCGGAAACTGAGTTATCAAAGGCTTGTGACCATCCTAAGAATCTGTCCAAAAATTTGCATGTTGACCATTATGAATGATCCAAAATAATTTTTTCTTTATCAAATCCTCACCAGTCTTAAGAACTGCTAAAATGGGAGAACCTTTGGTAGGAAGTTGATAGCGAATAAGGTCTTCAGGACTTTTGTTCTCAGCATATTTAGCACGAAGATTATTGGCCCAAAGAGCATTAGGGTTATGCAACATCCTCCAATATAATTTAGCAGCTAAATCTTTGTTGTTATTAATTGAAGACCAGAATCCTAACCCCCCTTCACTCTTAGGAAGACATAAAGTATCCCATTTCACCAAGGCACATTTTCTTTTCTCCTTAGTACCACTCCAAAGGAAACGATGACTGATTTGATCCAATTCTCGAAGAATAGCCTTTGGGATATTCAAAATGAAAGAAACATAAATAGGAATAGCTTGAAGGACTGATTTTACCAAAGTGATTCTACCCTCAAAAGAAAGCCACTTGTTGGTCCACTTTCCAATTTTCTTCTTGACTTTGTCCAACAACCAATTCCAATATTTATTTTTTTGCCTTTGAATATTTATGGGAATACCTAAATAAGTGATTGGAAGAGAGGTCTTCTTATATCTTAATTTATCCAAGACCATGGCTTCCTGTCTAGCAGAGCGGTGAAAGAAAATAACTTTAGATTTGTCTTCATTGATCAACTGCCCAGTAGCCTTAGAAAAATAGCTAATGATTTGCTTAAAATTAGAAGCTTCCTTAACTGTAGCTTTACCTAAAATGGTAGATTCATCCACAAATTGAAGATGAGAGATAGGTCTAGCTCCATGAGCAATGGTAAATCCCTCAAGGGTTTTGTTTTCCCTCTTTTTGGTTATAGTCCTACCCAAGCATTCAACAAGAATGATGAATAAATAAGGGGATAGCGGGTCACTTTGCCCGATACCTCTAGAAGTCGGGAAAGACTGAGAAGGCCTGCCATTGATAAGAACTAAGTAGGAAACTAAAGAGATACATCCCATAATCCAATCCATCCAATTCTTAGAGAAACCAAATTGCCTCAAAACTTTGATAAGGAAGTGCCAATCCACTCTGTCATAAGCTTTGGATAAGTCTAACCGGATGAACATAGAAGGAGAATTTTGCATATCCATGGAATGGATGGCTTCCTGAGAAAGAACTATCTCATCTACTATTTGACGTCCTTCCACATATCCCCCTTGCTCGGGGAAATAATCTTATGTAAAAGAGGCTTCAACCTTTCTGCCATGATTTTAGTAATAATTTTGAGAAGAACATTACATAAAGCAATAGGTCTAAAAGCTGAGATATGATCAACCTCTTGAGCTTTTGGAACAAGAGTAATATAAGTTTTATTGATAACATTCAAAATTTCTTTGGATTTCCTGGCTTCTTCCACCACCTCTAATAAATCAACATGAAGGATATCCCAGAACTCTTGGTAGAACTCAATAGGAAAACCATCGAGACCTAGGATTTTCCCTTTTTGCATTTTAAAAACTACTTGTTGAAGTTCATTGATAGTAACAGGAGCAATAAAAATAGAGTTCTCCTCAAAAGTGATAAGAGAAGGGATTGCTTGAAGAACATTTTGTTGAGAAGCTGAGTCAAGAGGAGTAGCAACAAAAAGATTGGAAAAGTAATAAAAAACAATAGAGTTCATGCCATCCCAAGTATAAACAACATCTCCAGAATATGATTTTAAGGAAGAAATAAAGTTGTGAGATCTTCGAGCTAGAAGAGATTTGTGGAAGAAATTTGTGTTTCGATCTCCTTCTTTGAGCCATTGAATTCTAGATTTTTGCTTCCATAAGATTTCTTCTCTTTTTTCCCATTCCTCTAACCGAGTTGTGAGTTTAATTTCATCTCGCACTTCTCTTCTCCGTGAGGCCATCTAAACGGATTTTCTTATTCAAATTTTCAAGATGAGCAATAAATTCATGTTTTTTTTATGAACATCCCCAAAATCTTTCCAGTTCCAAGTCTTGATTTTGGATTTAATGTATTACGATCTTTTGGAAAAACAGAACATCTTAGTCCCATGCCTAGGTTTACCTTCCTTCCACCATTGTTGCACATGAGGTCTGAAGGAAATGTCTCTAAGCCACATTAATTGAAAATGAAAAGGAGAGAAACTCACATTGGCTTTCCACATTTCCACCATAACTGGCCAATGATCCAAACCAACATTATTAAGAGTCTTCACTTTAGGAATGTGACCATGGATTAAGAAATTTTTGGAGAGCAAAAACCTATCCAATCTCTCCATTATACAAGCTAAGACTTGCCTTTTGTTAGACCAAGTCATAAGGCCATTATTTGGTTGGATATCCACAAGATGGAGGTTTGCAATATATTCGCTCATGAGGTCAGTACTTTTGTCCAAATTTCTATTTCCCCCCTTTTTCTCATCCAGAGAGAGGATGGTATTGAAATCTCCTCCAATCAAGATCCAAGATTTAGGAAAATGAGAGATAATATGAGTAATATCCTTCCACTGCTCTTTTTTTTCCTCCAAAGAATTTGGGGCATAAACAGTAATGCAGAGCATAATCTGGTTGGAATGTCTACTTTGAATAGCTATAGCTAAAAAACCCCAACTACCAACCATATGGTGAATAACTACCTCTTTTGGGTCCCAAAGACAAGCAATTCCACCCGAAGTCCCTTGGGAACAGAGGGAAACCACTTTTCCAGCTGGCCAAATTTTATTGGCAATTAAGTCCATATCCTCCATTGACATTTTTGTTTCTTGAAGGAAAACAAGATGTGGATGATTTATCTGAATCATTCTTCTAATTTCATTTTGTTTTGAAAGACTCCCTTTGAGTCCTCTAATATTCCAAGTGATGATCTTCATTAATACCAAGGCTAAAAATGTTGGGAAGGGCATTAATCTTACCTTCCTCTACAAGATTTTCACCTTATTTTACCATATGATATTGATTGGTCTTGTGACCTACTTTTTGATTAAATGAGCTTCAATCTTTCATTCAAAACAATTTCGATCACATTTCGAAGTCATTTAAAATTTATAAAAGTTATTTAAAGTTGTTGTTATATGAGAGTTTTATAATTTCAGATTTTACATAATTTCAAATTTTGAAGGTAAATTAGATTTCAAAGCTTTGCATGTTTATATTTTTGGCATTCTGGTTCATTTCCAGATTTTATTTTTTTCTAACCCTTCTTTTTTGTAGATTATTTTAAAACTTTGGTGATTAAAATAAATATAAAATAATTAAAATACCAAAAATAAATACATGGCTATGAATAATGAGCTTCAATATTTCATTTGAAATGATTTCGATTCCATTCCAAAGCCATTTAAAATTTATAAAAATTATTTAAATTTGTTATTATATGAGAGTTTTATAATTTTTTATTTTACATAATTTTGCATTTCGAAGGGAAATCATATTTCAAAGCTTTGCATGTTTATATTTTCAACATTATGGTCTATTTTTAGATTTTTTTTTTTTTTTGAACCCTTCTCTTTTGCAAATTATTTTTAAACTTTAGTGATTAAAAAAAAATTAAAATAGTAAAAATAAATACATGGGTGTGAAGAATGAACTTTAATATTTCATTCGAAATAATTTTGATCCCATTCCAAAGCCATTTCAAATTTACAAAATTATTTAAAGTTGTTATATGAGAGTTTTATAATTTCGGATTTTACATAATTTTGCATTTTGAAGGTAAATCAGATTTCAAGGCTTTCCATGTCTATATTTTCACCATTCTGGTCTATTTCCAGATTCTATATTTATTTTTCTAATCTTTGTCTTTTGTAGATTATTTTAAATACATGGGTGTGAAAAATGATCTTCAATATTTCATTCAAAATAATTTCGATCATATTTCGAAGCCATTTCAAATTTATAAAATTTATTTAAAGTTGTTGATAAATGAGAGTTTTATAATTTTAGATTTTACATTATTTTGTATTTCGAAGGTAAATCAGATTTCAAGGCTTTGTATATTTATATTTTCAGCATTTTGGTCTATTTTCAGATTTTATTTTTATTTTTCTAAACCTTCTCTTTTGTAGATTATTTTAAAACTTCGGTGATTAAAAAAAAAATTAAAATGTTAAAAATAAATACATGGGTGTGAAGAATGAGCTTCAGTATTTCATTTGAAACAATTCGATTCCATTCTAAAGCCATTTCAAATTTATAAAAATTATTCAAATTTTTTATATGAGAATTTTGAAGAACACAAGATTATACTGAGAGGGGGGGTGAACAATATAAGACCAATTTTTATTTTCTTTCCAAATCAATATCAATTAATGTCCTTAATTATAATAACCAAATATAGCAGTGTGCATTAATAACTCAGATAACAGTAGTAAGCAAGAGCACAAGTCACAACACATAATTGATACACAATATTTAATGTGGTTCCCCCAATGTGGGGTACTCCACCAGATAATATCCTTATAATAATTCACATATAAATAAGGATCCTTATCCAATACAATAATTTATTTGATCTACTCAAAGCTAGGCAATAACAAGTTCACACAGAAGCTGTCCAAATATGAATAACAAGCTCACACAAAACTTGTCCAAAACTGAATAACAAGTTCACACAGAACTTGTCCAAATATGAATAACAAGCTCACACAAAACTTGTCCAAAATTGAATAACAAGCTCACACAAAACTTGTCCAAAACTGAATAACAAGCTCACATAGAACTTTTCCAAAACTGAATAACAAGCTCACACATAACTTCTCCAAATCTGCTCTAGGAGGCTCACCAAGAACTTGCCCAAAATATGCTCCAAAAATCTCACCAAGAACTTGTTCAAATATGCTCTAGCAAGCTCACCAAGAACTTTCCCAAATATACTCTAGCAATCTCACTAAGAACTTTCTCAAATCTATCCACAAATCTGTCCCAAAACTAGCCACAAAGTTGTCCACAAAGTTGTCCCAAAACTATCCACAAAGTTGTCCCAAAACTTTCCACAAAGCTGTCCATAAAGTTGTCCCAAAACTATCCACAAAGCTATCCCAAAACTTTCCACAAAGTTATCCCAAAACTATCCACAAATCTATCCCAAAACTATTCAAAAAGACTATCCCAAAATTATCCACAAAGGCCTTCTCAAAGGCTCAATCAATCATGCTCAAGTAGTACTCAAATATCATCCACAAATCTATCAAGGCAAAGATCAAAGATGAACTCAACAATGAATGACAATGTACTCTTCAATGGATGACAACAATGATCCACAATGATCTCAACTCAACTCAACTCAAATCAACTCATAGAAGCATAAAGAGAATTGTTAGAGACTCAATATGTTCTAAGCTCAATATCAAATCAACTCAACTCAAATCAATCTCAACTCAACTCAACTCAACTCATAGAAGCATAAAGAGAATTGTTAGAAACTCAATATGTTCTAATATCAATATCAACTCAAATCAACTCATAAAAGCATAAAGAGAATTGTTAGATACTCAATATGTTCTAATATCAACTCAACTCAAGTCAACTCATAGAAGCATAAAGAGAAATGTTAGAGACTCAATATGTTCTAATCTCACTCTCAACTCAAATCAGAATTATGGAATAGTTTATTTCATAGAACTTGACCAATCACCTCACACAATCACTTGACTAGGCTCAATCAACTCAACTCAACCAATCACCACAAGGGCCTACTCTTTCTCACAAAACCCTAGGCCAAGCATGTATCAATCAACTCAAATGTTTCCAACAATGCTCAACCACAAATCTCACATAACAATGATACTCATGTTCTTTTCAAGTTCTTTCACAACCAATGGGCTTCGACAACTATGCTTATAAAACAAGGTTTAAACACAACTCTCAAACCAGAAAACCTTGAAGCATTCAACCAACCACTTTCAAAAAGAAAACCACAATCAATCCTTTTCACTTCAATGATATTTCAACAATCAACCATCATAAACAATCAATAGGAGAATATGCCCATGCCTTTTTGATGCCAAGAAGTTATCCACAAAATCTACCACACTAAACACAACTTTCCCTTCTAATCTCAATAAGGGTTAGTGGACTTCAAGTAATAATCACAATATAAGCATAACTCAATTTACACCTTTTTACTCCAACTTAATAAACACATCCACCAAAGTCCTTTTTAATAAAAACCTTATAAAAAATAATAATCAATAAGGCTCTCAAAAATATTTTATAACAACTCCTTATTTCTCCTAAATCTTAATTTTCAATTTCATGAATATCAAAATAAATCAACAACTCATCCACCTCTGAAATAATAATCACAACCCTTATAAAAATAAAGTTTAATTAAAAACTTTAATTATTCCTTAACCACCTTATAACTCCTATCCTAGGGCATCAACAAAATTAATTAGAGCAAAATGTAATTACCTCCTCAAGGGGATTCGAACCCCCAACTTGCACACACCGCGAGCGCCTTAGCCGTGGCTAAGGTTGCCACATGAGCTAATCGTCCGTTCGAAAGGAAAAGACACGATGTGCCTTAAGTCCTTCCTCCCTTACACACAAACCAAAAGTTCTTTGAGCGCTTTCTTTCCAATGCCTTCGAATGTAGTCAAGGAGATTCGAACCTTACGTAAAGCGCTGCCACACACCTTAACGAAAAAGCCAATTGCCAATGCGCCACTCTGCCCACACTGTCTTGGTATTTCGACCAACCTTGGATTTATTTGTTGTCTCCCTTTTCAAAATGATTTTCGCATGAGCACTCTTCGGATGCTTAGCCAATGATTTACACGAGCAAGGATTAAAATCAAATGAACCTTAAGATCCCCTTTATATAGTATTCTCCTCATTTTCGATGATTTTGACGCATTATTGATTTTCCCTCTTTCTTTAGACGTCGGCGCTAACTTTAATTTTAATTTTAAAATTAAAATTTTAATTTTAAATAATTAAAATTTAAACTAAATATTCAAAATTAAATATCTCCATCACTGGGGCACTTTTTTGATGAAACGAAAGGCCAAACTGGGTTTTAAGAAAAAACCATTTCAAATATGCCATCCATGGTTTTAAATAAAACCTTTTATTTTTCCTGCCTTGGTTTTCACAAAAACCCTAAATTTATCCATGCTTTCCAAAATATCATCTGCCCACCAAAACTCAATGTGATCCATATGACATCAATGATTCATGTGACATCAATGAAAACATAAAATAACTCAAATTGCCAACAGTTTCCCTTAGAGTAGTTAATCTTCAATATTTGCATCACTTGATCCCATATTTGGTGGGAGTTTTAGGGGTGATTAAGGAGCTGTTGGACTGATTCAACTAAGTTGGCAGTGGTCATTTGCCAAACATAGTGAATATCCTTCCTATCTTGATTAAAAATTTGGTTGTTCCTTTCATTCCAGGATATTCCAAAGAAGAATGGTAGAACCCATCCAAACTAACTACCTAATAAAATGATCAACACCCTCTTGTTTAGGCCAATCCCTCCAAATTCATTCAAAAGTAAAAAATTTGGACCACTGTAAGCCAAGTAAAGTGGCCATTCTCCTCCATAGCACAAAGGCTAAAGTACACTCAATAAAAATATGGCTAAGAGTTTCTACACTCTTTCCACACATTTCACATCTAAAAGGGCCATGAAAACCATACTTCATAATTTGCTCACTAGTAAGCACCCTACGATGCAATAAAATCCAAGTAAAGAATCTCACCTTAGGCTAGAGCTTTTGAGCCCACAATTAAGAAAATATATTAGATGATTTGTTGGGATTATTATGGCATAAGGTCAAATAACCTTGAGCAACTGAATACTCACCCTTAATAGTGTTGTTCCATAAAAAAAATATTTTTCATAGGACGAAGAGAGAGATCTCGTATGGAGGATGCCTTGGATATCTTGTCTTTACCTTTCTAGTATTTGAATAGGTCAATCCTCAATAGGGATCCAATATCTACCAACATTTGAATTAGCAATATGGTATTGATAGTAATTAGCCACCTTTATCCAGTTAGCTTGATGAAGCTCCTCCATCCAAGGCCTCCAATCGAAAAACTGAGTTATCAAATTGTATCGCTCTAAATTTTTTGCATCCTTACCTTCAGGCTATAGGATCCATGCCTAGAATGGGAATGCGAGAAGGATGGGACAATACCTCGGACTGAGAGGCCCTTTGAAGGTCCCGCCTCTCGGGGGAGGGGTATAAGGGTGAATTTTCGACGGATGGTGGGTTCACCAGGAAAATTTTGAATGGCAGTTTCCACACCTAGGTTGAGAGTACGTTTGATGTATTCATTTTGTGCTTTAATCATTCAATTCCTACGTTTGGCCAAGATGAATCTAAGCTATTCTATATGCCAATGCTGATTTTTATGAATACAAAAAACATGAATAAATGCTAAACACAGAGAGTATGCTAAATAGGACAAAATATACCTAATTTCGAATGTCTGATGAAGATTCTGAGGTTTGTAGAAGTCTAAATCATCTCAAATCGTATGTAATCGTCTAGAATCGCACATTATCATCTCAGATATCAGTCAATCGTCTGAGATCAAACAAGATCGTTGACGATCTGACGAATTCATCAGAAACCTACAATCACAAAAATAGATACAAAATACCAAAAATGCAACTGCAAAAGCAAGGGGAAATGATAGAAATAATAGTAAATTTTCCTAAATGATAGATCTAGATAGCAATTAAAAGGAAATGCACTAATTTAATAATTTATTTTGACTTTATCATGCATCTATGCTAAATGAGGTGAACTCTAGGATGCATAAATATAATAAACTAAGATAATGCATAAAGAAATGATAAAAAAATGCAAACTTTGGGCTCTGATTGCCCCCAATCTGGACTACAGTCGAGATTGCCTCTAATCGTACGAGATCATTGCCGATCTGCAACAAGATCGTCTGAAATCATCTAGAATCGCCTGTGACGATCCAAGATTGCTCCGACTGAAAAACAATAAAATTCCTGCAAGAAAACATGAAATATAGAATGCAAATGATGGTGCAATGATTCTCTAATGCATAAGGAACTAAATTTGCAAGGAAATCAATCAGCTAGGGGGTTCAGGGGGATAAACTGAGAAAATCCCAGTTTATATAGGATTAGGGAGAGGTTAGGAGGTTGGAGATCATCCCAATTTGGGAGATCTCCAACGGGGGAGACTCTAATTGCGCAAACACGCTTTCTGCCCAAGTTAGAGAAGTTGTTGAAACAGAAGCTAATTATGAAAATTCAATTTTGGGACGAAATCGTCTGGACATTCTGTTCCAGATGAATTCGTCAGATCTGGGATGATTTCGTCTGATCGTCGATGATATCGTCCAACGGTCAAAACAAATCCTAAAAATGGCACAAAAAATGAGGAAAGCGGGTAATGGGTGGTTTGGGTTAAAATTCAAATTTTTATATTTTTACTAAGGTTTAATTGTGCCAATTTTAGGGTGCTACATTTTGCCCCCTCTTTAGCGAATTTTTCGAAGAAAATGCGTTAAAGATGAGTTTTTCCCGTTTTATGAGAAAGCAAAAATTTACTCCATTTTTTAGACGACGATTCTAGGTCGAATCATACGACTACTGGCTATGGTGCCCCCTCCGTGTTTTTACCCAAATCAAACGTTTGAGGTAAAAATGCGAAAAAACAAAATTAACAATGTTTTTTTTAAATAAAATTAAGAAAAATAGGGTAAAACCCTAATTTATTTTTACTATTCATTTTTACTGTTCTAGAGCTCTACGGAGAAAAAAAAGAAAAATGGTGGAGACAGCACACCAATCGACAAAGGTCCGACGTGGGCTACGGTTAAGGATCTAATCCTAGTAAATTAGGTTTGAATTTGTTTTGTGCAATTTTTGTTTTAAATTTTGAATTTTTTGGGGCATCGCGACCGTTTTTAGGCCATCGACGACATCGAGACGAAATCATCCCGATTTCGTCAAAATCATCCCTAGATCGTCGATTTCGTCAGAGGGCGAAATCGGCGAACAAGGGGCGATCCCTTCCAACAAGGGGCGATCCCCAAGTTGTGAAATCAGAGACGATTTCGTCCTAACAAAGGACAATTTTGACCAATTTGGGATGATATCATCCAATGGTGGACGATATCATCTTTTTTTTTTTAAGAAATTAAGCTTTGATTAAAATGTATTTAATTTGATTTTAATGATTGATTTATTAATAAATTTCATTGTTTTATTATTTGTTTTGCAGAAGGGATTACTAAAGAGTCTGGAGTGGAAATACAGTGGGCTGCAAGATGACATAGCCACACTTGATCAAGCAGAGCACGACCGACTGGCTAAGGTTAGTTTATAGCATGTGGCAGAGATGCCACAAGTACCGACAGACATGGGGCTACTGACAGCCCTAATAGAGAGATGTTATCCGGGGTCGTCCTGCTTCCAGTTATCGATAGGGGAGATGACTCCCACACTAGAGGACATATGGAGGATCTTGAGGATCCCTATACAGGGATGGTTGATGACTCCCATGGCCAATTAGGGCCAAGCGATGATGAGGTTGACCAGAGACCCAAGCTTCACCCTAGATAAGGGCAGAGTGAACATCGAGTCTCGGAGGCAGATGCTTGGGACATCTATGCTGACTCAAGTTTTGCCCGGGGTAGTAGGTGGCTTACTACTGTGCCACCAGAGCGGGTGTAGGCTACCATAGCTCCTCTTAGATGTGGTCTATGACATGAGAGACCACGGCTACAAATTTTCATGGGGTAGCTTTTTACTGTGCCGCTTGTATAGGATCCTGCACGGGGTCGTATATAAGGGAGGCCGATGTCTAGTTGTGACATCACTGCTGTAGGTTTGGTGCTGGGAGCACATTGCGGTGTGGAGGCCGGTGTGGCTTCCACTAATAGGGGTTGATCGGGAGATGCCCCAGGTTTTCTACTGGTGGTTGCAGATGGGGTCACAGCAGTGGAAGAGAGTAGCGACGGTCTCCGTAGGAGAGATGCCAGAGGATGGGTCAGGCTCCATAGAGGCCACAGGCAACAAGGCAGATGGAGAGGGGAGTCCTGTCTCAGTAGGGGGAGAGACCACCATCGCATGATAATGGCAAGGGTGTCAAGGTGGGGGAGAGCAGCGAGACGACGGCTCTCCTGGCTGAGGTTGCTCACCTCCTGGATCAGGTGTAGACATTACAGGATGAGGCTACACATCTCAGGGCTCAGAGCGGAGGGGCGAGCATACAGGATTTGGCATGATCTATGGCCCAGAATATGTTCTACTAGGGAGTATACTTCCAGATGGTTCTAGAGGGTCAGAGGTTGCAGCTGCCAGCCGGCATTGTAGATCCTATTAGGGTGGGATCGTTGAGGACATCCTCACGATCGACGGTGAGGACCCGAGACACAGACCGGACCTCTATGGGACCACCTCCTCCACCTCAGGGCAGGGAAGGAGATGAGACTGAGAGGTCGAGGGCTTCTCGAGGCTAGCTATTGTAGATTGCAGAATGTATTATTATATTTTTTTGAGGGGATTGAATATGCCAGGGTATTGATTGTAGCATACCAATCCAGATGATGTACATAATTGATTGATGATATATATATATAGATTGTCTTTTTGATGATATGACTTGTGTATATGTTGGATGGTGCTTTAATTTTGAATTTTGTTTGATTGATTATTTATGTAATTATGTCGTTGGAAATAATTAGAATTTTTATGTCATGGCATAAAATTGTAAATGAAATAATCTGATGTGCATAAATTGGTTGTTTTTGTGGTGTGATTTGATGAAAAATAAAAGGGACTTCTAACAATAAATTTCAAAGGACATTATCGTTGTTATAGACCATTTCATGAAGTCACCGCTCACTAGGTCGTCAAGCTAATCCCAGTATAGAAATATTGCTAAAAGTAAAAGAGTGCTTAAGAGACTATCTTAAGACTTTTGTATTGTGATGATGAAAATGATGATGGTGATGATTTATTTTCAGATTTTCATAAAAAATATTATGCATGACATATTTAAAGAAATATGATTTTTGCTAGGCATAAATTCCTAAGTGATAAATTTTTTGAATAAGTCCCTAGGAACTATATCATCATTGCAAAATTGAATGTTTGAACATAATGACATGAAAATAGAAAAAAAGTGTTCGTTCTTGTAAGTCATATGTTTTTATGAATTAAAATGAATGGGAAATAGAATGAGAACAATGGTTTGCGCTAGGCATAGAATTTTGGGTATAGACTTATACCATCATCGCGAAATCCAAAAAGAATTTGATATTTTAGTTTTAGTGCATAATTGATTTTTTGAGATAAACAAAAAATAATAAGATGAACATGACTTTATTTACTATATTTGTGTAATATGTTGTTTGAAAGAATTTTGTGATTTTTGAAAACAATGTATGTAATTGTTTTTATACTAAACAGATGTTCTGTCAAATAAGAAAATGAAATTATTCCAAAGAATTGCAGAGATATTTTAAATGCCTAAATTGAGTGGTTAGAACCATTGCTCTATCTTGGAGTCTATCCAAGATCCTCCATATGGTCTTGTAGCATGTCCATATGAGTAGTCACCCTCGACATGACGTATTTTAGGTGTCTACACCAATAAGATAGAATGAACTAACCATTAAAGTATTAACAAAAATGTAGCTCAAGGCTTCGAACCTCTTATCCAATATGATGAAGTTGATAAATTTGAGTAAAAAATCAGAGTAATGATCCTTTCATTAGCTCACATAAATATTTATAGTAGGGCAAGCAAATGCACTAGAGCTGACCCTAAAAATGAGGTTTTGATGTCTATTTATAGTTTATAAATGAAAGAATATTAAGGATAAATTACATATTTATAGCTTAGCAAAGAGTTTTGTTGGCATTATCGTACTGGTTTGGTCTATGTAAAATTCGTTGAGTAAATCGCCATGGTAGCTTGGCTCTCTGTAACTTGTTGGTTCATTAATGGTAGTTGGTATTTATGCTTTTAGATACCACGTCTAATCCAAAAATCATTCTTGCAAGTTTTCTCAGCCATCAATCTACAACTAGGTATATATGGTTATGATCTAATGCTATGTGATTTACATGACTTATGCTTTATGATGTGTGGATGTTTATATGGCATGATCTAGATGATGATGATGGATGTATATATGGATGCAATGCTTATCATTACATGCATGTTTGCTTTTGATGTGTCACTTGTAAGATTGCAATCACAAATGTATTTAATGTAAATGTAATGGATGGACATGCCTATATGCAATGCAACTACATGAATGCAAATGCGGAATGCAAATATTGAATGCAAATGCGGAATGCAAATGCAAATACTTTTTGTATTTTTGATGATTTCAATTGTTTTTTAGTTTTTCTTATTATGAATGTTTTGTTATTGACCAAAGGGCTTTAATATGCCTTTGGAGTTTTTTTAATTGTCCAAAGGGCTTTAATATGCCTTTGGATATTTTTGTGAATTGACAAAAGGGCTTTAATATGCCTTTGGAGATTTTTTGTGATGTGACCAAAGGGATTTAAGATGCCTTTGGAAATTTTTGCTAATTGACCAAAGGAATTTAATATGCCTTTGGAGATTTTTGTGATTTGACCAAAGGGCTTTGAGATAACTTTGGAGCTTTTTGTGATGTGACCAAAGGGCTTTAATATGCCTTTGGATATTTTTGTGATTTGATAAAAGAGCTTTGAGATACCTTTAGAGCTTTTTATGATGTGACCAAAGGGCTTTAAGATACCTTTGGATATTTTTGTGATGTGACCAAAGGGATTTAATATGCCTTTGGAGCTTTTTGTAAATTGACCAAAGGGATTTAAGATGCATTTGGAGGTTTATGTTTTTTATTTTAATGTTTTCTGATTTTTTTGGATTTTTATGATTTCTCTTATTTTCGAATCTTTTGAAATTATTTGAATGTTTTTTATATTTTTTTATTTATGTGTGAAATGCCTTTAGATGAATGATATTGAGGGTATCTGGCTCCTCAACACCTTCTAGCATTGTGAGGTGATATGCCCCAATCCAAATCTTCTTCGATATGATATAGGGACCTATCCAACTGGCCATAAATTTGTCTCATAGATGTGGTGGAAGATTTGAGTTCTGATGGTTCACTTTAAGCACAAGATCCCCAACTTTAAAGTTTCTCAAATGGACTCTATTTTTATAAGCTCATGTTATATAACATTAGTAAATGCAAAGGTGCTCAAGGACATTGACGCGCTATTCATCCAAGAGGGTCAATTGGTCCAAGTGAGCTTCTTGTGCAGTGTTGTCATTGATGAACTCTTTCAATGTGACATACAATGTCAGAATTTCAAACTCTAATGGCATAATGGCCTCAGTGCCATATACAAGAAAAAATGATGTTGCCCCAGTGGGAATCCGTATGCTAGTCCTGTAAGCCCATAATGCTAAGGGTAACTATAGATGCCAATCCTTATTATTTTCTTTCACCATCTTCTTTAAGATGGCTACTATTGTCTTTTTTGAGGCTTTTGCTTACCCGTTTTTCTACGGATAGTATGGTGTCAAAAAACTATGTTGAATGTTGTATCCAGTCATTAGAGGTTACACATTTTTGTTTTTGAATGATGGAACATTATTTGAGATTATTTTTAAGGGCACCCCAAAATGACAAATAATATTGTGAAGTATGAACTTCGTAATTCGAGAACAAGGTTAAGGGAATCGCTTCTACCCATTTGGTGAAGTACTCAATGGCCATTAAGATGAACGTGTGCCAGCCCAAATATGGGAGAGAAATATTTCCAATCATATCAAAACCCCATTGAGAGAATGACCAAGCCACTTGAATGGGTTGTAAGGCCTAAGATGGCAAGTGTATCAAATTTACATGATGTTGATATTTAACACATTTCTTGATATACTCGTAGTAGTCCTTATCCATGGTGGGCCAATAATAGCCCATTCAAAGAATGCACTTAGCAATGGCCATACCATTAAAGTGGCCACAATATGTACTATCGTGATCTTATGAAATTTCCCAAGCTAACTCTTGGGGCTCTAAGCAATGTAGGATAACTCCATCATAACTTTGACGATACAATATGCCTCATAGCAAGACATATCTAGTCACTTTTTGCTTGAATGCTCATCTCTCGGCATGCGAAAGTCACTATGGGATAGTTCCTAGCCTAAGGAAGTCTTACAATTGGGATAGCCAATCTTGATAGGCTACAACCTCAATAGATAAGATTACTTGTTCCTCATGCAATTCAATTTTCACAAATGTAGATTGAGAAACAACCTTGTGGTGAATAGTGGTACCATTCCCCATAGGTATCTAAGATATCAAGGACCCCCAAGGTGCATTCTTTAAGAATTTTTTGGATTTACAGAACCATTCATGGTCTAGTTCTATATGGATCATGTTGAATATTTTCTTGTTATCAAAAGCCTCACACTAGATCACTAAATGTGAGAGCATTTTGACATGAATGGTAGTGAAATCGATAGAAAAATTTTGAGGTATCAAGGATCCCAATGATGCCATGGTTTCAATGAATATGTTTGACAAATAAGGTATTGCCTTGATTTTTTACCACTCTAGTTTGGCTAGATATGTGTCAACAAGCTCCTTGTAAGCTTTTAGGATTAGATCTCAGCATTGAAATATTTCTTTAACCTAGTTGACTATGAGGAGGGAGTATCCAAAGATATTTAGCCTCTTGATTTTCATGATGATGGTTATTTGGAGACCCAATATTAGGGCCTCATATTCATTGTTATTATTGGTACAAGGGAAGTCTAGCTTGAATGATAAGGTCATTGGAGCACCTTGTGGCATGAAAAAGATAATCCTCACATCACATCCTTGCTCACATTTCAAACCATCAAAGAACAAAGTCATGTCTACTTTGTTCTTTGGTTCTTTGAGTTTATATGCTTCTGATAGTGCAAAGAATGCATCATCAAGAAGCTCTATGGTAAGGGGCCTACTGTTCTAAAGAGACACCTCAGTTAGCTAATTGGCTATGACTTGTCCTTTGATGGAATTTTGGGTTATGAATTCTAAATCAAATTCTATCAATAGCATGATCCACTTTGTAGTGCATGTATTATGATATGTCTTGCTAATAATATATTGCAAAGTATTTTTCTTGGATATTACATATGTCATATGGCTCAGCATGTAGTGGTGCAATTTCTTGGTTGCAAAGACCACTGCTAAGCACAACTTTTCTATGTATGTGTATCCAATTTAGTAGCTCACTAGGGTGCGATTGATGTAATATATCCCTTAATCTTTGTATTGTGCATTCTTTTGAGCCAACATGGTGCCAAAAATAAAATCTATCATGGATATATATAACAAGAATGGTATGTTTGGCCTTGGTGGAACTAGGACTGGTGGCATTGCAAAATAATCTTTGATCTCAGCAAAGGCTTGCTGATATTCTTTGTCCCATTGGAATGGAACCCTCTTGTGTCAAAGTTGATTCATGGGTCAAAATGTATCTGATAGTTGTGTGATATATTGCTTTATGGAGGGTACTTTGCCCTGTAATCTTCTTAGTTTTTTGATGTTTGTGGGCATAGCCATTTCCAATATAGCCTTTATCTTTGCTGGGTCTACCTCGATGCCTCATTTAGAAATGATGAATCCTAATAGTTTTCTAGAAGTTACACCAAATATGCATTTATTAGGATTCAACCTAACATTGTGCTCAATCAAGCGATCGAAGATCCTTGTGAGAGATTCAACATGCTCTTCACACAACAATGACTTGGCTAGCAAATCATTGATGTAATATTTCAATATATTATGCATGTAGTCATGGAAAATGTATGTCATAGCCTATTGGTATGTGGCACTAGCATTCTTAAGGCCAAATGGCATAACTTTGTAATATAATTTCCCCCATGAAGTGGTGAACATGGTTTTATGCTGGTCTTCAAGCTTAATCTAAATATAATTGTAATAAAAAAACTATCCATTAGGGAGAGCATCTCATGACCTAAAGTTGCATCTACAAGAGCATCTATGTTGGGTAATAGGAATGAATCCTTTGGAGTTACCTTGTTGAGATCCCTAAAATTCATGCAAATGCAAACTCTTCCATCAGGTTTTCCTATGGGCACCATGTTTGATACCCACTCTGGATAGTCGATGGGAAAAATAAAGACCACATCCAACAATTTTTGCAACTCATTTTTAACCATTAAAGTGATGATTGGATGCATCTTTCTGAGCTTTTTCTTGAGCGGTTTCTTCATGGTGTTTATCGATAGGTTGTGGACAACCAAATTTATATCTAGCCCTGGTATATCTTTGTAGGTCCAAGAAAAGAGATTTGGTCTCTCTCTTAGTAGAGGAATTATGATGGCTTGTTCTTTTAGATATAAGCTTTCTCCAAACTTGAATTTATTTGGTTGAGAAGGATCATTGCTAATGTCCACCTCAAAAATCTCCTCTATTTCCATATGTGATCCATATTAAATCTAGTGAGGATTGGGGATTAAATGAATGTCATCTGCTACATTTATGGTTTCCACACACTCAAGATCGAGACCAATATGATAGACATCATACATGTAAGCCAATGTGAAATGAAATGGTTGTAGCATATTTTCATTAGGGAAGAAATACTTAGGTACTAGGGGTGAATCAACATGATCCTAATCAATAGCATCTATTTTAAGGCATAGTGGTTTTGTAGGATCTGTTGGGTTATGGAGTGGAGTGGTCAAATCAATGGAGATCATGTTTATGGATGGAATGAAATCTCTAATACCACATGGGTGAAAATATATATCTTGGGTACACCCTCCATACTCGTAATAATGCTCTAGGGCTATAGGGATCTCAAGATCTTGTCTATGGATAAATGAGATTATGGGGTTGTTAGGAAGTAGCCGCTCTCTAAAGGTGAGTGGATTTGGGTTGACCATGTGATGAATGACATCTAGGTTTACTAGTCTTCCTAGAAAGCAAATATTAGGATTGATGGAATGGAGTGCTACTTCTCTCTCCATAAGAATATTGACTGGTTGTAAGTGTCGAGGTCCAATATAAGCCATCTTGTTCTTGTCGTAAAATTCGTTGCTTCTTATACATAAGCAATTGGCATTGGTTTTTGGTCCTAGGATGGGCTGGTGGCTATATTGCTAATGCCATAGATAGGCCATCTTGGTTTCGTATTCATAGTCATCATCACTTATGAAGAACCCATTGGTGTTCATCTCTAGCCCAATGACTGGGATCGTATGTCTAGGCCTTAGGTAGGCCATGTCTATTGAGTCCTTTGACTCAACCACTTTCATATGATATGCATCCATCCTCACTCGAGATGTATTCACTCTCATCTGAGATGTATCCAATTTCTATGTGGCCTATCTAAGTAAGGCTTTGCATATACCGATGTCCATGGTAGGCCAATATGATGATGATGGATGTATATATGGATGCAATTCTTATCATTACATGCATGTTTACTTTTGATGTATTTGTATGCATATAACCTTATGCTGCTATGATATGAAAAATAAAATATGTTCTGTTATGCTGATGAACTAATGTGAATGAACCTATATGGTTTAATCACTTAAAACATATTATATGATGTGATATGAGTTTGACAATCTAATGGGTGACACCACAGAATGTATAAAAATCATTAATAAATAATAATTCTCATAATAAGCAGTAATTATTTAAGCATCAAGTGTGAGGTGCAATGATGGGTTTCTTTATAGGTTGCTATAGATATGCAAGAATAGTCACTAGCCATTTTATTATCATTTCTAACATTTATCTGGTATCTGTCCTATCTTATGCATTCATTTAGTGAACAAGACCTCTTAAATAAAGTTTGATTATGTGACTGATGATATGACATGTTGACATTATAGGATTTTTTTTAGGTTTTCCATGAGAATAAAACACCCTAGTTGCTCCATCAAACTGGTGTATACTGATCATACAGAGCCTTTGAAGGATAAAGCTTTGTTATGAAGGCCTAGATACTCATTATCCCTGTGTGTGCAAATGAATATATTATATAGAACATACGCATAACCCAGTGCTAGGAAGGATTTATTCAGCCCATTTTTTTATTGGGGATCCTCAAATATTTATCTTGATCCTAATAAGGACTTAGTTGGATTAGACCACTAGGCAATACAAGACACCTAAGGCTAGCTCTTCCACATGCAAACATTGGTATTTTTAAAAGTAAGATGCTAATGTGATAGACATATCATCATGCGTAAGGATACCTTATGGCTCATTCATGCTGACAATTCCAGGTATTCAAGTTCATACTCCCTTATTTTCTTCATATTTGTTTGGGATACTTGCTCATGATTTAGTGATGAAAATCACTATTTATTTTGAATTTTGTTTTCCTTTTGAGCAAGGGATTTATGTAGTGATGATAATCACTATTTACTTTATTTTTTAATTTTGTTTCATTTGGGATTTTGGTAGTGATGATAAACACTTGTTTACTTTGTTTGTGAATTTTGCTTTGTTTAGGATTTTGCTTGTTTTGATTAAAGCAAGGTATTTCTTTGGGTAGGGCTGAACTTGTCCTTTTTCCAATTCCTAATATTTTTGAGCCAATCGCACAGGGGGATGAGAAAGATAAACCTTTTCACCTTAGGATACCTACTACAAATTCATAGCATTCATATTTTCCTTGTTTCAACTAGAATTTTAGTGTTTTTATTAGTGATGGGATTCTAAAATATACCAGGTGCTATCAAAACTAAACCTTACTTATAAAAATATAATACCACTTTCTACAAAGTTTGATAAAACCACTAGGTATGGCTAATTGACTAAAAATCCCTAGGACATTCCTTATACCAACAGAAGGGGTTGTGTTGAAAAACACATTTACAGTCATGGGTGATGGATGATGATGGATTTTGAAGATGCATGATTGATGTAAAAGTGTGGTGTCACTTGTAATATTGCAATCACAAATGTATCTAATGTAAATCTAATGGATGGGCATGCCTATATGCAATGCAACTACATGAATGTAAATACGAAATGCAAATGCAAATGTATTTTTTTGTATTTTTGATGATTTCAATTTTTTTTGAGTTTTGTTTATTATGAATGTTTTGTTATTGACAAAAGGGCTTTAAGATACCTTTGGAGTTTTGTTAATTTACCAAAGAGCTTTAAGATACCTTTGGAGCTTTTTGTGAATTGACCAAAGGGCTTTAATATGCCTTTGGATCTTTTTTGTGATGTGACCAAAGGACTTTAAGATACCTTCGGAGCCTTTTGTTAATTGACCAAAGGGCTTTAAGATGCCTTTGGAGATTTTTGTGATTTGACCAAAAGGCTTTGAGATACCTTTGGATATTTTTGTGATGTGACCAAAGGGCTTTAAGATGCCTTTGGAGATTTTTGTGATTTGACCAAAGGGCTTTGAGATACCTTTGGAGATTTTTATGATGTGACCAAAGGGCTTTAAGATGCATTTGGATATTTTTGTGATGTGATCAAAGGGATTTAAGATGCCTTTGGAGCTTTTTGTAAATTGACCAAAGAGCTTTAAGATGCCTTTGGAGCTTTATGTTTTTGATTTTAATGTTTTCTGATTTGTTTGGATTTTTATGATTTCTCTTGTTTCCGAATATTTTGAAATTATTTGAATGTTTTTGATATTTTGTTGATTTATGTGTGAAATACCTTTAGATGAATGATATTGAGGGAATTTGGCTCCTTAAAACCTTCTAGCATTGTGAGGCGATATGCCCCAGTCCAAATATTCTTTGATATGATATAGGGACCTATCCAATTGGCCGTAAATTTATCTCATAGATGCGGTGGCATATTTGAGTTCTATTGGTTCTCTTTAAGCACAAGATCCCCAAATTTAGAGTTTATCAGATGGATTCTATTGTCATAAGCTCATGTTATATGGTCTTGGTAAATGCGAAGGTGCTCAAGGATATTGACACACAGTTCATACAGGAGGGTCAATTGGTCCAGGTGAGCTTATCATGTAGTGTCATCATTGATGAAATATTTCAATGCGACATGCAATGTCAGAATTTCCAACTCTAAGGGCATAATGGCCTCAATGCCATATACAAGCAAAAATGGTTTTGCCCTAGTGGGCATCTGTATGCTAGTCTTGTAAGATTGTAATGCTAAGGGTAACTGCATATGAAAATCCTTATGATTTTCTTTCATCGTCTTCTTTAAGATGGATACTATTGTATTGTTTGAGGCCTTTGCTTGCTCGTTTGCCTTCAGATAGTATGGTGTCACAAAACTATGTTGAATGTTGTATCTAGTCATTAGATCTTGTATATTTTTGTTTTTGAATGATGGACCATTATCCAATATTATCGTGAAGGGTACCCCAAAATGAAAAATAATATTGTGAAGTATGAACTCTGCAATCCGAGGACTAATTACTAAGGTTAAGGGAACCGATTCTACCAATTTGGTGAAGTACTCAGTGGCCATTAATATGAATGTGTGTCGACCTGGAGATAGGAGAGAAATATTTCCAATTAGATCGAAACCCCACTGAGAGAATGGGCAAGCTGCTTGAATGGACTGTAAGGCCTGAGATGGCAAGTGCATTATATTTACATGATGCTGATATTTAACACATTTCTTTACATACTCGTAGTAGTCATTATCCATGATGGGCCAGTGCTTAGTAATGGCCATGCCGCTAAAGTGGCCACTGCACATATTGTTGTGAGCTTATAAAAATGCCCAAGCTAACTCTTGGGGCTCTTAGCAATGTAGGAGAACTCCATCATAGCTTCGGTGATACAATATGCCTCATAGCAAGATATATCTAGTCACTTTTTTCTTGAATATGTAGACACCTAAATCATGTAAATCGGATAATACTATCAGTGCATTGCATATGCCCTCTTATCGATAATATATGGCCTTATTAGACACTTCTCTAGGCTAGCAAAAGGTTTCCAAAAACCTTCAAAACTTAGTTTGGAGGGTTCCTAGCAGTCTAGGACAGTTTTGGGGCTCCTACTGGTGGCTACCCCACCCAGGAACGACCATAATTGGTGACCGTCCCACCCAGGGATGACCATCAACAACCATCCTTGGGTGGGACGATCCCTAATTGAACCTTTGAAAAATTCAAAGGATGTGCTAAATGGAAATCCAAGACTACCATTAGTGTGTCCAATCATCCCAAATTGATTGAGGACCTACTTATGAATAGTAGTATAGTTTATTGGGAGCAACCAAATGGGAAACCTTCTCCCAATTATGCCATGATGTGATTAGGACACATGGCGCCACCTGCCTCGCATGGAAAAGATACCCTTTTACCCTAAGTGCCCTCTTGGGCTATAAAAGGAGCTCCAAAATCCCAATTTGAGGAGAGGATAATTTGGAAAATAGATCAATGAAGTGCTACCCAAATCATACCCCACACTTTGTAAACCAAACATGCCTTTGCCTTGGCCTTGAAACCCTCTTCATCCGAAGGTGATTTCAAGGGCAAATAGGCTCAAACCACCAAAACCAAACTGGATAAATTGGAATATTATTTGCCCCATATTTTGAAAACACCCCATACCACTTTTTTACCAATTCCCATGGCCGTAGGTGACAAAACTAAGGTAGTTTTGTGATCGCCCCACCTGGGGATGGCCAGTAGTTTGCCCATGGCACACCCAGGGATGACCACAAAATAGGGTGGAATTTTAGATAAATTCCTCCATAGTCCCCTTAGGAATGTCTAGAGGAACCTATGGCCCAAATTTAAGATATTTTGGAGGAGTTTTGATGTAGGTTTGGTGATCCCCAATGTTGTAGGTCTATCTGGCTCACCCCGGGACGACCAGTAGTTAAGCATAGTTTCACCTTTAATATTGCCTCCAAAGTTACTTATTTGCATTTATATTATATTATAATATGCATATTCTTATTGTAGATTGGTTTTTGTATATGTATATTGCTTTTTTTAGTCATAGTATATGTTGCTTTTGCTATATTTTCAAGGCTTTCTTCATCTTATGAAATAGGTGCTGTTAACCCCATTTTAATCCCTTGTGTGTAGGTCCAGGTAGTTCTACACAGAAGGAAGGAGCTAATAATACCATAAGAATAGGTTTAAGGATATATCTCAATCGTGGGATGCGAGATTTACATCAAATGCCATAGTTTACACCACTTTGAGGCCCCTTTCAAGGGACTAGATCCCTTGAACATTGTAATGGAAGTTGTATCAATTTTTAAAAGCCCTCAAGGGGATATTTGTAATCACATATTTGAAGCTATACATTTATTAAATATAAGGAGAAATCCACCATTTTGTTATATGTTTGCTTCACCTTAATAGATTACAAGTTTATGTGTTATTTCCTTTGAATGCTTTATAAATGCTTTACATTGAAACGGAATGCCCTTAAGGCGGTGTAGTAAATTTCATGTCTTTAGTGGTGACCATGATATATGATGTCTTTTTATCTCCCCTCTGTATGATGATAATTTGGACCTTTTTTTCTGGTTTTCTTTGTTGTAGGTACTTACCGCTCTGAGCAAAAATGACCTCTCTATTGCTCCATGGCATTGGGTGAGACAACCAGCTCCATGGAACTAGATGGGATGACCCCTAATCTATGACTATCCTTTCCTGGGACGACCACAAAAATAGAGGGTTTTTGCAAAAAAATTGCAGAAACAACAACTTTTTAGGTCCATTTTATACCCCTCTAAATAGTCAATTTGAAATTTTACTGTTAAAATTTGCAAAATTTCATGTTTTTCTTGCTTATTATTTGCATAGAAAGGTTAGAGTTTCTCTTCCCAAAAATATGCATTAATTAGTTCTAAAAAATAGAGAAAATAATAGTAGAGTTTCTATTTCCTGTCTGGTTTTCCTGTTGGAACCTTACCCATGAAGGTTAAGGTCATATAGGTGTGCATTTTTTGGTTTCCCTTTTATGCTACTAACGAATCTGAAAGAAAAATGCACCTTCATGCATTTAGTCAAAAATCATTGAGTGCTTTATTTTTTTCTTTCAAATATTTTAAAAGGAACACACACACACCATGATCCACTTAAACATTGGTGAGTTGGACTTCATTGCCAACCACTGATAGATTTCAATGACGATGGGTTTCACATCCATTGACTCAAATACTATGAAATTTGTTCTATTGGCCAATACCGACTCCAAGATCTATCCTAACCATGAAAAATAGCATGCATTACTCTTCAAAGGGGTGTATCACTATGCATGGGGTGCTGGGTGAGGATCGGTAGGACCTATGCTCCCTAATCGGGTATGGATTTCATCTCCATACTTTGGTTGGTTCATGTGACCAGAATTTCACTCCCAGTTGTCGAGCTGCGAGTATATAGGTGAAAACCACTTAAAATTTGAGAATATCATTCAACAAAATATCAAACATGAGAAAATTATTTTCTTTACAAAGCAACACATCTTGAAACACAACAAATAGTTTAGTATTCACATCTAAAAAAATTAAAACGAGATAATCACTTTTATGCTTGTGTGTCTCTATTGTTTGTTTGTTTCAAATTCATATAAATTTTAAAGAAGATAAACATATAGTAGTTAGAGTATATAGCTATGGTATGTGCCCATGACCAAGCCCATTTACGGGTAGAAGCTATGGGAAATAGAGAAGAGGATATAGAATGTCCTCATATTGAGCCTAGGGATAGGATCATTCCTCACTGCAAATCAACTACTATTCCTAGTCGTAGACTGACTGATGAGTGGATGGTTACTCCTAGAGAGTCAACTAGAAGGTCTAGCTTATAGGGGACCCCTTCACAGGGTACTCCTATAGGGGTGAACTTGTCCTTTTTCCAATTCCCAATATTTTTGAGCTGGTCGCATAGGGGGATGAGCAAGATAGACCTTTTCATCTTAGGATACCTAATACAAATTCGTAGCATTCATATTTCCCTTATTTCAACTAGGATTTTAGTGTTTTGATTAGTGATGGGATTCTAAAATATACTAGGTGCTATCAAAACTAAACCTTACCTATAAAAAGCTAAGATTACTTTCTACAAAGTTTGATAAAACCACTAGGTATGGCTGAGTGACCGAAAAACCCTAGTACATTCCTTATAGCAACAGAAGGGGTTGTGTTGAAAAACATAGTTACACTCATGGGTGATGGATGATGATGGATTTTTAAGATGCATGATTGATGTAAAAGTGTGGTGTCACTTGTAAGATTCCAATCACAAATGTATCTAATGTAAATGTAATGGATGGGCATGCCTAAATGCAATGCAACTACATGAATGAAAATGCGAAATGCAAATGCAAATGTATTTTTTTGTATTTTGATGATTTCATTTTTTTTTGCGTTTTGCTTATTATGAATGTTTTGTTATTGACCAAAGGGCTTTAAGATACCTTCGGATTTTTTGTTAATTGACCAAAGGGCTTTAAGATGCCTTTGGATATTTTTGTGAATTGACCAAAGGGCTTTAAGATGCCTTTGGAGTTTTTTTGTGATGTAACCAAAGGGCTTTAAGATGCCTTTGGAGCTTTTTGTTAATTGACCAAAGGGATTTAAGATGCCTTTTGAGCTTTTTGTTATTTGACCAAAGGGATTTGAGATACCTTTGGAGATTTTTGTGATGTGACCAAAGGGCTTTAAGATGCCTTTGGATATTTTCATGATTTGACCAAAGGGCTTTGAGATACCTTTGGAGCTTTTTATGATGTGACCAAAGGGCTTTAAGATGCCTTTGGAGATTTTTGTGATGTGACCAAATGGATTTAAGATGCCTTTGGAGCTTTTTGTAAATTGACCAAAGGGCTTTAAGATGCCTTTGGAGCTTTATGTTTTTTATTTTAATGTTTTCTGATTTGTTTGGATTTTTATGATTTCTCTTGTTTTTGAATATTTTGAAATTATTTGATTTTTTTTTATATTTTGTTGATTTATGTGTGAAATACCTTTATATGAATGATATTGAGGGGCTCTGGATCCTCAAAACCCTCTAGTGTTGTAAGGCGATATGCTCTAGTCCCAATATTATTTGATATGATATAGGGAGCTATCCAATTGGCCATAAATTTATCTCATAGATGTGGTGGTAGATTTGAGTTCTATTGGTTATCTTTAAGCACAAGATCCCCAACTTTAAATTTTCTCAAATGGATTATATTATTATAAGCTCATGTTAGACGGTCTTGGTAAACATGAAGGTTCTCAAGGACATTGATGCGTTGTTCATACAGGAGGGTCAATTTGTCTAGGTGAGCTTGTCGTGCAGTGTCCTCATTGATGAACTCTTTCAATGTGACACACAATATCGGAATTTCCAACTCCAAGGGCATAATGGCCTCAATGCCATATACAAGAAAAAATGGTGTTGCCCTAGTGGGCATCCATATGCTAGTCCTGTAAGATCATAATGCTAAGGGTAACTGCATATGCCAATCCTTATGATTTTATTTCACTGTCTTCTTTAATATGGCTACTATTGTCTTGTTTGAGGCCTTTGCTTGCTTGTTTGCCTTCGGATATTATGGTGTCACAAAATTGTGTTGAATTTTGTATCTATTCATTAGAGCTCTCACATTTTTGTTTTTGAATGATGGACCATTATCTAATATTATCTTGAAGGGTACCTTAAAATGGAAAATAATATTGTGAAGTATGAACTCTACAATCCAAGGACCAATTAGTGAGGTTAAGGGAACTGCTTCCACCAATTTGGTGAAGTACTCAGTGGCCATTAAGATGAACGTGTGTCGACCTGAATATAGGAGAGAAATATTTCCAATTAGATCGAAACCCCACTGAGATAATGGCCAAGCTGATTGAATGGAATTTAAGGCCTGAGATGGCAAGTGCATTATATTTACATGATGCTAACATTTAACACATTTCTTGACATACTCATAGTAGTCCTTATCCATGGTGGGCCAGTGCTTTGCAATGGCCATGCTGCTAAAGTGGCCACTGCACATACTATTATGAGCTTATGAAAATGCCCAATATGACTGTTGGGGCTCTAAGCAACGTAGGAGAACTCCATCATAGCTTCGATGATACAATATGCCTCATAGCAAGATATATCTAGTCACTTTTTTCTTTAATGTGTAGACACCTAAATCACCTAAATTGGATACGACTATAAATGCATTGCATATGCCCTCTTATCAACAACATATGGCCCTGTTATGAACTCCTCTAGGCTAGAAAAAGGTTTCCAAAAACCTCCAAAACTCATTTTGGAGGGTTCCTAGTAGTCTGGGGTAGTTTTGGGGCTCCTACTGGTGGTTGCCCCACCTATCGATGACCACATTTTATGACCATCCCACCCAAGGACAGCCATCAACAACCATCCCTGGGTGGGACGACCCCTAACTGGATCTTTGAAAAATTCAAACAACATGCTAAATGGAAATCCAAGACTACCATTAGCGCATACAATCACACAAAATTTATTGGGTACATGTTGATGGATAGTAGGATAGTTTATTGGGAGAACCCAAATGGGCAATCTTCTCCCAATCATGCCATGACATGATTAGGACACATGGCGCCACCTGCCTCGCATGGCAAAGATACCCTTTATTACTAAGTGATCTCTTGGGCTATAAAAGGATCTCCAAACTCCCAATTTGAGGAGAGGAGAATTTGGAGAATAGAGCAATGAAGTGCTACCCAAATCATACCCCACACTTTGTAAACCAAACATGGCTTTGCCTTGGCCTTGAAATCCTCTTCATTCAAAGGCGATTTCAGGGGAAAATAGGCTCAAACCATCAAATACAAATAAGCTAAATTGGAATATTATTTTGACCCATATGTCGACAACATCCAATACCAATTTTGGACCAATTAATATGGCCATAGGTGATAAAACTAAGGTAGTTTTGTGATCGCCCCACCTGGGGATGGCCAGTAGTCTGCCCATGGCACACCTAGGGATGACCACAAAATAGGATGTAATTTTAGATAAATTCCTCCATATTCCCCTTAGGAATTTCTAGAGGAACCTATGGCCCAAATTTGAGGCATTTTGGAGGAGTTTTGATGCAGGTTTGGTGATCCCCAATGTTGCAGGTCTATCTGGCTCACCCTAGGACGACCAACAGTTAAGCATAGTTTCACCTTTAATATTGCCTCCAAAGTTGCTTATTTGCATTTATATTATATTATAATATGCATATGCTTATTTTAGATTGGTTTTTGTATATGTAGATCACTTTGTTTAGTCGTAGTATATGTTGCTTTTGCTATGTTTTCAAGGCTTTCTTCATCTTATGAAATAGGTGCTATTAACCCCATTTTAGTCCCTTGTGTGTAGGTATAGGTAGTTCTAAATAGAAGGAAGGAGCTAAGAATACCAGAAGAATTGGTCGAAGGATAGCTCTCAATCATGGGATGCGATATTTGCATTAAATGCCATAGTTTACACCGCTTTGAGGTCCCTTTCAAGGGACTAGATCCCTTGAACATTGTAATGGAAGTTGTATCAATTTGTAAAAGCCCTCAAGGGGATATTTGTAATCACATATTTGAAGCTATACATTTATTAAATATAAGGATAAATCCACCATTTGGTTATACATTTGCTTCACCTTAATATATTACAAGTTTATGTGTTATTTCCTTTGAATGCTTTATAAATGCTTTACATTGAAATGGAATGCCCTTAAGGTGGTGTATTAAATTTCATGTTTTCAGTGGCAATCAAGGTATGTTATGTATTTTTATCTCCCCTATGGATGATGCTAATTTGGACTTCTTTTTTGGTTTTCTCTGTTGCAGGTACTGAACACTCTGAGCAAAAACGACCTCTTTGCTGCTCCATGGCACTGGGTGAGACGGCCAAATCCATGGCACTGGGTCGGATGACCCCCAATCTGTGACTATCCCTACCTGGGACAGCCACAAAACTAGAGGTTTTCTACAAAAAATTTGTAGAAACAACTTTTTAGGTCCATTTTATACCCCTTTGCATAGTCAATTTGAAATTTTACTGTTAAAATTTGCAAAATTTCATGTTTTTCTCGCTTATTCTTTGCATAGAAAGGTTAGAGTTTCTCTTCCCAAAAATGTGCATTAATTAGTTTTGAAAAATAGATAAAATAATAGTAGAGTTTATATTTCCTATCTAGTTTACCTATTGGAACCTTACCCACGAAGGTTAAGTTCATATAAGTGTGCATTTTTTTGTTTCCCTTTTATGCTACTAACGAATCTAAAATAAAAATGCACCTTCATGCATTTAGGAAAAAATAATTGAGTGCTTTATTGTTTTATTTCAAATATTTTAAAAGGAACACACACACATCATGATCCACTTAAACTTTGGTGAGTTGGACTTCATTCCCAACCACTGATAGAGTTCAATGATGATGGGTTTCATCTCCATCCATTGACTCAAATCCTATGAACCTTGTTCTATTGGACAATACCAACTCCAAGATCTATTCTAACCATGCAAAATAGCATGCATTCCTCTTTGGAGGGGTGTATCACTATGCACAGGGTGTTGGGTGAGGATCGATAGGATCTATACTCCCTGATCGGGTATGGATTTCATCTCCATACTTGGTTGGTTCATGTAACTGGAATTTCACCCTCGATTGTTGAGCTAAAAGTATATAGGTGAAAACCACTTAAACATTTGAGAATATCATTCAACAAAATATCAAACACAAGAAAATTATTTTCTTTACAAAGCAACACATCTTGAAACACAACAAACAGTTTAGGATTCACATATAAAAAAATTAAAATTAGATAATCTTTATAGTTTCATATTTTGAAGGTAAATCAGATTTCAAGGCTTTGCATGTTTATATTTTCAATATTCTGGTACATTTATAGATTTATTTTTATTTTTCTAACTTCGGTGATTAAATTAAAAAAATTGAAATTAAAATGCCAAAAATAAATACATGGGTGTGAAGAATGAGCTTCAATATTTCATTCGAAACAATTTCAATCCCATTTAGAAGCCATTTCAAATTTATAAAAATTATTTAAAGTTGATGTTATATGATAGTTTTTTTATTTTAGATTTTACATAATTTTGTATTTCGAATGTAAATCAGATTTCAACATTCTGGTCCATTTTCAACATTCTGGCCCATAATTTTGTATTTCGAATGTTTATATTTTGAACATTCTAGTCCATTTTCAGATTTTATTTTTATTTTTCTAACCTTTCTCTTTTGCATATTTTTATAAAACTTTGGTGATTTAAAACAAAAAAAATTAAAATGCCAAAAATAAATACATAGATGTGAAGAATGAGCTTCAATATTTCATTCGAAACAATTTCAATCCCATTCTAAAGCCATTTCAAATTTATAAAAATTATTTAAAGTTGTTGTTATATGAGAGTTTTATAATTTTAGATTTTACATAATTTCATATTTTGAAGGCAAATCATATTTCAAGGCTTTGAATGTTTTTTTTAAGTGAAAAACCCCTTGCAAAGTCACCTTGGTTTGATAGACCATGACCAGGGGGTTCTACACCATCAAAGTCACATAGGAGTCATGTCCGGCCCTCCCTACACCAACATTATCAATTGGATTTTGGGTACCCAATTCAACTTTTTGGTGGGGTGGAGATTCGAACGTGGGACCTCCCTTGGAGGATTGCTCTCTCCTTTCCAACTCACCTACAACACATGGGTAAGGCTTTGCATGTTTATATTTTTAGTATTTTGGTCCATTTATAGATTTTATTTTTATTTTTCTAAACCTTTGCATTCTTTTGACTTATCTCCTCATAGCGGGCAACATCATAAGCAAATGTTAAGGTTTTAGGTACTTTTGTTCCAACAGGTGTTCCAAATTTGGGATGTAGTCCCATTAAAAAATTTTGAGCCTTGAATTCCTCATGCTTATCATATTCTAGAGCGTATTTCAAAAGTTGAACAAATATTTGATAATATTCAATCACAATCATGTTATCTTGGCATAAATTGGTGAATTCAATGTATTTCTCAATATAAAATTATGGCATAAGAAAATGATCCTTAAATTCCCTTTCAAATTCCTACCAAGGAATGTATATAGCCTCTTGTGTGATTTTCTTATATGTGGTCCACCAATATCTGATTGGACCTACTAAATGTGCCACTGCCCAAATTATTTTGGATTCTGCACAAAGGGACTGGATTGAGAAATACCCTTCAGCCTCACTCAACCAATTAACGGCTGCTTTGCCATCACCCTTTCCATAAAATTTGGAAATATCTAGTTTCTTAATTTCTTTTTTCAACTCAAAACCAAATTTTCTCCTCGAAGATCCTTCTAAAAATTAACTAACTTTTTTAGTTTCCTTAATTTTGGTAAGACTTTCAATAACCTTTTGTTTTTGAGTAATGATATCCTGTTGTTGAGTCATTTGTGCATTTTATTGATCCATATGCTCACTCATTTGAGCCCTTTGGATATCCATTTTTTTCACTACTAATTCAGTTTTTCTTGCATTAATTGAATTATTTTTATCATATTCTCATCATTCTATGTAGCTCTTGCAACTACTGGCTCTTTCTCTTTTCTTATTACACATCGAGACACTTTGATTATTTGAAATGACTCCCTCACGAATCATCATAGTCCCCTCCTTGGGGCTTTTGTAATCTCCTCTTACATATTAACATTCGCTCTTCTTGAGATTCCCACCATACCTAGTGATAAAAGAGCTATGTCAATTCAATAGTTCATGTTTATAACCTAGGGTTTTGCAACCTAGGCTCTGATAGCAATTGTAACAACCCAAGTCTACTCACCTAGTTGTAAGAAAATATAAATATAAAATTTTGATTAAATTCAATAGCATAGTCACAAATTGACTGATGTGCACCCAAATGATACACTTTGACATAAACACACCCAACTTTGAATTAGTACCTAGGCATATATGATCACACTTCAAGAATTTATACTATTGCAAACAGTATCTCAAGTGCTCAGGATCGGCCAACTTCCTGTGGTAGGTTACCATAGCATGGAGGACTTTAAAACTATGATCCAACTCTTGTCCTACTGGTCCACTAACCCAATTAATATAGTTAACCCATGTTTGATTTAGCGTAGCTTTGTTAATGCTTGATTATTGACTTTCACCTAAAGTATTATCAAGGTCCATTAATTGTCTGGTTTATTGGACCAGGTGTCCCAGATCAATTCCCAATTGACGGTAATTTTACCCATATCATCTATCGCTGGATCTTCCAACCCCAAGGACCAGCTCCCTAAACTTGATTTTAGTTGGTAATTTTGCAACTGGTGATGGTCTTGAGAACCCTCACATACTACATCATACAACAACCTATAATGATGTCCCATACCATCATTTCTTACTCTTGATAGCTAGAAATATACTAACCCTGCTAGATAATAGTTGTTCCTGATTCACAATAGTCACCACTGCGCACTATTAGAGTTGGCTGAATGCACATCCTCCTCGATGAATGCTTCGTAAACATATAGGTTTGATCTTTTCATTTTGGTAGTTAACATAATGGGTTTCACATGAATTCAAGTTTATCCAAGGTTTACAACTTAAGATTTTATTAATTGATCGAATTCTAATTTACTTCAATGTAGAACATAATGTTAACATAGCTAAGGAAAAATAAACTAAGCAAAATATTAAGTATTTTAATTTGAATACTATCTTCTATAGCTTATAACAAAAAAAAACTATTAAATACTACGTACAATCTATCTAAATTATTATTGGATCCTATATTTAATCAAAATAAAGTATAAATATGTGAAATATAAAAGAACTAATTTGTTATTCAATTGTTTGATTATTATTATAAAAAAATACCCACATATCATATATCCGTAGTAACAGTGTTCATATAAAATTTTAACTTACTCTATTTACTTTAAGTTAGTTTCTATAAAAGTATCCCTTTTCTAAATTTAGTAAAAATATTTAAAAAACATAATTTACAGCATATCAAAAGAACATAACATACTTTTACATCCTCTGCACATTTTTATAAGAATTTTTAAATAAAGCTTAATTTATTAATACTTGATAAAAACAATTAAATAAGAATATTAATATAAAACTAATTCTATATTATTAATCTCATTAACAACTCATAGTTATATTTACTATAAACTAATATATTATTAGACTTTATAACATAATGTAAAACTCTTTAGAAGAATATAAGAACTTTTAATATCAAAAAGCTACCAAAAATAATCCGATGAAAATCTAAGGAATTCCTTATTATTGACCCTTCTTAAAAATTAGGGTTGAATTTTCACATCACTCCAATAGTTTAAAAGTAAGTTGAAAATTTGAATACTCCAATTAACAAGCATATGCTAATAAAGCAACCATTTAAATCGAGCAATGAAGGAATGTCATTTATCATCAAGTTTTTATTCTTTTATTAAAATCTTTTCCTACAATATTAAAAACTCATACAACATAATTATTGATCCCAAAATCAAAGAATTAAAATTAGAATATAAAAAAAAAAAAGGATTTGACTCATTTTGAGAGTACGAGTTTACTACGATCTTGGTAGCAAGTGCTCTTCACTAGTTCAATAAGAAATCATAGATACATTAATGAGTGTGAAGAATGCCAAAAATAAATACGTAGATGTGAAGAATGAGCTTCAATATTTCAATCAAAACAATTTTGATCCCATTCCAAATCTATTTCAAATTTATAAAAATTATTTAAAGTTGTTATTATAGAAGATTTTTATAATTTTAGATTTTATATAATTTTGCATTTCGAAGGTAAATCATATTTCAAGGCTTTGCATTTTATATTTTTAACATTCTGGTCCATTTCAAGATTTTATTTTTATTTTTCTAACCCTTCTCTTTTGTAGATTATTTTAAAACTTTGAAGATTAAAATAAAAATAAATAAAATTAAAATGCCAAAAATAAATACATTGGTGTGAAGAATTAGCTTCAACCTTTCATTCAAAATAATTTCGATCCCATTTCAAAGTAATTTTAAATTTATAAAAATTATTTAATGTTGTTGTTATATGAGAGTTTTATAATTTTGGATTTTACATAATTTCGTATTTCGAAGGTAAATCAAATTTCAAGGCTTTACATATTTATATTTTTAGCATTCTAGTCCATTTCCAGATTTTATTTTTATTTTTCTAAATGGGTGTGAAGAAGGAGGTTCAGTATTTCATTCAAAATGATTTGATCCCATTCCGATGCCATTTTGAATTTATAAAAAATATACAAAGTTGTTATATGAGAGTTTTATAATTTCGCATTTCAAAAGCAAATCATATTTCAATGCTTTGCATGTTTATATTTTTAACATTCTTGTCCATTTACATATTTTATTTTTATTTTTCTAACCCTTTTCTTTTGCAGATCATTTTAAAACTTCAACGATTAAAATAAAATAAAATAAATTGAAATGCCAAAAACAAATACATGGGTGTGAAGAATGAGTTTCAATATTTCATTCGAAATAATTTCAATATCATTTTGACCTCTGGTTGGACCTACTAAATGTGTCACTGCCCAAGTTGTTTTGGATTCCACACAAAGGGGATATATTAAGAAATACCCTTCAGCCTCACTCAACCAATTAACAGATGCTTCGCCATCACCCTTTCCATCAAATTTAGAAATATCTAATTTCTTTATTTTTTTTTGCAACTTAACACCAACTTCTCTCCTCGAAAATCCTTTTGGAAATTCACTAACTTTTTTAGTTTCTTTACTTTTGGTAAGACTTTCGATAACCTTTTTTTGCTGAGTAATGATCTCCTATTTCTGAGCCATTTGTGTCTTTTGTTGATTCATATGCTCAATCATTTGAGCCCTTTGGATCTCCATTTGTTCTCACTACTAATTTAGTTGTTCTTGCATTAACTAAATTATTTTTATTATATTCTCATCATTCTGTGTAGCTCTTACAACTATTGGATCTTTCTCTTTTCTTATAACACACCGAGGCACTTCGATTGTTTGAACTAACTCCCTCACAAGTCATCATAGTCCCCTCCTCAGGGCTTTTGTAATATCCTCTTGCAAATTAGCATTCGCTCTTCTTGAGAATCCTGTTATACCTAGTGATAAAAGAGTTATATCAATTCAATAGTTCATGTTTATAACCTAGGATTTTGCAACCTAAGCTTTGATACCAACTATAAAAACCCAAGTCTACTCACCTAGTTGTAAGAAAACACAAATACAAAATTTTGATAAAATTAAATAGCACAATCACAAATTGATTGATGTGCACCCAGATGATACACTTTGAGGTAGACACACCCAACTTTGAATTAGTACCTAGGCATATATGATCACACTTTGAGAATTTATACTATTGCAGATAGTATCTCAAGTGCTCGAGATCGATCAACTTCTTATGGTAGATTGCCATTTATGAGATTTTTTTCTTCTTTCTCGAGTTTTTGGATCTCGACATGGGGTTGTCCTTCCAGGGCCCATAACACCTAGAATGATGGACACACTAATGTCCCATATCATAGCATGGAGGACTTTATATCTATGATCCAACTCTTGTCCTATTGGTCCATTGACCTAATTAATATAGTTAACCCATGCTTGAGTTAGCGTAGCTATATTAGTGCCTGATTATTAAATTTTATCTAAAGTATTATCAAGGTCTATCAATTCTCTATTTTATTGGACCAGGTGTCCCAGATCAATTCCTAGTTGACGATAATGTTTCCCATCTATCTATCGTTGGACCTTCCAACCCCAAGGACCAGCTACCTAGCCTTGAGTTTAGTTGACAATTCTACAATTGGTGATGATCTTGATAACCCTTGTGTACTACATCGTATGGCAACCTATAACGATGTCCCATACCATCATTCATTACTCTAAATAGCTAGGAATCAACTAACCCTATTAGAGAATAGTTGTTCTCGATTCACAATAATCACCAATGTTCACTATTAGAGTTGGGTGAATGCACATCCTCCTCGATGGCTTTAGTAGTTAATCCTACTCGATGAATGCTTTAAAAATATCTAGGTTTGATATTTTCCTTTTAGTGGTTAGCATCATGGATTTCACAGGAATTCAAGTTTATCCTCAGCATATTTTTATAAGAATTTTTAAATAAAGCTTAATCTATTAATACTTGATAAAAATAATTTAATATGAACACTAATATAAAACTAATTCTATATTATTAATCTCATTAACAACTCATTCTTATATTTACTATAAACTAATCTATTATTAGACTTTATAACATAATGTAAAACTCTTTAGAAGAATATAAGAACTTTTACTATAAAAAAACTACCAAAAATAATCCAGCGAAACTCTAAGGAATTGATTATTATTGACCCTTCTTAGAAATTAGGGTTGAATTTCCACATCGCTTCAATAGTTTAAAAATAAGTTGAAAAATTGAATGCTCTAATTAACAAGCATATGCTAACGAAGCAAACATTTAAATCGAGGGATGCAGGAATATCATTTATCCTCAAGCTTTGATTCTTTTATTAAAATCTTTTCCCACAATATTAAAAACTCATACGACATAATTATTGATCCCAAAATCAACGAACTAAAATCAGAATATAAAATAAATATATTTGACTCATTTCCAAAGTACAGGTTTATTGTAATCTTGGTAGCAAGTGCTCTTTGCTAGTCCGATAAGAAATCATATATACATTAATGAGTTTTGGTTTTCTATGCACGACAAAAAACAATGAGACTGGTTTCGATTTAAAAGTTTTAAATAAATTAGTGTTCCCAAGTCAAAAAGACATCAACATTATGATATTAAACTAACAACGAGAAATAAGCAACATCGAAATATATAATTAAGTAGACAACACAATGGTTATATTAATACCAATATTTTCAAAAATAATTATGATTCCTTAAAAAAAATACTTCACAACGACACTTTAAAAACAAAATAGTTTATTTAGTATTATCTAGTTTAGGGATTTGATCCAGCATCTACAATATCCATTTAAAATTTTTCAACACTTTTCAGAGAAAGATACATAAATCAACAACAAACACAATAGGATTCCACATTCATAATGCAATTTTCTGCCTACCTACCATAAGATGCTAGTCATAAATTAAGAAAATATTTTAATGAAGCTTTTTAAAGTTTGGTTCGATATTGATCAACCACTAATTGCATAGAGAGGATGACATTCTTAGTGAGTAGAAGTAGTTTTGAAACTACCATCTTGAGAGTATCAAATATGAAATATTCAAACCTTTGTACCTAAGGTAAATATATATTTTATAAAAAAAATATGAAATTTATCCAGGATATCATCTGTGCGAAACAACATATATCTTTAACTATAAAAAATATTAATTTGAAACCTTTAACTTCAAAAACATCACATTCATGATTTTGACTGTGGTATTCAATTTACAAGGATGACTACAATTTGTATTCTGATCATATTAAGACAGAATTTTAATGCCAAAAATTAAAATGCCAAAATTAAATACATGGGTGTGAATAATGAGCTTTAATATTTCATTCAAAACAATTCGATCTCATTTAGAATTTATAAAAATTATTTAAAGTTGTTATATAAGAGTTTTATAATTTTGAATTTTACATAATTTCACATTTCGAATGTAAATCAGATTACAAGGCTTTTCATGTTTATATTTTCAACATTCTGGTCCATTTCCAGATTTTTTTTTTAATTTTTATGAACCATCTATTTTGTAGATTATTTTAAAACTTCAGCGATTAAAAAATAATTAAAAAATAAATAAAATGCCAAAAATAAATACATGGGTGTGAAGAATGAGCTTCAATATTTTATTCAAAACAATTTGATCCCATTCTGAAGCCATTTCTTAGCATTATGGTCCATTTTCAGATTTTTTTTTTTTTTTTAACCCTTTTCTTTTGCAGATTTTTTAAAATTTCGACGATTAAAAAAATTAAAATGCCAAAAATAAATACATGGGTGTGAAGGATGATTTTCAGTCTTTCATTCGAAACAATTTTGATCCCATTCTAAAGCCATTTTGAATTTATAAAAATTATTTAAAATTGTTGTTATATGAGAGTTTTATAATTTTGGATTTTACATAATTTCATATTTCAAAGGTAAATCATATTTCAAGGCTTGAATGTTTATATTTTCAACATTCTAATTCATTTCCAGATTTTAATTTTATTTTTCTAACCTTTCTCTTTTGTAGATTATTTTAAAACTTAGATAATTAAAAAAAAAATTAAAATTAAAATGCCAAAAATAAATACATAGGTGTGAAGAATGAGCTTCATTCTTTCATTCAAAATAATTTCAATCCCATTTCAAAGCCATTTTGAATTTATAAAAATTATTTAAAGTTGTTATATGAAAGATTTATAATTTTATATTTTACATAATTTCGCTTTTTGAAGGTAAATCAGATTTCAAGGCTTTGCATATTTATATTTTTAGCATTTTGGTCCATTTCCAGATTTTTTTCTAACCCTTCTCTATTGTAGTTTATTTTAAAACATTGGTAATTAAAATAAAAATAAAAAAAATTAAAATGCCAAAAATAAATACATGGGTGTGAAGAATGAGCTTCAATCTTTCATTCAAAACAATTTCAATCCCATTCTAAATCCATTTCGAATTTATAAAAATTATTTAAAGTTGTTATATGAGAGTTATAATTTCAGATTTTACATAATTTTGTATTTTGAAGGCAAATAGATTTCAAATATTTGCATTTTATATTTTTAGTATTTTGGTCCATTTCCAGATTTTATTTTTATTTTTCTAACTCTTCTCTTTTGTAGATTTTTTTAAAACTTCGGTGATTAAAATAAAAATTAAAAAATTAAAATTCCAAAAATAAATACATAGGTGTGAATAATGAGCTTCAATATTTCATTCAAAATAATTTTGATTCCATTCCGAAGCCATTTAGAATTTATAAAAATTATTTAAATTTGATGTTAAATGAGAGTTTTATAATTTCAGATTTTACATAATTTTGTATTTCAAAGGAAAATCAGATTTCAAGGCTTTGCATGTTTATATTTTTAGCATTCTAGTTTATTTCCATATTTTATTTTTATTTTTCTAACCCTTCTCTTTTTGTAGATTATTTTAAAACTTCAACAATTAAAAAAAATTAAAATTAAAATAGCAAAAATAAATACATGGGTGTGAAGAATGACCTTCAATCTTTCATTCAAAATAACTTTAATCTCATTCTGAAGCCATTTCAAATTATAAAAATTATTTAAAGTTGTTTTTATATGAGAGTTTTATAATTTCAGATTTTACATAATTTCTTATTTTGAAGGCAAATCAGATTTCAAGGATTTGCATATTTATATTTTCAGTACTTTTGTCCATTTTTAGATTTTATTTTTATTTTTCTAACCCTTCTCTTTTATAGATTATTTTAAAAATTCGACGAATAAAATAAAAATTAAAATTCCAAAAATAAATACATGGGTATGAAGAATGAGCTTCAATTTTTCATTCAAAATAATTTCGATTCTATTCCAAAGACATTTTGATTTTATAAAAATTATTTAAATTTTTTGTTATATGAGAGTTTTATAATTTTAGATTTTACATAATTTTGCATTTCAAAGGTAAATCATATTTCAAGGCTTTGCATGTTTTTTTTTAGCAAAAAACCCCTTACGGAACCACCTTGGTCTGAGAGACGATGACCAGGGGGTTCTACACCATCAAAGTCACCTAGGATTTGTGCCCGACCCTACCTACACCAACATTATCAATTAGATTTTGGGTATCCAATTCAACTTTTTGATAGGGTGGAGAATCGAACCTAGGACCTCCCTTGGAGGATTGCCCTCTCCTTTCCAACTCACCTACAACACCTGGGTAAGGCTTTGCATGTTTATATTATTAGTATTTTGGTCTATTTCTAGATTTATTTTTTATTTTTTTAACCCTTCTCTTTTGTAGATTATTTTTCTAATCCTTCTCTTTCGTAGATTATTTTTCTAACCCTTCTCTTTATGTAGTATCTAGGTTTAGTGGAGAATGACCCTCGTCCTTATGTATAAGTCAGGAGGAGAGGTCTTAATCAAAAAGTGCTGAGAGATGGTAGTTGACATCCTCCACCTTAAGAGGTATTTAATATTAATACTAATTGCTCTTTGAGAGGGACACTTGGGTATGCAAGTATTGGTGGTGTTGGGAGAGATAGCAGTGGTGCAACTCTTTTTATTATTTTCTTTATAAGAGGAAGCAGACTAATAATTATATGGAGACCCTTGCTATTTTTTTTCTTTGGAAAAAGGTTATGCTTTGGGATTGTGGAAGATAATCTGAGTTGGACTCTCAGGTTATTATTAATTTATTGAAGACTTATAATCTTTCTAATGTTCATTGGTAGTTGGCGTTAGTAGCTCGACAAATTTTTCAAATCTATCGATATCTGGAGTTTATTTCCTTTGTTCATATTCCTAAGGAATGGAATGATGTGGTTGATTGCTTGGCAAAATGGGATTCTGATTTTTAGGAAGATTGGAATGTTAGGGAATGGGATCAGCTTCCATTGAATTGTTCTTAACATCTTGTTAATTTGCTTACTATGGATATGCCTGGTTGAGGTTATTGTTTATTGGATGTCTTTTGGTAGGGTGCTCGGTGGTATTGTGGGTTTATTTTTTTTTGGCCCTTGTAAGGGTTATTATTATGGGATTCTCTATTTTTTGTAAAGCTTATTGACTCAATAAATTTTTACCATTTTAAAAAAATTAGATTTTACATAATTTTACATTTCGAAGGTAAATTAGATTTCAAGGTTTTGCATATTTATATTTTTAGCATTCTGGTCCATTTCTAGATTTTATTTTTATTTTTCTAAACCTTCTCTTTTGTAGATTATTTTAAAAATTTGTCTAAAATAAATTAAAAAAAAATTAAATATAAAAAATAAATACATGGGTGTGAATAATTAGCTTTAGTCTTTCATTCAAAACAATTCGATATCATTTTGAAGCCATTTCAAATTTATAAAAATTATTTAAAGTTGTTATATGAGAGTTTTATAATTTTGCATTTCGAAGGTAAATCATATTTTAAGGCTTTGCATATTTATATTTTTAGCATTCTGGTCCATTTTCAAATTTTATTTTTATTTTTCTAACCCTTTTCTTTTGCAGATTATTTTAAAACTTCGATGATTAAAAAAAATTAAAATACCAAAAATAAATACATGGGTGTGAAGAATGAGTTTCAATATTTCATTCAAAATAATTTTGATCTCATTTTGAAGCCATTTCAAATTTATTAAAAATATTTTTAAAAAATAATAATTTGTGGAAAACATCTCAAAAGGGATGCCACTTTTGGGTAAGACCCAAGGACGCAAGGGTAAGACCCAAGGACGCAGGGGTATCCATTCCACAAAAATTGCTCAAGGCACGGTCCTGGCCTACCACCTTTGGCATACTCAAGGAGATAAAAAACACATAATAAGATATAAAATAAATAAATAAATAAAAATAAAAATAAAAAATAAAATAAAAAACATGATCCTTGAGTGTCATAAAGATAAAGCACAACCAAGCACACAGAAAATAAGATTAAAAAAAAACATGAATCACATAGAAAAAATACAAGAACAACATTCCAAAACACAAACATGACAAAAACAATATAACACTACAAAGACAACCAACAAAAACATGAAAAACACAAACAAACAAAACCTAAAAAATAAATAAATAAAATAAAAATGAAAAAACAACCAACAACAGATAGTAGACCAAAACAAACAACATAGAAAACACTTACACACAAAAAATACAAAATAACACAAACATACATAAACACAAGAACAAGAACAACAAAAACACAAGAACAAATAAAAAAAACACAGGAACAAAAAAAAATAATGATCTTTCTAGACCAAAGGACTCTCCAGGCAAGAATCAACAGATGAAACAAAATAAAGAATAGTTTGAGCTAGGGTACTGGAATACCTTGATTGAATCAAAAAGAAGCAAAAATAAAGTAAGAAGAAACTAGGTACCTTCAGAACAAGAGTCATCCAAAAAAATGATAGAAAGAAGAGCTTCCCTTATTTGTGAATCCCACCATCTAGGAGGGAGGCCATAACAAATAAGATCACCTTTGTCCAAAGCCCAATTAGCTAAAGCATCAACACTTTTGTTTTGATTTCTGACCACATGATTGTAATCAACTTTCAAAAATCCCCTCTAGATTAATTGAATCTTCTCAATAATTTAGAGTATGTACAGTGATGTTCAATACTTATGAGGATTTTTTTTATGTTCGGATGATGTTGTTACAGGTTGTTCGTGCAAATTTGCAAAAGTTGAAAAAATCGTCAAGAAGTTGTCAAAAATTTGCAAAAGTCATCATGAGTGCAGTTGGATAGGATGGATCAGTTTAGAACATGTCAGCATGTCAGGAAATAATCCAGAATAGTATTGGAGGTGTCAGCACAGTGTTTGGATTGATCGATGACATTTTTGGTATCTTGGCGGATGATTTGGCAAGTGGTTGTACAAACCGAAAAAGGGCAGTTTTGTTAGAAGCACTGCGAGCAAACCAAGAAGAATTTGATAGCAAAATTCAAACTGGAGGTGGTTTTTATCTTCAAGAACATTTTTTCCAAATTTACATCAAAACGGAGAAACGAGGTGAATGTTACAAGCGTTGCAAGACTCACAAAAATTCTCTTTTTGAAAAAAGTGTGTCAATAGTATTTTTCGTGGAGGTGTTATAGGTGAACTGTAAGGAGTTATGCAAAAAAATTTAGACTGGATGTAGTCAGCATTACAAATATTCTATGTTTAAAATTTCAAAAAAAAAAGAGTTACAAGGTGAGAGTTATGATTGTTGCAAAAATGGTACAAGTCACTTTTATGTCAATTTGTTCCACTTGTGCAAAATCCTTCAGTTGGCTATTTTGACCTTGCAGAGTCGCCAAAGTTTTGGTTTCAGTTTTGTAAAACCCTCAAGGCATCAAATAGAGCATATTTCGTTTTTGGTTTGAGGTGTCACATGGCTCCGAAGTAAGAGAACGAGTAAGGTGTCAATTCTTTGCATGTGACATGTTTGACGAAATGCCTTCTCAAAAAAAAAAAGGAAGTTATATCGTTTTAAGTAGCTTCATTAAAGAAAATATTTTTAAAAATTTAAAAGAAAAAAAAATGCAAGTGTGTGCTTTTTAAGAGACAAGGGATTTTATTGAAAAGTGGGGACTTTATTTTGTGAAGAGAGAAGTGTGTGTGAAAAAAATAGAGTGAAAATCCGTGATTTTTGGAGAGTGGTGAAAAACGTCACTTAAGTATTTTTGGCATAACTTTCTCATATGATATCCATTTTGGTTGAAATTTTGAGAGTTCACAGATAAAGTTATGCACAATACTCAAAAAGTGTTTAGCAATTGACAGAATGATCTAAGAGAAAAAATAGTTTTTTTTTGTGAGAAGAGAAGATTCAAATTCTGAGTAATGCAGAGAGAGGGATGTTATACTGGGTGAAATAGAAATTTTTAGATTTTGAGCTTACAGACCATAGAGGGTTCTGGTTTTAGTGAAGACATTCATATATGTCATTTTATTATCAATATCAAAATCAATTGGGTGCTTGGTAGAGGGGTTGGTGCTCCTTTCTATTGGTGCAGATAAATCATGGGTTCTATTGGTGCAGATAAATCAAGGGTTGGTGTTCCTTCTAGTGGGTGATGTTAAATTAATTGTAAATTTTATGCTTTGCAAATGCTAGATTTGCATGGGAGTCCAAACAGTAATTTTTTGGGATGTAGCCAAATCGGTGAACCTTGGTACATCTTGTGTTGTGTGATGTTCTCTTGTTATACTTGCTTTATTTGGTTTTATGTTATTATTATTTTGGCTTTGAGTGTTGAAGATTTAAGTTTTAAATAACTACACTAATTCATCCCCCTCTCAGTGTCATTGTGAGACTAATAATTGATAGCAGAGTGAGGTTCTTGAATAGGCTTAACCGGTTAGGGTGATCTTGGAAGTGACACAATGGCAGGTGGTGAAGGCTTCTCATAAAACAAAGCACCATTGTTTGATGAAACTAATTATGCATTTTTGAGACTCAATATTTATAAATATCTTTGTGCTTTGGGATACGACATTTGGGATTCAGTAGATAGTGGATACATAATACCCACCACTTCTCCAATCGATGCTACCGATAAGAAACTATTTGAGAATGACTCAAAAGCAAATAATGCTATCATATGTGGATTAGTGGATAGTGAACTAGTAAAGATTATAGGTTGTAAAACGACAAAGAAAATATGGGACAAACTAAAGAGCATTCATGAATAATACATTAAGATCAAGAATGCCAAGTTACAAACACATTGAGCTCAGTTAAAAGTATTAAATATGAATGACGATGAGAATATATAGGCATATATGCTGAGATTTAATGAAGTCATTAATGAGATTAGAGGACTCAATGAGGAGATCAAAGATTCTATCATCATGAAAAAAGATATTAAGATCCCTTCCCGAAATATTTGATTCTAAAGTTTCAACTATAGAAGAAGCTAAAGATATAAATTGTTTTAGTATGGATGAGATGCATGGTTCTTTGACTGGATATGATATGAGAATAGAAAAATCTAAATCCATATACAGAGAAGTTGCTTTTAAAGCCCATAAAAATATGAAAGCAAAACAAAAATCCGAGGAAAAAGAGACGTCAAATGAAATGGAAGCAAACTTTGTTCAAAAAATAAGAAAGTGAAAAGAAAAATACAAAGGAAAGTTATCGTTTAAATGTTTCAACTATGGAGGCATTGGGTATTTTGCATTTAAATGTCCACTTAATGAGAAGAACAGAAGTTATGAAGGATCACACGAAGAAAGAAGTGACTGGAAGAAAAAAACAAATTTCAGAAAAGGTAACTTCAATAAAACATGTTTCATCTCCCAGAATTTTAGTTCATTAGAAGATAGCTCCAGTGAGGATTCTGAAAAGGAAATAGGTGAAGCTTTTTTCATGGCACTCAAAGAAGAAAAACCAAAAAAAAAACAGGAATGTGATGAAGAAGAAATTGACGCATAAGTGAATTTGGAAGAGGAACTAATTACAACTCTAGATGAATTGAAGATAGAAAGAAAAAATAATAAGAAATTTTCAAGAAACTTTGAGGATGCAAATGAAATCATAACAAATTTGAAAGTACAGATATAATAATCCAAGAAAATATTTGAAGATCTCGAAGTGCAAATAACCATGAAAATAGATTATTGCAGCAAGCTAGAAGAAGAGATTGTTGGTTTAAGAATGTAGCTAGAAGAGATGAATTAGAAAATTAGTTGTTATCACAAACGTGAAGAAAGTTCTATGAAGTTGGATAAGATCATAAATAACCAAAAGACTACAGGCATCAAATTTGGTTTGGGTTTTGATAAAGAAGAATTATCAAATGGATCAAAGTCCATAAATGAAGAATCCATAAAGAATGAAGAGAAGAAACAGGTTGATCAAAGAAAAATGAATCATGCAAAGGAAAACAATAATGCAAGGCACAAAAATAGAATTGACAATGATGGGTCACCAATGTCACACATCAAAGAAGAATAAGATTTATGGCTCCTACGACAACATGGCAAAGACCACCACCCAGGTTCAATCATATCTTTTTTGGTTACTATTTTAAATGCAATGGTTATGGACATAAGATCTCAGATTGCAAGTGTAGACACCAAAATAGCACCAATCTGATTATGTCACTACAAACACTGATCGCATTGACATACACAGCTTTCAGGGCAGCCCTCAGAGGTCAAACAGTGGTCCTAGCCACTTACATAGCAGTTCATAAGGTCAAAAAGTAAACAAAGTCTTAATCAAAGTCAAAAGCAAAGTCTTAAGCAAAACAAAGTCTTAAGGAAGAGAAAGTCTTAAGCAAGACAAAGTCTTAATCAAAAGAAGGCCTCGGCCGAAGTGTCACGATATCGCGACGTTGCGATATCGTGACACTTCGACACCTAAAGAAAAGCTTTGCCTGAAGTGTCGCGATATCGTGACGTCACGATATCGTGACACTTCAGCACCCAAGGCCTTGCCTTGGCCGAAGTGTCGCAATATCATGACGTCACGATATCGCGACACTTCGGCACCCAAGGCCTTGCCTTGGCCGAAGTGTCACGATATCATGACACTTCGGCGCCCAAGGCTTTGCCTTGGCCGAAGTGTCACGATATCGCGACACTTCGGCGCCCAAGGCTTTGCCTTGGCCGAAGTGTCGTGATATCACGACGTCGCGATATCGTGACACTTCGGCGCCCAAGGCAAGGCCTTGGCCGAAGTGTTGCGATATCGTGACACTTCGACACTCAAGGAAAGGCCTCGGTCGAAGCGTCGCGATATCGCGATGTCACGATATCGTGACACTTCGGCACCCGAGGCAAAGCCTTGGCCGAAGTGTCGCGATATCATGACGTCACAATATCGCGACACTTCGGCGCCCAAAGAAGGGCCTTGGCCAAAGTGTCGCGATATCGTGACACTTCGACATTTGCGCTGGGCAGTTTTTTTTAGCATCAGAGGCAGACATTCAACCCGTTAAAAAAGTAGACACTAAACAATTAAAAGTGCACGTTAACCAACAAATACAGGTATTTTGACAAAGATACGAGAATGGGCATTAAACAACTGGCAGTGAAAGTCAGTCAGTTACGTGGGCCGTTGGAGGACTGTCACAGTGGCATTAACGAAAGCCCGAGTCGTGGAGGATTTTCCTCTCTTGTGGAGACACGACCGCCACATGGCACCTTTGACCAACACGTGGTGCTTATGCACGCCTATTCAAAGAGACCCCCTGGGTCTATAAAATGGTGGATTTTTCCACCCAAAAGACAGGTTGGCGGCTTTTTGGAAATCAACGAAGTGCTGTCAAACTAAACACCCGATTGCACTCTTTTTCGATTCATCCCTTCTACACCCGTAATCTCTTTCGCAGGAGAGGTTATTGGTGGTTGTTTGAAGGTGAATCCAAACCTTCAGATCCAACATTGGACACAGTATTCCATCAATCCGACGACATCATTCTTTGAGATTTTGAGCCCATTCCTAGTGGATTGGCATCAAAGTCAAGTTTTAACGGGGCGGCCCGCTTGGGCACCCCACACTTTTTGTCAGTTGCATGATTAATCCATTCGGTCATTGCATGTTGTTTTGCATTATGCTTTATGTTGTTTAAATAGTTCACGCTTTACGTTCGAATATATCATGCATTACGTTTTTTGTTCGAGTATATCTTGCATTACACTTTATGTCTAATCTAGATTTTAGTGAATATATCATGCTTTTGTCGTTTGCTGTGCCACTAACCTGTAGGTAACAACATTGATTCGCGATGGATTGGCCAACTATTTCAGTGGCAGTGGCCGTCTGGTGACGTTTTCTGATTTCTGTCCGAATTGCAGGTTGCATAGAGTTGTTTTGGTTGCACGCATTTAGTCAATCTGTCGCACGTATTTCTTATCGATTTCTAAAGTTAAACGTTCTACATTTTTAACACAGGTGCTACTAAATAGTTTAATGTTTCTTTGAATGCAGGAAAAACAGCAAGGAGCAAGGACTTATCAGGCATTAGCGACGGTAACACTGGCCCACCCGTTTCAAATGTGGGCATGCAAAAAAGAAGATCACTATTCATGATTGTAACTAAAAATATGTAACTGAGGAGATGTATTGTAATCGAGTTGGAATCAAATTAATAAAAAGGGTTGTGCTCCTGCTTTTGATTTGATTATATCCGTGTTATTTCATGCATCAAGCTATTTAGTTTACATTGCAATTAGTGTTTCTTTTATTTCCGAAAAAGAAACACTAATTGCAATGTAAACTAAATAGCTTGATGCATGAAATAACACGGATATAATCAAATCAAAAGCAGGAGCACAACCCTTTTTATTAATTTGATTCCAACTCGGTTACAATACATCTCCTCAGTTACATATTTTTAGTTACAATCATGAATAGTGATCTTCTTTTCCGCATGCCCACATTTGAAACGGGTGGGCCAATGTTACCGCCGCTAATGCCTGATGAGTCCTTGCTCCTTGCTGTTCTTCCTGCATTCAAAGAAACAATGAAACTATTTAGTAGCACTCTGCTAAAAACGTAGAACTTTTGACTTTAGAAATCGATAAGAAATACGTGCAAACGATTGACTAAATGCGTGCAACCAAAACAACTCTATGCAACCTACAATTCGGATAGAAATCAGAAAACATCACCAAACGGCCACTGCCACTGAAACAGTCGGCCAATCCACTGTGAATCAATGTTGTTACCTATAGGTTAGTGGGACAGCAAACGACAAAAGCATGATATATTCACTAAAATCTTCTGAAATCCAGATTAGACGTAAAGTGTAATGCAAGATATACTCGAACATAAAATGTAATGCATGATATATTCGAACGTAAAGCGTGAACTATTTAAACAACATAAAGCATAATGCAAAACAACATGCAATGACCGAATGGATTAATCATGCAACTAACAAAAAGTGTGGGGTGCCCAAGCGGGCCGCCCCGTTAAAACTCGACTTTGACGCCAATCCACTAGGAATGGGCTCAAAATCTTAGAGAATGGTGTCGTCGAATTGATGGGTTACTGTGGTCCAATGTCGGGTTTTAAGGTTCGGATTCACCTTCTAATAGCCACCAATAACCTCTCCTACGAAAGAGATTATAGGTGTAGAAGGGATGAATCGAAAAAGAGTGCAATCGGGTGTTTAGTTTGACAGCACTTCGTTGATTTCAAAATGCCTACCAACTTCTCTTTTGGGTGGAAAAATCCACCATTTTATAGACCCAAGGGGTCTCTTTGAATAGGCGTGCATAAGCGCCACGTGTTGGTCATAGGTGCCATGTGGCGGTCGTGTCTCCACGAGAGAGGAAAGTCCTCCATGACTCGGGCTTTCGTGAATGCCACTGTGACAGTCCTCCAACGGCCCACGTAACTGACTGACTTTCACTGCCAGTTGTTTAATGCCCATTTTCGTATCTTTGTCAAAATGCCTATATTTGTTGGTTAACGTGCACTTTTAATTGTTTAGTGTCTACTTTTAATGGGTTGAATTCTGCCTTTGAATGCTAAAAACCGCCCAAGAAATGCCGAAGTGTCGCGATATCGTGCAGTGTCGCGATATCGCGACGTCGCGATATCGCGACACTTCGGCCAAGGCTTTGCCTTGGGCGCCGAAGTGTCGCGATATCGCGACGCTTCGGCCGAGGCCTTTCCTTGGGCACCGAAGTGTCGCGATATCGCGACACTTCGGCCAAGGCTCCCCTTGGGCACCGAAGTGTCGCGATATCGTGACACTTCGACCAAGGCAAGGCCTTGGGCACCAAAGTGTCACGATATCGCGACACTTCGGCCAAGGCAAGGCCTTGGGCGTCAAGTGTCATGATATCGCGACGTCGCGATATCGCGACACTTCAGGCAAAGCTTTGCTTTGGGCGCCGAAGTGTCGCGATATCGCGACGTCGTGATATCGCGACACTTCGACCGAGGCCTTCTTTTGATTAAGACTTTGTCTTGCTTAAGGCTTTCTTTTGCTTAAGGCTTTGTTTTGATAAAGGCTTTGCTTTTGACTTTGATTAAGACTTTGTTTTGATAAAGGCTTTGTTTACTTTTTGACCTTCTAAACTGCTGTGTAAGTGGCTAGGACCATTGTTTGACCTCTGAGGGCTGCCCTGAAAGTTGTGTGTGTCAATGCGATCAGTGTTTGTAGTCACATAATCGGATTGGTGCTGTTTTGGTGTCTACAGATGCCCCTTTTTGGGAAGCGTTGTGGGTGATGCAGTGCTGAGCAAAAATAGATAACCAAAGCACTAATGATTAGGGTTTCTTGGTAACCTAACCAACTTTTGATGCCCCAAGTATGGAAAGGGCATGCATTCTTGAATCCTTGCTTCTGACGAGCTAAGGAATTTGATTTCAAGTGTTAACCTATTTTGGTGAGGTGTGACTTGAGCTTGGACATTGATCAGTCATGATTAGGCAAAGGGCGTAACCTTTTGTCCACAGGGGAACCTTGTGTTCATGCTTCGAGAATGCCAAGTGTTTGATCAATTTGATGATTGCTTGTTTACTGCCCCAAGCAGGAGCGTGATTGTCTTTGTCAATGATTCTTTGAATGCATGCCATTGCCTTGATTGGGTGTGTGCTTGTTGATTGGTGACTAAGTGTGACTACCCCCTCAAGCGACGAATCGATGAGGGAATGACCTTCATGAGAAAAGCGACGAGTCGCTTGACCCAAGATGACTTGTGCAAGGGTGCCTTTAGATGTTTTACCGTTTAAGCACGTGCAATTTCCCGACATTTGGACCTATTTTTGGTGGGTGTTAACCCTTTTGGTGATGCCATAATGGGGTGAAATCATCAAAAACCCATCTTCCCGTGGAGCGGTCCGGCTATGGTAGCCTTCTTGGGGAAGTAGGAGAGTGACAATTTGAGCCCCGACATCGATTTTTTTATGCCAAGAGGTTAAGTGCAAGAGCACTTGTGTCCGGCAATGCTTATTGCTTATGTTTTTGTGTTGCATTTTTGTGATGTTTTTGTTGTTTTGATTTTCTTTCTTTGTGTATATGTCATGATTTTATGTTATGCACAATGATTGATGTTGATGGATGCATGCTACTTTATATTGATGGATGCATATGGTATGATAAATGCGATTGTTGTATGTTGATTTATTTTGATGGATGCATTGTTGTGATGAATGCAAATGTTTTTGATTTATATGTGATATGCGGAAATGAAATGGATGGATGGAATTTGTGATGTTTGGCTATGGCACCATAGACTGTTTATGACTCTGTTATTTTGTCTTTTAGGCGATTGTTGTGATGCATGACTTTGTATGTATACATGTGGTTTTTCTTTTTTTTGTATTTTTTGATGGTATTGTAAGGATGAAAAGTAGTGCAATTGGTTTAGAAATGTAGCTAAGGTTTTCTGAGACTCAGACGGTTTTAACTTACTAGCCATGATTGTACTTTATCTTACAAGACTTTTGAACAAGGTATGAATCGGACTTGTTTTTGACCAAGCTATTTCACATCCCCGTGTGTGCAATTGAGTTCATTTATGTGGTATTTGTCAGGATACCGCCGATGCCGAGATGGGCTTTCAACCGAACTCGTATCGAGGATCACCTAATTAGCTCCACTAACTCCTTTGTTGTATTTAGTTAGATTAATCTGCGGTGTTATCCAGGATACCATAAGCTAGCTCATCCTTATGCAAACATTGGTCTACACATACGCAAAGCGAATGTGACAGACATATCGTCATGCGGGTAGGATACCACCATTGCCAGATAGGCTATCAACCAAACCTGTAATGAGGATCACCTAGATGGTTTTCGAATGCTGAGAATTCCAGGGATTCAAGTTCGGGATATTTGTTGGCTGAATGATTTAGAAAGTTGCTCGTCTATATAGTGATGAAAATCACTGTTTGTTTTCTATTAATTCTTTTTGAGCAAGGATTTTGAATAGTGGTGATAACCACTGTTATTTGATTTTGTGTTTTGAGTATTGTGAGTTTGGGCTTGTGAGTGGCCTTGATCCTTGTGGCCTTGGGGATGACTACCCATCCTGGTTAGGGGTGGATAGTACGAATCCTTACGACGTTGGGGACCAAGGGGGTGATGGAGATTATGGAGTAAGGGCATTGATCTTTTAGGCCTTGGGGATGACTACCCATCCTGGTTAGGGGTGGATAGTACGAATCCTTACAACTTGGAGACCAAAGGTGAATGGAAAGTGTTAGGATGATGATTTGTTGGAATTTTGTTTGTGAATGGTGTTGATCCCTTTAGGTCTTGGGGATGACTACCCATCCTTGGCAGGGACGTGTAGTACAAATCCTTACAACTTTGGGAACCAACTATGATTGGGATTTGGTAGTGGTGAAAACCACTGTATATGGAGGTGAATGGATAGGAAAGAGCTTGTCCTTTTGTCAATTCTCAGCATTCTGGGACCATTCGCACGGGGGGATGAGCAAGATAACCGTTTCACTTATGGTGACCTGGATTACTGCGTAGGTTTCATCTTTCGTTCACACAACTTGGGAATTTTTATGTGTTTTAATTTGTGTTGGGATGTTACGTAACAAGGTGTATTTCAAGTGTAACTCTACCTTCGTAAAATCTATCCGACTTGATACATTACATGGCTAAAGAGCAAAATGATGACTGAATCACGAAAACCCTTGATACATTAAAAGACCACTGACTCTAGTGTGGTAAAAAGCAATGCATGGTGTTTTGTTGTTTTTGTAAAAATGGAACAGGGTGGAACAAGATGGACTAGCAGAGCAATTACAGCCTATGGTGCCTTTGACCCGTACGACCACAAATATGCAATGTATGGATGCAATGCTTTAATGCAGCTATGTATTTTTGTATTTTTGATGGATTGATTTTTGTGAATATGAAGATGAGGTGCGAGAAGAGCTCTCTATTGATGAATTTGAGTATGCCTAGAAATGAGATGCAAAAATTTTTGTTGTTTTTGATGATTTTTGTTGTTTTTGAATTTTCTTGATTTTTGACCAAGCGATTGTGGAAATCCTTGGAGCATTTTGGGATTGACCAAGCGATTGTGATAATCCTTGGAGCATTTTTGGGATTTGACCAAGCGATTGTGATAATCCTTGGAGCATTTTTGGGTTTGACCAAGCGATTTTAATAATCCTTGGAGCATTTTTGGGATTGACCAAGCGATTGCAAGAATCCTTGGAGCATTTTTGGGATGACAAGATTAAATCCTTGGAGCATTTTGGGATTGACCTGAGTTTTGGTGAATTTTTGGATTTTGGCTTGGGATTGACCAAGTGATTGATAATCCTTGGAGCATTTTGGGATTGACCAAGCGATTATAGAATCCTTGGAGCATTTTTGGGGTTGACCAAGTGATTGCGATAATCCTTGGAGCTTTTGGGGTGACCAAGCGATTGCGATAATCCTTGGAGCTTTTGGGGTGACCAAGCGATTGCGATAATCCTTGGAGCATTTTGGGGTGACCAAGCGATTGCGATAATCCTTGGAGCTTTTGGGGTTGACCAAGCGATTGCGAGAATCCTTGGAGCTTTTTGGGTTTGGACTATGGCTCTTCAGGGGATAGAGGTACCCCCAGCTTGATGGTCTTTGTGCTCCGGATCTGGCTCTGGAGGGATTGGCACGAATGGATCGGCCCTATGCACGGATATGAGGACAGGGTCTACCCTCGATACTGATGTTGCTATGAGGTCTCTGGGTTGAAATTGATCTTTGTGTGCCCAAAGTGGCGGATGTAATGCTTGGTCCCACTGTGGTGGGTTAACGTGCCACTCATGCCCTAGTATTATGTTTATCTGTTGACATGCTTCATCGATATTTATAGGATGTCGATGTTGTCGCATGTGATTGTTGTGGGCTATCTCTGTTTTATCCTCACCTTCGACCAGTGAGTATAGCTCATCAAAATCTAGAGATTCTGAGACATGGAGGACTGCATCATCAGGTAGCCCTATGGTTAAAGTTTGATCCTCTTCGAAAGGAGCCTCATGTAAGTTGGGCCTTGGGAGCTCCAAAATCTTGGTCTCTACCGACTCTAAGTGCTCTAGTGCTTTGCATGTATCGGGAGACTTGAGCTCCTCCTCTTTGGTTGGTTCTTGTTGAGGAACTTGGGGCCTATGGAGGGGTGGCCAGATAGCACCCCCCATGCCTTGGTAGGGCAGTTCATCCCACTCTTCTTCTCGCTCGATTCCTTAGAGGCTTCTTGATGAATTTCTAAGGGTGGCTCATAAACCCGGGTGGATGTCTGAGGAAGGCACCCGTCATTGGTTATAGGAGTGGCCTCCCACTCATGTCTAGGGGGTGGTGCTTCAGGAATCGGGAGAGTAGCCTCCCGCTCCTGTCTAGGAGGTGTTGGGGGTAGCGTTTGATGAGGTTGCGATGACCTGTCTCGCCCCCATGGGTTGTGCCCCTCAAAATGTTTTGTCTTATGTGTGTGAGGGGTTGGAGTCTTCTCCTGCATAGTGTGTTGGAACAACTCATCCTTCTGGTGCAGAAGGTGCTCTTTATTTAGAAGATACCATTGCTCTAACTGTTGTCGTTCTAGCTCAAGTTGCGTGAGTTGCATCCGGTGTGCGAAATGCTTGACAGATTCTAAGATAGTTGGTCTCACCGCCTCATGTCTAGAAGGCCTAGATGCCTCTCCTAGATATCTATCTCGGTCATAGTGATCCAAGATCTCTATAGGCCGCCTCCCTCTGTTGGGGGTAGCGGCATTTATCCGAGGCTCTGGCCTCAGTGTGTGACCATGGTATCTAGCAGGTGCGGAGGCGTATTGCTCCCGCGATGTATATTGTTTTTGAGGAAGGTAAGGGTCTTCCTCATGCTCTCTTTCACAAGTGAAAATGGAATGGGCTGAGTTGGCTCGCCCCGCCTGAGGAGCCTTGTGCTCTGGATTTGTCCTTGTAGTCTTGACAACTAGAGGGGGTGAAGGAGGGATAGTGTAATGATGTGGTTCCTCCCGTTGAACCCTATGTTGACCTAGCGCTTCATCGCACGGTGACCGCTCATAGCGAGCATCTAAGGGAGCTCTCCTATGAATGTACCCCTCATGGAAGGGTGTGTGCTGAGTGCTATGCTGAACAGGAGTGCTCCTAGAAGGGGTGCCCCTATAGTCCCTATCCGTTAAGGTTTGGAGGGGACTGCCTTGTGTGTCAGGCCGCCAAGGTGGTATGACCAAATCCTTGGGGCTATACCGGAGGTGACTTGTGCCTCCTCTTTGTGCACCTTCCGTAGCGTCCGCCCTTGATTGGGCTTGGCTACGGGTGCACACCATTGTGGTGCTTCTCTACTAGCTAAGCAGATTTTTATCTCATTTATGATGATTTTTCTTTTTGTTTACACTAAGCAGAAATGAACACACACATACACAAACCGTGATTATCTCTTTTAAGGATTAAATAGTGTGTCCTAAACTGGTTTAGTGCATTTTGATGTTTTGTTTTGTTTTTGCAAGTTTTGAAGAACGTTTAAATGCATAATGTTGGCTCATATGACTCCCATAAATGGTCGCCCCTTCAATATACCATTGTCGGACCGATATACCAACCTCTCTATATACCCGCCCTTACGAGAGGGAAACTATAGGTACGTGAGAGCAGATGGTACGTGGAACATAGGCGGTACGAAAGGGGGATTGTCCTGTTAATGACACCTACCATAGAAGACTTATCCTCGCGTGCATGGGAATCACCCCGAGCAACACTCGGTCAGCTTTCGTCAGGATTTACGCCTAACAACAGTGACAATCGGGGAAATGGATGCAAAGCTAAGCCAAGGTGGTGATGAACCCACCGTTGGTCTTGCTCAAGGGCTGGGGTCTTACGACCAGCTCCTTGGTTTAATTTTACCACGTGAAGTGTGTGTGGTTCTTTTTATTTAAAAATGAAACAGGCAGCAAAAAAGAAACTTTCCCTAAGCCATACAAACACTACAAACCGAAAAACAGCAAATAGAAATTTGACGAATTTTTTTTTTTTTTTTTAATTAAATAAATAAATAAAGCATGAAAATTGACGAAAACTTTCTCTACCCTTCTTTAACAATTAAAAAAAAATGAAAGTAAAAAAATAAACAAATAAAATGATTTTTTTTTTTTTGAAATTTTTAATGGATTAAAACTTTTCCTAAGAAGGCAAACATAAAAGAAAACAGAAATATCACAGCAGAAAATGACAGGGACAATTAGAAACCGTTACCTCTTTTCTGCCCGGACTTGCTGTTTCTGATCTTCGGCTCTAAAATTTACAGGCAAAAATTCATCCAGGCAAAGACGAATAACAGTCTGCTTTAAAAAAATGGTACCTGTTAAGCACAAAACACAAAAATCTGATTAGTTTCTGTGATATTAAAAATCAGGGAACGGTCCCACCGTGATCGCCATTGAAAGCATGAGATTCCGAAAATAAAAGAAACACTAATTGCAATGTAAACTAAATAGCTTGATGCATGAAATAACACGGATATAATCAAATCAAAAGCAGGAGCACAACCCTTTTTATTAATTTGATTCCAACTCGGTTACAATACATCTCCTCAGTTACATATTTTCAGTTACAATCATGAATAGTGATCTTCTTTTCCGCATGCCCACATTTGAAACGGGCGGGCCAGTGTTGCCGCCGCTTATTGCTGATGAATCCTTGCTCCTTGCTGTTCTTCCTGCATTCAAAGAAACAGTAAACTGTTTAGTAGCACCTGTGTTAAAAATGTAGAACGTTTAACTTTAGAAATCGATAAGAAATACGTGCGACAGATTGACTAAATGCGTGCAACCAAAACAACTCTATGCAACCTGCAATTCAAACAGAAATTAGAAAACGTCACCAGATGGCCACTGCCACTGAAACAGTCAGCCAATCCATCGTGAATCAATGTTGTTACCTGCAAGTTAGTGGGACAGCAAACGACAAAAGCATGATATATTCACTAAAATCTAGATTAGACATAAAGTGTAATGCAAGATATACTCAAACAAAAAATGTAATGCATGATATATTCGGATGTAAAGCGTGAACTATTTAAACAACATAAATCATAATGCAAAACAACACGCAATGACCGAATGGATTAATCATGCAACTGACAAAAAGTGTGGGGTGCCCAAGCGGGCCGCAGCAAATAAGCAATCATCAAATTGATCAAACACTTGGCATTCTCGAAGCATGAACACAAGGTTCCCCTGTGGACAAAAGGTTACACCCTTTGCCTAATTATGACTGATCGATGTCCAAGCTCAAGTCACACCTCACCAAAATATGTTAGCACTTGAAATCAAATTCCTTAGCTCGTCAAAAGCAAGGATTCAAGAATGCATGCCCTTTCCATACTTGGGGCATCAAAAGTTGGTTAGGTTACCAAGAAACCCTAATCATTAGTGCTTTGGTTATCTATTTTTGCTTAGCACTGCATCACCCGCAGCGCTTCCCAAAAATGGGCATTTGTAGACACCAAAACAGCACCAATCCGATTATGTGACTACAAACACTGATCGCATTGACATACACAGCTTTCAAGGCAGCCCTCAGAGGTCAAACAGTGGTCCTAGCCACTTACATAGCAGTTCAAAAGGTCAAAAAGTAAACAAAGCCTTTATCAAAACAAAGTCTTAATCAAAGTCAAAAGCAAAGTCTTAAGCAAAACAAAGTCTTAAGGAAGAGAAAGTCTTAAGCAAGACAAATTCTTAATCAAAAGAAGGCCTCGGTCGGTGCCTAAAGCAAAGCTTTGCCTGAAGTGTCGTGATATCGCGACGTCGCGATATCGTGAAACTTCGGTGCCCAAGGCCTTGCCTTGGCCGAAGTGTCACGATATCACGACACTTCGACGCCCAAGGCTTTGCCTTGGCCGAAGTGTCACGATATCGCAACGTCGCGATATCGCGACACTTCGGTGCCCAAGGCAAGGCCTTGGCCGAAGTGTCACGATATCGCGACGTCGTGATATCATGACATCATGATATCGCGACACTTCGGTGCCCAAGGCAAGGCCTTGGCCGAAGTGTCGCGATATTGTGACATCGTGATATCATGACACTTCGACACTCAAGGAAAGGCCTCGGCCGAAGCGTCATGATATCGCGACACTTCGGCGCCCAAGGCAAAGCCTTGGCCGAAGTGTCGCGATATCGCGACACTTCGATGCCCAAAGAAGGGCCTTGGCCGAAGTGTCGCGATATCGCGACGTCACGATATCACGACACTTCGGCATTTGCGCTGGGCGGTTTTTTTTAGCATCAGAGGCAGACATTCAACCCGTTAAAAAAGCAGACACTAAATAATTAAAAGTGCACGTTAACCAACAAATACAGGCATTTTGACAAAGATACGAGAATGGGCATTAAACAACTGGCAGTGAAAGTCAGTCAGTTACGTGGGCCATTGGAGGACTGTCATAGTGGCATTAACGAAAGCCCGAGTCATGGAGGATTTTCCTCTCTCGTGGAGACACGACCGCCACATGGCACCTTTGACCAACACATGGCGCTTATGCACGCCTATTCAAATAGACCCCCTGGGTCTATAAAATGGTGGATTTTTCCACCCAAAAGACAGGTTGGTGACTTTTTGGAAATCAACGAAGTGCTATCAAACTAAACACCTGATTGCGCTCTTTTCTAATTCATCCCTTCTACACCCGTAATCTCTTTCATAGGAGAGGTTATTGGTGGCTGTTTGAAGGTGAATCCGAACCTTCAGATCCGACATTGGACACAGTATTCCATCAATCCTACGACATCATTCTTTGAGATTTTGAGCCCATTCCTAGTGGATTGGTGTCAAAGTCGAGTTTTAACGGGGCGGCCTGCTTGGGCACCCCACACTTTTTGTCAGTTGCATGATTAATCCATTCGATCATTGCGTGTTGTTTTGCATTATACTTTATGTTGTTTAAATAGTTCATGCTTTACGTCCGAATATATCATGCATTATGTTTTCTGTTCGAGTATATCTTGCATTACACTTTACGTCTAATTTGGATTTCAGAAGATTTTAGTGAATATATCATGCTTTTGTCGTTTGCTGTCCCACTAACCTGCAGGTAACAACATTGATTCACGGTGGATTGGTCGACTGTTTCAGTGGCAGTGGCCGTCTAGTGACGTTTTTTGATTTTTGTCCGAATTGCAGGTTGCATAGAGTTGTTTTGGTTGCACGCATTTAGTCAATCTATCACACGTATTTCTTATCGATTTCTAAAGTTAAACATTCTAAATTTTTAACACAGGTGCTACTAAATAGTTTACTATTTCTTTGAATGCAGGAAGAACAGCAAGGAGCAAGGACTTATCAGGCATTAGCAGTGGCAACACTGGCCCACCCATTTCAAATGTGGGCATATAGAAAAGAAGATCACTATTCATGATTGTAACTGAAAATATGTAACTGAGGAGATGTATTGTAACCGAGTTGGAATCAAATTAATAAAAAGGGTTGTGCTCCTAATTTTGATTTTATTATATCCATTTTATTTCATGCATCAATCTGTTTAGTTTACATTGCAATTAGTGTTTCTTTTATTTTCGGAATCTCATGCTTTCAGCAAGTATAATGTAGGACAAAGGAATTTTACTAATAGAAATGTTTTTTCACCTTTGATGGATTATGTAGTAGAATGTTATAACTATCATAATTTTGGGCATATTGCAAGAAATTATCGAAGTACATTTACATCAAATCAATTTGAGGGAAGAAAATCTCAGCCAAATAGAATAAGACAAACTAAAAAATTTCTCGAAAAACATGCATAAGCTACTGAAAAAGAAAAGCCAAAACAAGAGCCCAAAATTGTAATCAAACCTGAGTGGAAATAAAAAGAGTGACCTAAGAAAAAAAAAGAAACCTTAATCGTACAGACAACATTTGGCTTACATACCATAGAGTTCTGGATTCAATGAAGACATTCATATATGTCATTTTATTATCAATATCAAAATCAAGTGGGTGCTTGGTAGAGGGGTTGGTGCTCCTTTCTGTTGGTGCAGATAAATCAGGGGTTGGTGCTCCTTTATATTGGTGTAGATAAATCAGGGGTTGGTGCTCCTTCTAGTGGGTGCTGATAAATTAATTGTAAAGTTGATGCTTTGCAAAGGCTGGATTTACATGGGAGTTCAAACAGTAATTTTTTGGGATGTAGCCAAATCGGTGAACCTTGGTACATCTTGTGTTGTGTGATGTTCTCTTGTTATACTTGTTTTATTTGGTTTTATGTTTTTTATTGTTTTGGATTTGAGTGTTGAAGATTTAAATTTTAAAGAACTACACTGATTCACCCCCCCTCTCAGTGTCATTGTGAGACTAATAATTGGTATGAGAGCGAGGATTCTAAATAGGCTTAACTGGCTAGGATGATCTTGGAAGTGACACAATGGTAGGTGGTGAAGGCTTATCATCAAACAAAGCACCATTATTTGATGAAACTAATTACGTATTTTGGAGACTCGAGATACAGACATATCTTTGTGCTTTGAGATATGAAATTTAGGATTCAATAGATAGTGGCTACACAATACCCACAACTTCTCCAACTGATGCTTCTAGTAAGAAACTATTTGAGAATGACTCAAAAGCAAAGAATGCTATCATGTGTGGATTAGTGGATAGCAAACTGGTAAATATTATGGGTTGTAAAATGACAAAGAAAATATGGGACAAATTGAAGAGCATTCATGAAGGAGACATTAAGATCAAGGAGGCCAAGTTACAAACACATCGAGCTCAGTTCTAAGTATTAAATATGAATGACGATGAGAATATAGAGGCATATATGTTGAGAGTGAATGAAGTCATTAATGCGATCAGAGGACTCAGTGAGGAAATCAAAGATTATGTCATCGTGAAAAAGGTATTAAGATCTCTTCCCCAAATATTTGATTCTAAAGTTTCAGCTATAGAAGAAGCTAAAGATCTAAATTATTTTAGTATGGATGATATGCATGGTTCTTTGATTACATATGAGATGAAAATAGAAAAATCTAAACCCATAGACAGAGAAGCTGCTTTTAAAACCCATAAAAATATAAAATCAAAACAATAATCTGAGGAAGAAGAGACATCAGATGAAATGGAAGCAAACTTTGTTCATAAAATAAAAAGGGAAAAAGGAAAATACAGAGGAAATTTACCATTTAAATGTTTCAACTGTGGAGGCATTGGGCATTTTGTAGCTAAATGTCCACTTAATGAGAAGAATAGAAGTGATGAAGGATCGCACGAAGAAAGAAGTGACTAGAAGAAAAAAATAAATTTCATAAAAGGCAACTTCAAGAAGAAAAGTTTTATCTCTAAGAATGTCATCTCTAAGAAGAAAAGTTTCATCAGAATATAGCTCCAGTGAGGATTCTAAAAAGGAAACAGGTGAAGCTCTTTTCATGGCACTCAAAGAAGAAAAACCAGAAAAAGAACAGGAATCTGATGAAGAAGAAATTAACGCAGAAGTGAATTTGGAAGAGAAACTAATTGTAGCCCTAGATGAATTGAAGATAGAAATAAAAAAGAATAAGAAAAATTCAAGAAAGCTTGAGGATGCAAAATGAAATCATAACAAATTTCAAAGTACAGATAGAAGAATCCAAGAAAATCTTCGAAGATATCGAAGTGCAAATAACCATGAAAATAGATTATTGCAGCAAGCTAGAAAAAGAGATTGTTGGTTTAAGAATGCAGCTAGAAGATATGAATCAGAAAATTAGTTGTTATCACAAACATGAATAAAGTTCTATGAAGCTGGATAATATCATAAATAACCAAAATACTACAAGCATAAATTTGGTTTGGGTTTTGATGAAGGAGAATCTTCAAATGGATCAAAGGCCATAAATGAATAATCCACAAAGAATGAAGATAATAAATAGGTTGATCAAGCAAAAAAGAATCATGAAAAGCAAAGTAATAATGCAAGGCACGAAAGGAGAATTGACAATGATGGCTTCACCAATGTCACACATCAAAGAAGAAGAATATTTATGGCTCCTATGACAACATGGAAAAGACCACCACCCAGGTTCAATCATCTCTTTTCTGGTTACTATTTTAAATGCAATGGTTATGGACATAAGATCTCAGACTACAAGTATAATGTAGGACCAAGAAATTTTACCAATAAAAATGCTTTTTCACCTTTGATGGATTATGCAGTAGAATGTTATAACTATCATAATTTTGGGCATATTGCAAGAAATTGTCGAAGTACATTTGCATCAAATCAATTTCAGGGAAGAAAATTTCAAACAAATGGAATAAGATAAAATAGAAAATTTCCCAAAAAACATGCACAAGCTATTGAAAAAGAAAAGCCAAAATAAGAGCCCAAAATTGTAATCAAACCTGAGTGGAAATAAAAAGAGCGACCTAAGGAAGAAAAGGAATTCTTGATCATACAAATGGCATTTAAAGCGTGGAATAAATCTACACCATGGATACTTGATAGTGGATGCTCCAGTCATATGATAGGTGACAAACAAAAATTTGAGAAGTTGCAGCAATATGAAGGTGGTTCAGTAAAGCTTGGAAATAGTGATGGAGCTAAGATAGTTGGCAAAGGTTCAGTTAATATTATTGATGGAAAAATAAGGTCAAAATAATTCTTGTTTGTGGTTGGTCTGAAGTGAGCGTAAGTCAGATTTGTGATAGAGGTCATGAAGTGATCTTTAAGAAGTAAGGTTGTGAAGTCATAAAGGCAAACAATGGTAAGTTGATAACAACTCGATCAAGGACATCTGGAAAACTGTACACCTCTCATAGACTTTAGAAGGAGCTTGCTTGATTGGACAGGAAGAAGAAAATTGGTTGTGGCACAAGGAGATTGGTCATATCAGTTTTGACAATCTAGTAAAAATTAGCTCAAAGAAAGCAATGAGAGATATTACCACCATTGGCAAACCATCAAATAGCATTGGTGCTTCATGTCAAAAGGGGAAGCAAACTAGAGTCTCATTTAAAAAAAAAGAGTACTACACAAGCAAACCTTTGGAACTAGTACATACTAATTTATGTGGACCCATGAGAACGCAAAGCATAAATGGTGACAAATATTTCATGTTGTGTATAGATGACTATTCCAGGATGACATGGGTACTATTTTTGAAGCATAAATCAGAAGATTTTGAGATGTTAAAGGTTTTCAAAAACTAATTTGAGAATCAAATAGAAAAAAGGATTAAATATTTAAGGTCAGATAGAGGAGGAGAGTTTATTTCAGAGGATTTCATAGAGTATTGTGAAAAATATGGCATTACGAGACAGTTTTCAGCAACCAAGACACCTCAACAGAATGGTGTGGTAGAAATAAAGAACAGGATAGTGCAAGAAATGGCATGGACTATGTTGACTAAGAGCAAAGTAGTAGACAGATTTTGGAAAGAGGCAGTCCATACTACGATATACATCCAAAATAGGTGCATGTTGAGGACGCATGAAAGCAAAACTCCTTATGAGTTGTGGTTCGTTAAAAAGGCAACATCAAGATACTTTAAAGTTTTTGGCAGTAAGTGTTACATCAAAAGAACTGAAGAAAACCTTGGTAAGTTTGAAGATAGAGTGGATGAAGGTATTTTTCTTGGCTATTCGTCAAAAAGCAAAGCTTACAAATGCTACAACAAGAGGCTAAGGAAAATTGTGGATAGTGTCGATGTTAAAGTTGATGAAGGAAGGGAACGAGTAATTAGCTATGAAGAGAACTACCCAATTTATGAAGAGGCCATTGAAGGAGATGAGGAAAATGAAATGGAAAAGAAACTAAAAATTGACTTAGAGGATTCAAACAGTGATTTATAAGTGGAAGAAAACAAGAAATTCAAAATAGGCAGCTGGCAGAAATATCATCCTAGAGAGCAAATAATTTTAGACCCCGTAGTTGGTGTTCAAACAAGAAGAAGATTAGTGAGTAACTACTCTTTATTATCCAACATTGAGCCCAAAAATGTTGCTGACGCAAGCAAAAATGAAAGTTGGGTAAAGGTAATAAATGAAGAATTAGATCAAATCGAGAAAAATAAGACTTGGGAGTTAGTACCAAGACCCATAAACAAAAATGTAATCGATACTAAATGGGTCTTTCAAAACAAATTGAAAGAAAACGGACAGGTAGTCAGGAACAAAGCAAGATTGGTATGCAAAGGCTATGCACAAGTTGAAGGTATTGACTTTGAGGAAACCTTTGCACCTATGGCCAGACTAGAGGTAATTAGAATGTTTCTGGCTTTAGCAGTTTACAAGAATTTCAAAGTTTATCAAATGGATGTGAAATCAGCATTTTTGAATGGGAAACTTGAAGAAGAGGTTTATATTGAGCAGCCATATGGTTTCCATCTTGGTTATGATCCCAACTTGGTTTGCAAGTTGAAGAAAGCGTTATATGGCTTAAAACAAGCACCTCGAGCATGGTATGCAAGGATAGACAATTATCTTACTTAGCAAGAGTTCAATAAAGGTATGGTGGATAGTAATTTGTATGTCAAAATATAAAATGGTCATCATATTGTTCTTGTTGTATACGTACATGATATCATATTTGGTAGTAGCAAAGATGAGTTGTGTAAAGATTTAGCAAATAAGATGCAGAAAGAATTTTAAATGTCAATGATTGGTGAACTTTCGTATTTTCTTGGATTGCAAGTTAATAAAAAGGACAAGGGTATATTTATTTCTCAAATTAAATATTTCAAAGATATGCTAAAATTTTTCACAATGGAGGATTGTAAGTCAGTTAGCACTCCCATGACGATAGGTTGCAAGTTGATCAAGGATGACAAATCTCCACATGTTGATCAAACTATGTATAGATCTATTATTGGGAGCTTACTGTACTTGACAGCTACTAGACCAAATATTTTTTAGGCAGTATGCATGGTAGCACAATTTCAGGCTAGTCCCAAGGAGACTCATGTGACAGCAGTGAAGAGGATTCTTCAGTACCTCAAGGGTATTATGGAGTATGGGTTATGGTTCTGAAAGGTAAGGACTTCACCCTTATTGCGTATTCAGATGTAGATTCGGTAGGATGTGTAGATGATAGGAAGAGTACCAATGGAGGTGCATTCTATCTTGGAGCCAGGTTGGTCACATGGCACTGTAAGAAATATGAGTCAGTATCCTTATCCATAGTAGAGGTAGAATACATTACAGCGACAACGTGTTGTATGCAGGTGTTATGGATGAAACAAAATCTAAAGGATCTTGGCATTAATTTTAGTGATCCAATTTTAGTTAAGTGTGATAACACCAGTGTCATTAACATCTCAAATAATTAGGTTATGCATTCTTGCACAAAACATATTGTTATCCGGTATCATTTGTTGAAGGACAAAGTTGCGAAAGGTGAGGTTAAGTTGGATTTTGTTCCAAAAAAAGAGCAAGTAGCAGATATCTTCACCAAACCATTGCCCAAGGAATTATTTGAGTACCTTCACAATAAATTGGGAGTGGTCACACTTCCCAAGAATTGACTAGCTATTGGGGCCACATTCGTAGGGGGAGCATTTGTGTATTTGTTTATCTTTTTGCTCATGTTTGTGATTTTTGCTAAGTTTAATAATTTTTGCCTGATAATTTTGTGCATGGAATCAGGGGAATTTTGCAGTAGCCCTTTGGTCTTTTTTTCAAAGGGGGAGAAGAGTTACAGGAAATTGTGCGTGTGTTGCCAACAATTCCAAAGGGGGAGATTGTTGAGCAAGGTGCAACGAAAATATTGTCATTGTTGTCAACACACTCATATGGACAGGTTGATGTAGTGGAAAGTTTTTAAGAGGTTTTTTGGAGTATGCACAGTGATTTTAAATGCTTATGAGGATGTTTTTGATGTTCGGGTGAAGTTGTTACAGGTTGTTCATGCAAATTTGCAAAAGTTGAAAAAATCATCAAGAAGTTGTCAAAAAATTGCAAAAGTCATCACAGGTGTAGTTGGATAGTATGGATCAGTTTGGAACATGCCAACATGTCATTAAATAGTCCATAATAGTGTTTGACGTGTCAGCACAATGTTTGGATTGATCGGTGACATTTTTGGTATCTTGGTGGATGATTTGGCAAGTGGTTGTACAGGCCAAAAAAGGGTAGTTTTGTCAGAAGCACTGTGATAAAATCGAGAAGAATTTGATAGTGAAATTTTAACTGAGGGTGGTTGTTATATTTAGTAACATGTGTTCCAAATTTCCACCAAAACAGAGAAACGAGATGAATGTTACAAGCGTTGGAATACTGTCACAAAAACTCTCTTTTTGGAAAAAGTGTGTCAGCAGTAGTTTTCATGGAGGTGGTACAGGAAAACCGTAATGATTTATGTAGCGATATTTGTACTGGATGTATTCAGAATTTATTATATTCTACCTTTCAAATTTTAGATAAAACAGAGTTACGATGTGAGAGTTATGATTGTTGCAAAAATGGTACAGGTCACTTTTATGTCAATTTGTTCCACTTGTGCAAAATCCTTTAGTTGGTCGTTTCGACCTTGCAGAGTCGCCAGAGTTTCATTTTCAATGTTGTTACACCTTCAAGGCATCAAATATGGCATCTTTCATTTTTGGTTTGAGGTGTCACGTGGCTCCGAAGTAAGAGGATGAGTAAGGTGTCAATTCTTTGCATGTGACGTGTTTGACGAAATGCCTTCTCAAAATATAAAAAAGGAAGTTATATTGTTTTAAGAAGCTTCATTAAAGAAAATATTTTTAAAATTTAAAAGGGAAAAATAATGCAAGGGTGTGCTTTTTAAGTGACAAGGGATTTTATTGAAAAGGGGGGACTTTATTTTGTGAAGAGAGAAGTGTGTGTGGAGAAAAATAAAGAGTGAAAATCCATGATTTTTGGAGAGAGATGAAAAATGTCACTTCATTATTTTGGGCATAAATTTCTCATATGATATCCATTTTGGCTGAAATTTTGAGAGAAGTTTGTAGACAAAGTGCTGCACAATACCAGGAAATATTTTAGCAATTGGTAGAACGAGCTAAGAGAACAATCAATTTTTTTTGTGAGAAGAGAAGATTCAAATTTTGAGTAATGCAGAGAGAGGGATGTTATACTGGGTGAAATAGAAATTTTTAGATTTTGAGCTTACAGACCATAGAGGGTTCTGGTTTTAGTGAAGACATTCATATATGTCATTTTATTATCAATATCAAAATCAAGTAGGTGCTCCTTTTTGTTGGTGTAGATAAATCATGGGTTGGTGCTCCTTCTAGTGGGTGTTGGTAAATTGATTGTAAATTTGGTGCTTTGCAATGGCTATATTTGTATGGGAGTCCAAACAGTCATTTTTGGGGATGTAGCCAAATTGGTGAACCTCGGTACATCTTGTGTTGTGTGATGTTCTCTTGTTATACTTGCTTTATTTGGTTTTATGTTTTCATTGTTTTGGCTTTGAGTGTTGAAGATTTAATTTTTAAAGAGCTACACTGATTCACCCCCCCTCTCAGTGTCATTGTGAGACTAACACAAACAACATAGAAAACACTTACACACAAAAAATATGAAATAACACAAACATACATAAACACAAGAACAAGAACAACAAAAACACAAGAACAAGAACAACAAAAACACAAGAACAAATAGAAAAAACACAAGAACAAAAAATAATAATGACCTTTCTAGACTAAAGGACTTTCCAGGCAAGAATCAATAGAGAAAAAAAAATAAAGAATAGTTTGAGCTAGGGCACCCTGATTGAACCAAAGAGAAGCAAAAATAAAGTAAGAAGAAACTAGGTACCTTCAGAACTGGAGTCATCCAAAGAAATGATAGAAAGAAGAGCTTCCCTTATTTATGAATCCCACCATCTAGGAGGGAGGCCATAAAAAATAAGATCACCTTTGTCCAAATCCCAATTAGCTAAAGCATCAGCACTTTTGTTTTGATTTTTGACCACATGATTATAATCAACTTTTAAAAATCCCCTCTGGTTTAATTGAATCTTCTCAATAATTCTTTATATTCTCCAATCAACCTTATTATTCTTAGAAAGATTATTTAAAATATTAATCATGAGTTGAGAGTCAGACTCAACTAACACTTTTTCCCATCCAACCTTAGTAGCCTCCTAAAGGTCTTTGAAGATACCAAAAAATATTTAAAGTTGTTATATGAGAGTTTTATAATTTTGGATTTTACATAATTTTGCATTTCAAAGGCAAATCAAATTTCAAGGCTTTGCATGTTTATATTTTCAGTATTCTGGTCCATTTCCAAATTTTATTTTTATTTTTCTAACTTTTCTCTTTTGCAGATTATTTTAAAACTTCGACGATTAAAATAAAAATAAAAATAAATTAAAATACCAAAAATAAATACATGGGTGTGAAGAATGAGCTTCAATATTTCATTCGAAATGATTTTGATTCCATTCTATAGCCATTTCAAATTTATAAAAATTATTTAAAGTTGTTATATGAGAGTTTTATAATTTCAAATTTTACATAATTTTGTATTTCGAAGGTAAATTAGATTTCAAGGATTTGTATGTTTATATTTTCAGCATTATGGTCCATTTCCAAATTTTTTTCTAACCCTTCTCTTTTACAGATTATTTTTTAAACTTCAACGATTAAAATAAAAATAAAAATTTAAAATGGTAAAAATAAATACATGGGTGTGAAGAATGAGCTTCAATATTTCATTCGAAATAATTTCGATCCCATTTCGAAGACATTTCGAATTTATAAAAATTATTTAAATTTGTTGTTATATGAGAGTTTTATAATTTTGGATTTTACATAATTTCATATTTCAAGGATTTACATGTTTATATTTTCAGCATTCTGGTTCATTTCCATATTTTATTTTTATTTTTTTAACCCTTCTCTTTTGTAGATTATTTTAAAACTTTGACGAATGAAAAAAAAAATAAAAATTTTAAAAATAAATACATAGGTGTGAAGAATGAGCTTCAATCTTTCATTCAAAACAATTTCGATTCTATTTCGAAGCCATTTAGAATTTATAAAAGTTATTTAAATTCGATGTTATATGAGAGTTCTATAATTTCAGATTTTACATAATTTCACATTTTGAAGGGAAATCAAATTTCAAGGCTTTGCATGTTTTTATTTTCAACATTCTAGTTTGTTTTCATATTTTATTTTTATTTTTTTAACCATTTTTTTTGCAGATTATTTTAAAACCTCAACAATTATATATATATATATATATATATATATATATATATATATATATATTAAAATGGTAAAAATAAATACATGGGTGTGAATAATGAGCTTCAATTTTTCATTCAAAATAATTTTGATCCCATTTCGAAGCCATTTTGAATTTATAAAAATTATTTAAAGTTGCTATTATATGAAAGTTTTATAATTTCAAATTTTACATAATTTTTAAATTCAAAGGTAAATCATATTTCAAGGATTTGCATGTTTATATTTTTAGTATTTTGGTCTATTTTTAGATTTTATTTTATTTTTCTAACCCTTTCTATTTTGTAGATTATTTTAAAACTTTGACGAATAAAATAAAAATTTAAAATTCCAAAAATAAATACATGGGTGTGAAGAATGAGCTTCAATATTTCATTCGAAATGATTTTGATTCCATTTTGAAGCCATTTCAAATATATAAAAATTATTTAAAGTTGTTATATGAGAGTTTTATAATTTCAAATTTTACATAATTTTGCATTTCAAAGGGAAAATAAATTTCAAGGCTTTGCATGTTTATATTTTCAACATCCTAGTCTGTTTTTAGATTTTGTTTTTATTTTTCTAACCTTCTCTTTTGCAGATTATTTTTAAACTTCAACGATTAAAATAAAAATAAAAAATAAAAATGGTAAAAATAAATACATGGGTGTGAAGAATGATCTTCAATCTTTCATTCGAAATGATTTTGATCCCATTCTGAAGCCATTTTGAATTTACAAAAATTATTTAAATTTGCTATTATATAAAAGTTTTATAATTTCAAATTTTACATAATTTCTTAATTAAAAGGTAAATCAGATTTCAAAGATTTACATGTTTATATTTTTAGTATTTTGGTCCATTTCTAAATTTTATTTTTATTTTTCTAACCCTTCTCTTTTATAGATTATTTTAAAACTTCGATGAATAAAATAAAAATTTAAAATTTCAAAAATAAATACATGGGTGTGAAGAATGAGCTTCAATATTTCATTCAAAATTATTTTGATTCCATTCTGAATCATTTCAAATTTATAAAAATTATTTAAAGTTGTTATATGAGAGTTTTATAATTTCAAATTTTACATAATTTCGAATTTCAAAGGGAAATCAAATTTCAAGGCTTTACATGTTTATATTTTCAATATTCCGATTCATTTTCAGATTTTCTTTTTATTTTTCTAACCTTTCTCTTTTGCAAATTATTTTTAAACTTCAACGATTAAAATAAAAATAAAAAATTAAAATGGTAAAAATAAATACATGGGTGTGAAGAATGAGCTTCAATATTTCATTCAAAACAATTTTGATCCCATTTTGAAGCTATTTTGAATTTATAAAAATTATTCAAATTTGTTGTTATATAAGAGTTATATAATTTTGGATTTTACATAATTTCATATTTCAAAGGTAAATCAGATTTCAAGGCTTTGCATGTTTATATTTTCAGCATGCTGGTCCATTTTCAGATTTTATTTTTATTTTTTTAACCCTTCTCTTTTGCAGATTATTTTAAATACATGGGTGTGAAAATGAGCTTCAATATTTCATTCGAAACAATTTCGATCCCATTCTGAAGCCATTTCGAATTTATAAAAATTATTTATGTTGTCGTTATATGAGAGTTTTATAATTTTGGATTTTACATAATTTCGTATTTCGATAGTAAATCAAATTTCAAGGATTTGCAGGTTTATATTTTCAGCATTCTGGTCCATTTCTAGATTTTATTTTTATTTTTCTAACCCTTTTTTTTTGGTAGATTGTTTTAAAACTTTGATGATTAAAAAAATTAAAATACCAAAAATAAATACATGGGTGTGAAGAATGAGCTTCAGTCTTTTTTATTATTTATTTAAGTAAAAAACCCCTTGTAGGGTCACCTTGGTCTAAGAGACCATGACCAAGGGATTCTACACCATCAAAGTCACTCTGGAGTCGCGCCCGGCCCTGCACGCACCAACATTATCAATTGGATTTTGGGTACCCAATTCAACTTTTTGGTAGGGTGGATATTCGAACTTGGGACCTCCCTTGGAGGATTGCCCTCTCCTCCCTTGGTCCATTTCGGTGATTAAAATAAAAATAAATAAATAAATAAAATACCAAAAATAAATAAATGGGTGTGAAGAATGAGCTTCAATCTTTCATTCGAAACAATTTTGATCTCATTTTGAAGCCATTTTGAATTTATAAAATTTATTTAACATTGTTATATGAGAGTTTTATAATTTTACATTTTGAAGGTAAATTAGAGTTCAAGGCTTTGCATGTTTATATTTTTAGCATTTTGGTCCATTCCTAGATTTCATTTTATTTTTCTAAACCTTCTCTTTTGTAAATTATTTTAAAATTTTAGTGATTAAAATAAAAATAAAAATAAAATAAAATGCCAAAACTAAATATATAGGTGTGAAAAATGACATTGAATATTTCATTTGAAATAATTTCGATTCTAGTTTGAATTCATTTTAAATTTATAAAAATTATTTAAAGTTGTTGTTATATAAGAGTTTTATAATTTCAAATTTTACATAATTTTACATTTCGAAGGTAAATAAGATTTCAAGACTTTGCATTTTTATAATTTTAGCATTCTGGTTTATTTTCAATTTTTTTTTTTTTCTAACCCTTCTATTTTACAGATTATTTTAAAACTTCAACGATTAAAAAAATAAATACCAAAAATAAATATGTAGGTGTGAAGAATGAGCTTCAATCTTTCATTTGAAACAATTTTGATCTCATTTTGAAGCCATTTTGAAATTATAAAAATTATTTGAAGTTGTTGTTCTATGAAAGTTTTATAATTTTGGATTTTACATATTTTTTTTTTGGTAAGTAGATTAATTTATATACAAAACGGGTTTTTTAAGAGGATCCCAAAACCTTATAACATGAGAGGCCGAAGCCTTTACCAATAGAAGGAGCCCCTTGGGCTAATACATTAGGTACCATATGAAAACTTTCCAAAAAAAACAAACCCCAAAGTGATGCCCATGAGGGCTACATCAAACCCTCCCAACGGGGGTCAAAACAACTGAAAAAACCATAAAAAAACACATAAGCATCCATTATATAGATCGCTGCCACCAGACGACAAAAAGGATCACGTCCCAGGAACCTCCCTTACACGTCCGGATCCTCCTGATCCTCCTGCTGGACCACCTTCCGAGGGCCTTTGGGAAAGGATCGTTCTCGTTATGCCTGCCACGAACCATCATGACGAAAGTGCCAATTGGACCCGGTGGCACAGGTGTCGTGGCTCTCCCCAATCCCGTCCACCTAGGCCCGGTCCTTTCATCACTCTTATGTGGAGACATTAATAATGTCCTGGCTGGCGATCTTCTCAATGTCCGTTGGGAAACACTGACGCCACACCACAAGACATGTGGACTTTAAACCTTTGTTTGCTAAGTGGTCAGCTAGACCATTGCCCTCCCTGTAGGTATGCTTGATCTGGACCTGGTTCCTCCGAAGTAGGATGCTCCTGGCCTCAGTGATGATATTGTAAACCTTCCACGTCGGATCCTTGGAAGTCGTCATGTATTTGATGATGTTCAAAGAGTCCCCTTCAACAACCAAGGGATGGGGATCCTCCGTCATGAGCTCGAGTCCTCTCAGCAGTCCTCTAGCCTCTACGACATGATTGGTTTGATGCCCTAAGTTTTCACAGAAAGCCATAACAAGCTTTCCATTGTGATCTCGAACTAACCCCCCCGTAGCGGCCGCCCCTGGGTTGCCACGAGATGCCCCATAAAAATTTAGCTTCAACCACCCGTGAGGAGGCCTGACCCACCTGACGTTCTTCCTGGAGACCCGCGGATCCTCCTGCTCCTTACTCTCCCTGGATAGCTTCAAGGATTTGAACAATCCTTCTTCGAACACATGTTTGGGCCAAGGGCTGGGGATAAGCTTGGCATTCTCAATGGCAAAGGCGATGGCCCTATGAGCGACTGAGGGAGGATCCCTGGGGGTGATCGAAGACCCGACCATTGCGTTCCAACCATACCTACCACAGAAAGTGGTGGAAGCAAGCATTCCATAGGAAATGAAGCTTAGGGTTTTTAAAAGGATTGACCCATTGGAAGAAAGCCTCCTTGATGGTCTTGGGGGAGACCCATTGGATCTGGAAGGTGGAGAGGATGGCACCAAGGACCGACCCAGTGTAGCCGTAGTGCAGGAAGAGATGGTCAGAGGACTCACAGGCAGACTCGCACAAGTAGCATCTATTGGCCAAAGCAAAACCCCTCTTATGAAGATTGTCAATAGTGAGGGCTTTGTTCTAAAAAGCAATCCAAGAAAAGAAATTTACCTTTGGGATCACTCCTTTCCTCCAGACCACGTTGAAAGGAAAGTCCTAAATTTAGCCCTTTGCACTGAAAACCATAGGCAGTTTTGACAGAGAAACCCCCGTCATCGGTCCCCCTCCATATCAATTTGTCCGGTCCTCTGCTAGTGGGGATGATGATGTCCTTGAGGATGGAGGACAGGAAGCCGACCTCCATCTCTAGCCCTTCTGCATTGATGACTTTCCACTATAGGGAGCCATTTCTCCATTCAATGAAATCGGCCACTTTCTACCCAACATTGTTATCCAGGAAACTTTTAAGTTGAACCAGCCCGGTCTGTTCTGACAGAGGATCCTCTAGGGCCCACCTGTCCTTCCAAAAGTCTATACTTTGACCATCCCCAAGGATCCACCTGATGCCATTTTGGATCAACTATCTGGATTGGCCAATGGCTTTCCAAAAATCTGACCCCTCGATGGGTATTCCACCCTCAAAAAGGGGAGTGTTGTTGAGGTATTTCCTCCTGACAATCCTAACCCATTCAACCGGTTCTTCGACTAGGATCCTCCAAGTGTGTTTGGCGATGAGCGCTAGGTTCATCATGGCCATTCTTCTGAGCCCTAATCCACCTTGCTTTTTGCTTCTGCACACTTTGTCCCAGGCTACCAGAGGAATCCTGGACTTATTTTCATTGCCTGACCAAAGGAAATTTCGTTGAGCCTGCTCGATCTTGAGAAGAACTGAGGCAGGCAATCTGAAAATAGACATGAAGAAGGTCAAAATCCCTTGGAGGCATGCCATGGTAAGGGTTGCCTTGGCAGCTTGGGACAGGAGCTTGCCTTTCCACGATGCCAACTTTTTGTGGATCCTCTCAATCACCATATTCCACATCCCTTCCTTTGCACGCCCACGAAAAAGAGGGAGGCCAAGATAGGTGGTGGGAAGGTAGTCAATAGAGCAGCCCAAGATCCTTGCAATCTGAACTTGATGCCTGGCCGGGGTGTTGATGAAAAATATCTTGCTTTTGATGTAATTTACTTTTTGGTCGACAGCCTTCTCATAGAGTCCAAGGATTCGTTTGATGGATTTAGCTTGAGCTACTGACGCAATGGTGGACAAAAGTGTGTCATCCACAAACTGCTGATGGGTGATCGCATCAATCTCTGAGGCAGGGAGGATACCTGTCACCTTCTTTCGATGTTGGCCATCCTTGAGAGCTCTTCCCAATGCTTCTGCAAGGATAATGAAAAGGATGGGGGATAGAGGATCCCCTTGGCGTAAACCTCTTGAGCTCTGAAAGAAACCGGTGGGAGAGCCATTGACTAGGACCGAGAACCAGGGAGAGGAAATGCAGCCCTGGATGAGATCGACCCACAGGGGGTGGAAGCCAAACTTGAGAAGGATCTTCTGGAGGAAACATCTGTCAACCCTATCGAAGGCTTTGTTCATATCCAGCTTAAGAAATAGGGCAGCCTTCTTAGACATTGAGGCCGAATGCAGGGTTTCATGGATCGAGATGACCCCATCCAGGATGTTCCTCCCTTTTACCGAGCTGCCTTGGGATTGATCAATGATGAGGGGAAGTATGGCCTTCAGCCTATTGGCCATAACCTTGGTCAAAACTTTGTAGATGACATTGCATAGGCTGATGGGCCTATAATTAGAGATGGATTTGCAAGCAGAGACTTTCGGGATGAGGGCCAAGAAGGTGGAATTGAAACTACGAGGGACGACTTTGGTTTCCTGAATTTCTCTAATAGCCTTACATACATCATTCCCCACCACATCCCACATAGTTTGGAAGAACCTTGGAGAGAAACCATCCGGTCTAGGGGCTTTATCGGGTTGCATTGAAAACAAGGCCTCTTTAACTTCATCGCGGGTGAAGGGATCCACCAGTCTGGAGTTCAAGTCCTGAGGAACGATGCAGGGGATATTAGCAAGAAGAGTATCCTGAGCTTGACTGTCACCCTCCGAGGCACTTCCCAAGAGGTTCTGGAAGAAAGACACTGCTTCGGTCCTGATCTCCACAATGTCAGTGGAAGATGATCCGTTGCTGCACACGATCTCCCTAATCTTGTTGGATGCTCTGTGTCGCATGGTGGAGGCATGAAAGAACCTTGTATTGGCATCGCCTTCCTTGACCCATAGGTCTCTTGACTTCTGCCTCCAGAAGGTTTCCTCTCTAGCCAAGATATTATGGAATTCTGCTAGGAGGTTCCTTTCCTCCTCCCTAGTGGGGCTGTTGTGATCCCCTGCTTCGATTCTCCTTTCTATCTCCTTAAGTTTCTCAGTAATTGCTTTCTTATTGGCAAAAAGGTTGCCAAAGACCTCCCTATTCTAGATTTTTAGGTTTTCTTTGACCATCTTCAGCTTCTGAGCCAACTGAGAAGTGGCAGACCCTCTGACATTTTGATGCCACCAAGAGGACACTTGATTTTTGAAATCCTTGTGTTGGGTCCACATGGCTTCAAAATGAAAAGGAGTTTTGAAGGAGGGAGGCCTACCAGATTCAAGGAGGATGGGATTGTGGTCTGATCCGATCCGAGGTAAGGCCAACAGAGTGCCATCACCAAACCATGGGATAGCTTCTTGAGAAATTAGGAACCTATCCAACTTCACCTGGATGAGTCCGCTATCAATCCTCCTGTTGCTCCAAGTAAAAGAGGATCCTTTGAGCTGAACATCCATGAGCTCATTGGTATTGACAAACCCTCTGAAATCCTCCATGCTTCTGTTGTAAGAGTCGTTGCCTCCTCTCTTTTTATATGGATGCAAAGGACTATTGAAGTCCCCTGCTAAGATCCAAGGAAAAGTGTTAAAGGTGGTCCTCATTTGAGTTACTGTTTCCCACATCGCGACCCGCTCAATGGGTGAGTTTGGGGCGTAAATATTTGATAGAATCCAAGACTGCTTACTGGTCTTGGAATGAAACAAAATGTTTAGGATCCTATTCGAGGATGACAGAAGCCTTCCTTCGACCAGGGTAGGGTCCCAAAGACACATAAGCCCCCTCGATGTGCCTTGAGCAGGACTGATAAGGCAATCTCCATTGGCCCAAATGGCCTTGGCAGCCTTTCGAGAATAGAATTCATCAATCTTGGTTTCTTGCATAATGAATATGGAAGGATTGATCCTTTTCCTTAGGTCAGCCACCAACCTCTGCTTGGCTGCCTCGTTTAGGCCCCTCACGTTCCATGAGAGGACCTTCATCTCAAGGGTTTAGGGTTTTTCCTACCTCCCTTCACCAGCTGGAAGGGGGGTTTGGTTCCTTGCTTGTCATTGTCGGACTCATCGGAGAAAAGCATCGACTGGGTCCCATTTATGATATCCTCCATTATTTCCTTGTTTCTTTTCTCATTGTCAGTGGGTCTCCCTCTTTTCCTTTCACTGCCATAGTCTATTGCCTGTTTCCTGCTCCTGGTGTTCCTGGGGCTGATCCTTCTCGAGAGAGATGGGCCTTCTTTTTTAGATGAAGGAGAAGGGGGTGCCTCTCCCCTATTCGAGCAATTTGGGGATTTTCTATTGCTCACCAGGTACTCATCCATATAAGAATTTGGAAAAACAATTTTGGGAGGGGGTTGTACCTGGGCCGTTGGATCCTCTATGTTAGGACTGGTGAGAATTGAATATTTTGGGAGTGCCTCCTACTCCTTTTGGCCTAGCAGGGATCCTTCTCCTTGCTCACTGGTTTGCTTACCTTGTTCTACAGTGGCACTCTGGCCAACCTCCTGAGGTGCTCGATGAGCAGGATTATGCAAGATGTGTTTCGGGCCTACCGACGGTTCCTTGTTGAGAGGGGGGATACCCTGGTTCCTCTGCATGCCCTTGGTTGGACCTATCACCTTTTGGTTCTGGGTCCTCAAACCAGGGCACTGATTCGGTAGATGACCTTGGGTGCAACAGTGAGTACAAAAGGTAGGCTTGTTTTCATACTCGATGGGCTGCCTCCTGACCATATGGGATCCTCTATACAAATTGATGAAGGAGGGTAGCTCTATTTCCAAGTTAGCAGAGACACATAAGCGGGCATGGACCATCCTGGATCAGACTTTGGTGGAAGGATCGATGGCAATGAGCTCACCTATGGAGCGGGCTATCCCTCGAATGACATCCTCATGCCAGAACTAGAAAGGGAGGTTTGGCAACCGAACCCATAGAGGAGCTACGTTTATGTTTTGAGTTTCAGGGTTAAAATCATCCCCCCACTTTCGGAGAAAGAGGCTCCTACGTCCGAGGAACCAGGGTCCCCCAGCTAAGATGTTGCAGTAGTCCTCCTGAGTATTGAGTCTGATGGCGAAGAAACCTCGAGAGAGAGCAACGATTTCCATGTTTTCGCTGGTTTTCCACTTGGAAAATGCCCATTTTTGGATGGTCTCCATGTCTGGTCTCCCTCCTACAAACTTGCCAATCAGAGTGAAACGCTCAAGCTCCATGTAGCTATCCATTAGGTCTTCAGGGATTACCAGGTCTGTTCCACAAGGAAGCAGTTCTTGGGAGGGTTGCTTTGTTGAGGATCCTGGCCTCAGGACCTGAGCGTAGGACCCTTTTTGGTTTAGGTTTAGCCCACCCTTTTGTCCCTCCTTGTCAGGAGGGTCTTTACCACGCCTGTCCGACCCATCCGCCTGGGTCCCTGATGCATCAGCCACTACCCCATCAACCGTGCCATGACTGGTCCCTCCTGGACTCTCGCCTGACCGTCCTGCCTCCTTTCTGCCGTATCCTCCTGGTCGCTCTCCATCCGTCGCTCGATCGCTACCTTTCTCGCTCTCCATCTCCTCTCCATATAATTTTACATAATTTTGTATTTCGAAGGTAAATCATATTTCAAGGCTTTGCATGTTTATATTTTCAACATTCTGGTCCATTTCTAGATTTTATTTTTATTTTTATAACCCTTCTCTTTTGTAGATTATTTTAAAACTTTAGCAATGAAAATTATAATGAAAAAAAATTAAAAGGTCAAAAATAAATACATTGGTGTGAAAAATAGCTTCAACCTTTCGTTCGAAACAATTTCAATCCCATTTCGAAGCCATTTCGAATTTATAAAAAATATTTATTGCTATTATATGAGAGTTTTCTTGGCCCAAATGCAATTTTTATTTGTGGTTGGCTACTCGAAATAGATGTTCTACGTGGGATAATCTCCAAAAGAGAGGTTTTTCCCTTCATTTTGTTTCCTTTGTGAGAATAGTGATGAATTTGTAGGGCATTTGCTCTTATAGTGTTCGTTTATGTAGGAAATTTGGCATCTTTGGTGGAGGGTGTGGAAACAGTCTTGTTCTCATACCTCTTATCTTATTGAGTTCTAGAGGAGTAGAGGAAGACCTACTAATGCTTTCTTTATTCAAGTTGCGTGGAGTATTGGGCCCTCTTGTATTATATGGTAGATTTGAATTGAAAGAAATCAAAAAAAAATTCAAGGTAAGAAGTTAAAAGTTTATCAAACTTGGTAGAGGATTATTGGTATGATCCAAGAAATTGTTTCTTCTAAATATCATATCAGTATTCATTTGGACCAGTCTGATATTCTGATGATGCAGGATCTGGGTTTAGTGGAGAATGACCCTTGTCCTTCTGTATCAGTCAAGAGGAGAGGCCTTAAAAAAAAAGTGTAGAGAGATAGTAGTTGACATCCTCCACCTCAAGGGGTGTTTAATATTAATACTGATGGCTCTTCAAGAGGGAATCCTGGGTATGTAGGTATTGGTGGTGTTGGGAGAGGGAGTAGTGGTGCAGCTCTTTTTATTTTTTCTATTTATAAGGAGAAGCAGACTAATAATTATATGGAGGCTCTTGCTATTTTTTTGCTTTGGAAAAAGGTTATGCTCTAGGATGGTGGAAGATAATTTGTGATTCGAAATCTCAGATTATTATTAATTTGTTGAAGACTCGTAATCTTTCTAATGTTCATTGGTAGTTGGCGTTAGTAGCTCGACAAATTTTTCAAATCTATCAACATCTAGAGTTTATTTCCTTTGTTCATATTCCTAGGGAATGGAATGGTGTGGTTGATTGCTTGGCAAAATGGGCTTCTGAGTTTCAAGAAGATTGTAATCTTAGGGAATGAGATCAACTTCCATTGGATTATTCTCAGCATCTTGCTTGTTTGCTTGCTATGGATGTGCCTGGTTGAGGTTGTTATTTCTTGGATGTCTTCTGGTCGGTTGCTCGGTGGTATTGGGGGTTTCTTTCTTTTGACCCTTGTAAGGGTTATTGTTATGGGATTCTCTATTTCTTGTAAAGCTTATTGATTCAATAAATTTTTACCATTTAAAAAAAGAACTCTTATATAAATTTTCCCTTTGTTCATATTTATATTTTCAACATTCTGGTCAATTTCTAAATTTTATTTTTATTTTTCTAAACCTTCTCTTTTGTAGATTGTTTTAAAACTTCGACTAAAATAAATTGAAAAAAATAATTAAATGCAAAAAATAAATACATGGGTGTGAATAATGATCTTCAGTCTTTCTTCTTTTTTTTTTTTTTAAGCGAAAAATCCCTTGCGAGGCCGCCTTGGTCTGAGAGACCATGAACAGGGGGTTCTATACCGTCAAAGTCACCCGAGAGTCACACCCAGCCCTGCCCGCACCAACATTATCAATTGGATTTTGGGTACCCAATTCAGTTTTTTGGTAAGGTGGAGATTCGAACCTGGGACCTCCCTTGGAGGATTGCCCTCTCCTCTCCAACTCACAACACCTGGTATGACCTTCAGTATTTCATTCGAAACAATTCGATCCCATTTCGAAGCCATTTCAAATTTATAAAAATTATTCAAAGTTGTTATATGAGAGTTTTATAATTTTACATTTCGAAGGCAAATCATATTTCAAGGCTTTGCATGTTTATATTTTTAGCATTCTGGGCAATTTTTAGATTTTATTTTTATTTTTCTAACCCTTTTCTTTTGTAGATTATTTTAAAACTCGATGATTAAAAAAAAAATGCCATAAATAAATACATGGGTGTGAAGAATGAGTTTTAATATTTCATTCGAAACAATTTTGATCTCATTTCGAAGCCATTTTGAATTTATTAAAATTATTTAAAGTTGCTTATATGAGAGTTTATAATTTTGGATTTTACATAATTTTGCATTTCGATGGTAAATCAGATTTCAAAGCTTTGCATGTTTATATTTTCAGCATTCTGGTCTATTTCTAGATTTTATTTTTATTTTTCTAACCTTTCTCTTTTGTAGATTATTTTAAAACTTCGACGATTAAAATAAAAATAAAAATAAATTAAAATACCAAAAATAAATATATGGGTGTGAAGAATGAGCTTCAATCTTTTATTCAAAACAATTTTGATCCCATTCTAAAGCCATTTAGAATTTGTAAAAATTATTTAAAGTTGTTATATAAGAGTTTTATAATTTTGAATTTTACATAATTTTGTATTTCAAAGGTAAATCACATTTCAAGGCTTTGCATGTTTATATTTTAAGCATTCTGGTCCATTTCTATTTTTTTTCTAACCCTTATTTTTTGTATATTATTTTAAAACTTTGACGATTAAAATAAAAATAAAATGCCAAAATAAATATATGGGTGTAAAGAATGAGCTTCAATATTTGATTTGAAACAATTTTGATCCCATTTCGAAGATATTTTAAATTTATAAAAAATATTTAAAGTTGTTATATGAGATTTTTATAATTTTGAATTTTACATAATTTCGTATTTCAGAGGCAAATCAGATTTAAGGATTTGCATATTTATATTTTCAGTAATTTGGTCCATTTCCAAATTTTATTTTTATTTTTCTAACCCTTCTCTTTTGTATATTATTTTAAAACTTTGGTGAATAAAATAAAAATTAAAAAAATTAAAATTCTAAAAATAAATACATGGGTGTGAAGAATGAGCTTCAATATTTCATTCGAAAAAATTTGATTTCATTCCGAAGCCATTTCGAATTTATAAAAATTATTTAAATTCAATGTTATATGAGAGTTTTATAATTTCATATTTTACATAATTTCACATTTCGAAGGGAAATCAGATTTCAAGGCTTTGCATGTTTATATTTTCAGCATTCTGGTTCATTTCCATATTTTTTAATTTTTCTAACCCTTCTCTTTTGCAAATTATTTTAAAACCTTAACAATTATATATATATATATATAGTAAAAATAAATACATGGATGTGAAGAATGAGTTTCAATCTTTCATTTGAAACAATTTTAATCTTATTTCGAAGCCATTTCGAATTTATAAAAATTATTTAAAGTTGTTATATGAGAGTTTTATAATTTTGGATTTTACATAATTTCTTATTTCGAAGGCAAATCATATTTCAAGGATTTGCATGTTTATATTTTTAGTATTTTGGTTCGCTTTTAGATTTTATTTTTATTTTTTTAACCCTTCTCTTTTGTAGATTATTTTAAAACTTTGACGAATAAAATAAAAATTAAAAAAAATTAAAATTTTAAAAATAAATCCATGGGTGTGAAGAATGAGCTTCAATATTTCATTCGAAATGATTTTCATTCTATTCCGAAGCCATTTGAAATTTATAAAAATTATTTAAAGTTGTTATATGAGAGTTTTATAATTTTAGATTTTACATAATTTCATATTTCAAGTATTTACATGTTTATATCTTCAGCATTCTGGTCCATTTTCAGATTTTATTTTTATTTTCCTAACCCTTCTCTTTTGTAGATTAGTTTTTAAAATTCAATGATTAAAATAAAAATAAAAAAATTAAAATGGTAAAAATAAATACATGGGTGTGAAGAATGAACTTCAATATTTCATTCAAAATAATTTTGATCCTATTTCGAAGCCATTTTGAATTTATGTAAATTATTTAAAGTTTTATAATTTCAAATTTTATATAATTTCACATTTCGAAGATATATTAGATTTCAAGGCTTTGCATTCAGCATTCTAGTCCATTTCCAAATTTTATTTTTATTTTTCTAACCCTCCTCTTTTGTAGATTATTTTAAATACATGGGTGTGAAAAATAAACTTCAATATTTCATTTAAAACAATTTCGATCCCATTCTGAAGCCATTTTGAAATTATAAAAGTTATTTAAAGTTATTATATGAGAGTTTTATAATTTTGGATTTTACATAATTTTATAATTTTATGACAAATCAGATTTTAAGAATTTACATGTTTATATTTTTAGCATTCTGGTCCATTTCTAGATTTTATTTTTATTTTTCTAACCCTTCTCTTTTGTATATTATTTTAAAACTTTGACGATTAAAAAAAATTAAAAAATTAAAATACCAAAAATAAATATATGGGTGTGAAAAATGAGCTTCAATATTTTTTTTGTATTGTTTATTTAAGTGAAAAACCCCTTGTAGGGCCACCTTGGTTTGAGAGACCATGACGAGGGGATTCTACACCATCAAAGTCACTCGAGAGTCACGCTTGACCCTTCCCGCACTAACATTATCAATTGGATTTTGGGTAACCAATTCAAATTTTTGGAGGATTACCCTCTCCTCCCTTGGTCCATTTTGGTGATTAAAATAAAAATAAAAACAAAATAAAAAATAAAATACCAAAAATAAATAAATGGGTGTGAAGAATGAGCTTCAATATTTTATTCGAAACAATTTTGATCCCATTTCGAAGCCATTTCGAATTTATAAAATCTATTTAAAGTTGTTATATGAGAGTTTTATAATTTTGCATTTCGAAGGTAAATTAGATTTCAAGGCTTTGCATGTATATATTTTCAGCATTCGGGTCTATTTCCATATTTTATTTTTATTTTTCTAACTCTTCTCTTTTGTAAATTATTTTAAAACTTCATCCATTAAAATAAAAATAAATAAAAAAATTAAAATGACAAAAATAAATACATGGGTGTGAAGAATGAGCTTCAATATTTCATTCGAAACAATTTCGATCCCAGTTTGAAGTTATTTTGAATTTATAAAAATTATTTGAAGTTGTTGTTATATAAGAGTTTTATAATTTCAAATTTTACATAATTTTGCATTTCAAAGGTAAATCAGATTTCAAGACTTCACATTTTTATATTTTTAACATTCTGGTCTATTTCCAAATTTTAATTTTATTTTTCCAACCCTTCTTTTTTGTAAATTATTTTAAAACTTCGATGATTAAAATCAAAATTAAAAAATAAAAATAAAATGCCAAAAATAAATATGTAGGTGAGAATAATGAGCTTCAATCTTTCATTCGAAACAATTTCAATCTCATTTTGAAGCCATTTTGAATTTATAAAAATTATTTAAATTTGTTGTTATATGAGAGGTTTATAATTTCAGATTTTACATAATTTTTCATGTCGAAGATAAATCAGATTTCAAGGCTTTACATGCTTATATTTTCAGCATTCTGATCCATTTCTAGAATTTATTTTTATTTTTCTAACCATTCTCTTTTGTAGATTATTATTTTTTTGAAAAATTAGGGTTTTGTCCCAAATGAAGGATCTGATGTTGATTACCCAACCAATAAAAAGACACACAAAGTAGACAATATGATTATCTCTTTTAAGGATTAGATGTGTATTATTATCTCTTTTAAATATTAGAAACACATAATCAAATGATCAAAGAAGCACACAAGCAAACAATGTGATTATCTCCTTTAATTTTTAGATGTGAATCCCTAAGCTATTTGGTATGTTTAGATTTGTTTTTGCTCTTGTTTTCTTGTTCATGTTTTGTACTTAGAATGAGGTAACTCAACCAAAGTGGTGACTAGGGCCACTAGTGCCAAACATGAGGTCCTCAAAAGAGTCTAGGGTACATCGCTTAAAACCCATAATGAGTGGAGGATTTGCCTAGCTCTTCCACTCTGAAATGACAAGAATTTCCAATAGTGGGAGGGAGTTTGAACACTAGTGACCTATTCCATATCGAAAGAGTGTCTTATTCTATATAAGGTGTTGAGTGAGCAAGCCGATGAAGTAGGTGAAATCCAACGTTACCAGTATGAATTGGAGGTTGGTGATAAAATCCAACCTTACCAATGTTATTATGATACATGCAAGGTGTGTGGTTCCTTTTAAGCTTATAAAAAGTAAATAATGAAGCACTCAATGATATTTCACTAAATGCAAGAAAATGATGTTTTACTTTTAAAAAAGCTAGATAAAAAGCAACCTGCAAAATGCATTCCCTAAATGATAACCTATCGATTAGGTAGGCTACAAGCAATCAAACCATAAAGGTGCATTTCTACTTAGTTCCTTTTTAATTTAGGGGTGAAATTCACTTAATTGGTTCGATTTTGTAAACTAATGGCACCTCTTGAATCACTCGAGAACCTCCTTCGCTCCATAGATATTTTGATAAAAAGGACATAAAGGTTGAGGGGAAATATTAGGAGCACTTTTTTGCAATGCCCTAAACCTCCTCTCTATGATTTGGGTGGAAAATAGATTCACTTTATAGCCATAGGAGGCTTATGGGCAAATGGGCATGCAAGGGCATGTAGGGCAAGAGGTACCATTTGTCCCAAACTTAGCATGCATTGTATGGGAAGAGAATCTCCCTTTTAGGCCTCCATTTTGTAGTATGTCATAAGGATTCTATGCCCTCATACCCGCATGCTCGAATAGGCAAGATAAATGTTAGTTTATGGGTGCCATTTATCCCAATTTAGACTTTTTGTGGGTCAAAGACCCTGGCTGTCCCACCCAGGGACAGTTGCTTGTGACCATCCCTGGGTGGGACGGTCATGATTTGTATTCATCTCTGGGTGGGATGGTCATGCCTATGAGGCCAAAAATTCCCAAAAGTGGGATAGAACCTTCCAAAACCTTGCAGAAGTGATTAAGACCACTATGTAACCTCTAAGGGCTACCCTAGGGGGCCATATGGTGTCAATTAGATCTTGTCTTGGTAATCTAATTAGATTGACATAATTTTAGTATTTATAGGAGGAATTTTAGGTAGATCTTTAGGAAATACATCCCTAAAATCATTAAAAATAGGATATTGTTGAAACAAAGTGGAGCTAGACTTAATTTATTCCTTCTTAGTTTGACTACATAAAATTTACACCCTTTCCTTAAAGATATTTTGACTTGCATTGTAGTCATCAAGTGGGGTTCAAATGCTGCTCTACTACAATGGACACAGATTGACTAATTAAAACCATCTATGAAGTCCAACCACCTCTCACTAAAATTTAGTAAGGCTTTATGGGCTTTTAGCCAATCTACTCCTAAGACAATATCAAAGGCATGTAAAGGTGCTACATAAATATGCCAACTAATATTTCCTTAAGGTATATCTATTTTAGGGTCAAATAAACATTGGTTGACCATATAGGTATGTCCTGAACCATCCTCAACTTACCACCCATTTGCTATGATCCCAGGTTTTCGGTATGTCCCTTAAAATACTACTTGATATAAAGTTATCAGTCGCACCACTATCTATCAAAATATGAACATATTTCTTGCCCAGTTTTCCTTTTATAATAAATGGATTAGCTTTCCCTAAAAGGTTAGATTTACTTATAGTAGCATAGATCTTATGTGGGGCCTCTTCTATTGGATTCTTCTTATCGGATATCTATGGACACTGATTCGCATAGTGATCCTGGGCTCCGCAAACAAAGCATATATTAGATCCTTTATTCTTTTGTTTATCCCCTTCTCTATTTTGATTTTCATTCTTTCCCTTGTCTAGAAAAATTATTCCTTTTCTCTTGAAAGTTTCTTCTATCTACATGCCACTTATTTCCTCTAAACTTTCCTTTGTATCTGGTATCTCCTTTGTAATGACCACCATATCTATATTTCTTATACTGATCTTTACCCTTATCCATTTTTGGGTATCTTCTTTTCTTAGGATCCTCTTGTTTAATTTTTTGGTAACAAACCTTTGCATTCTTTTGACTTGTCTCCTCATAGCGGGCAACATCATAAGAAATTATCAAGGTTTTAGGTACTTTTCTTCTAATAGGTGTTCCAAATTTGGGATATATTCCCATTAAAAAATTTTGAGCCTTGAATTCCTCATGTTTATCATATTCTAAAGCGTATTTCAAAAGTTGAACAAATCTTTGATAGAATTCAATCACAATCATGTTATCTTGGCATAAATTGGTGAATTCGATGTATTTCTCAATATAAAATTTTGGCATAAGAAAATGATCCTTAAATTCCCTTTCAAATTTCTCCTAAGGAATTTCTGCAACCTTCTTCTGTGTGATTTTCTTATAGGTGGTCCACCAATCTCTAGCTAGACCTACTAAATGTGCCACTACCCAAGTTGTTTTGGATCCCGTACAAAGGGGATGGATTGAGAAATATCCTTCAACCTCACTCAACCAATTAACGACTACTTTGCTATCACCCTTTATATTAAATTTGGAAATATCTAATTTCTTAATTTCTTTTTGCAACTCAACACCAAATTTTCTCCTCGAAGATCCTTTTGTAAATTCACTAACTTTTTTAGTTTCTTTACTTTTGGTAAGACTTTCAATAACCTTCTATTGCTGAGTAATGATCTCCTATTGCTGAACCATTTGTACCTTTTGTTGACCCATATGCTCACTCATTTGAGCCCTTTGGATCTACATTTGTTCTCACTACTGATTTAGTTGTTATTTCATTAATTGAATTATTTTTATCATATTCTCATCATTCTATGTAGCTCTTGCAGCTACTGGCTCTTTATATTTTCTTACAACACATTGAGGCACTTTGGTTGTTTGAAATGACTCCCTCATGAGCCATCTTAGTCCCCTCTTTGGTGCTTTTGTAATATCCTCTTACATATTAGCATTCACTCTTCTTGAGATTCCCACCATACTTAGTGACAAAAGAGCTATGTCAATTCAATAGTTCATGTCTATAACCTAGGGTTGTGAAACCTAGGCTCTAATACCAACTGTAACAACCCAAGTCTACTAACCTAGTCGTAAGAAAATATAGATATAAAATTTTGATTAAATTCAATAGCATAGTCAAAAATTGACTGATGTGCACCCAAATGATACACTTTGACGTAAACACACCCAACTTTGAATTAGTACCTAGGCATAGATAATCACACTTCAAGAATTTATACTCTGCAGATAGTATCTCAAGTGCTCAGGATCGGCCAAATTCCTATGGTAGGTTACCATTTAAGAGATCTTTTTTTCTCCTTTCTCAAGTTTTTGTATCTTGGTATGGGGTTGTCCTTCCAAGGCCCATAACACCTAGAAGGGTGGATGCACTAATTCCCCGTCTCATAGCATGGAGGACTATAGATCTATGATCCAACTGTTGTCCTATTGGTCCATTGACCCAACTAATATAGTTAACCCATTCTTGAGTTAGCATAGTGTTAGTGCTTGATTATTGACTTTAATATAAAGTATTATCAAGGTCCATTAATTCTCTGTTTTATTGAACCAAGTGTCCCATATCAATTCCCAATTGATAGTAATTTTACCCATATTATCTATCGCTAGACCTTCCAACCCCAAGGACTAGCTCCCTAACCTTAATTTTAGTTGGAAATTTTGCAATTGGTGATGATCTTGAGAACCCTTACATACTACGTCATACAACAACCTAGAACGATGTCTTATACCATCATTTGTTACTATTGATAGCTAGGAATCTACTACCCTTGCTAGATAATAGTTGTTCCTGATTCACAATAGTCACCACTGCGCACTATTAGAGTTGGTTGAATGCACATCCTACTTAATGGCATTAGTAGTTCATCTTATTCGATGAATTCTTCGTAAACATATAGGTTTGATCTTTTCATTTTGGTAGTTAAAATCATGGGTTTCACAGGAATTCAAGTTTATCCAAGGTTTACAACTTAATATTTTATTAATTGATCAAATTCCAATTTACTTCAATGTAGAACATAATGTTAACATAGCTAAGGAAAAATCAACTTAGCAAAATATTAAGTATTTTAATTTGAATACTATCTTCTATAGCTTATAACAAAAACAAACTATTAAATACTTAGTATAATCTATCTAAATTATTATTGGATCCTATCTTTAATCAAAATAAAGCATAAATATGTGACATATAAAAGAACTAATTTTTTATTCAGTTGTTCGATTATTATTATAAAAAAAGACCCATATATCATATATTCGTAGTAGCAGTGTTCATATAAAATTTTAACTTACTCTATTTACTTTAAGTTAGTTTCTATAAAAAGTATCCATTTTCTAAATTTAGTAAAAATATTTTAAAAACGTAATTTACAGCATATTAAAAGAACATAACATACTTTTACATCCTCTGCACATTTTTATAAGAATTTTTAAATAAATCTTAATCTATTAATACTTGATAAAAACAATTTAATAAGAATACTAATATAAAACTAATTATATATTATTAATCTCATTAACAACTCATACTTATATTTACTATAAACTAATATATTATTAGACTTTATAACATAATGTAAAACTCTTTAGAAGAATATAAGAACTTTTAATATCAAAAGCTACCAAAAATAATCCGATGAAACTCTAAGTATTTCCTTATTATTGACCCTTCTTAAAAATTAGGGTTGAATTTCCACATCGCTCTAATAGTTTAAAAGTAAGTTGAAAAATTAAATACTCCAATTAACAAGCATATGCTAATGAAGCAAATGTTTAAATCGATCAATGAAGGAATGTCATTTATCATCAAGCTTTGGTTCTTTTATTAAAATATTTTCCTATAATATTAAAAACTCATACGACATAATTATTGATCCCAAAATCAAAGAATTAAAATCAAAATATAAAATTAAGGAATTTGACTCATTTCCAAAGTACAGGTTTACTGCAATCTTGGTAGCAAGTGCTCTTCACTAGTTTGATAAGAAATCATAGATACATTAATGAGTGTAAAGAATGCCAAAAACAAATAAATGGATGTGAAGAATGAGCTTCAATATTTCATTCAAAACAATTTCGATTTCATTCTGAAGCCATTTCAAAATTATAAAAATTATTTAATGTTGTTATATGAGAGTTTTATAATTTCACGTTTCGAAGGTAAATTAGATTTCAAGGCTTTGCATGTTTATATTTTCAACATTATGGTCTATTTTCAGATTTTATTTTTATTTTTCTAACCCTTCTCTTTTGCATATTATTGTAAAACTTCAGTGATTAAAATAAAAATCAAAATCAAAATCAAAATGCCAAAAATAAATATATGGTGTGAAAAATGAGCTTCAATCTTTCATTCGAAAGAATTTCGATCCCATTTCGAATCCATTTTGAATTTATAAGAATTATTTAAAGTTGTTGTTATATAAGAGTTTTCTAAATTTGAATTTTACATGATTTTGCATTTTGAAGGTAAATCAAATTTCAAGGCTTTGCATTTTTATATTTTCAGCATTCTGGTCTATTTTCAGATTTTATTTTTATTTTTCTAACCCTTCTATTTTGTATATTATTTTAAAACTTCAATGATAAAAATAAAAATAAAAATAAATTAAAATACAAAAAATAAATATGTAGGTGTGAATAATGAACTTCAATATTTCATTCGAAATAATTTCTATCCCATTCCGAAGCCATTTCAAATTTATAAAAATTATTTAAAGTTGTTAAATGAGAGTTTTATAATTTCAAATTTTACATAATTTTGCATTTCGAAGGTAAATCAGATTTCAAGGCTTTGCATGCTTATATTTTTAGCATTTTGATCCATTTCCAAATTTTATTTTTATTTTTCTAACCCTTCTCTTTTCCAGATTGTATATTTTTTTCTTCAAAAATTAGGGTTTGGTCCCAGATGAAGGATCTAATGTTGATTACCCAACCAATAAAGAGACACACAAAGTAGATAATATGATTATCACTTCTTCTTTTTTTGAATTTACATGGTGGAATTGGTAGCCGCCACGAATCCGGGCAGGCTGTCTAGATTTTATGGTCGCCACAGTATTCTGTGTTGTCTGCCCTAGAAGCCACCACATAGATCTTCACGTAGTCCGTCCCTATAACCACCATGCCACAATCATTTTAAACCTTTTACGTCGCTGAAAGCACCAGGAAATGGAATATGATTATCACTTTTAAGGATTAGATGTTTATGATTATCTCTTTTAAATCTTAGAAACACACAATCAAATGATCAAAGAAGCACACAAGTAAACAATGTGATTATCTTCTTTAAGTTTTATATGTGAATCCATAAGTTGTTTGGTGTGTTTAGATTTTTTGTTGCTCTTGCTTTCTTGTTTGTGTTTTGGACTTAGAATAAGGGAACTCAACCAAAGTGGTGACTAGGGCCACTTGTGCCAAACATGAGGTCCTCAAAAGAGTCTAGGGTACACTTCTTAAAGCCCATAACTGATGCAGGAGCATCCAGTGACATCTGATGCAGAGGCATCCAGTTGCCGGAAATCCACTTCAGAAGAATCGGCTAAGGAAGAAAAATATTGCGATCTCATGACGTGTCGCGAAATTGCGACAAAAAATGGCAAGGAGAGCCAAGAGGAAAACCTGTCGTGATATCGCGATAGAAAAAGTGTCACGATATCGCGACACGATGAGGAGAGAGAAGGTGCGGGCTGAAAATGTCACGATTTCGTGACATGTCGTGAAATCGTGACCAGAAGCAGAGAATGGAGGCAGTAGGCGAAAGATGTCACGATTTTGTGACATGTAGCGAAATCGTGACCCAAAGCGCAAAAAGAAGCCAAGGAGGGAAATTGTCACGATTTCGTGACATGTCGCGAAATCGCGATCCGAAAGAGCAAGAAGGCACAGGGGAAAGAGAATGTCACCATTTCATGACGTGAAGAAGAAGAAGAAGCAGAAGGCATGGAGGAAGTGCAGAGCAGAAACTGTCATGATTTCGCTACATCACAAAATTGCGATAGTCGACAAGAGAGAGAAAATACCGCAAAAGGAGCCACAATTTTGTGGCATGTCGCAAAATTGTGACCATCGTAAAATCGTGACGTAAAGGCAAAAGCGAGGAAAGTAGGCGAGGAGGTCATGAAATCATGATAAAAAATGAAGCAAGGGGCTCGGTGGTGGAGTGGTCGTGATATCGCGACGTCGCGATATCACAACGTCGCGATGTCGCGATGAAAAGCGGAGCAAGTGGCTCAGAGGTGGAGTGGTCGCGATATCGCGATGTCGTGATGTCACGACGTAAAACGGAGCTGGGGGTTCGGTAGCGTAATGGTCACGATGTCACGATGTCATGATATCGCAACGTCGTGATATCGCGACAACTTATGAAGACTAATGCGAGGCAACAGTTTTGTCACGATGTCGCGACAACATTTGACAAACCAAGGCAAGGTGGGAGTTGGTCGCGATATCGCGACCAAAATGGGCAGGAAGCGCAGGGAAGCTGAACGTCGCGATATCACGACGGAGAGAGAAGAAGGCAAGGAAAGAGAAAGAGATGGCGGGAAAGCCGCGGTAGGCGGTATTTTTGGGGATCATTCCAGAATGACACGTGGCACCCAGAGAGCAGTCAAGGTGGACAAGAACCAAAAAGCATGGGGAACAAAAAGGATGGACGTGCAGAGAATCTGATAGGGAGCAGCGATGACAAGGCCATGCGGAGTGGGGTTTTAAATCGGGTTGGTGTCTTGATTTTTTTATTGAAGTTCCAGAGGGTCGGGGGCTCTGTAAAAACCTCATCTTTGTAATAAATCAGGTTGGTGTCTTGATTAATGCATGAGTTGATATTTAAGAGGGTCGAGGCCTCTATAAAAACCCAGTTTACTGTATTAGTCGGGTGGTGGATCGGAGAATAGATGCAGAAGGGTGATTGTGAAGACCAAGCCAAGCACTGGTCATTTGTAAGCCTACGGGCTTTTTGTAAGCGTATTTTCCATATTTAATACAGAGAAGATTTGGAATTCATGAGTGTGAGTCTGTGTCTATTTCTCGATCCCTCGTCAGTGGTATCAGAGCTAATGTTCCTGAGTGTGTAACAGATCGCCGGACGTGAGGCAGTTACACCAAGATCTATGGTAGGGTTCTGAGAGAGAGAGTGAGTTAGGTTCTTTGAGTGTGTAAGCAGATTCACCGAGCATGAGGCAGTTTATGCCAAGACCCTATAGAAAAATGCATACCCGAAGAAGTCGAGATAGCAAAGAAGATATGGTGCTAGAAGAAGAGTTCTTGGCATTGCAACAGTAATTTCAAGCCTTGCAGGAGGAGTGGCTCAACATAAAATTATGAGAGCAAGAGGAGCAGTGCAGAAGGCATGAATAAAGACAGAAAAGGAAAGATGTGGGAGTGCATCAGAAGCTAAAGAAGAAGAAGGCTGCATGCAAAGAAGAGTGCAACAGTGCCAAGATCTTCCTGGAAGAAGACAAAGATTTTTCTGGGCAAGAGGAGGAGTTGAAGCAGGCTATAGAAGAAGTATGCAGCAGTAAAATCTGTCTAGAGGAAGACAGAAGTTATGTGGACCAGAGAAGGGTTTGGAGCAGTCTGCAGAGGTAGAGGAATGTCTAGAGGTGTTGCAAGAGGCAGCAACCAGACCATGCAGAAGTGAAGATCACTTCTCCACTAACCTCGGGTGTCTGATGCAGGAGCATCTAGTGACATCTGATGCAGAGGCATCCAGTTGTGGGAAAGCCACTTTAGAAGAATTGGCTAAGGAAGAAAAATGTCATGATTTTACGATGTGTCGTGAAATCACGACAAAAAATGGCAAGGAGAGCCAGGAGGAAAACCTGTCGCGATATCGCGATAAAAAAAGTGTCACAATATCGTGACACGACGAGGAGAGAGAAGGTGTAGGCCAAAAATGTCATGATTTTATGACATGTTGCAAAATCATGACCAAAAGTGAAGAATGGAGGCAGCAGGCAGAAGATGTCGCGATTTCACGACATGTCACGAAATCACGACCCAAAGCGCAGAAAGAAGCCGAGGAGGGAAATTGTTGTGATTTCGTGACATGTCATGAAATCGTGACCCGAAAGAGCAAGAAGGAACAGGGGGAAGATAATGTCACAATTTTATGATGTGAAGAAGAAGAAGAAGAAGCAGAAGGCAAGGAGGAAGTGCAGAGCAAAAACTATCATGATTTTGCTACGTCGTGAAATCACGACGGTCAATAGGAGAGAGAAAGCAGGCGAGGAGGTCACGAAATCATGACGAAAAATGAAGCAAGGGGCTCGGTGGTGGAGTGGTCGCGATGTTGCGATGGAAAGTGGAGCATGTGGCTCGAAGGTGGAGTGGTCACGATGTCGCGACAACATTTGACAAACCAAGGCAAGGCGAGAGTTGGTCGCAATATCATGACATGTCACGATATCACGACCAAAATGGGTAGGAAGCACAGGGAAGCCAGAACGTCATGATATCGCGACATGTCACGATATCGCAACGGAGAGAGAAGGCAAGGAAAGAGAAAGAGATGGCAGGAAAGCTACGGCAGGTGGTATTTTCGGGGATCATTCCAGAATGACACGTGGCACCCAGAGAACAGTCAAGGCAGACAAGAACCAAAAAGCGTAGGGAACAAAAAGGATGGACACGCAGAGAATCTGACAGGGAGCGGCGATGACAGGGCCGTGCGGAGTGGGGTTTTAAATCAGGTTGGTGTCCCGATTTTCATGTTGAAGTTCCAGAGGGTCGGGGCCTCTATAAAAACCTAGTCTTTGTAATAAATCGGGTTGGTGTCCCGATTAATGCGTGAGTTGATGTTTAAGAGGGTCGGGGCCTCTATAAAAACCTAGTTTAATGTATTAGTCGGTGGTGGATCGAAGAATAGACGCAAAAGTGTGATTGTGAAGACCAAGCCGAGCGCTGGTCATTTGTAAGCCTGCGGGCTGTTTGTAAGCATATTTTCCAGATTTAATACAGATAATATTTGGAATTTGTGAGTGTGAGTCTGTGTCTGTTTCCCGGTCCCCCGTCAATAACGAGTGGAGGGTTCACCTAGATCTTCCACTCTGAAACAATAAGCATTTCTAACAATGGTAGGGATTTTGAACACCAGTGACCTATTCCATCTTGAGAGAGTGCCCTATTATATCTAAGGTATCGAGTGGGCAATCCAGTGAAAGGAGGTGAAATCCAATGCCATCAGTCTAAATTGGAGGTTGGTGATGAAATCCAACCTTACTAATGTTATTGTGATACATGCAAGTGTGTGTGGTTCCTTAAAATATTAAAGAAAGTAAACAATGAAGCACTTAATGATCTTTCACTACATGTAAGAAAATGATGTTTTACTTTCAAAAAAGCTAGATAAAAATAACCTACAAAATGCATTCCCTAAATTATAATCTATCCATTAGGTAGGCTACAAGTAATTAAACCATAGAGGTGCATTTCTACTTAGTTTTTTTTTAGTTTTTCTTCTAATTTTTATTTTTTTGTACTTACAAAAAAATTAAACCTATCTTCCTACCTTTCAAGCAATCAAGGGAAGCAAGAAAAACCAAATTTTAGCAAATTTGAATAGTAGAAATGAAAACTAAGGGTTTAGGAACTTACCTCGATGGCCTATAAGCTTATTGTTTCTATAATTTGGAGCAGAAAAGCTCCTATTTTGTGGTGGTTCCAAGGTGGTATGATGGCCATTTTGATGGTCATCCCAAGGTGATATAGTTATGCAACCATCCCTGGGTGGCACAAGTAGAAGTCTAGAGGTTGTTTTAGGCTAGAACGACCAGTACCTATAATAGAATCCAAGAAAAAATAAGGTTAAACCTTCAAATAAATCAATTGGAATAAGGTCCCATCGTGATCGCCACTGAAGTATGGGAAAAATAATGCACCTAACGATGCTAAACAAGATGCATCTATCGCTAATGTAGGATACGCATTACAAAATAAGCATTCAAGTAAACATGATAAGTAACAAAAATGTGATAAATGAAGTTTTATTTTATTATTTTGATGGATCAAACCATGGTTACATAAATATCCCCTTGAGGGCTCTATATTGATACACTTTTTTTCAAACTGGTGCCCAAGGATCAAATCCTTGCAGTAACTCGGGTGCACTTCCAATGTTCTTACTTGTACCCACAATTGAAGTGGGTGGGCCTATGATGCCTTCACTTGGTTCTTTTTTCTTCTCATCCTATGCTCCTTCCTCATGTGTTGTAAAACCTGCACCTACACACAAGGAAACTAGATTCGTTAAATAGCAAGTGTGAATTGTGAAACATGCAAAAACAATACATGCAACTATAAACTAGTAAGCGTAAATATGTAATGCACCTATCTAAAACAACTCCAAATGATTCTAAATCATATAGGCATGCATAAAATATTATTTTGAGAATATATAATTGAAAATAGAATATAAATTGCATCTAAACACTTATTAAGCCTACAAAACCCAAAATGAGCAATTTCATGCCCTAAACATATCTAAATCAAACCAAACATGGAAATAATATATAAAATAATATTTAAAGAGGACCCATGTGATTGTATTAACAAAATTAATCACAGATTCATGTGCATCTTTAGATGGTCCCCAGAAACCTACAAAATATTAAAAATATGATATCTCATTCAATATAACTCCAAATTGCATGAAATTTGGATAGTAAGTTCATAATATATCCTATAAATTAAAAATAGTAATAAAATCATACTTCAATACATCCTCATCCCTTTTACGGATGGTTGTGACTGTCACAAACTAAGGATCATCTTGGGGTGGGATGACCACCAACTCTATTGATTTTTTACCACCAATTCCTTTGTGAATTGGTCCAAAACTCTCTCAAATATGTTGTCATCAAATTTGGTGATGAAATTAACTCAATTGGTTCAATTTTGTAAACTAATTGTACCTATTGAATTACTCGAGAACCTCCTTCGCTAGGTAGGTATTTCAAAGGAAAAAAGGCACAAAGGTTGAGGGGAAATCTTAGCAACATTTCGTTGCAATGTCCTAAAACTCCTCTCTATGATTTGGATGGAAAATGGATCCACTTTATAGCCAAAGGAGGCTTATGGACAAATGGGCATGCAAGGGCATGCAGGGCAAGAGGTACCATTTTTCCTAAACATAGCATGCATTAGAGGAGGAAGAGAATCTCTCTTTTTGACCTCCATTCTATATCATGTCATAAGGATTTTGTACCCTTACACATGCATGCTCGAATAGGTAGGATAAATGGCATTTTTTGGGTGTCGTTTGTTCCAATTTTGAATTTTTTTGGGTCAATGACCCTAGCCATCCCACCCAAGGACAGTTTCTTGTGACCATCCCTGGGTGGGATGGTCATGCCTATGAGACCAGAACTTTCCATAAGTGGGATAGAACCTTCCAAAACATTGCATAAGTGGTTAAGACCACTATGTAACCTTTGAGGTCTACCCTAGGGGGCCATATGGTGTCAATTAGACCTTGTCTTGGTAATATAATCAGATTAACATGATTTTAGTATCTGTAGGAAGAATTTCGGATAAATATTTAAGAAAGACATCCCTAAACTCATTCAAAATAAGATACTATTGAAATAGAGCAAAGCTAGATTTAGTTTCTTCTTTTTTATTAGTTTGACTACATAAAGTTTACTAATTTTCTTAAAGCTCTTTTGACTTGCATTGCAATCATCAAGTGGGGTTCAAAGGTTGATGTACTACAATGGACACAGATTCATTGATTAAAACCATCTATGAATTCCAACCACCTCTCTTCAAAATTTAGCTAGGCTTTGTGGGCTTTTAGCCAATATAATCCTAGGACAATATTAAAGGCATGTAAAGGTGCTACATAAATATGTCAACTAATATTTCCTTAGGGTATATCTATTTGAGGGTCAAATAATAATTGGTTGACCATATAGGTCTGTCTTGAACCATACTCAACTTACCACCCATTTGCCATGATCCCAGGTTTAACAGGTATGTCCCTCAAAATACTAGTTTATATAAAGCTATCAGTTGCACCACTATCTATCAAAATATGAACATCTTTCTTGACCAGTTTTCCTTTTATAAGAAATGGAGTAGCTTGCCCTTAAAGGTTAGATTTACATGTAGCAGCATAGATCCTATGTGGGGCCTCTTCTGTTGGATTCTTCTTATTGACTCTCTATGGACACTGATTCACATAGTGATCCTGGGCTCCACAAACAAAGCATATATTAGGTCCTTTGTTCTTTTTTTTATCCCTTTCTCTATTTTGATTGTCATTATTTCCCTTGTCTAGAAAATTATTCCTTTTCTATTGAAAGTTTCTTCTATCTACCTACCCCTTATTTCCCTAAAACTTTCCTTTGTATGTTTTATCTCCTTTGTAATGACCACCATATCTATGTTTCTTATACTGATCTTTGCTCTCTCTTTTTTTTAAGCAAAAAACCCTTTTGGGGCTTGGCCCCTTTTATTTTCTTTAATAGGGGTCTGATTGTGGTCTTTTGGGGTTTGGATGTGGTTTTTTGGATCATTTTTTTTTGGTTTTGTTAACCAATTATTTTTGGTAGGGTGGATATTTGAACCTAGGACCTCCCTTGTGGGATTGCCCTCTCCTCTCCAACTCACCTACAACACCTAGGTGTTGATATTTTCTCTTATCCATCTCTAGGTATCTTCTTTTCTTAGGATCCTCTTTTTCAATTTTCTAGTAATAAACCTTTTCATTATTTTGACTTATCTCCTCATAGCGGGCAACATCATAAACAACTGTAAATGTTTTAGGTACTTTTATTCCAATAGGTGTTTCAAATTTGGGATGTAGTCCCATTACAAATTTTTGAGCCTCAAATTCCCCATTCTTATCATATTCTAGAGTGTATTTCATAAGTTGAACAAATCTTTGATAATATTCAATCCCAGTCATATTATCTTGGCATAAATTGGTGAATTCAATGTATTTATCAATATAAAATTATGGCATAATAAAATGATCATTAAATTCCCTTTCAAATTCCTACCAAGGAATGTCTGTAGCCTCCTTCTGTGTGATTTTCTTATAGGTGGTCCACCAATCTCTAGCTGGATCTACTAAATGCACCACTGCCCAAATTGTTTTGGATTCTGCACAAAGGGGATGGATTGAGAAATACCTTTCAGCCTCACTCAACCAATTAACGGTTGCTTTACCATCACCCTTTCCATCAAATTTTGAAATATCTAGTTTCTTAATTTATTTTTTCAACTCAACACCAACTTTTCTCCTTGAAGATCCTTTTGGAAATTAACTAAATTTTTTAGTTTCCTTACTTTTGGTAAGACTTTCAATAACCTTTTGTTGTTGAGTAATGATATCCTATTTTTGAGCCATTTGTGTCTTTTATTGATCCATATGCTCACTCATTTGAGCCCTTTGGATCTCCATTTGTTCTTGTTGTTGATTCGGTTTTTCTTGCATTAAATGAATCATTGTCATATTCTTATCATTTTGTGTAGCTCTTGCAGCTATTGGCCCTTTCTCTTTTCTTATAACATGCCAAGGTACTTCAGTTGTTTGAACTGACTCTCTCATGAGTCGTCTTAGTCCCTTCCTCAAGAATTTTACAATCTCCTCTTGCATATTAGCATTCACTCTTCTTAAGATTCCTACCATACCTAGTGACAAAATAGCTATGTCAAATCAATAGTTCATGTATTAAACCTAGGATTTTGCAACCTAGGCTCTGATACCAACTGTAACAACCCAAGTCTACTCACCTAGTTGTAAGAAAACATAAATATAAAATTTTGATTAATTTCAATAGCATAGTCACAAATTTACTGGTGTGCACCCAAATGATACACTTTGATGTAAACACACCCAACTTTGAATTAGTACCTAGGCATACATAATCACACTTCAATCATTTATACTACTACATGTGCTCAGGATCGACCAACTTCTCGTGATAGATTATCATTTATGAGATCTTTTTTCTCATTTCTCAAGTTTTCGTATCTTGACATGGGGTTGTCCTTCCAGGGTCCATAACACCTGGAAGGGTGGATGCACTAATTCCTTGTCTCATAGCATGTAGGACTTTAGATCTATGATCCAACTCTTGTCCTACTGGTCCACTGACCCAATTAATATAGTTAACCCATGCTTGAGTTAGTGTAGCTATGCTAGTACCTGATTATTGACTTTCACATAAAGTATTATCAAGGTCCACCAATTCTTTGATTTATTGGACTAGGTGTCCTAGATCAATTTCTATTTGAGGGTAATGTTGTCCATACCATTTACTATTGGACCTTCCAACCCCAATGACCAACTTCCTGGCCTTGAGTTTAGTTGGCAATTTTGCAACTGATGATGATCTTGAGAACCCTCACATACTACATCATACAACAACCTAGAACAATATCCTATACCATCGTTCATTACTATCGATAGCTAGGAATCCACTAACCTTGCTAGAGAATAGTTGTCCCCAATTCACAATAGTCACCACTACGCACTATTGGAGTTGGGTGAATGCACATCCTCCTTGATAGCATTAGCAGTTCATCCTACTCGATGAATGATTCGTAAACATTTAGGTTTGATATTTTCTTTTTGGTGGTTAACATCATGGGTTTCACAGGAATTCAATTTTATCCAAGGTTTACAAGTTAATATTTTATTAATTGATCGAATTTCAATTTACTTCAATGTAGAACATAATTTTAACATAGCTAAGGAAAACTTAACTAAGAAAAATATTAAGTATTTTAATTTGAATACTATCTCCTATAGCTTATAACAAAAATAAATTATTAAAAACTAAGTACAATCTATCTAAATTATTATTGGATCCTATATTTAATAAAAATAAAGCATAAATATGTGACATATAAAAGAACTAATTCGTTATTCAGTTGTTCGATTATTATTATAAAACAGACCCACATATCATATATCCGTAGTAGCAGTGTTCATCTAAACTTTTAACTTACTCTATTTACTTTAATTTAGTTTCTATGAAAATATCCCTTTTCTAAATTTAGTAAAAATATTTTTAAAACATAATTTACAACATATCAAAAGAACATAACATACTTTACATCCTCTGCACATTTTTATAAGAATTTTTAAATCAAGTTTAATCTATTAATACTTGATAAAAATAATTTAATAAGAATACTAATATAAAACTAATTCTATATTATTAATCTCATTAATAACTCATACTTATATTTACTATAAAGTAATCTATTATTAGACTTTATAACATAATGTAAAACTCTTTAGAAGAATATAAGAACTTTTAATATAAAAAAGATACCAAAAATAATTCGACGAAACTCTAAGGAATTCCTTATTATTGATCCTTCCTAAAAATTAGGGTTGAATTTCCACATCGCTCCAATAGTTTAAAAGTAATTTGAAAAATTGAATACTCCAATTAACAAGCATGTGCTAACGAAGCAAACATTTAAATCGAGCAATGAAGGAATACCATTTATCATCAGGCTTTGATTCTTTTATTAAAATATTTTCCCATAATATTAAAATCTCATACAACATAATTATTGATCCCAAAATCAAAGAATTAAAATCAACATATAAAATGAAGGGATTTGACTCATTTCCAAAGTACAAGTTTACTGTAATCTTGGTAGCAAGTGCTCTTTGCTAGTCCGATAAGAAATCATAGATACATTAATGAGTTCTGATTTTCTATGCACAGTTGAAAACAATGAGACTGCTTTATATTTAAAAGTTTTAAATAAATTGGTGTTCCCAAGAAAAAAAGAAATAAAAATTATGATATTAAACTAACGACGAGGAAGAAGCAACGTCAAAATATACAATTAAGTAGACAACACAATGGTTATATTAATACCAATATTTTTAATAATGATTATGATTCCTTAAAAAAAATACTTGACATCAACACTTTAAAACCAAATAGTTTATTTAGTATTATCTATTTTAGGGATTTGATCCAGCATTTACAAATTCCATTTAAAATTTTTCAACACTTTTCACAAAAAGATACATAAATCAACAACAAACACAATAGGATTCCACATTTCATTCATAATGTAATTTTCTGCCTACCTACAGTAAGATGCTAGTCGTAAATTAAGAAAAGAGTTTAATGAAGCTTTTTTAAGTCTGGTTCGATATTGATCAATCGCCAATTGCACAGAGAGGACAACATTCTTAATGAGTAGAAGTAGTTTTGAAACTACCAGCTTGAGAGTATCAAATATGAAATATTCAAACCTTTGTACCTAAGGTAGACAATATATTTTTATAAGAAAAATATGAAATTTATCAAGGATATAATCTGTGCGAAACAACATATATATTTAACTATAACAAAATTAATTTGAAATTTTTAACTTCAAAAATATCACATTCATGATTTTGACTATGGTATTCATTTTGCAAGGATGACTACAGTTTGTATTCTGATCATATTAAGACAAAAAATTTATGCCAAAAATTAAAATGCCAAAATTAAATGCATGGGTGTGAAGAATGAGCTTCAATATTTCATTCAAAACAATTCGATCCCATTTCAAATTTGTAAAAATTATTTAAAGTTGTTATATAAGATTTTTTATAATTTCAAATTTTACAATATTTCACATTTCGAATGTAAATCAGATTTGAAGGCTTGCCATGTTTATATTTTCAGTATTATGGTCCATTTCCAGAATTTATTTTTATTTTTCTAAACCATCTCTTTTGTAGATTATTTTAAAACTTCAGTGATTAAAAAAAATTAAAATGCCAAAAATAAATACATGGGTGTGAATAATGAGCTTCAATCTTTCATTCTAAACAATTCAATTTCATTCTGAAGCCATTTCGAATTTAAAAAAATTATTCAAAGTTGTTATATAAGAGTTTTATAATTTCACATTTTGAAGGTAAAGCAGATTTCAAGGCTTTGCATGTTTATATTTTTAGCATTCTGGTCCATTTCCAGATTTTATTTTTATTTTTCTAACCTTTTTATTTTGCAGATTATTTTAAAACTTTGACGATTGAAAAAAAATAAAATGCCAAAAATAAATACGTGGGTGTGAAGAATGATTTTCAATATTTCATTCGAAATAATTTCGATCCCATTCTAAAGCTATTTTAAATTTATAAAAATTATTTAAAGTTGTTATTATATGAGAGCTTTATAATTTCATATTTTACATAATTTTGCATTTCAAAGGTAAATCAGATTTCAAGGCTTGAATCTTTATATTTTTCAACATTCTGGTCCATTTCCATATTTTATTTTTATTTTTCTAACCCCTCTTTTGTAGATTATTTTAAAACTTCATCAATTAAAATAAAAATAAAAAATAAATAAAATACCAAAAATAAATACATGGGTGTGAAGAATGAACTTCTCTTTTGCAAATTATTTTAAAACTTCAATGATTAAAATAAAAATTAAAAATTAAAAATAAAATGCCAAAAATAAATATGTAGGTGAGAATAATGAGATTCAATCTTTCATTCGAAACAATTTCAATATCATTTCAAAGCCATTTTGAATTTATAAAAATTATTTAAAGTTGTTATATGAGAGTTTTACAATTTTAGATTTTACATAATTTTGCATGTCAAAGGTAAATCAAATTTCAAGGCTTTACATGCTTATATTTTCAGCATTTTGATCCATTTCCAGATTTTATCTTTATTTTTCTAACCATTCTCTTTGTAGATTTTTTTTTTGAAAAATTAGGGTTTGGTCCCAAATGAAGGATCTAATGTTGATTACCCAACCAATAAAGAGACACACAAAGTAGACAATATGATTATCTCTTTTAAGGATTAGATGTGTATGATTATCTCTTTTAAATCTTAGAAACACATAATCAAATGATCAAAGAAGCACACAAGCAAACAATGTGATTATCTCCTTTAAGTTTTAGATGTGAATCCTTAAGTTGTTTGGTATGTTTATATTTATTGTTTCTCTTGCTTTCTTATTCTTGTTTTGGACTTAGAATGAGGGAACTCAACCAAAGTGGTGACTAGGGCCACTAGTTCCAAACATGAGGTCCTCAAAACAGTCTAGGGTACACCGCTTAAAACCCACAATGAGTGGAGGGTTCGCCTAGCTCTTCCACTTTGAAATGATAAGAATTTCCAATAGTGGGAGGGAGTTTGAACACCAGTGACATATTCCATCTTGAGAGAGTGTCTTATTCTATCTAAGGTGTTGAGTGGGCAAGCTGGTGAAGGAGGTGAAATTCAACGTTACTGGTCTGAATTGGAGGTTGGTGATAAAATCCAACCTTACCGATGTTATTGTGATACGTGCAAGTGTGTGTGGTTCCTTTTAAGCTTAAAAAAAGTAAATAATGAAGCACTCAATGATATTTCACTAAATGCAAGAAAATGATGTTTTACTTTTAAAAAAGCTAGATAAAAAGCAACCTACAAAATACATTCCCTAAATGATAACCTACCGATTAGGTAGGCTACAAGCTATCAAACCATAAAGGTGCATTTCTACTTAGTTCCTTTTTAGTTTTTCTTCTTATTTTTATTTTTTTTTGTGCTTATAAAAAATGAAACCTATCTTCCTACCTTTCAATCAGTCAAGGGAAGCAAGAAAAACCAAATTTCAACAAAATTGAACAATAGAAATGAAAAATGAGGGTTTAGGCACTTACCTCAATGGCCTATAAGATTGTTTTTTCTATAATTTGGAGTAGAAAAGCTCATGTTTTGTGGTCGTCCCATAGTGGGATGGTTATGAAACCGTCCCTAGGCGGCACACGTAGCATCTAGAGGCCATTTTAGGCTAGAATGACCAGTACCTACAATAGAAGCCAAAAAAAACAAGGTTAAACCTTTAATTAAATCAATTGGGACAAGGTCCCATCATGATCACCACTTAAGTATGGGAAAAATGGTGCACCTAACGATGTTAAACAAGATGCATCTATCACTAATGTAGGATAAGCATTACAAAAGAAGCATTCAATTAAATGTGATAAGATAAGCAAAATGCAAGAAATAAAGTTTTCTTTTATTATTTTGATGGATCAAACCACGATTACATAAATTTCCCCTTGAGAGCTCTAGATTGATACACTTTTTTACAAAATGGTGCCCAAGGATCAAATATTTGCAATAACTCGGGTGCACTTCAAATTTTCTTCCTTGTACCCACAATTGAAGTGGGCGAACCTACGATGCCATGGCTTGGTTATTTGGTTTTTTTATCCTATCCTCCTTCCTCATGCACTGTAAAACCTACACCTACACACAAGGAAACCAGATTTGTTAAATAGCAAGTACAAATTATAAAACATGCAAAAGCAATACATGCAACTATAGAATAGAAAGTGTAAATATGTAATGCACCTATCTAAAATAAATCCAAATGATTCCAAATCATAAAGGCATACATAAAAGATGGTTTTGGAAATATTTAATTGAAAAAAATAGAAATTGTATCTGAACCAATGTTACATTTATAGTACGGTTATTAAACCTACAAAATCCAAAATGAGTAATTTATAGCCTTAAACATCTCCAAAACACACCAAACATGTAAAACATATTAAAATGATATTTAAAGAGGACCCATGTGATTATATTTGTAAAATTAATTACATATTCATGTGCACCTTTAGTTAGGCCTCGTAAACCTGTAAAATCTTAAAAATATGATATCTCACTCAATATAACTCCAAATTGTATGAATTTTGAATAGTAGGTTCATAATCTATCCTAGAATAATCCTAATAAAAAAATTAATGAAATCATGCCTAAATATATCCTCATCCCTTGCAAGGACGGTTGCGACTATCACAAACTAGGGACCATTCTGGAGTGGGACGGCCACTAGCTCTGTTGATTTTTTGCCATAAATTCCTTTATGAATTTGTCCAAAACTCTCTCAAAGATGTCATAAAATTTAGGGGTGAAATTCACTTAATTGGTTCGATTTTGTAAACTAATGGCGCATCTTGAATAACTTAAGAACCTCCTTCGCTCCATAGAGATTTTGAGAGAAAAAGGACACAAAGGTTGAGGGGAGATATTAGGAGCACTTTGTTGCAATGTCCTAAACCTCCTCTCTATGATTTGGGTGGAAAATAGATTCACTTTATAGCCATAGGAGGCTTATGGGCAAATGGGCATGCAAGGGCATGTAGGGCAAGAGGTACCATTTGTCCCAAACTTAGAATGCATTGTATGGGAAGAGAATCTCCCTTTTAGGCCTCCATTTTGTAGTATGTCATAAGGATTCTATGCCCTCATACCCACATGCTCGAATAGGCAAGATAAATCTTATTTTATGGGTGTCATTTATCCCAATTTAGAATTTTTGTGGATCAAAGACCCTAGCTATCACACCCAGGGACAGTTGCTTGTGACCATCCCTGGGTGGGACGGTCATGATCTGTATTCATATTTGGGTGGGATGGTCATGCTTATGAGGCCAAAAATTCCCAAAAATGGGATAGAACCTTCCAAAACCTTGTAGAAGTGGTTAAGACCACTATGTAACCTTCCAAGGTTTGGTCCAAGATGAAGGATCTGATGTTGATTACCCAACCAATAAATAGACACACAAAGTAGACAATATGATTATCTCTTTTAAGGATTAGATGTGTATGATTATCTCTTTTAAATCTTAGAAACACATAATCAAATGATCAAAGAAGCACACAAGCAAACAATGTGATTATCTCCTTTAAGTTTTAGATGTGAATCCCTAAGTTGTTTGGTATGTTTAGGTTTATTGTTGCTCTTGCTTTCTTATTTGTTTTTTGGACTTAGAATGAGGGAACTCAACCAAAGTGGTGACTAGGGCCACTAGTTCCAAACATGAGGTCCTCAAAACAGTCTAGGGTACACCGCTTAAAATCCATAATGAGTGGAGGGTTCGCCTAGCTCTTCCACTTTGAAATGATAAGCATTTCCAATAGTGGGAGGGAGTTTGAAAACCAGTGACCTATTCCATCTTGAGAGAGTGTCTTATTCTATCTAAGGTGTTGAGTGGGCAAGCTGGTGAAGGAGGTGAAATCCAACGTTACTGGTCTAAATTGGAGGTTGGTGATAAAATCCAACCTTACCAATGTTATTGTGATACGTGCAAGTGTGTGTGGTTCCTTTTAAGCTTAAAAAAAGTAAATAATGAAGCACTCAATGATATTTCACTAAATGCAAGAAACTGATGTTTTACTTTTAAAAAAGATAGATAAAAAGCAACCTACAAAATGCATTCTCTAAATAATAACATACCCATTAGGTAGGCTATAAGCAATCAAACCATAAAGATGCATTTCTACTTAGTTAATTTTTAGTTTTTCTTATTTTTTTGTTTTTTTTGTGCTTATAAAAAATGAAAACTATATTCCTATCTTTCAAGCAATCAAGGGAAGCAAGAAAAACCAAATTTCAACAAATTTGAACAACAGAAATGAAAACTGAGGGTTTAGGCACTTACCTTGATGGCCTATAAGCTTGTTGTTTCTAGAATTTGGAGCATAAAAGCTCCTATTTTGTGTTTTTCCCAAGGTGGGATGGTGGCCAGTTTGATGGTCATCCTAGGGTGGGATGGTTATGCAACCATCCCTGGGTGGCACAAGTAGCATCTAGAGGTCATTTTAGGCTAGAATGACTAGTACCTGCAATAGAAGCCAAGAAAAAAAACAAGGTTAAACCTTCAATTAAATAAACTGGGACAAGGTCCCATCATGATCACCACTAAAGTATGGGAAAAATGGTGCACCTAACGATGCTAAATAAGATGCATATATCGCTAATGTAGTATAAGCATTACAAAAGAATCATTCAAGTAAACGTGATAAGATAAGCAAAATGTGAGAAATAAAATTTTCTTTTATTATTTTTATGTATCAAACCATGGTTACATAAATTTCCCCTTGAGGGCTCTAGATTGATACACTTGTTTACAAAATGGTGCCCAAGGATCAAATCCTTGCAATAACTCGAGTGCACTTCCAATGTTCTTCCTTGTACCCACAATTTAAGTGGATGGGCCTACAATGCCACTGTTTGGTTCTTTGGTCTTCTAATCCTATGCTCCTTCCTCATGCACTATAAAACCTACACCTATACATAAGGAAACTAGATTCATTAAATAGCAAGTGTGAATTATGAAACATGCAAAATAAATACATGCAACTATAGACTAGAAAGTGTAAATATGTAATGCACCTATCTAAAATAACTCCAAATGATTCCAAATCATATATACATACATAAAATATTATTTTAGGAAGATATAATTGAAAAAAATAAAAATTGCATCCGAATCAATGTCGCATTCGCAGTACACTTATTAAACCTACAAAATAAAAAATGAGCAATTTCTAGCCTTAAACATCTCCAAATCACACCAAACTTGTACAACATATATAAAATGATATTTAAAGAGGACCCGTGTGATTATATTTGTAAAATTAGTCACATATTCATGTGCACCTTCAGATAGGCCCTATAAACCTACAAAATCTTAAAAATGTGATATCTCACACAATATAACTCCAAATTGCATGAAATTTTAATAGTATGTTCATAATCTATCCTAGAATAATCCTATTAAAAAATAGTAATGAAATAATGCTTCAATATATCCTCATAACTTTCAGGGATTATTGCAACTATCATAAACTAGGGACCATCCTAGGGTGGGACGACCACTAGCTCTGTTGATTTTTTGCCACAAATTCCTCTATAAATTGGTCCAAAACTCTCTCAAAGATGTTGTCATAAAATTTAGGGGTGAAATTCACTTAATTGGTTTCATTTTGTAAACTAATTGTGCCTCTTTAATCACTCGAGAACCTCCTTCACTCGATAGAAATTTTGAGAGAAAAAGGACATAAAGGTTGAGGGTAAATCTTAGGAGCACTTTGTTTGAATTTCCTAAACCTCCTATCTATGATTTGGGTGTAAAATAGATTCACTTTATAGCCATAGTATGCTTATGGTCAAGGGCATGCAAGGTAAGAGGTATCATTTATTCCAAAATTAGCATGCATTGGACAGGGAAGAGAATCTCCCTTTTTGGCCTCCATTTTGTAGCATGTCATAAGGATTCTATGCCCTCAGACCTGCATTCTTGAATGGGTAAGATAAATGGCAGTTTTTGGGTGCCATTTATCCCAATTTTGAATTTTTATGGGTCAAAGACCCTAGCTGTCCCACCCAGGGATGGTTGCTTATGACCATCCCTAGGTGGGATGGTCATGATATGTATTCATCCCTGGGTGGGACGGTCATACCTATGAGGCAAAAACTTCTCAAAAGTGGAATAGAACCTCCCAAAACCTTGCAAAATTGGTTAAGACCATTGTGTAACCTCTGAGGGCTGCCCTAGGGGTCATATGGTATCAATTAGACCTTTCCTTAGTAATCTAATTAGATTGACATAATATTAGTATTTACAGGAGGAATTTTAGGTAGATCTTCAGGAAAGACATCCCTAAACTCATTCAAAATAGGATATTTTTGAAACAGAGCAGAGCTAGACTTAATTTACTCACTCTTATTAGTTTGACTACATAAAGTTTACACCCTTTCCTTAAATCTCTTTTGACTTGCATTGTAGTCATCAAGTGGGGTTCAAATGTTGCTCTACTATAATGGACATAGATTCATTGATTAAAACCATCTATGAAGTCCAACCACCTCTCTTCAAAATTTAGTAAGGCTTTGTGGGATTTTAGCCAATCTACTCCTAGGACAATATCAAAGGCATGTAAAGGTGATACATAAATATGCCAACTAATATTTCCTTAAGGTATATCTATTTGAGGATCAAATAAACATTGGTTGACCATATAAGTCTGTCCTGAACCATACTCAACTTACTTCTTGTTTGTCATGATCCCAAGTTTAACCGATATGTCCCTCAAAATACTAGTTGATATAAATTTATCATTTGTACCACTATCTATCAAAATATGAACATCTTTCTTGCCCAATTTTCCTTTTATAATAAATGGAGTAGCTTGCCCTAAAAGGTTAGATTTACCTGTAGTATAATATATTCTATGTGGGGCCTCTTCTATTGGATTCTTCTTATCGGATCTCTATGGACACTAATTCACATAGTGATCCTAGGCTCTGTAAACAAATCATATATTATATCCTTTATTATTTTGTTTATCCCCTTCCTTATTTTGATTTTTATTCTTTCCCTTGTCTGGAAAATTATTCCTTTTCTCTTGAAAGTTTCTTCTATCTACATGCCCCTTATTTTCTCGAAACTTTCCTTAGTATCTGGTAACTCCTTTGTAACGACCACCATATCTATATTTCTTATACTGATATTTACCCTTATCCATTTTTGGGTATCTTCTTTTCTTAGGATCCTCTTGTTTAATTTTATGGTAACAAACCTTTGCATTCTTTTGACTTATCTCCTCATAGGAGGCAACATCATAAGAAATTGTCAAGGTTTTAGGTACTTTTCTTCCAATAGGTGTTCCAAATTTGGGATGTATTCCCATTAAAAAATTTTGAGCCTTGAATTCCTCATGTTTATCATATTCTAGAGCATATTTCAAAAGTTGAACAAATCTTTGATAGTATTCAATCACAATCATGTTATCTTGGCATAAATTGGTGAATTCAATGTATTTCTCAATATAAAATTATGGCATAAGAAAATGATCCTTAAATTCCCTTTCAAATTTCTCCCAAAGAATGTCTATAGCCTTCTTCTGTGTGATTTTCTTATAGGTGGTCCACCAATATCTAGCTGGACCTACTAAATGTGCCACTACCCAAGTTATTTTGGATTCCATACAAAGGGGCTGGATTGAGAAATATCCTTCAGCCTCACTCAACCAATTAACGACTACTTTGTCATCACTCTTTCTATTAAATTTGGAAATATCTAATTTCTTAATTTATTTTTTCAAATCAAAACCAAATTTTCTCCTCAAAGATCCTTTTGGAAATTCACTGACTTTTTTAGTTTCCTTACTTTTGGTAAGACTTTCAATAACCTTCTCTTATTGAGTACTGATCTCTTGTTACCAAGCCATTTGTACCTTTTTTTGATCCATATGCTCACTCATTTGAGCCCTTTGGATCTCCATTTTTTCTCACTGTTGATTCAGTTGTTCTTACATTAACTAAATTATTTTTTTCATATTCTCATCATTCTTTGTAGCTCTTGCAGCTACTGGCTCTTTCTCTTTTCTTATAACATGTCGAGGTACTTTGGTTGTTTGAAATGACTCCCTCATGAGTCATATTAGTCCCCTCCTTGGGACTTTTGTAATATCCTCTTACAGATTAGCATTCGCTCTTCTTGAGATTCCCACCATACCTAGTGACAAAAGAGTTATGTCAATTCAATAGTTCTTTTTTATAACCTAGGGTTTTGCAACCTAGGCTCTGATACCAATTTTAAAAACCCAAGTCTACTCACCTGGTTGTAAGAAAATATAAATATAAAATTTTAATTAAATTCAATAGCATAGTCACAAATTGACTGATATGCACCCAAATGATACACTTTGACATAAACACACCCAAATTTGAATTAGTACCTAGGCATATATGATCACACTTCAAGAATTTATACTACTATAGACAGTATCTCAAGTGCTCAGGATTGGCCAACTTCCCATGGTAGGTTTTCATTTAAGAGATCTTTTTTTCTCCTTTCTCAAGTTTTTGGATCTCAATATGGGTTTGTCCTTCCAAGGCCCATAACACCTAGAAGTGTGGATGCACCAATTCCCCATATCATAGCATGGAGGACTTTATATCTATGATCCAAATCTTGTCCTACTGTTCCACTGACCCAATTAATATAGTTAACCCATGCTTGAGTTAGCGTAGCTATGTTAGTGCTTGAATATTGACTTTCACCTAAATTATTATCAAGGTCCATCAATTCTCTGGTTTATTGGACCAGGTGTTCCAAATCAATTTTCAATTGATGGTAATTTTACCCATATCATCTATCGCTGGACCTTCCAACCCCAAGGACCAACTCCCTAACCTTGATTTTAGTTAGAAATTTTACAATTGGTGATGATCTTGAGAACCCTCACATACTACATAATACAACAACATATAATGATATCTCATACCATCGTTTTTTACTCTCAATAGCTAGGAATATACTAACCCTTCTAGAGAATAGTTGTTCCCGATTCACAATAGTCACCATTGCACACTATTAGAGTTGGTTGAATGCACATCCTCCTCGATGGTATTAGCAGGTCATCCTACTCGATGAATGTTTTGTAAACATATAGGTTTGATATTTTCCTTTTGGTAGTTAACATCATGGGTTTCATAGGAATTCAAGTTTATCTAAGGTTTACAACTTAATATTTTATTAATTGATCAAATTCCAATTTACTTCAATGTAGAACATAATGTTAACATAGCTAAGGAAAAATCAACTAAGCAAAATATTAAGTATTTTAATTTGAATACTATCTTCTATAGCTTATAACAAAAATAAACTATTAAATACTAAGTACAATCTATCTAAATTATTATTGGATCCTATCTTTAATCAAAATAAAGCATAAATATGTGACATATAAAAGAACTAATTTTTTATTCAGTTGTTCAATTATTATTATAAAACAAACCCACATATCATATATCCATAGTAGCAGTGTTCATCTAAACTTTAAACTTATTCTATTTACTTTAAGTTAGTTTCTATAAAAATATCCATTTTCTAAATTTAGTAAAAATATTTTAAAAACATAATTTATAGCATATCAAAAGAACATAACATACTTTTACATCCTTTGCACATTTTTATAAGATTTTTTAAATAAAGCTTAATCTATTAATACTTGATAAAAATAATTTAATAAGAATACTAATATAAAACTAATTCTATATTATTAATCTCGTTAACAACTCATACTTATATTTACTATAAACTAATCTATTATTAGACTTTATAACATAATGTAAAACTCTTTAGAATAATATAAAAACTTTTAATATAAAAAAACTACCAAAAATAATCCGATGAAACTCTAAGGAATTCCTTATTATTGACCCTTCTTAAAAAGTAGGGTTGAATTTCCACATCGCTCCAATAGTTTAAAAGTAAGTTGAAAAATTGAATACTCCAATTAACAAGCATATGCTAACGAAGCAAACATTTAAATCGAGCAATGAAGGAATGCCATTTATCATCAAGCTTTGATTATTTTATTTTATTTAATTATTTTCCTACAATATTAAAAATTCATACGACATAATTATTGATCCCAAAATAAAAGAATTAAAATCATAGTATAAAATGAAGGGATTTGACTCATTTCCAAAGTACGGGTTTACTGCAATCTTGGTAGCAAGTGCTCTTCGCTAGTCTGATAAGAAATCATAGATACATTAATCAATTCTAATTTTCTATGCATGGTATAAAACAACGAGACTGGTTTCGATTTAAAAGTTTTAAATAAATTGGTGTTCCCAAGGCAAAAAGACATCAACATTATAATATTAAACTAATGACAAGGAAGAAACAACGTTGAAATATACAATTGAGTAGACAACACAATGGTTATATTAATACCAATATTTTCAAAAATGACTATGATTCCTTCAAAAAAGTACTTGACAACAACACTTTAAAACCAAATAGTTTATTTAGTATTATCTAGTTTAGGGAGTTGATCCAACATCTAAAATTTCCATTTAAAAGTTTTCAACACTTTCCACAGAAGGATACGTAAATCAACCACAAACACAATAGGATTCCACATTTCATTCATAATGCAATTTTCTTCCTACCTACAGTAAGATGCTATTCGTGAATTAAGAAAAGAGTTTAATGAAGTTTTTTAAATTCTGGTTCAATATTGATCAACCACCAATTGCACAGAGAGGACGACATTCTTAGTGAGTAGAAGTAGTTTTAAAACTACCAGCTTGAGAGTATAAAATATGAAATATTCAAACCTTTGTACCCAAGGTAGACAATATAATTTTATAAGAAAAATATGAAATTTATCCAGGATATCATTCTTGCGAAACAACATATATCTTTAACTATAAAAAAATTAATTTGAAACCTTTAACTTCAAAATATCACATTCATGATTTTGATTGTGGTATTCATTTTGCAAGGACGAATACAATTTTTATTATGATCATATTAAGACTATAAAATACATTTGGTACAATCTCCAAGTTACATATCTATTAATTTAGATTTTTCCCATCTTCTAGTACACTGATTGGTAGAATTATCAGGTCGTTTCACTGACATATTCCGCAGTGAGAGAAAGTGGGACAAGAGCAGTTACAAATATTCAAGTGGCACAATGGTAGCTTGGTGTCATTGAAGACCACCACTAATCAATATTTCACTTGGATGGATGGATGAACAAGATTGAAAAATATCAAGAAGGATGCTAAATATTTGTATTTACAAAGAAAATTGAAGAAGACCCATAAAATGAATATCAAGAATTCAAATTTTTTATGCAAAAAGATGTACATGTCTAGTTATAGCATCTCAATTGAGATGATAATTGAATATGTTTGTAAAATATCAAGCTCTAAAAGATATTTATGATTTTTCAAGGGTGGGGGACCCAAGTACAACCCCTTTTCTCAAGAAAAAAAATATTTTTAAATAGAAAAGGAAATGAAAAATATTTTTGAAAAAATGGTAAGCTATAGATGGCTTAATTTACCTGACAACATATGTAATATTTTATTATTTTTATGGGAGTGACCTCCAATAGAATCTACATATCTCTTGGAGGTCAATAAAGAAGAGAATTTACAGAAAAAGCAGAATCTATTCAGACATATCATATTATTGAATATGTTTGTTTAAAATATATCTCTAAGAGTAATCATATGGTCAATTGTAAATGTTTGGTTCTAAAACCAACTTGACAAGGATCCTTTAATTCTTTTCCCATTTATTGATTTTTTTATAATAAAATATCAAATAGCTTAGAAAAAGAGGTTCACCATAATTATTTTATAATTTCTTACATTATTTATCTTTTTATTTTTTTAGATAGGTATAACCTTGTTGCTAATTTGGAGTAAAATAATTTCATATTATTTTATTAAATATGTACCTCTCCATCTAATAATATTAGCTACCAAATCATGTGGATTGTGTTCTTTTCCATTATCAAGATTTTTAAGCGCTTGTTTTGACATCACATTTTTAAATAACTTTGAGGTTCTTGGTAGAAAAATCATCTTATGATTAATTTTCACATATTATTTTTTATATATTTCATAAACATATGCTATTTGTAATTTGGTATTTGGAATTTTTGTCCATTGGAGGATGGTAACATTTTGCATGTTTAATGGATTGACACATGGTATTGGTATTGGTTGTAGTTTTGTCATTTCATGGGAAGCATGTTGTATTAGAATACGGTTCTTAGCTCTTCATTATTATCGTGTATTTTTTGCTAAGACAAGTGTAGGGAATAGTAATTAAAAAGCTTTTATACATGCTCAAAATCATTCCTACAATGATATATTTGTCAAAGGTAGCCTACAAGTGTTTCAAAATCTTCCCAACCATGATTTTCTAATTGCTTTTTTTTCTTCCTTTGAATTATTTACTTGTTCTAAAGAACATGCCAAATATAATAGTAGTGAGGTTGTGGATTTGATATTATTTTATTTCATTTATATGATACGAGGTCAAATTATATAATTTTGGTTGTGTGCCATACTTTAATTTAAAGGTGAATCTATTTGATTTCATTTGTATGATACGAGACTATAAAATGTTAGTGCCAATTGCTAGTTCTATTGTTTCATTAGAGGTATTTATTATTGTGATTATATCAAAATTTCGTATTCAACTTGCATTCAAATTTAACTCTATTTGTCTCAATTATTGAGTAGATATCAGTTTATTTGAATGAGATTTTGAGGATCAAAATCCTCTCACTAGGGAGTTGTGGTCATGATTTGAATTTGGATTATTGATTGAAATTATTCATTCCCAACCACTTGCTCTAAAGTCCAAACGAGTTTTCTAATTATCTTTTAAATCTTATAGAAGCTAGTAATTTATTTAAGATATAAGGATCCAAAAAAACATGCAATAATGTCTAAGGAATAATTAGATAGACATTAATATATATTTTTAATAAGCTATGTGTGGCTTCTATTAGGTACCACTCCTATTAAAACAACAAAATATTACAATACCATCAAGCTAATTAAACCATATCTACAATGTATTTTTATCAAAGATATTCTTTGTTTACCTTCATATCCAAGATATTCTTCGTTTATCTTCCTATCCAAGATATTCTTTAAATTGTTGTGTTTATACAATAAACTCCTTAATAATATTTTTAAAGAGACATAGAATCTCTTTTGGCTAGTTAAATTTTAGAATTTAAAATTTTCCAATACAAAAATCAGTAACACAAATAGCTAAAATATATGTTGCCTATTTTCCATCTCTATAAATATGTTGGCTATAACAACCTATAAATTTCTTGATACCTTTTCTTAGGGGTATTATTCATGCCCCCAATATTCCAAGATATCATTTTTATCATCACCTTCTATTTTTATTTGTAGGCTTATCCTCACTTCATGCTTCTGATATTTGCCTTTGTTTTCCCATATCAATATCCCTCTAAGTTTCATTTTCTCTTTGTTTTTACTTCTTGGGTATTCCTTTCCTTTTTCATTCCCATCAACGTTTTCATATTTATAAATCTCTTTAATTTTTCATATTGTTCATAGAGAGACTTATCATTTGTAGGTTTTTATTACTCCAAATTATTTGAAGTGCAATGAATAACCTCAAAAGTATTTTTTTATGTTACCTTTGAAACCCTAAAGTGCAAGGACTTTCCTCCATAACAATTACCTTCTTATGCTACCCTAAAAACCTTAAATTGCTATGTATATCCTCCATTATTATTTATTAATTGTGTTGCTCTTGAAATACTTAAGTGTAGGGGATAATATCTACACTACTTTCATTCCTATTACAAGGAGATAATTTTATACTACTCAAGGAAAATCAGGAAGATTTACCTATAGTAAACTTGACCTCTTCCACATTTGTTTTAAAAATTTCCTCCACTTCTTCCTTTGCACTTTTTTCCTTTTGAATTTGAATTTGCATATTATACTTTGTTATCCCTTATATCCATCTTTTTTTCTTCTAACAATTAATCTGAGTGAACTCTTATGGACTTTGTAATCTAATATTGTAAGTAGGATTTCTTTGCTTTTTTTTGGAGTGGAGTATACTTAATCTAAGCTAGTTTCTACTATAGTATAATTTCTTTGCTTTATTCTTAAGTTTATCTCATGACCAAATTTTTTAATCTCTTTCTTTCATTTTCACTTTTTAATCTCTTTCCATGTGTCTATTCTCATAATAATTGTAACATCAAGAGACAATGTTTTCATAATCCATTTGTTGATCCCATCCTTTTGATTTAGATTTAATCTTAATAGATTGTGACAAATGTTTTGAAATATCCAAAGCAACAAATATTGAGGTATATACAACATGCTTATGCTTTCTAGTAGTTCATACCTCCTTGATGAACTCCCCTAGGGTATTTCCAATATTCTACAAAACATCCTTCTTGATTTGTTGATACATAAGTATAAAAAGTCTAACCCAACCTAGATATTTTTAATAGTTTATATCTCAACATAAAAATTCTCACTCCATAGTCTTAAATATAGGGTATACCTCCCTCTAAACAATATGCCAACACTCATTATTTTATCCTTGATTTTTGAACTAGAAAAGATGATGAGAACAAAAAACATTTAGGAATAAAATTCATGGAGTAATTTGAATTGAATTCCTACTTATACTTGATCTAATTTTGAACCTCCAAGAATGTTGGCTAATATCCATAAAACTTATATATTAACCTTTTGCTTTTAATAACCATTATATCATGCTTAAGCATCTCATATTTAATAATCACTTTTGGCATAATATTTTCTTCTTATATCAGGCTTGCCATACATTTGTTCTTCTTATTGTCTCCAATTTGGGCATCCTTACTACCAATTAGGGCTTTCAAATTTAAATTTCCTTCCATGCTACCTAGCTTTTCCTCATATGATTTTTTTTTTGTTTAAATTTCCCCAAATATTTGAAGCAAGAAAATTTGACATTCACTCCTAACTCACACTCGCTCCCAAATCACACATTAATAATCTTGTAAGAAAGTAATTCATTGTATTTTACCATAATAATGCTAATTATGTTTTCAAATGATATTTTTAATGAAAAGTTGGTTATATTGGATTGAAATGTACTCAATCCATTTCTTCATTATAACCATGTTATTATTGTAGCATAACAATTTTTTTCTCAAGATATGTATCATAATTAAATCTTAATAAATTATCTGTCAACAAAAAAATTCTCAAAAATATTTTTTTTCAAAATATCTTTAGTTAAGTATAATCATAACTAATATAAATTATTTTATTTTTTGTACAAACTAATATCCACCACATTTCATTTAAAAAAACCATAATTACAATAAACAAATACCTTAGAAATAATAATACGCACCAAGAAAAAGGTGCAAACATATTCTCTAATATTTTTAATTTAATATTATTTTAAAATTAACATAATAATTGTTTTTTAATAAACTTAAATTAACATAATTATTAAATAAATAGATCAAAATAATTATAGCTTAATATTAATAATTTATCAAATGGAATGAGAATTAAATTTCTTATTTTTTAAAGAGAAAACTCATGTTTAAATATTGTCAAATAATATATACATAATTACTAAGTTAGAGTCCAACACTACATAATCTTGAGTTAAACTTGTTTCAATTCCATATAACCTATTAAAAACATATCAATAATTTACTTATCACCTCTTTTAAGGAGTAAATTCAAGTTCAAATCTTGCCAAACAATATATACATAGTTGCTAAACTATTGTCCCACCACTATATAGGTTTGAGTTCTAACTAGTTTCAATTGTACAACTTGAGTGGACTTAAGTGTAAGACTTTGAAACTCCAAATAAGAGGGTTTAAGATTCAAATCCAATGAGTATAGTTGTATGTCATACTTTGATAACTAAAATTTGGTTGAATAGTCCCTATTGGAACATCCCAACAATATGTTGTTGGTGTTTCATCTTGGTTACCTTAGTTCAAATCACAGGAAGGAAGGCCTCTTATTCCTATGCCCTTGGGAAGTGTGGCCTTGATTATGCCACCTGTTGTACTTAGCCTTATAAAAATAAATATTTTTTTTTTTTCTAGATAATAAGGGGTTGTACTCGGGTCCCCCACCCTTGAAAAATTACATCTCTCTTCTTTAGAGCTTGAGATTTTACAAATAGATACACTTCTCATCTCAATTGAGATGCTATAGCTAGAAACCTACATCATTTTACATAAAATGTTTGAATTCTTGATTTTCATTTTTTGGATCTTTTCAAATTTTTGTATGAATACAATTACTCCAAAATTTAGCATCTTTCTTGACATTTTCCTATAGAAGCCTTCACAATTCCAAAACTTCACCTCTACTATCTATGCCTTGCATCTTAGTAGAGTAATATTTCCAAAACATCGCACTATCATAGTCCACTTTACCAAATTTGGATTGCTAGTTTCCTTCCTGAAACACAAGTGCAACCACAAAAATTATAATAAATAGTCTAAATGAAAATACATTATTGTTACAAAATAAAATAGATATTACCAATGGAAAACATTAAAGTAAATCTTAATCATTAATTGATTTAGGCAATCAACATTTTTTGTCAGCTTCAACTAAACTTTCTACTTCCTCTAACCATGGAAAGGAGAATTTAACTTCACGATCCTCAATCAAAACCCCTCTATTGGCTAGCTTATCTGCACATTTGTTTCCTTCCCTTAATATATGTGTAAACCTGATTTCTTCAAACTCTTTAGCAAGATCTTGAATTTCCACAATTATCTCTTGTATGTTCCATGGAGCCTTTGCTTTCCTCAAAATTGCATTTATTACTATGAGAGAATCACCTTCCATCCATACTCTATTCCATTTAATTTGTTTACATATTTTTAACCCTTCTAAAGCTGCCCAAGCTTCAGCTTCATTATTTGTCTTAAATCCACTATTGAAAGCATAATGAGACAAAATATCTCCTCTATTATTTCTAATTATTCCTCCTCCTACTACTAGTCCTGGATTTCCTTTAGATGCTCCATCAAAATTCAATTTAACCCACTCCACATCTGGTGGTTTCCACTTTATATTATTTGCCTTCTTTTTGCTTCTCTTGTACCCAACATCATAATTCCATTTAATGACTTGACTCCATCTATCAAGACTCTCTTCTTCCAAATTAGGGATTGGGTGAGTTGATAGGGTTGGTTTAGACTCCTCTATGGCTAAACATATCTTCTTTTTCATTACCTCTAAACTACTTTCCTTTCCTTTAAATATTCTTCTATTCCTTTCTAGCCATATAGTCCAAAGTATTGTATCTTTTGATATATCCCATATTGTCTGTAAAGCCTCACTTTTATAAGTGCTATGCCATTGCTTTAACCAATCTTCAATTCTACTATTCATCACCATGCATTTACCAAACATATTAAGAATCCATTGCCATAGATTCCAGACTATTGAGCAATGTCCCAAGATATGGTCTATACTCTCCTCCTCCTTATTACAGAAAACACATTGAGAGGGGCCATGAAAACCCCTTTTCATAAGGTTATCCCAGGATAAAATTCTTCTATGACCTACTAGCCAAACAAACATTTTGACTTTAGGAATGCTTGGGCTATCCCAAATATCTCTCCATATTCTAGTGATATTATTATTATGTTGGTGTTGAACATTATATCCACTTCTTGTTGTGTATTCTCCTAAGCTATTCAACTCCCAAATCAATTTATCCTTGGCACCCCTCATAATAATCATAATTTTTATATTTCTACTCAATTGCCTCCTAGCATTAATGTCTTGTATACTTGTAAAAAATCTTCTTTCCATTTGTATCTTCCTTATCGATCCTTGTACAAAATTTTTGAAACCCTATCACCGTATTTGTCTTGAAGCAATCTCATACAAGGTTTCAAAACTAGATCTAAGTCTAGTGGTTTTTTATCACACCAAGTATCCATCCAAATAGAAATTTTTTCTCTAGTTCCCACCACCCATATTAAACCTTTTTTCAACTAATTTTTGCATAGAATACAATGACATATAATATGTTGGAATGGCTTGTAATACTGACTTAATTAATTGCACTCTTCCCACTAAGGATAACCATCTACCTTTCCAAGCTGGAGTTTATTTTGAACTTTACTAATAACTAGATTCCATAAATCTATCCTCATTCTCCCCTCAAATAAAGGCATCCCTAGATAAGTTGTTGGTAAATTTACCTCCTCCATTTGAAGCAACCTATAAATTCTTGCTTTGATATTAGCAAGAGTGTTAAGGAAGTAAATTTTGGATTTAGTCCTATTAAATTTTTGCCCTAAAGCTCTTTCGTACTCTTTTAAAAAGTTATTCAAAGCTCTAGCCTCATTTATCCTTGCCCTTCCAAAAAGGGTTGTATCATCTACAAACTATTGATGGGTGATGTTATCGATGTTATTACTAACCTTAAGTCCACTTATAAGCCCATATTTGTAAGCCTTCTTTAAGTTCCTACTCAAAACTTCTACCATAATAATGAACAAATAAGGAGATAGAGGATCTCCTTGTCTAAGGCCTCTCTTGGCTTTAAAATATTCTATCACTAACCCATTGACCAACACTGAATAAGAAATTGTAGAGACACAAGCTTTAATCCATCTAACCCATTTCTTTCCAAAACCAAACTTATCTAAAACTACAAAAAGAAAATCCCATTTAACCCTATCATAGGCTTTACTCATATCAAGTTTTAAGATCATAGCTTTCTCTTTTCTTGAAGTTGCTGAATGTATAACTTCATGAGCTACTATGATCCCATCCAAAATTTGTCTCCCTTTCACAAATCCTCCTTGCTCTTCTAAAATGATTTTGTCTAACAATGGCCTTAATATATTCACCATCACTTTGGAAATAATCTTATAAGCCATATTACATAGGCTTATGGGTCTAAAAGAATCAAATAATTTAACATCCTTCTTTTTTGGAATTAGGGTAAGATAAGTTGCATTTATTTTATAAGGAATGTATTGTTTTACCCTAGACTGCTCCACTGCCACCAATAAATAATCCTTCACTATATCCCAATTATGTTGGTAAAAAGTTGCAGAGAGCCCATCTGGACCTAGGGATTTATCCTTATTAAAAGATAAAAGAGCTAAATGAACTTCTTCTAGAGTAATAGGCTCCATCAATTTCCTATTGTCTTCATTCGTTATAACTGAAGGAACATCTTGAAGAAGTTTATCATTAAGAACTTTGGTCTCCTCTGAACCTAGAATATTCTGATAAAATGACTTTACCTCTTTTCTAATTTCACTATGATCTTCAATCCAAACCCCTTCTATTGATTTAATTCTACTAATTCTAGAAGATGATCTTTGTACTATAGCCATCCTATGAAAAAACTTTGTATTTTTATCTCCTTCTTTTAACCAAGTCTGTCTTGATTTTAATCTCCAGAATTTCTCTTCCTTACTCAAAATATTATGATATTCACTAAGCAACTCCCTTTCCTCTGAGCTTGGATTATTATCATCACCTTTTTGGAATTTTGAAAGTTTATCTTTTAGTTCTTCTTTCTTCTCAAAAATATTTCCAAAGGTGTTCTTGTTCCATTCTTTTAATCTAGATGTCATAGCTTTAATTTGGTTTGGAAGAGCATACAACCCACCATTACCTAAAGAATTCCATGTTTGAGCTATCATATCAACAAATTGAGGATGGTCTTCCCACATCTTCTCATATTTAAAATATGATATTTTTTAAATTCACTTACCACCATTTTAACTCTTATTGGCCAGTGATCTGAACCAATCCTTGTTAAGGTATTAATTTTAGCACAAGTTCCTTCATCTAGCCAATGATCTGAGAGAATGCATCTATCTAATTTTTTTGCTATTAGGTTCTGGCCTCTCTTATTGTTGGTCCAAGTATAGTTGTCTTCTTCAAACTCAACTTCCCATAGATTATTATTTTGAATAAAAGTTGAGAAATATTTCATACTTTGGGTCAATTTCCTAATTCCCCCAAATTTTTCATTCAACTTGGTTATGGCATTAAAATCTCCAATGATCATGAATCAGGTTTCTTGGTCTTTACTTCTCATAAAGGCTTCAATCCCACTCCAAACTTCTAATCTACCTGACTGAGTTGTAGGTCCATAGACATTGATAAGGATGAAATGAATATCTGCAAAGTAGCAAGTGACTAAAGAGGCTATCCAATGCCTAGTTTTATGAATGGTTACACAAGAGGTTCTAGAAGGATTCCAACAAGTTAGAATTCCCTCTGCCACTCCTTCATAATCCATAGCATCCCATTCACATATTGCCCAAACTACTTTCATAGTTTTTGAAACTTCTTATTTTGTCATTTTAGTTTCTTGGATACAGAGAATATCAGGTTTATTACTTAAACATAGGTCCCTAATACACCTATGCTTTGAGGGGGCATTAGCACCCCTTATATTCCATGAGATGATAATCATGTCTCATTAGGGGCTTTTGGCCCCTCCTACGTATTACCAATATCATTTTGTTGTTTGGTAAAGAGAAGTTCAACCAACTTAGTTTGTGTTCCTTTCTCTATGTTAGCTCTTGCTTCCCTGGATCTTGCTTGATAATTTGAGGATTTTCCTCTTTTTGCCTTGCCTATATCAGGAGTAGGTCTTATTATTCTATTCCTCAATATTCTTTCACAATTTTGTTTTTCAACATATTTATCCTCTCCTAGCTCTATTATAGAATCTTTTGACTTGTCCTGCTCATTTTCTGGTATTTCCTTATTAATGGCAGAGGTATTAACTTCTAAAACTGTATTTTCTTTACCAATTATTTTCTCTTGAATGGTGCATGGTACTTCAAGAGAGTCTTCAAAATTTGATGAGACACATTCCTTAGGTTCATAGAGAATGTTCTTCCTTAAATTAGGATCATACTGAATAGACGATTCCTTGCTAATATGTTGAAATTGTTGTATTGTGTCCTCTAAGTTTTGATCTACTTTTTCTTCATAGGCTAAAGCCTCAAAAGAGTTGGTATTTCTTCCAATATCCTTCCTTATTGGTCTCCACTATTTATTTTCTTCTATTTTTCTAGATCTATTTTTTGGAAGTTGAAAACCATCTTCATCCATAACCATTTGTAAATTTCTCTTGTGATTTTCTACAAATGATTCTGCTAGGCTCTTCTTAGGGCATGATCTCTCAATATGCCCCACCTCATGACATATTCTACATCTAAAAGATATGTTTTCATAATCTATAGTTTGGATCCACATCTTATCCCCATACTTAAGAATGATTGATTCTGGTAAAGCTTTACTTATATCAATCATGACCAATATTCGAGCATAAATAGCCAAAAATCCATCTTTTGTTGTATATGAAATCTCAAGGAATTCTCCTAGAGTGTTTCCTATTGCCTTGAAGGTATATATTTCCTAAAATTCAATGGGCAACCCAAACATCCTAACCCAGACTAGTACTAGGGATAGATTTATATTTTTAGGTGAAAATCCTTCATACCAATGGGTAAGGAAGAGTCATGCTCTTCCCATAAACCAAGGACCCCCTTTTAGGATTCTTTCTCTTTATTCCCTAGAAAAAAAATGGCTAGGAAGAAACCTTTGGGAAGAAATGATAGAATCACTCCTAGAGACTTCCAACTCCTATCAATCCATTTTCTCAAGGTTGAAGCCCCTAGCCAATACCCATTAAATTTACCAAAAATTGCCCTATATTGGAGCAATGAGGATCTCTCTGAGGTGCACTCACTAACCTCTACCACTAGAGATGATTCTAAGGATTTAACTATAAATTGATCCATGGAAAGGAAACTAAAACTCAAAATCTATTGAAATTTATCTGAAAGTCCTATAACAAATATAATATTTGATAAAAAATTTATAAATTTTCATGCACAATTTCTAAGATAAAGAAAGGGAAAAATAGACTTAGCTAAAAATATTTTTGTCCAGATAGAATGTCTTGCCTCGTTGAAGTCCTAGCCCTTCATTGCTCTTCCCATCATTTGAACCCTAGTTGACAAATATTTGCAATTTTGTTTTTCGCAACTTGAAAAATTATCACTACCCTTGTTCCAAATGGTTGAATTCATAGGGTTGTATCTCCCTCAATATTGCTCGAATTTTTGTATATGACCACTCATTTTAAAGCTATTCAAATTCTGCACAAGTTGGTCCAAGAATCAACTAAATTGGATAACTCTTCACGAAGATATGGTTCCTAAAAGATGAGACGTTATTTAGGAAAAAAACCTAATCCTTCGCACTTTGCAATTTTTATTTTTGCATAAAAATAAATAAATTAAATAAACATATATTAAATAATTATATATCCTCTCATGCAACCTATGCTTTAAATTTTTAACTTTTAAATATTTTAATTGATTTTACAATCCATCATAACATATTGATTATAAATGTTTCATGAGAGATATCATAGTGATATGTCTTTGGGTTTTCATTTAAGAGACCTAAGTTCAAACCCTGATACAAGGATACTGGAGCCCCTTTCAATAGCCCATGCTTTACCCTAAAAATTTTAAGACCTAAAAGGGATACCATAGTGGTATATATTTGGGTTTTCATCTAGAATACCCAAGTTCAAACTCAAATACAAGGGACCGAAGCCCCTTTCAAAAACCCATACTTTACCTTAAAATAATTTTGCTCAAAAAGGGATAGGTCAGTTGGTAGCAATCGAGTGCTTGTCGGTGGATTGTCCTAATTTGTTTCCTTGGAGGATCATGATACCTTTGACTTTATATTTACCTAGCAGGCTAAGGATTATAAAATTTTTGGTTCAATTCCATAAAGGTAAGGGTCCCATTAACTTCATATTTAACTAACAGGCTAGGGGTTATAAAGGTTTGGTTCGATTCCCTAAAGGTTGGGGTCTCTTTACCAAACATGTTAGTGGTTATAAAATTTTGATATGATTCCCTAGAGGTTGGGGCCCTGTTGACTTTATCTTTACCCAATGGACTAATAATTACTTAGTTTTCCTTAAGCAACCCAAAAACTAAAATGAAATGAAACTAAAAAATCTACCCGATGGTTTCCTACCTTTGCCCCTCATAATATAAGAGAAGAAAATAGTTTCCTACCTTCACCCAAAAATTCAATATAAGTTATAATTTATGAAATACTTTTATAGGGAGACAGTGCAATGGTTGGGGCTTTGGTTGTTAGGATAGTATTATTACATTATTTATAAGAAATAAATTGCTTACTATAATCCGCATCCTAATGATGCTCACTCCAATAAGATAAGGATAAGGTGAAAGTTATTTATCTATATAAGCACTTATGCCTATATATTCATGTACATCCTTTGCAATACTAATCTCAATAAATATAAAAATATTAGTATCACAACATGATTCTTTCTGTTTGAAATTTTTAGGGGAATTGCCTCTTTGACAATTCTCCCCTCCCAATTGGTTGTCATGTTGGTGCTCCTCTCTTCTTCATAGCAAAAATACTAGTATGCTCTAACATTATAGTTGTATACCAATCTTGGTTGACAGAAAATATTCTTGCTGATGGATAAAAGAAGAGGTATTTTGGGTAAAATGTTGATCAACAACATATCTAGGTGTGGTAGGGTGGTTGTGCCTTGACATCCAACCTCTACTATCACATAATAGTCTTCATCCCGTGTCATGGGTGAGAGCATGGAAATATGGGCAAGGCTCAATGCTCAAGGAGAAGCACATACTTGTGTCATGGGACATGCAAGTCGCTTCCTTGGGTTACCTGATTTAACTCCATGGCCCAATTTGGATTTGACATTATCAATGTATTTATCATTCAAACAAGCCATATGGCTCACCCTAAGTGCTTTTGTGACATCGTGCCTTCTAGAGTGTTGTGTCGTGTCACGTATATTCTGTATCTTTGGGCAATTACAAGAGCTCCATCCTAGATGACATCTCCCTAGTGCTCGTTCCTAGTACCTTTCTCATCATTTTATCATCATGCCATCATAAAGAGCATGATGTAGAATTTTGGACGTGCTAATGAGTCTCAAGTCTTGCAAGCCCATCGAGCACCAGTTTTTCCAAGCCATCCTAGTGAACGATGTAAAGCCTTCAGGCCATGATGTAATAATTAGACCACAGGTCCCTCATTTTGCAATGATAATAAGCTTTAGGTTTGTGCCAGTGTACATTATGTGCTTTTGTGTGGGTATTGGCCTGTGAGCCATTGTGGTGCATGCTTATGGATTACTATGTGTTGTTACTTCTGCTAACTCTTGATGGATGAATGGTTATTGTTGTGCTCTATTGGTATTGTGTTGTGCAGGGATTACATTTCTAAACTACATAAAGTGTAGTCCATGACATACCAAAACCATTTTGGTCACACACAGTGCCAAATGGAGTGTAGGGAAATTACCCTACAAGCCCTCCCCATTATAGTTGGTATCAAAGCTAAGGTTGGGCGATCTGGATATCAAGACCAACCTAGTTGGTGTCAGATTCTATTGTCAGATAACCTTGTTTTGTTGTGCTATAGGTTAGTGTAGTTCCCTTACCAATCAAAGAGCTTAGGTGAATTTGTGTCAGGAATGGATCGTTGCACTGTTAGAGGTTCTAACACGATGATTTTTATGAATAAAATCCCCATTTTATTTTCTTTCCCATATTTGTTTTGTTATTCCTAAGTACTTTTGTATCTCGAGAATATCCTCAACTTAGTGGACTCATCATTGTGACAAAAGCTTAGTTGAAGTGTGAATTCAACGCTAGGTGCTGAGAGAAAAAGATGCCTTGGTGGGTTCACGTAATTGTGACCACTGGGACATAATTTTCAATATGACTCGAATGAGTACATAATTGTGCTACCTTATAACGTAATTGTTGGCATACCTTGAGCTACCTTGAACATGATTTTCAATATGACTCGAATGAGTACATAATTGTGCTACCTTATAACATAGTTGTAGACACCAAAACAGCACCAATCCGATTATGTGACAACAAGCGCTGATCGCATTGACACAAACAGCCCCTAGGGCAGCCCCCAGAGGTTAAACAGTGGTCCTAACCACTCCCAAAAGTAGTTTGGAAGGTCAAAGGTCAATTTGGCACCTTTTTGGCACCTTGCTCTCTGCTCGTCCCACCCCGGGATGAATACAAACTGGCATTCGTCCCACCCAGGGACGAATAGCAGCATTCGCCCCAGGGTGAGGCGAATAGAAGGTTTGACTGGCAAAAAAGTCAAACCTCGGCAACTCCGCCAGTTAACTGAGGCTTCAGGCCATGCAATTGCGAGGAATAGCTTTTATTCAAGAAGAGAGACTTCAGTGATGAGTGTATTTATTTTAGAAACCTCATGCAAGAAGATTTTTAATCAGGGAGTTAGCTTTTCTCTGAAAATAGGACAGTTAACTCAAGTGGCGCCCTCGCATGCGCAATTCAAACAAGGAGACCCTAAGGTCTATAAATTGGGGAGTTTTCCCACCCAAAATATATACAGAGAAGGAGCATTTGAGCAACGAAGTGCTGCCAATTTACATACCTACTTGCGATTTGTGCTTTTACATCCTTAATCTCTCATTCGAAAGGGAGGTTATTGGGTGACTATTAGAAGCACGAATCCGGACCCAAAACCCGATTTTTGGCCACAAATATTCCACAAAATTTGTCGACAACACCCCATAACCAGTTTTGGACCCATCCCAAGTGGATTGGTGCCGAAATAGTGCCTCAAACGGTGGGCGTCCTGCCCCCAGGCGCTCCCCAATCTGTCACAGTAAAATTCGCCCCACCCCAGGATGAATAGAAATATGTGATATATTTCTCTAGTTTTTCTTTTGCATTTTATTCTAGATAGGTTAAATAGGTTACAGTTCAAATTTCATTTCATTTTGAGCAATTTTGACCAGGTTTTTGTTATTTCTCGCTTTTACTAACTTGTAGATGCCATCTTCAAAATCTGGGTGCTAGAGGTAAAATTGGAGAAATATGACCATCTGGGTCTTCCCAAAACACCCCCAATTAGCTAACCCCAAGTTTGTAGGTCATTTGGAGCTTCCAGGATAGGACATTGAAGAGGGTGCTTTCTGACAAGTTATTGTAGGTCTATTCGTCCCACCCTGGAGCGAATACAAATCTGTGAGGAATTTCTAGACTGTTATTTTTGCAATGGTCTTCTGATAACATATTTATGCTACTGTCAAATTTTTAGGTCAATCCGAGGTCATTTGATTATCGTTTTAATATTTTCATGCATACATTGACAGTAGGCCTTGGGAAATACATGCTTCATTCTGTCTACAGGTGCTACTAATATTTTCTATTTCTTTGAACGCAGGTTTCTGACAGCAGAGGAGCAGGAAAGAGCAAAGAATCATATACACAAGTGGCGGTGACGTTTTGGTCCGCCCATCTTACATGTGGGCACGCGGAAGAAGGATTGTTATCCATGGATGTTGTGACAAGAAACATATTTGACTCTCCTATCCCCTAAAAAGGAAGGAGACGTATTGTAACACAATTTAAAAAGCATATCAATAAAGAGATTACCATATTTCATATTGCTTTTATCTTGTGTCAATTTGCATATGTTCTTTCTTGTTCTTTCTTGTGGCATATTCCTTTTTGTTTCCGTATCCTCGTGCTTTCAATGGCGATCACGGTGGGACCTGTGTCCTTTGATTTTTAAGATTAAATTTCTGATTAAAGTTGCTTGTTTTGTTGCTTACAGGTACCAAGTTTTCAAATGCTAGACTATTTCAGGCAGAAATTCAGAGACATCCGATTTAGGCAGAGAAGAGGTAGGGGTTTTAAACACCCTTTGTCAATTTTCTGTTTTCTATTCTCTGATTTTTGCTTGCATAGGAGAGTTTAGAGGCTTGCTTGTTTCAATTTTGCAACTTAAAAAGAACCCCACACACCACGTGGTATTTTAAACACAAGGAGTTGGTCGTAAAACCCCAACCCTTGAGCAAGACCAACGGTGGATTTCATCATCACCTTGGCTTGAGATATTGCATCCATAACCCCGATCGCGATTGTTGCTAGACGTAAATCCTGATGAAAGCTGACCAAGTGTAGCTTGGGGTGATTCCCAACGCATGAGGATAAGTCTTCTATGGTAGGTGTCATAAACAGAGTGATTCCCCTTCCGTACCGCCTATGTTCCATGTATCATCTGCTCTCACGTACCTATAGTCTCCCTCACGTAAGGGCGGGTATATAGAGAGGTTGGTATATCGGTCCGACAATGGTATATTGAAGGGGCGACCATTTTGGGAGTCATAAGAGCCTTCATAATTGCATTTAAATGGTTTTCACAAAAAGCTTTCAAAAACAAACAACAAAACACACTAAACCAGATTTAGGGCACACTTTTAATCTTTAAAAGAGATAATCATTGCTTGTGTGTGTATGCTATTTTCTGTTTAGTGTATCAAAAAAATCATAAAAAGAAAAATCCAAAAAAAGAATCTACGCATCTTTAGGTAAACATCACCATGGTGTACACCCGTAGCCAAGCCCAATCACGGGCAGAAGCTGCAGAGAGTGCACCAAGGGGGACAAGTCACCTCCGATATAGTCTTGAGGACTTGGTCATCCCGCCTTGGCGGCAGGATACACAAGTTAGTCCACACCATGCCATTACAGAACAAGACTATAGAGGCACCTCCTTGAGGGGCACACCCACTCAGCCATCACTAGACAAGACTATAGAGGCACCTCCTTGAGGGGTACCCCCACTCAAGCAAAGATCCTTTCAAGAAGACAACCTACATGTAGCACTCGACCTAGATATAAGGCCTCCCTTGGAAACTCGTTATGGGTGGCCTAGTGATGAAGTGCTTGAACAACAAAGGGTCCACAAGGAGGAACCATATGATTTTGTTACTCCTAATTTACCCCTGATTAATGTCAGAAACACTAGACCATATCCAGAGTATCAGGTTCTCCCGATAGGGCAAGACAATTCTGCCCGCACCTTTTATGCATATAACAGAGAGTGTGAGGAAGATCACTACGTTCCTCAAGAATAGTACACAGCATGGGAATGATGCACGTCCACACCCGCTATATATCCAGATCACTCATTGAGACCAAAGCTTCAAGTGAATGCCGCTAACCTCGATAGAGGGAAGCAACCCATAGGGGTCTCAGATCACCATGACCAAGAAAGACATGTAGGGGAGGCATCTAGGCCTCCTAAACAAGAGACGATGGAACAAATTGACTTGGCATTTGCCAAACTAGCCACCCACCAAGCACAAATCACGCGGCTTAGGCAAGACCAACAACAATTAGAACATTTGTGTCACCTTAACCAAGAGCGCATTCAGCGTCAGACAACTGAATTGCTTCACAACAATGTGCCTGAGAAGGTCCCAGTCCCTCGCGCACATAAATCTGAAGTGTATGAGAGGCACAACCCCTTAGTGCGAGACAGGTCTCCATGACCTCATCAAGCACTACCTCTAAGACCTCCTAGACCTGAGCGGGAGGCCACTCCCCGAAACTATGATGGGCACCCTCCGCGGGCACCCATCAATGTTTACAGGCCTAGGCCAGACACTCCTCAAGAAGCTTATGAGGATTATGAACAAGAAGAAGAGCGGGCTGAAATGCCCTATCAAGGCAGAAGGGGTGCTACCCAGCTATCCCTCCAAAGGCCTCAAGTTCCCCACAACCCACAGTGGGAGCAAACCAAGGAGGAGGAGATCAAGTCCTCCGATGCATACAAAGTGTTGTTAGAACGCTTAGAGACTATGGAGCTCAAGACTTCTGGGCCCCAAAAGCCTACTTTACGCCAACTCCATAGTCATCCTGTGCATCCGTCAGTGTCGGCACCTCCATACCCCAAACATTTTAAGCTGCCCCAGTTGGCACTCTTTAGAGGGGAGGAAGATGCCCAAGAGCATGTGACTCGATTCCTGAGCCAATGCTTTGGCATTCAGGACAATGATGCTTTGCTATTAAGAACATTTATAACCACATTCGTAGGCCCTGCCTCGGATTGGTTTACTCAATTACCAAAGCATAGCATCTATAACTTGGATCAGCTAGTGGACGCGTTCCTAGAACGTTTCACTTTCAACACAAAGAAAAAGGCATCACTAAGCGATCTAGCTAGCCTCAAGCAGTATGAGGAGGAATCTATGGTGGCATATGGGAACCGATGGAGGACGTTGCTTTCAAAGCTACCCTATCTCCCTCCTATGTCCGACCTAACTCAAATGTTCGCAAAGAGTTGTTTGCGATCGATCTCTGTGCTATTGCAGCTGCAACAATATGCCACTTTAGAAGAAGCTCCGGCGCAAGCTAGAATCATCGAAGAGATCAAGATACAGGATGGCAAAATTGCCAAGCCTAAGAAAAAAGAATGGAATAAGAGCACTAAAATAGGGACTACGCAACAGAAACCCATCATGGTCAATCAAGTTGCTATCAACGCCCCTAAGCCTGCCCAAGCAACACAGCCTCAGAAGGCTAACTATCAGGCGGTGCCTCCAAACAATTATGATAGAGAAAACCAAAAGCAGGAACAAAATCAGCAGCGTCACCCTAGGCGACAATTTACACCATACACAGAGTCCAGGGACTCCTTGTTTGACCGTTTGTCAACGGCAAACTTGATTAATCTACCAGAGATTCAAACGATAGATCCTAATGCGCCAAAGCCTAAGGGGTATAGGGAGGACTTGTACTGTAGGTTCCACAGACGAAAGGGACATGACCTTAACGCCTGTTGGAAGTTCAAAGGTTTGGTGCAAGACCTCATTGACAATAATACATTGGTAGTGGATAACCCCATAGCGCCCAACAACCAACAAATGGGCATTTTTAGAGACCCTTTGCCCGCACATGATGCACAAGCAAAACCTCTTCACGTCAATGAGGTGCAATAGAATTGCCCCATGGAGGGGTATGTAGGGATGATAAGCATAGTGACAAGGAACAAGAGATACCCAGGAGCTGCCCCCATGGCAGCCACAAGAGAAGTTCCATCAACGTCACAACCTCAACCGAACCCTACACAGCTTCCCCCGCCTAGACCAGTGGCCACGATTCGAACTAGACTTACTCAAAGTCTAAGGACCACGTCGGCTAGGCTCTCCATATATGAGCTTATTCAACAATCAGCGCCCCATCGGGAGGCTCTCATGGAGATATTAAAGGCAATTGAGCTGCATCCCCATGAAGCAAATTCTTTCAACAACTTCGTGGGCCATGTGAAACAATGTACGAAACCAGTCATCACCTTTAGAGAAGATGAATTAAAATCGGTGGTTGGTGATGTGGCGGATCCACCCCTGCACGTTATTGCATGGGTCAACGGGATTCCGTATAAGCGGGTGTTGGTAGACACTGGTTCGTCCAGTAACATTATTACAACCGCCGCATTAAAACATTTGAAGTTGTCGGCCTCTCACATCGTACCTTCCACTTATACTCTTCGAGCATTCAATGATGCGATATGCTCGATAGTTGGCACAATTGTCCTACCCATACAAGTGGGACAAAAGACCATTCATACATTGTGCCACATTTTAGAAGGTGAGATGGCTTACAATATCTTGTTGGGGCGACCTTGGATCCGGGACATGAAGTGTGTCCCTTCAATTGCTCATCAATGCTTGAAGTATACATTTGAAGGACAGGTGCATGTAGTCCCTACAGATTTAGAGCCTTTCAAATACTGCAATTCAGTGCAACTAATGCCGCAGTCGACCCTTCCGTCAACGCATTTGGATTTTTAGTTAAATCCATCTAAAAGGGGTCCGATTATGCAAGAATCTCCATTACCAAATCAATCAAATTCCCAGGCGGGTCCATCTTCTTCATCTGGTCCTCCCACAATGATGCCACCTACGGTGGCCACACCAAAGGACAAAGGAAAGAAGCCCCTGGAAGAGGAACCACCCTTAGTCTCCAACATCTCGATAGAAGAGAAGCCTAGTAGAATGGAAGTCGAGACACCTAGTTCACCCCACATGGAGTGGACTCAAGGAGAACTTCCATTCGCTCCCCCTCAAACGCCAACAATCATAGTTGAGATGGCCAACACAGGATTGGGGGAGTATCTAGTGCAAAACATTATAGCAACGCCCACACTTGAGTCCATGCAAGACATGGGGAGACCTCGACTCCCCATAGGCTCTGTGGTTCCTTTAGGCTACCCACCTAATCAGACAAACTTTATTTATGGGGGCCTGGATAATGGCGTTGAACCTTCCCTACAAGAAGAGGAAGATGAAGAGCCCTTTGTTGAGGATGTCAATTATCTGTCTAACCCAGACTTCGCATTGAGATATCTTAGCCAATGCAATTGGCATGGATATGGGTTGGGCAGGTATGAACAAGGAGTGCATGTTTTGTGCCAACCAAGATACCAAATGCCTTATGACAAGTCAGGAGTAGGGTTTAATCACCCTTTGCCCCTCGACATCTTGGTCGAAAACATGCAAGGCCTAGGGATAGGCAACAAGGATGGGTTGGCATCAGATCCATATGCCAATCCAAATACAACTTATACATTGGGGGATTATTTCCCATTACACACAAACAACCTTGTTGACCTCAACAACCCTTTCCCTTCGGTCACAACGGGAGACAATTCAAGGACTCACCTCCACGAAGGGTATGAACAAGACCAAGAAGGGTCTTCGAATGATGAGTTGGAGTATGAGGTAGCACCTTGGGATCCTCTTGAGTCGAGAAGCAATCATTCCCACATGCTTCCCATGGATGATTATCAAGAAAGCTTCCTGACCATGTTCCCATTGGATGCTCCAATTGAGCATATGCCACCTCAAGAAAATTAGGTCCCCCCTAGAGAGCGGAACAACCTCGATGGGACCATATTAATTTGCTCGAACAAGATGAGCCCCATCTGTCGCAAACCACTATTGTAGCAAATGAAGGCCTTTGGATCTCTGACAGTGATTATGAAGATGAAATCGAGATGGCCTATCTCAACCACATGCGACAAATGCAACAATAGTATCCCTTAGGCATAGATGACATGTTTGAACACTTACACATAGGTCCAAGACATAGGTGGCACCTCAACCCGACGTAGTTATAGCAATTACTGCACCCGCCACTCCAGGTACATAGAGAGCATCTTTCGCCTGGAGACCCTATCAAACCATCAGTGCCTAGGGTAGACCCTATCTGCATGTCCATGCATAGGGCTGATCCCTTTGTGCCAGTGCCTACAGAGCCAGATCCAAAGCATCAAGAACATCCAGAATGTCATAGTTATCACACCTACGGTAATGGAGGTTACAATCATTTCATCAACATGATCTCCATTGACTTGACCGCCCCCATCCATGATCCAACCGACCCAACATGGTCATTGCATCTAGACATAGAGGCTATAGATTGGGATCACGCTGACACACCACCATCCCCATCAGAGTACTGGCCTTGCGGTGGGATGTTTCATTTCACTCCAGGATAGACTCAGGATGTCTTCCATGCTGAAGAGGAACCTGACGTTCCTAACGATGATCTTAATTCAGCAAATGATATCCATCTGATCCCAACTCCACACCAGTTGGAGGACGGATCCCACATGTCGATCGAGGCAATGACTGACGTAGACATCGACATAGATCCAATGAATCCATGGATTCTCAAGCTAGGGGTAAGTCTCTCCCCCGAAGAGCAAGCCGATTACATTGCCCTTCTCAAGGAGAAGAAGGAGGTTTTTGCATGGTCATACAAAGACATGTCGAGACTAGACCCATAGCTAGTCATGCATAATTTAATGCTTGATCCGACAATCAAGCCAGTAAAGCAAAAACTATGCAAGATGCACCCAACAGTGGCCTTAATGGTCAAAGATGAATTGCAAAAGTTGTTGGATGCACAGTTTGTCATCTGCGTGGATTATCCACCATGGTTGTCTAACATGGTACCCATCAAGAAGCCCGACGGGAGGATTCGCATATGCACCGATTTTTGAGATCTAAACAAAGCGAGTCCTAAGGATGATTTCCCCTTGCCTAGCATCGACGCATTGGTAGATGCTACAACGGGCCATGAAATGCTTTCCCTCATGGATGGTTTCTCAGGATACAATCAGATTCGTATCAATCCCGAGGACCAACTAAAAATGGCATTCACAATGCCTTGGGGGACATTTTGTTATAAGGTCATGCCTTTTGGCCTTAAAAATGTTGGCGCCACCTACCAACGTGCCATGACGTACATCTTCCATGATTACATGCACAAAACTTTGGAAGATTACATGGATGATTTGTTGGCCAAATCTCTTTTGCGCCCCAATCATCTCGATGACTTACGCAAGATCCTTGATCGCCTCATTGAGCATAAAGTCAGACTAAACCCCAAGAAGTGCGTCTTTGGCATCACATCTGGAAAGCTCTTGGGTTTCATAGTCTCCAAATGAGGAATCGAGGTGGATCCCAACAAAGTCAAGGCAATCCTTGAAATGCTTCCCCCAACTACCATCAAGCAGCTCAGAAGTCTACAGGGAAAGGTCGCGTCGATCAAACGCTTCATAGCACAGTTATCTGACAAGTGCCGACCCATGAATAAATTATTGCACAAGGGGGTAGCATTCCATTGGGATGACGAGTGCCAATCAGCCTTTGATGATATTAAATAGTACTTGGCTTCATCGCCAGTATTGGCACCACCTAGACCAGGAGTGCCATTCTACTTATACATCTCAGCTACTGAGGTGGCACTGGGCGCCATGCTGTCCCAGCACAATGAATTGCACAAAGAACAGGCTACTTACTATCTTAGCCGCACCTTGGTCAGTTATGAACTTAACTATGCATACGTCGAGAAGCTCTGCTTGGCAGTGGTGTTTGCTACCAAGAAGCTACGCCATTACATGCTGAGCAACAAGACGTATGTTGTGTCTAAGGAGAATCCATTGCGATACATGATGAGTCATACTTATCATAGTAGCCGCACGATGAAATGGATCATGTTGTTGATGGAGTTTGACATAGAATTCATTGGACAAAAATCCATAAAAGGTCAAGTCATCGCCGATCAACTGGCAGAGGCTCCTCTTGAAGATGATCAGCCTCTGACCTTCGAACTACCTGATGATGGGGTCTTCCATGTTTCAGAATCGCCAGATTCTGATGAGCCTGAGTCACAGGCTGACATAACCCTATTCTTCGATGGTTCTAAGTGTGAGCAAGGAGGTGGTACGGGAATTGTATTCTTCACTCCACAAGGGGCTCCAATGCCTCTGTCATTTAAATTAGACTTCCCATGCACCAATAACAATGCAGAATATGAAGCCTTGCTCATAGGTCTTCAGACAACAGTCACCATGAACATTAAATGATTGAACATCTTTGGTGATTCATTGTTAATTGTCAATCAAGTTAAGGGGATATTCCAATGTAAATGCCCAGTTCTGTAGGCCTATAAAGCCCTTGTGGACAAATTCCTGGCACAACTTGAATGGTATGACATCGAGGCACTCCCTCGATCATCGAATCATTTTGCGGATACTATGGCCTCCTTGGGGTCACTAATCCCGCAAGACCCTTTCGGTGAGATGACAACTATTCAGGTCAAGACATTATCACAACCCACGATGGAGCGTGCAAGCTCTGACCTCATGCCAGGAATCCACTTGATCCAGATTGAACCATCTACGGATAGGTTTTCTCGAATCCAAGATTGTTTGACTCAAGCCAACTGGGGGTCCTTGTTCTCCCCTACCCCTCTTAATAGCAATACAACGCTATTTTTACAAGTTCTTTCCTGCTCAGCTTTTGCTCGGGATGAACTTCAAGAGGGATTGGTTGTTCATACCATCGAGGTTTCTGATCAGCAGGATTGGTACACACCCCTAAGGGATTACCTCAAGCTAGGTACTCTCCCACTTGGATTGACACAAGCCATGAAAAGATCATTCAAATAGAAAGCGGCAAAACATGTCTTGCTAGGAGACATTTTGTATCGTCGAAGCTATGAAGGAATCCTCCTCCGTTGCTTGGACCAGCAGGAGTCCGCTTGGGCGATCACCCAAGCCCATGATGGTACATGTGGTGGCCACTTCAGCGGTATGGCCATCGCAAAGCGCATTCTCCGCATGGGTTATTATTGGCCATCTTTAGAGCGAGATTGTTGCGCATATGTGAAGAAGTGCGTGAAGTGTCAACATCATGCCAATTTGACACACGTACCTTCTCAGGCCTTGCAACCGATCCAATCGGCTTGGCCTTTTTCGTAGTGGGGCTTTGATCTAATCGAAAAGATCTCCCCTGCGTCGTCGGGTCATCACACATTTATCATTACAGCCACAGAGTATTTTACCAAGTGGGTGGAAGCAATTCCGTTAACCTCTATGACTGGACCCCGCATTGCGGAGTTTATTTTGCATAATATCATTTGTCATTTTGGTATTCCATCCAAGATCCTCTCGGATAATGGGACGCCCTTCAAGAACAAAGATGTGCATGCTTTGACCACAAAGTACAAAATTTAGCATAGTTTTTCAACACCCTATTATCCGCAGGCAAATGGGCAAGCAGAGGCATCTAATAAAATGCTCATCGCCATCCTCAAAAATACTATCATAGATAATCATAAGGATTGGCACATTCAGATCCCGCTTGCCCTATGGGCTTATCGCACTAGCATTCGGACGCCCACTGGGGCAACTCCATTTTCGCTGGTGTATGGCTCCGAGGCTGTCATGCCTCTTGAGTTGGAAATCCCTTCGCTGCGCATATCAATGCAAGAGTTCATCGATGATGACACTACGTGACAAGCCCGGTTAGATCAACTTACGTTGCTTGATGAACGACACATCAATGCTCTCGAGCATTTGCGTATCTATCAAGAGCGACTTAAGAGAGCATATAACATGAAGGTTCACCTAAGGGATTTTTAGGTTGGAGATTTGGTCTTAAAAGAGAACCAACAGAATTCTAATTTACCGTCCCATCTGAGGGACAAGTTTGCAACAAACTGGTTAGGTCCTTATGTGATTGATAGTCGAATAGGACCTGGAACATACCGGCTCGCCTCTCTTGAAGGAATCAAGGAGCTAGAACCCTTGAACATCATTCATTTGAGGCCATTCCACATTTAGAGAGCCATAGTCCAACCAAAAGCTCCAAGGATTTCCACAATCGCTTGGTCAATCCCAAAATGCCCCAAAGGTGTCTATAAACCCTTTGGTCAAACCAAAAGCTCCAAGGATTTCCATAATCGCTTGGTCAATCCCAAAATGCCCCAAAGGTGTCTATAAACCCTTTGGTCAAACCAAAAGCTCCAAGGATTCCCATAATCGCTTGGTCAACCTCACAAATGCCCCAAAGGTATCCATAAACCCTTTGGTCAAACCAAAAGCTCCAAGGGTTACCATAACCGCTTGGTCAAAACAAATATTCAAAAATAAACAAAAACAATAAAAATCATCAAAAATAACAAAAAAATTGCATCTCCATTCCATGCATACTCATAAAACATCAAAAATACAAAAATATAGGTTGCATTAGGCATCACATTCATACATTGCATATTTGTTGGTTATACAAGTCAAAAGCACCATAGACTGTCATTACTTGGCAATCCCATCATTTTTCACATCAAATCAATTTTATCAATGCATACATCCCGCATCACACCATCCCTATTTTTAGCAAAGTCAGTTGTCTCCTAATGTATTTAGGGTTTTCGTCATTCAGCTGTCTTTAACTTTCTAGCCAAAAATTGTACAAAGTCAAATAGATTTTACATAGGAAAGTTTTACTTGGGTCATGCCTCGTTATGTAATATCCCTACACAAATTTACACACATAAAATAATTCCTAAGTTGTGTGAATGTAAGAGAAACCTACAAAGCAGTCTAGGGTACCATCGGTGAAAGATTAGCCTGTTCATCCCCCTGTGCGAATGGTTCAAGAATGCTGAGAATTGACAAAAGGACAAGCTCTTCCCCATCCATTCCTTCTAATCAATAGTGGTTTTCATCACTAACAAAAATTCAAAAATCACCATTGGTTCCTAAGGTTGTAAGGATTCGTACTACACGTCCTTGCCAAGGATGGGTAGTCATCCCCAAGGCCTAAAAGAATCAATGACCATCCAAAAACACCATTTCCACAAGCCATCATCACAATCACCTTTGGTCTCTCAGGTCGTAAGGATTCGTACTACACGTCCCTACCAAGGATGGGTAGTCATCCCCAAGGCCTAAAATATCAATACCCTCACTTCATAATCTCCATACTACCCTTTGGTTCCCAAAGTCGTAAGGATTCGTACTACACGTCCCTGCCAAGGATGGGTAGTCATCCCCAAGGCCTAAAAGGATCAATGTTATTCCCCAATCACAAACATACCAGCTTAACCTTACAAAGCTCAAAAGCCAAATCAAATAATAATGGTTATCACCACTATTCAAAATCCTTGCTCAAAAGAAAAAAAAAAAAGAACAAAATAAATAGTGATTTTCATCACTTTGTATACGAGCAAATATCCTAAACCATTGAGCCAATAAAAATCCTGAACTTGAATCCCTGGAATTCTCAGTATTCGAAAACCATCTAGGTGATCCTCATTACGGGTTTGGTGGATAGCCTACCTGGCAATGGCGGTATCCTACCCGCATGACGATATGTCTGTCACATTAGCTTTGCGTGTGAGCAGACCAATGTTTGCATGTGGATGAGCTAGCTTATGGTACCTTAGATTGTCCCATGGATTAATCTTGCTAAATACAACAATGGAGTTAGTGGAGCTAGTTAGGTGATCCTCAGTACAGGTTTGGTTGATAGCCTATCTGGCATTGGCGGTATCCTGACAAATACCACATAAACGAACTCAATTGCACACACAGGGATGTGAAATAACTTGGTTAACCTCCAAGTCGGATTTATACCTTGTTCAAAAGTCTTGCAAGATAAATGTACAGTCTTGGCTAGTTAGTTAAAATATCTGAATCTCAGAAAAGCTTAACTACATTTTAAAAACAACTGGTCCATTTCATTCCATACATCACCATCAGCAAAAAAAAATGCAAAATACAAAAACACAGTTGTCACATGCAACGTCATTCCACAAAGTCATCCCATAAGTACAACAAGCCAGTAAAATCTTGTACAATCTATGGTGCCATCGACAAGTTATCAACACATCATTTCATTCATTCCATATGCATACATCATATAATTAGCAACATCACAATCATAATCCCATATGCATCCATCATTATAAATCAATGTGCATAAATAGACAGACACATCATGAAAAGTTTATAAAAACCAAAAAAAGAATCATCTATATATATATCATCAACAAAATGCCCGTAGGCTACAATGAACCGGTCCTCTGACCCCGCAACAACAACCAAAAACTCAAAAACCCCCAAGCCTAGGGCGTCGGCCACCATGATCACGCAGGATCGATGCGACGGGAACTACCCCCCGTGGTGTGGGTCCTATGGGACCTCTCAGGGCGACTACTACTTGCCCCTGCATCATGCCTACTAGTGCCCCCCTCATCTAGCCATCGACAATGAGACGATGTTGACTGCTCAGTATCGCTGTCTCTCATCCGCCATGAAGAACCCCCTCTAGGAGGCTCAGGTAACCGCCCACCAAGGTGGATGATCTCTCCCTCCATATCCATCCGATGTCGATGCCAATCTACCTCATAACCAATCTACCTCCTACTCCTGATCCCACTCTACCTCTCATCGATGGTAGTAAGCTACTACGTCATCGCGCTATGCTAGCTGCATCCGTAGTAGATCCCTCTCTCGTGCAGCATCGGTATCCCCCTCCTACCGATGGGACGCAGCCCATGCATTCTCCCACTCTACCAGCTGAGTCCGTAGGAGATCTCTCTCCTGCAAAGCCTCTCCTAGCTCCCCATCTCACCTCCATAGTAGCTCCTCCAATCATGCTATCTATGCGCAACCTGTCTTCCTCCATGTCCTACAAACCCTCCGAGGCATAGGTGAATCCGGGATAGCAGCCTGCTCTAGCTCCCACTGCTCCGGGACGTCCTGCATCTTCGACTGATCCGGAACCCCATAATCCCCTCCCACATCCTCAACCTCCACCATGTCTGCATCATCACGTGGAGCACCCCAACCCTCATCTGGTGCTTCCACACCCTCATCCCCTACTGTTGCCGCCTCTGCCCCGCCTAGAGGCCCCTCGCCTCGCCACTATCGCAAGGTCCACCACTGCTCATACTCGGTAGTAACTCTAATGTCATCCACATCTGGGATGTCAATAATCGTATCTGAATCCTCGCCAAGTGGTGCAATGACTGGCCGATCTAGAGTCCTCTCATCCCCCCGATGTCGATAGACCATGGGCTCACCAGGCATCCCCTGGCGCACCCCGAACTATCATGTAACTCGATCATATGGGAACAACTCCTGCTCAGTCCCATGCCTCCCAATCAGCCATCGCTCCCTCCGTACCCATCGAAGCCACTCTCCAGCCTCAGGCAGGCTAGACAGTCTCGATAGGGGCGCCAGAACACCTCCCCTGGAGTAAGCCGAGCGAAGGCATCGACATAGTGCCCTACGACACCTGCCCATCATCGACTCTGACCCTGCTCCTCCGACCTCCACCATAGTACCCCATATCCAATCTCTCGGTCTGCCATCTCTGCGAGTCATCCAAGGCAGCCCCGTAGGCCTCTCCACTGCTATGTGTTGCCAAGCCCAACACTACAACAAGTAGCTGCAACTGATCCCCTTTCACTTTCGATAGCGGACCTCGTACAACTCATCATAGAGCTATGCTAACAGAGTCTGTCCCCATCTCATAATCATCGGTGTGTCTGTCGGACACTCCACCAGCCTGAACACCACCTCTAGCAGGTTCCATGGGAACCTCGCACCCGAAGAGTCGGGAAGCAGCATGTTGGAAATGAGGCCCATGAGTAATGCATGCCTCATTCCCAACACACCCTTCTCTAGCCACCATCGAACCAGTATGCCACCAATATGGTAGTCGATCTCCGCCCTCTCCACTGGGCTCTCCACACCCAACTCCTCCCCATGCCCAAAATAGCGTATCAGTACTATTGTCCTCCGATCCCGTGGCGTCGTCCGGATCGGCAGTCCATCTATTGGAATCCAAAGAATCCGATAGATATCCTCCAAGGTCACCATCATCTCCCCTATTGGGATATGGAAGGTGTTGGTCCTGGGATCCCATAGATTGATCAGGGCCATCAGATAGGCCCGATCCCCGACCACTGGCTCCAACTGAGTCACCTGCTTGAGCCCAAGGGCGTCAAGCCAATCCCAGTCTGCCAAAGTCAGTGTTGCACGTGCTTCAGTGAACATAGTAGGCACCCGGTATCGGCTCTTCACAACCTACAAAAGAAAACAACATAAAAATATTAAAACAATTAAAAAAAAAAAAAAACAAAATTCAAAAATTATTTGTCAGTTTAGGGTTTTAATTCTAATTGATAAATTAAAAACAAACAAAATTACAAAAATGTAATTTGTCAGATCTAGGGTTTTTAATTCTAAATGATTAATTAACAACAAAAAAATTACAAAACAAAAATTATTTGTCAGTTCTAGGGTTTTTAATTCTAACGGATAAATTAAAAACAAACAAAAATTTACAAAAATAATTTGTCAGACCTAGGTTTTTAACTCTAAATTGATTAATTAAACAACAAAAACAATTACACAACTAGGGTTCAGTCAACTAGGGTTCATGCTACGCTTTTCGCTTAGTTTTACTCTACGTTTTTTAACTTAAGTTTTGATTTTGGTTTAATTCAGGTTCAACGAGTTTTAAGTTGTGTTCTAAACTAAATTTCTAAGTTTAGTTTTCACTAAAATTTTGATCTTTGTTTAACTAGGGTTAAATTAAGTTTTCAGTTACGTGTTCATCGACTAGGGTTTTCATTTTTAACCATAAAAAAAAAAATAAAAAAAAACATAAGAAATAAACAAATTGCGGTTTTCAAACTGTGACACAAATTAATAAAGAGGAAGGGCACTCATTGGTATCGCTTCGGCTCTGCCGCTCGATCCGGTGTGTGCACTCATGGTCACAAGAAAAATTCAAGTGCTTCACTTCGTAGAATTGACCTCCTCCTCCTCAGAGCTCCAAATCGCCAAGAAAAACAAATGCAAATGAGCCCAAAACTCAGTTTTGGCCTTTAAAAAGGCTTTTTGAGCCTGTATTCGTTCCCCCTGGGATGAGCACTCTGGTTAGCGCTCGTCCCACCCTAGGATGAATACTAAATAGGAATTCGTCCCACCCTGGGATGAATACAGAGCAAAAATTTCAAAAATAGCAAAAAATTGCACAAAAATGCACAAAAAAGCAATAAAACTGTCCAATCAGAGTGCTTTTGCACTTGATATTCTGGGCATGCAAAATAGATGTCGGGGTCACAAATCCTCACTATCCTACTCCCTAAGAAGGCTACTATAGCCGGACCACTCCCTGGGAAGATGGATTTTTGAGAATTTCATCCCCAAATGGCATCACCAAAATGGGTCAAAACCCACCCAAAAATAGCAATATCATTGCCGAACGAAGGCGCATTTGCGCTTGACATTCTTGGCATCCAAAATAGACGTTGGGGTCACAAATTGTCACTATCCTACTCCCTAATAAGGCTACCATAGCCGGACCGCTCCATGGGAAGATGAATTTTTGCCAATTTTAGCTCCAAAATGCGTCACAAAAAGGGTTCAAACCCACCAAAAATAGGTCAAAATGTTCAGAAACTGCTTTCGCATTTAATGGTAAACAACTGAAGGCACCCTTACCTAAGTCATCTTGGGTCAAGCGACTCGTCGCTTTTCTCATGTCGGTCATTCCCTCATCGATTCGTCGCTTGAGGGGGTAGTCACACTTAGTCGCCAATCAACAACAACATACCCAATCTTGGAAATGACACGCATTCAAAGGATCATTGACAAAGACAATCATGCCCCTGCTTGGGGCAGCAAACAAGCAATTATCACAAGCTGATCAAACACTTGGCATTCATGAATCATGAACTCAAGGTTCCCATAGACAAAAGGTTGCGCCCTTTGCCTATTCATGATTGATCAATGTCCAAGTTCAAGTAACACCTCACTGAACAAGGTTAACACTTGACTTAAGTTCCTTAGCTCGTCGAAGCAAGGATTCAAGAATGCGTGCCCTTTCCATACTTGGGGCATCAAGAGTTGGTTAGGTTACTTGAGAAACCCTAATCATTAGTGCTTTGGTTATCTATTTTTGCTCGGCGCTGCGCCTTGCACAACGCTTCCCAAAAAGGGGCATCTGTAGACACCAAAACAACACCAATCCGATTATGTGACAACAAGCGCTGATCGCATTGACACAAACAGCCCCTAGGGCAGCCCCTAGAGGTTAAACAGTGGTCCTAACCACTCCCAAAAGTAGTTTGGAAGGTCAAAGGTCAATTTGGCACCTTTTTGGAACCTTGCTCTCTGCTCGTCCCACCCCGGGACGAATACAAATTGGCATTCGTCCCACCCAGGGACGAATAGCAGCATTCGCCCCGGGGTGAGGCGAATAGAAGGTTTGACTGGCAAAAAAAGTCAAACCTCGGCAACTCCGCCAGTTAACTGAGGCTTCAGGCCATGCAATTGCGAGGAATAGCTTTTATTCAAGAAGAGAGACTTCAGTGATGAATGTCTTTATTTTAGAGACCTCATGCAAGAAGATTCTAAATCAGGGAGTTAGCTTTTCTCTGAAAATAGGACAGTTAACTCAAGTGGCACCCTCGCATGCGCAATTCAAACAAGGAGACCCTAAGGTCTATAAATTGGGGAGTTTTCCCACCCAAAAGATATACAGAGAAGGAGCATTTGAGCAACGAAGTGCTGCCAATTTACATACCTACTTGCGATTTGTGCTTTCACATCCTTAATCTCTCATTCGAAAGGGAGGTTATTGGGTGACTATTGGAAGCATGAATCCGGACCCAAAACCTAATTTTTGGCCACAATAATTCCCAAAATTTGTTGACAACACCCTATAACGAGTTTTGGACCCATCCCAAGTGGATTGGTGCTGAAACAGTGCCTCAAACGGTGGGCGTCCCGCCTCAGGCGCTCCCCAATCTGTCACAGGCAAATTCGCCCCACCCCGGGATGAATAGAAATCTGTGATAGATTTCTCTAGTTTTTCTTTTGCATTGTGTTCTAGATAGGTTAAATAGGTTACAGTTCAAATTTCATTGCATTCTGAGCAATTTTGACCAAGTTTTTGTCATTTCCCGCCTTTACTAACTTGCAGATGGCACCCACAAAATCTGGGTGATAGAGGTAAAATTGGAGAAATCTGACCTTCTGGGTCTTCCCAAAACACCCCCAATTAGCTAACCCCAAGTTTGCAGGTCATTTGGAGCTTCCGAGATAGGACATTGAAGAGGGTGCTTTCTGACAAGTTATTGCAGGTCTATTCGTCCCACCCCGGAGCGAATACAAATCTGTGAGGAATTTCTAGACTGTTCTTTTTGCAGTGGTCTTCTGATAACATATTTATGCTACTATCAAATTTTCAGGTCAATCCGAGGTCATTTGATTATCGTTTTAATATTTTCATGCATATACTGACAGTAGGCCTTGGGAAATACATGCTTCATTCTGTCTGCAGGTGCTACTAATATTTTCTGTTTCTTTGAACGCAGGTTTTTGACAGCAGAGGAGCAGGAAAGAGCAAAGAATCATATACACAAGCGGCGGTGACGTTTTGGTCCGCCCATCTTACATGTGGGCACGCGGAAGAAGGATTGTTGTCCATGGATGTTGTGACAAGAAACATATTTGACGCTCCTATTCCATAAAAAGGAAGGAGATGTATTGTAACACAATTCTGAAAAGCGTATCAATAAAGAGATTACCATATTTTATATTGCTTTTATCTTGTGTCAATTTGCATATGTTCTTTCTTGTTCTTTTCTTGTGGCATATTCCTTTTTGTTTCCGTATCCTCGTGCTTTTAGGGTTCACGTAATTGTGACCACTGGAACATAATTTTCAATATGAATCGAATGAGTACATAATTGTGCTACCTTATAACGTAATTGGTTGCATACCTTGAGCAAAATCATGCTTTCTAACACACCCAAGTAAGAAGAGAAAGAAGTTCATGTAATTGTGTTCACCCTAGAGAAGTGAGCCATTGAGGACGTAATTATATTTACCTCATTTGTAGTGTAATTGCTTGAAATAATTATGATGGCTTGCAAGATTTGAGAGATCTTAACCAATTCTTCTAGGATATGATTTAGTACCTCAATATGATCAGACTCCTCCTAGAATATGAACAACTTACCTTTTGATATGGTACCCAACAAAGACCACGCTAATTTGGTGAATCAACTTAGCATAGGATATTACCAATGCTAGAGCAAATGAGAGAATTGATTCATGGGAAGACTTAAAGAGGGCATTGGATACTCAATTCTAGCTAGATAATGTCAAGTGGATTACCAGGACTAAGCTTCAAAAGGTGAGGCATACTAATAATATCAGGGACTACACCAAGGAGTTATTGAACTTTATGGTAGAAGTGAAATGTCTACCAAAGAGCAAAAAAAAATTCCTGTTCTAGCATAGACTCAAGTAGTGGGCTCAAGATGAGCTACTTAGGTATCGACCTTACTCCATCCATGAGCTACTTAGGTATCAACCTTACTGTTGGCTAAATAGAAAATAATATTGCAATGATGTGTAGATGGTGTGTACCTAGCAACCAAATGGAGGTAAACTGTCCAAAAAATGTGAGCACGAACAACTTTCAAAATGTTAATTTTATTGATGTGGAAGAGCCTCAAGTAGACCAGCAACAAACACAAAAATATAAACATGTGCTAGTGGTGACTCGAGCACAAGTGCAGAGGAAGAGCAGTCCTCGAACCTTGCTAAGGAGAAGGAGAAATGGAAGGAAGCACATGTACAAATTGAAGAGGAAATGTGAAATAAAAATAAAGAGAATATTAGCCAAGAAAAGAAGATGAAAGAACCCATCAACATTGAAGATGAAGAAATGACAACATAACAGTTGGCAACCCAAGTATTGGATATAGATGTTGAAGTGAAGATGTCCTGTTTACTGTGCATGATACTAGAGGTCTAGAGCTGTACACATCGGTTTGAGAAATGGGTGGATGAGGAGATTAGAAGAGTCACGATGCCAACTGGAGGTAAGAAAAGTAACAAGGGTTCAATACATTGACCCAACAATCTTGATGATCGATGTCAAGAAGAAGCCAACATTGATCCATATTGAGTTGCGGAATCATAAGTTGATGCAAGTGATCATTGATGGGGGTTCAAGTGTAAATGTATTGCCTAAAAATATGTGGAAGGACTTGGGGGCACCATTATTGTGGTCTCCTAACTTTTGACTATATGGTGCAAATTAGTGTGGCATAGAAATGAAAGGAGTCTTGACTGCACAAAAGAGTGAAGATTATTGACCAAATGTTCATTTTGGATTATGTGGTTATTGCTATACAAAAACTAGCCTATGATGCATTGTTGGGATGTAGGTGGTTAAGCACAACAAAAGTTAACCACAAGTGGGAGGACTGCTTAACTTTCAAGAGAGGACAACACAAGTATCTTAATAATTTGAAGAATTAGTTCGTTAGGGAAGAATTGAAGGGCACTCAGATAGCAGACTTACATTGGTAGATGGAAGACTATGAAGTTCTCCACCCTACTTGCATGTGTATTAATGTAGAGAAAGATGATCAGGATGGACCTCAAAGTGTATATGAGGTCAGTGAATGTAGTCAATTTGGCAAGCCAACAATAAAAGTTGAACAAGAAGAGAAAATGACCTTGCCAGAGAACTTTGCGGAGTATAGTGTTGTAGTCAAATTGGCAAGCCAACAGTAAAAGCTGAACAAGAAGAGAAAATGACCTTGCCAAAGAACTTTGTGGAGTATAGTGTTGGTGATTTGCAAATTGATGAAAAACCAACACATCGTTTAGATGTGCGAATAGTGACATAGGAATCTGACACGATAAAGTATGAAGGACTGAAGATGGTGCAGGTGAATCTCGATGGAGAGGAGGATATAATCCATTGCGGGAACGAGTGGGACCTAGTTTTAAAAGCAACAACTTTTAAAAAATTTATGCAGTACAAGGTCTTCGCATTGACATACAAGGATTTACAAGGGATTCCACTCGATTTGTGCATGTATAAGATTTTGTTGGTTCTTGGTGTGCAACTTGTAAGGAGAAGGTCGTATTGAAAGAATCCAAAGTACGTGGCCTTGGTCAATGCAAAGATAGAAAAGATATTGGATGTGGGAATAATATTCAAGCTGATGATGAGAAAATGGGCAACACCTACCATCATCAATTTGAAGTAGAGTAACCAAATCCACATCTGTGTGGATTTTTTGGATTTTTGGAGTTTGAATGTGGTGACCATCAAGGATCCCTTTTTGGTACTCTTGATGAGTGCTGAAATGTGCATGTATTATGGAACCTTTTATATGTATTTTATTTGCAAATATGTGAAAATGGATGCATTTTGATAATTGTTATATCTTATTTGCATGATTTATGACTAAAATTTTATTTATGATGTTAAAATGATAAATGCATGAATTTTACACAAAATATGTGCAAGATGTGTATGATTAGGCAGGAAAATGTTGAACAACACTTCATGAGAGTATGATGTGGTAGCATAAGCCTCAAATTAGACCTTGGACATGAAGATATGGATGCAAGTATGATGAACTGAGAAGGCTAAAGACGGTTATAGAAGATAGTTACTGAAGTATGTTGCAGAAGGTAGTTACTAAAGATTGTTATCGAAGAAATATTTCATCGAAGTGTAAATATGTAATGCACCTATCTAAAACAACTCCAAATGATTAAAAATTGTAGAGGAATGCATAAAATATGATTTTGGAAAGATATAATTGAAAATATAATAGAAATTGCATCTGAATCCATACCACATTCGCAATACACTTATTAAGCCTACAAAACCCAAAACGAGCAATTTTTGACCCTAAACATCTCCAAATCAAACTAAACTTAGATAACATATATAAAATGATATTTAAAGATGACCCATATGATTATATTTGTAAAATTAGTCACATATTCATGTGCACCTTCATATAGGCCCCGTAAACCTATAAAATATTAAAAATACGATATCTCACTCAATATAACTCCAAAATACATGAAATTTGGATAGTAGGTTCATAATCTATCCTAGAATAAGCCTATTAAAAATAATAATTAAATCATGCTTCAATATATCCTCATAATTTGCAAGTATGATTGCAAATGTCACAAACTAGGGACCATCCTAGGGTGGGATGACCACCAACTCTGTTGATTTTATGCCACCAATTCCTTTGTGACTTAGTCCAAAAATCTCTCAAAGTTGTTGTCATCAAATTTAGGGGTGAAATTCACTCAATTGGTTTGGTTTTCTAAACTAATTGTGCCTCTTGAATCACTCGAGAACCTCCTTTGCTAGGTAGATATTTCGAGGGAAAAAGGGCACAAAGGTTGAGGGGAAATCTTAGCAGCACTTTGTTGCAATACCCTAAAACTCCTCTCTGTGATTTGGGTGGAAAATGAATCCACTTTTTAGCCAAAGGAGGCGTATGGGAAAATGGGCATGCAAGGGCATGCAGGGTAAGAGGTACCATCTGTCCCAAACTTAGCATACATTGGAGGGGGAAGAGAATCTCCCTTTTTTACCTCCATTTTATAGCATGTCATAAGGATTATGTGCCCTCAAACCTGTATGCTTAAATAGGTGGTATAAATGGCAATTTTTGGATGCCATTTATCCCAATTTTAACTTTTTGTGGGTCAAATACCCTGGCTGTCCCACCTAGGAATGGCTGCTTATGACCATTCCTGGGTGGGATGATCATGATCAATATTCATCCCTGGGTGGTATGGTCATGCCTATGAGGCCAAAACTTCCCAAAAATGGGATAGAATCTTCAAAAAACTTGTAGAAGTGGTTAATACCACTATGTGACCTTTGAGGGCTGCCCTAGAGGGCCATATGGTGTCAATTAGACCTTGTATTGGTAATCTAATTGGATTGACATAATTTTAGTGTCTAAAAATACCCCTTTTTGAGATGCATTGTGTGCAGCACAACATTGAGCAAAAATAGATGACTAAAATGTTAATTGATTAAGGTTATTTAGTAACCTAACCAACTTTATATGCCCCAATCATGGAAATAGCATGCGTTCTTGAATCCTTGCTTTTGACTCAGTAAATAAATTGGTCTTGGTTTCTGTTTAGATTCCAGGTATGCTCAGGGGACTTATAAACCTAGGTGTTAGAGAATACCAAGTATTTTGGTAAATTTTGAGGTGTACCAAAAAGGAAGGTTTATCTTCCCTATTATGTGATTAGTTGAAGTGTTTGCTTGTTGTCTTCCCCAAGCAGGGGCGTGATTATCTTTGTCAATGATTCATTGAACGAACACAATTTGCATGATTAAGTAGTTGATTATTTATTTTGATTATGAATGTGCTAATTATGACTACCCCTCAAGCGATGGGTTATTTAGGGAATGACAAGTGATAAAAATGATGAGTCACTTGACCAATATGAATTGATCGGGTTTCCTTCAGTTTGACCCATTGTGAAATGAAGCATTTTTGTGAGAATTTTGAATATTTTTTTGATGTTTCATGGAAGAAAATAGTTGAGAACCTCATTCCTGTGGGACGGTACAACCACAATGGCCTTCTTAGGGATTGAAGTAGTAAATTTTAAATACGTCCATGAAAAATTTGGGTTCCATATTGATCCTGAGTTAATTCCATCAGATATGACTTGTTTTTGGTGGGTTTTGGACCATTTTCTTTGGTTTTTGTATTGTTTTTGCGATGTTTTTTTATTGTTTGATTATTTTTAAATTTTTATTTTTGATGAGATATTATAAAAGAAAGGGAATGAATACCTCATTCCCATGGAGTAGTCCAACCACAATGGCATTTGTAGGAATTGAAGTAAAGACATTTTAGTTCGACTATGAATAATTTGGTTCAAGAAGCCTTATGGTAATGTACTCATATTTCTGGATTGCATGGAGCACAAATTGCTGCAACCACCAAGTGTATGGGGTAAATAACTAGGTACGAGGCACACTTGAGATTTTTCTTTATTTGATTTTGTGTTTTTTTATGATTTTTGAAGATTTTGGACCGGTGAGGTCTGAGGACCCACTTTATTGTAGCCTACGAACAATTTTGGATGATGTATCTTTTTACCCCATACATATACATAAATATGAGTTGTTATTATTGTAATCATGTGTTGCCTTATTGCTTTATGAGATGTATGCAATGTTTATGTTTGATTTATGATGTTTTGATGGATGCTTATCATGGATGCATATTTTTGTTTTTGTAATATGATGTGATTTTGATGATATGTATATGTGTGGATGCATAATGATATGAATGATTTATTGATCTGTATGATGAAATGTGCATAATGAGTTGACACACTAGGTTAGCACCATAGACTGTATAAAATACATTGATTCTTTTTTAATGTTATGATGTGATGGATTTATGGAAATGTGAACTAATGAAATGTGATAAAGTGGAATGAATGACAGGAATGTTATAGAATGTTTATGAGGTTTCATGAGACTCAAACACCCTAGTTAATTAATCAAAAGTTGTGTACTAACCATGCAATAATTTTTGACAAGGTATGACTCTAACAAGGATGACCCATATACTCAATATCATTGTGTGTGCAAGTGAGTTCATTGTTGTGAGATGCATAAGATTACCCCAGTGCCAAACATGATTAACACATCCCATCTGTACTGAATATCACCCTATGAGTATCACGATCCTAGGTTTTGTACGTAGTTGGATTAGACCACTATGTAGTATAGGCTACCAAAAGCTAGCTCATCGTAATGCAAATTTTGGTTTGTACAAAAGCATAATGCTAATGTGACAGACATATCATCGTGCATAAGGATACAACCATTGCCAGGTAGGCTTGATGCCATCTAACCTGTAATAAGGATTGCCTCATGGTTTGTCAAATATATAGAATTCTAGGGATTCAAGTTCAACACTCCCTTCTTTTCTTTTATTTGATTTGGGATACTTGCTCATATGTAGTGATGAAGATCACTTTTTATTTTGTATTTTGTTTTCTTTAAGCAAGGGATTTGTTTAGTGATGAAAATCACTATTTATTTTGTTTTTGATTTTCTCTTTTTGGTATATTGCTTATTGATAGTGGTGAAAACCACTATTTTTTTGGGGGAATTTGGTAGGGAGGAGCTTTTCCTTTTATCAATTTTTAGCATTTTTTAACCGATATCATAGGGGGATGAGCAAGATAAAATTTTCACTTAAGGTAACCTAAACCACTTGGTAGGTTTCATATTTCCTTGTGCAAAACTTTGATTTATTAGTGTGAAAAATGTGTTGGGATTTTGACGTATACAAGGTACAATAAAATCAAGACTCTACCTTCTAAAACTTAGGATAGCTTTCTACAAGATCTGATAAGAAAACTAGAGACGACTGAGTGATCGAAAACCCTAAAGATATTCTAGGACAAATGGCTAGGTGAAGGGAAACAAACACAAATATGAAAAAGTGTGAAATGTAGGTAGATATGATAAGTGGAATATGGAATGATGTGAATGATGATTTAAAAAGAATGACTTTGAGTGATGACCATTGTACAGTCTTTGGTGCTAGACATGTATGAGCAACTCTAAAATGCAAAGTGCAATGATGAGTATGCCTAATGCAATCAATTGTATAATGCAATGGAATGCAATGCAATATTTTTATATTTTTGATGTTTTGATGATGTTTTTGGATTTTAATCGATATATCTGTATATACATGTGACCAATGGATTTATTGGGTGCCATTGGGGCATTTTGGGTTGACCAAGCGGTTTGGAGATACCCTTGGAGCATTTTGGGTTGACCAAGTGGTTTGGAGATAACCTTGGAGTATTTTGGAATGACCAAGTGGTTTAGAGATACCCTTGGAGCATTTTGGGTTGACCAAGCAATTTGGAGATACCCTTGAAGCATTTTGGGTTGACCAAGTAGTTTGGAGATACCCTTGGAGTATTTTGGGTTGACCAAGTAGTTTGGAGATACTCTTGGAGTATTTTGGGTTGACCAAGTGGTTTGGAGATACCCTTGGAGAATTTGGGGTTGACCAAGCAGTTTGGAGATACCCTTGGAGCATTTTGGGTTGACCAAGGGATTTAGAGATACCCTTGGAGCATTTTGGGTTGACTAAGCAATTTGGATATACACTTGGAGCATTTTGGATTGACCAAGTAGTTTGAAGATACCTTTGGAGCATTTTGGGTTGACCAAGTGGTTTGGAGATACTCTTGGAGCATTTTGGTTGACCAAGCAATTTGGAGATACCCTTGGAGTATTTTGGGTTGACCAAGCAGTTTGGAGATACCCTTGGAGAATTTTGGGTTGACCAAACGGTTTGGAGATACTATTGGAGCATTTTTGGTTGACCAAGTGGTTTGGAGATACCCTTGGAGCATTTGGGGTTGATTAAGTGGTTTGGAGATACCCTTGGAGCATTTTGGGTTGACCAAATAATTTGGAGATACCCTTGGAGCATTTGGGATTGACCAAGTAGTTTGTAGATAACCTTAGAGCATTTTGGATTGACCAAGTGGTTTTGAGATACCCTTGGGGCATTTGAGGTTGACCAAGCAATTTGGAGATACTCTTGGAGCATTTTGGGTTGACCAAGCAGTTTGGAGATACCCTTGGAGTGGAGCATTTTGATTTGACCAAGCAATTTGGAGATACCCTTGGAGCATTTTTAGTTGACCAAGTGATTTGGAGATACCCTTGGAGCATTTTGGGTTGACCAAGCAGTTTGGAGATACCCTTGGAGCATTTTGTAACTTTGATCATTTTATGATTTTAGGGGTAAAGTGTGGTGCCTTGTGTACCCCAAGAATTTGTGGCGATCAAAGGAAGCGAGATAGGTGTGATACCTTTAGGATCCCTAATTTGCTTCATTTCTTGTGATGTAAATAGTGGGGGAGGTGTGAAACCTTGGATAACCCATTATGTATTGTGATTGATGCAATGTTATTGGCTTAGCTAGGAGGAGTGATAGAGATTGACTCCCCTTATTGTGGTAAGGAATTTTGGGTAATGCCCATGTCTTCATGGGGTAGAATGAGTGCCCCATTCGTAGGTAAAGCTTCCTTATCAATAAGATCTTGGACCTGTTTAGGTTACTCTTCTTGACTCCCATCTCTAAGTAATAAATCCTTAAATATGTCAATTTATTGATTGTTGATCGCAATAGCATTATCGACCTAAACATCATTCCTATCGATCATACCCTATACTAGGTGTTTGAACTTATAGCACATCTGCACATCATAACCATTTAGGCTATGGTACTTGCAATATAGGTGTTCATGGTATCCTTTGGAATTTGGTGTGTTTGAATTGATAAGTTGACTTTGAGGTAGATTAATTTCTTTAAATGCATAGAGATGCTCAAATAGAGAGTCCATGGATATTAATCTCACAATGGGTGCAAATTGTCACTTAGGTTGATGTTGATTTTACCGCTGATTTGTTTGAGACTTTAACATTGGACAACATAGGAGTGGGTTGGTCTTGATAATTAGGGGGTTGAGGTTTTGGATGACTCAACTGTAACTCAATGCTTGTGAGTTGATTCATGATATATTGTAAATCATTGTGTTGGTGACTCACTTGTAACTCAACATTAGCTAGCCTATCCAAGATATATTTTAAAAATAGTGGAGGCGATGACTAGATGGATTTTGAGGAAGTTGGAGGGTGACTGATATGTGGTGGAAGTGAATTGAGTGTGGGAGTTAGGAGATAATTGATCATAGGTGGATCAAAATTCCTTAATGTTTGAATAGATGTGGATGCTTCATGATGATTAGATCTAGTGAGTATATCCACATGTTCTTGTTCTTGATTTAGCTCATGCTCATGTTCCAACTCAGAGTGTTCAACTATGGCAGTTGGGTTATCCCTACTTTGGTGTAGGGGGTACACATATTCTTGATTTTGTGGATATGTTGAGTGATATGGAGTAGGTGTGACCGAATCCATAAATGGTATCTCTTGTGGGATGGATGGAATGTTGTATGGAGTCATAAGTGACATAGATGGATTTGAAGGACTTTGGTTCCCTGTCATCACATTGATCATTCCCACATCATGAGAAGATGCATTTGCATTTGGACAAGTCTTGGTTGTCTCATCAACTTGTCCAAGGTGATATTCTTGGCCCCTATGTTTGAGGGGTGCATAAAAAATTCTATCAATGGGTGGTGAATTTGCAAGAGGGTGACCTAGATCCTTGATCGACTTGATGATAGGCATGGAAACATTGGGTACTATGCACTCATCGAGTTTTGGGTAGGTCAATTGAATTGTGTCCTTCAAAATGATATGATATGATTCATCCGTATCAACTATGGGTTCCTCCTCCTTTATGTTAGGAGTGACAAGGTCTTATGCAGGCATATTGATGATAGCTATGGGAGCCTCTATAGCTTGCTCTTTTGACCCTTCCTTACTCAAAGAAACAAAGGATGGTACTAGCAGTGGTGAAGGTAGATTCATGACTAACTACGAGGTTGAATATGGACTCTGGATAAGGTTGTTGGATTTAGTGTCCAATTGCATGGGTATATAGTAGGCTCACGTGGATGATCTACCTGTTTATAATACTTGAAGGGTTCTAGGTCAGCATTGACCACATGCATATTGCCTTCATGAATGTATTTGATGTATTGATGCACTATAGATGGAACACATTCAATTTCTCTTATCCATGGCCTTCCAAGCAGTATGTTGTACCATCTTGCACCTTCCAATATGTAGAACAATGTAGGCATAGTCTTTTGTCCAACTTCAACAAGTACAATTATCGTGCCCACAATAGAGGATAAAGCATCGTTGAATGCTTGCAAGGTAAACTTTGATGGTACAATGCACAAGGATGAAAGGTTGAGATGTTTTAGTGAAGTTGTGGTAATAATGTTTATTGAGGAACCTGTGTCAACCAATACTCGCTTATAGGGAAGCCTATTGATATTTGTGATTATGTGCAAAGTAGAATATGGTGAATTAGCAAGCACAAGTTTAACCTTACAATTTTGAAAGGATATAACAGGATTCTTGTGCATTTGTATGTATCCCACAAAGTTGGTGTAAGCATCAGAGTCGTGAGGTTGTACCTCAAAGGAATCCAAGATCCTCATGAAATTTTTCCAATTTTTGGAGGACTATCGTAGAAGCTCGGTCATGGTCATATTGGTTGATGGTGCATGCAAACTTCACACATACCTACTATGGATTGCTGACACTTTCTAGATGGGAGTTCTAGGTGGTGAAGACCACGATGTAGAGCGAGTGTAAACCTCCCTACTAGGCCCCTTGGTAGGCTAATTATATTTGGTTTGGGTCTAGAATCGGTGTTGGCTAACTGAATAATCCACTTGATCATTTGGATAACCTATTGGTGTTCTCCTCGTAAAGGTACCTTGGTTGTCGAGTCCTCTGAGTGAGGAGTTGACCTCACAATGACTTTTAGGGCATTGTGCAGGAATTATGAGATCCTCAAGAGAATAGTGAAGGCGACTACTATCAAGGCACCAAACAAGAATGAGGGGATCCTCATATCTATAACAACGATGATTAGGGTCTCTCCTAAAGTTTTTTGCTTCACAAGATCGTGATTGAGCTCGGCTATGCACGGTTGTCATAATGTGTTGACTAAGCGAACCCTGAAGGAAACCCACACTAAAGATAATTTTGACTTCCAAAAGGGCTATGGGTGTTATATACCAAAATGATCAGTGCAACGATTTGATCATAATGGGCTAGGACTCCAAAATTTGACTTTTGGGTCAAAAATTTGTATTTTTGAAATATTTGGCCAATCGAAGCTCGTGGGGAAATGTCCACTTTTAGGAATTTTGGGGAATTTTTTAGAAATAAAGAGTTAGGACTCAAAATTTTTGTGGGAGGTGCAGAAAGAGTTAACTAAGACAATAAAATAAATTTGGCAATTTTTGGGGTTGTCTAGACCATTTTATGACTGTTTTAGTGTAGTTTTTCCCTATTTTTCGCTTCAAAAATAGAGTAATCATAAAACCAACATAAATTTTTCGTTATAGCTTTGATTTGCACGATTTTTGATCCGTTAAATTTAGAATAAAAAAACAACTTTTTACTTTGGTGATTAAAATAAAAATAAAAATAAAAAAATAAAACGCCAAAAATAAATACATTGGTGTGAAGAATTAGCTTCAACCTTTCATTCGAAACAATTTCGATCCCATTTTGAAGCCATTTCGAATTTATAAAAATTATTTAATGTTTCTGTTATATGAGAGTTTTATAATTTCACATTTCAAAGGCAAATCAGATTTCAAGGCTTTGCATGTTTATATTTTCAGCATTCTAGTCCATTTCTAGATATTATTTTTATTTTTCTAAACCTTATCTTTTATAGTTTATTTTAAAACTTTGGCAATTAAAATTAAAAATAAAAATAAAATGCCATAAATAAATAAAGGGGTGTGAAGAATAAGCTTTAGTCTTTCATTCGAAACAATTCAATCCCATTTCGAAGCCATTTTGAATTTATAAAAATTAATTAAAGTTGTTATATGAGAGTTTTATAATTTCACATTTTGAAGGTAAATCATATTTCAAGGCTTTGTATGTTTATATTTTCAACATTCTGGTTCATTTTTAGATTTTATTTTTATTTTTCTAACCCTTTTCTTTTGCAAATTATTTTAAAACTTCGACGATTTAAAAAAAAAAAAATGCCAAAACATGGGTGTGAAGAATGAGTTTCAATATTTCATTCAAAACAATTTTGATCCCATTCCGAAGCCATTTCAAATTTATAAAAATTATTTAAAGTTATCGTTATATGAGAGTTTTATAATTTCAAATTTTACATAATTTCACATTTCGAAGGCAAATCAGATTTCAAGGTTTTGCATGTTTATATTTTTAGCATTCTGGTCCATTTCCAGATTTTATTTTTATTTTTCTAACCTTTCTCTTTTGCAGATTATTTTAAAACTTCGATGATTAAAATTAAAATTAAAATACCAAAAATAAATACATGGGTGTGAAGAATGAGTTTCAATCTTTCATTTGAAACAATTTCGATCCCATTCCAAAGCCATTTTGAATATAAAAATTATTTAAAGTTGTTGTTATATAAGAGTTTTATAATTTTGGATTTTACATAATTTCATATTTCGAAGGCAAATTAGATTTCAAGGCTTTGCATGTTTATATTTTCAGCATTCTGGTCTATTTCTAGATTTTTTTTTCTAACCCTTGTCTTTTGTAGATTATTTTAAAACTTTGGCGATTAAAATAAAAATAAAATGCCAAAAATAAATACATGGGTGTGAAGAAAGAATTTCAATATTTCATTCGAAACAATTTCGATTTCATTTCGAAACCATTTTGAATTTATAAAAATTATTTAAAGTTGCTATTATATGAGAGTTTTATAATTTCGAAGATAAATCAGATTTCAAGGATTTGCACATTTATATTTTCAGTATTTTGGTTCATCTCCAGATTTTATTTTTATTTTTCTAACCCTTCTCTTTTATAGATTATTTTAAATCTTTGGCGAATAAAATAAAAATTAAAAAAATTAAAATTCCAAAAATAAATACATGGGTGTGAAGAACAAGCTTCAATATTTCATTCAAAATTATTTCGCTTCCATTCTGAAGTCATTTCAAATTTATAAAAATTATTTAAATTTGCTATTATATGAGAGTTTCATAATTTCAGATTTTACATAATTTCGTATTTCGAAGGGAAATCAGATTTCAAGGTTTTGCATGTTTATATTTTCAGCATTCTGGTTCATTTCCATATTTTATTTTTATTTTTCTAACTCTTCTCTGTTGTAGATTATTTTAAAACTTCAACGATTAAAAAATAAATAAAATAGCAAAAATAAATACATGGGTGTGAAGAATGAGCTTCAATATTTCATTCGAAACAATTTTGATCCCATTCCGAAGCCATTTTGAATTTATAAAAATTATTTAAAGTTATTGTTATATGAGAATTTTATAATTTTTAGATTTTATATAATTTATTTTTGAAGGTAAATTAGATTTCAAGGATTTGCATGTTTATATTTTCAGTATTTTGGTCCATTTCCAAATTTTATTTTTATTTTTATTTTTCTAACCCTTCTCTTTTGTAGATTATTTTAAAACTTCGACAAATAAAATAAAAATTAAAAAAATTAAAATTCCAAAAATCAATACAATTGTGTGAAGAATGAGCTTCAATATTTCATTCGAAATGATTTCGATTCCATTATGAAGCCATTCGAAATGTATAGCAGTACAAGGGGAGTGGTAGCGGTATTTTTGGTCTTTTGGCATTGTTCTGCAAGTAGATGGAATTGGTATTCCAGCGAGCACAAATCAAATCTAGCTTCCATTTTTTGAATGCGTGCGATATTTATGTGATTTTTTGTGGGCTACATAATTTATTAAGGGTGTCCAAGTTGATGGTTGTGAAGTTGTTGCACTGAGTTGATGGTTGTGCAATTTTTGCAGTTGTTGAAGTGTTTTTTCAGATACTGCCCTAGTGAAGCAAAGGCACCAAGAGTTCTAAAATATTGGTGAATTTTATTCCTAATAAGGGGGGACACAAAATTGTTTTATTCTTCCTTTTGTGGAGGGCATATGCCACGTATGTGCCACATAGATTACAAGGGTTGTACAGGGTTTTTGGCATTTCCATTATTAACTACGCCCCTTCCAATGCCCTATGGTGGGCTTCATAATGTATGAGACAATGTATGGTGTGGACCAACCTTTATTATTGCAGAAATAGAGACAAGAACATGAAAGAATCATTTGCCCCAAGTTCAAAGATATCCAAGTTTTTTGGTGAGCAAATCCGTTATATTTTTTTAGGCCCTCGAGACTAGATTTGCGGAGTTTTTTTGCACTAGTTTCGGATAGTTTTACGAAATGGAAGAAACCATGAAAAACTGTAGATGTCATGTATATGTTGTTGTCTTGCGTAGTTAGATTCAATATTACTTTCTTGAATATAGTTTGATGAAATAAGGGTGGAGTAAGTCTACTGCGTATGGTTGAGCGACATGTTCATGGAGATAAGGACTTCAATTTATTTTCTAACGCTATTTTTGATGTGATTTTGGTGCTTTCTATAGCCGGTATTACTCTGCGTTAAGAGCCAAATCATAGTGATCACAATGACATATTTGTTCCCATCCCCAACGATGCAAAGTTAAACTATTAATTGTAGTGGCAAGTTTATAAATGGGTTGACGCATGGTGGAGATATTTCCATAAATCCATTTGAAAATGGATACTTTCCTTCATTGCACTACTGTTGAGCCCGCAAATGAAATTTTACCATATCAAGTATAATGTTGTTTGTGTAGATCAAATGCTCTAGACGTGTGTTTTTTGGCATGGTTTTTGTGTTGCATTAGGGAGTTTGTGTTTTAACCCTTCATTCAAGGCAAGAAGCTTCTCATGTTGAAGAGGACATGAATTTTAGTGAACTGTGCTGCACGATTTTGCGTTGGGATCTCTCTTCCCTGTGGCATGCCGAGTTGCTGAGCATAGAAGTATAGATTAATCCAAGTGATACAACATTCTAGAAGATTTTGACGAGGGTTGCTCCTCGATGGACGTGCAATTGGTCATCGCATTCACACTTTTTTTGGAGCTAGCAGGATGATGGGGCCCATTTTCTAATTTTTCCCATTTTTGGGAGAGTCACAATGGGTGGATATGTTGCATCACTTGAATAGTTACCTTGCACTACAACACATGCACTTATAATGGTGCGGTGATTCTAGCGATAACGATGGTAAAAAAAAATTATGGGAGTTGTTGCTATCATTTTCTTCCTCAACGATGATGTTTATCCACATACCTCGATCGAAGAATCTAGTTTAGCCAACCATGGGTGATTCGTTGAATAATGAGAGGAGTTTTGGAGGATGCAACAATTTTTTGCCTGTAAGGTCGTTCGTTTGTATTCATTTCAGATTGACAATAATCGCGTGATAGTGGGCATTGCCGCTACACTGCTGCAGTGAGGAACAAAGATGTTCCTGCTAAGAAAGATATTTCAAAAAAAAAAATTGACAAGTGCAGGGTCAAGTGAATAGAATGAAAATAGGGGGCAAAGAAGACTATTGTTGACATAGTCTCCCTTTGTTGAAGAACCACCATAATGTTGTCGGGCCATGATTTCGTAGGTTCATAAGTGACGTTAATAGCAGAAGGAGGATGCTTGCAGAGGTTCGAATAACGCTTCCATGATGTGCTAGCCCAGTTTTTCCATGTGATTGATTGATGTGCTAGCCCAGTTTTTCCATGTGATTGATTTGCTCGTATCTTGAATGTAAAATTTGATGTGTTCTCCTAAGTAATCACCATAAGGAATTATGCCATGTTTTTTCTATCGCACTCGTCAAATCCATTGTTTTTTCTTTTTGTACGGAGTTGTGGCTATTGGGTGCCTCGCACGTGATTTATGGCATAGTGGAGGCATGATTTTAGTGGACATGATTTATGGCGTAGTGGAGGTGCAATAGGACACATCGTATTGCTGTCAATTCCAATTGATCGATCCATAGTTGGCTATGAACATGGATCTAGAAAATATTTTTTGTCACAAATGCCACATCTTTTTGTAATGGGCACAACCAACTATGCAAATTTTTGAGGGCATCTGACTCATGACGATAATTGCATCGTCAACAGTAGGCTCTACAATGGATTGAGTGGTTGGAGGTATCAAACTCTGGAAGAAACAATGTCATCAAATTTAGAGATGTGCCTATTTTGGGAAGAAAATTATATCTATGTGGACAATGATGTGTTTTATTCAAGATATGGATATCCCGCTAACGTAAAAATTGGAGCGGTTGTGGAATCAAAATATCAACAGAGGGAAATTTTTCAAATAGAGTATTAATTTTATTTTTTTATATCTACTGCTATGTTTCACAAAGCAACCATGTCCTGTTCCACATGGTCCTCTACTTTTTGTGGAATTTCTATTGATAGCAGCATTCGTGAAAGGTCTGCTTGAGGAGTAGATGTGTTAAAACATGACACTAATAAAGAATTTGTGAGGAACAGGAGGAGAAGCTCAGGAGTAGTGCGATGTGATCCGATAATAGTGATGCAGGTGGTGCATGGTGTTGTGTTATGTTCCTATTAGTAAGCCCCGTTCTCTTATGGATTTAAACAAAGAAGCGGATGTCCTCCGATGCAATCATGTGTGGAGGTTCAAGGATGTAGACATCACCGAGTCATAATGGGTATTTTTTCCATTACATTACCTTATCTACCAAAATTTCTCTAGCGATGATCGATTGACATTATGGGCGGCTGAAGGCACTTTCATTAACCTAAATTATTCTAATTTATGGTTAATAAAAATTTAAAGGTGGAAAATCTTATTATAAAATTATTTTTTCACATGTTTGAATTTAGCCTTTATTTAAATTGAGGTGGGCCCATGTGATTGTTTCCATAAAATCCAAAGGGGACCACTTCACCCACTTAAAAGGCTACTAAAGCCTTTATTTAATTTTTTTTGTAAAGGGTGAAAGAGGGATATTGCCATTCTCCACATTTTTTTCCCGGATATTCTCAAGGGAAAAGGTTTTTTAAAAAACCATTTTTTTCCAATTTTTTTGGAATATTTCTTTATGAAAGAAAATAAGAGACTATTGTTTTTCCTGTAGATGAAGGACACTTTAACACCCAAATATAGGGATATTTATAATTGTCGAAAAGGTTTTTCGAGCCTAACAAGATGGTGCAATCCTTTTTTAGTATTGAAACTATTTTCCACATTTTTTTGTGGCTCAAAATATTGTATCATGGATTGCATTCTCGGTTGAACCCGATACTCCTAGACATTTGTTTAAGTGATCCTAGTATATAGTCATCTTCTCTATAGCACCTAGCGGATGCAGTGGCTGGTTATTTATGCATTACGGTAGGATGAGGAGGTCACCATAAGGACATGTTCGATAGCTACATTGGTACCCTTTCTTTTTTAGATTCCCTTGAAGTAAGCTATTTGTCCACTTAGTTTGTGGACCTTGTTATCAGTCCATTCTGTTCATATAGGTGGAAACCACTACTTATGCTTGTGGAGTCAATTTTTATATCTCTTACGATCCTTGTGGTTCTTTCCACACTCTTATTTTTATGAGACACTTTGGATTCAAGGGGTTTTCTTTAGTGACCTTTTTCATGGTTCACAACCTTGATTTGTGTCACAAGCACCAGTCTGGGAGTATGATTACATTCATTTTGGAAATGAGGCTTCTCTACTTTTTGAGACATCTGATGGATCCTTTGTAGGTTTCTTAATGAAAGTTGTCTTTAGAGGGGTTAAATAGGACATCTTCCTCTCCATCCTCCTTGCACATATTTCTTCTTCTTCTTCTTTCTATTATGGCAGGTGTTTTTCTCTCTTGTAGTTTTTCATCATCTCTCCAGTAGATTTATTTGGATATATTGTACATGGGTACCTAATAAGGCCTTGTTACCAAGACTCATATCTATGGATATGCCACTTATTTGTTGTTGTTTTTCACTACCTCCTAGTATCACTTAATGGGGGGTGTTAGTATATCCTTGTACCACTTAGGGGGAGGTGTTAGAATAATAAATTATATCCTAAGTTGTTACTAGGATAATTTGTGGGGTTGATATTAGCTTAGTTAGTTATGATCCAGTGGATCAGATTGTATGCCTTTGCTATTTAACCAAGGCTTTTGTCATTTAATAATATCAAGTATTTCACTTTTCTAACAATTTTGATCCCAGTTTGAAGTCATTTTAAATTTATAAAAATTATTTAAAGTTGTTAAAATGGAGTTTTATAATTTCAGATTTTACATAATTTCATATTTTGAATGTAAATCAAATTTCAAGGCTTTGTATTTTTATATTTTTAGCATTCTGGTCTATTTCCAAATTTTATTTTTATTTTTCTAACCCTTCTATTTTACAGATTATTTTAAAACTTCAACGATTAAAATAACAATATAAAAATTAAAATGCCAAAAATAAATGTAGGTGTGAATAATGAGCTTTAATATTTCATTCAAAACAATTTCGATCTCATTCCGAAGCTATTTAAAATTTATAAAAAATATTTAAAGTTACTGGTATATGAGAGTTTTATAATTTTGGATTTTACATAATTTTGCATTTTGAAGGTAAATCAGATTTCAAGGCTTTGCATGGTTAAATTTATTGTTATATAAGAGTTTTATAATTTTGGATTTCACATAATTTTGCATTTTTAAGGTAAATCAGATTTCAAGGCTTTGCATGCTTATATTTTGAGCATTTTGATCCATTTCCAAATTTTATTTTTATTTTTCTAACCCTTCTCTTTTGCAGATTATTATTATTATTATTTTTAAATTAGGGTTCGATCCCAGATGAAGGATCTAATATTGATTACCCAACCAATAAAGAGACACAAAATTTATAATATGATTATATCTTTTAAGGATTATATGTGTATGATTATCTCTTTTAAATATTAGAAACACACAATCAAATGATCAAATAAGCACACAAGCAAACAATGTGATTATCTCCTTTAAGTTTTAGATGCGAATCCCTAAGCTATTTAGTGTGTTTAGATTTGTTGTTGCTATTGCTTTCTTGTTCATGTTTTGGACTTAGAATGAGGGAACTCAACCAAAGTTGTTACTAGGGCCACTAGTGTCAAACATGAGGTTCTCAAAAGAGTCTAGGGTACACTGCTTAAAACCTATAATGAGTGGAGGGTTCGCCTAGCTCTTCCACTCTAAAAAGACAAGCATTTCCAACTTTGGGAGGGAGTTTGAACACCATTGACCTATTCCATCTTGAGAAAGGGCCATATTTTATCTAAGGTGTCGAGTGGAAAAGCTAGTGGAAGGAGGTGAAATCCAATGTCATCAATCTAAATTAGAGGTTGATGATGAAATCTAACCTTACCAATGTTATTATGATACGTACAAGTGTGTGTGGTTCCTTTTAAGCTTAAATAAAGTAAATAATGGGATAATCAATGATATTTCACTACTTGCAATAAAATGACATTTTACTTTCAGAAAAAGCTAGATAAAAAGCAACCTACAATATGCATTCCCTAAATGATAACCTACCCATTAGGTAGGCTACAAGCAATAAAATCATAGAGGTGCATTTATACTTAGTTCCTTTTTAGTTTTTCTTCTTATTTTTGTTGTTTTTGTGCTTATAAAAAAGGAAACCTATCTTCATACCTTTCAAGTAATCAAGGGAAGCAATAAAAACCAAATTTTAGTAAATTTGAACAGTAGAAATAAAAACTAAGGGTTTAGGCACTTACCTCGATGGCCTATAAGCTTGATGTTTGTGGAATTTAGAGCAAAAAAGATCATGTTTTGTGGCTATCCTAGGGTGGGATGGTGGCCAATTTTATGGCCATCCTAGGGTGGGACGGTTATGCAACCGTCCTTGGGTGGCACGAGTAGCAGTCTAGAGGTTGTTTTAGTCTAGAACGATCAGTACCTACAACAGAAGCCAAGAAAAAACAATGTTAAACCTTCAAATAAATCAATTGGAACAAGATCCCACCATGATCACCACTGAAATATGGGAAAAATGATGCACATAATGATGCTAAAAAAGATGCATCTATCGCTAATGTAGGATAAGAATTACAAAAGAAGCACTCAAGTAAATGTGATAAGAAAAGAGACATGTGAGAAATGAAAATTTCTTTTATTATTTTTATGGATCAAACCATGATTACATAAATGTCCCCTTGAGAGCTCTAGATTGATACACTTGTTTACAAAATGGTGCCCAAGGATCAAATCCTTGCAATAACTCGGGTGCACTTCCAATGTTCTTCCTCGTATCCATAATTGAAATGGGCAAGCCTACGATAACACCACTTGGTTATTTGGTCTTCTAATACTATGCTCCTTCCTCATGCACTATAAAACCTACACCTACACACAAGGAAACCAGATTTGTTAAATAGCAAGTGCGAATTGTGAAACATGCAAAAGCAATACATGCAACTATATACTAGAAAGTGTAAATATGTAATACGGCTATCTAAAAAAACTCCAAATGATTTTAAATAATAAATTCATGCATAAAATATAATTTTGGGAAGATATAATTAAAAAATACTAGAAATTGCATTTGAATTAGTGTCGCATTCGCAATACACTTATTAAGCCTACAAAACCTAAAATAAGCAATTTCTAGCCCTAAACATCTCCAAATCAAACTAAAATTGGATAGAATATATAAAATTAGATTTAAATAGGACCCATGTGATTATATTTGTAAAAATAGTCACAAATTCATGTGCACCTTCAGATAGGTCCCATAAACCTGTAAAATCTTAAAAATACGATATCTCACTCAATATAATTTCAAATTGCATGAAATTTGGATAGTAGGTTCATAATATATCCTAGAATAATCCTACCAAAAAATAATAATGAAATTATACTTAAATATATTCTTATACCTTGTAGGTATGATTGTTATTGTCACAAACTAGAGACCGTCCTAGGGTGGGACGACCACCATCTATGTTGATTTTATACCACCAATTCCTCTATGAAGTGGTTCAAAACTCTCTCAACAATGTTTTCATTAAATTTTGGGGTGAAATTCACTCAATTGGTTTGGTTTTATAAACTAATTATGCCTCTTGAATCACTCGAGAATATCCTTTTCTAGATAGATATTTTGAGGGAAAAAGGGCACAAAGGTTGAGGGAAAATCTTAGGAACACTTCGTTGCAATGTTATAAAACAATGGATCTGCTTTATAGCCAAAGGAGGCTTATGGACAAATGGGCATGTAAGTGCATGTTGGGTAAGAGGTACTATTTATCCTAAACTTAGCATGCATTGGAGGGGGAAGAGAATATCTCTTTTTGGCCTCCATTCTACAACATATCATAAGAATTCTACATCCTCATACTTGCATGCTCGAACAGATGGGATAAATTGTAGTTTTCAAGTGCTAATTGTCTTAATTTTGACTTTTTATGGGTCAAAGACCCTGGTCGTCCCACCCAAGGATGGTTGCTTGTGATCATTCTTGGGTAGGATATTCATGATTTGTATTCATCCTTGGGTGGGACGGTCATGCCTATGAGGCCAAAACTTCCCAAAAGTGGGATAGAACCTTCCAAAACCTTGCAGAAGTGGTTAAGACCACTGTGTAACTTCTGAGGGCTACCCTAAAGGGCCATATGGTGTCAATTAGACCTTGTCTTGGTAATCTAATTATATTGACATGATTTTAGTATCTACAGGAGAAATTTTGATTATATCTTTAGGAAAGACATCCCTAAACGCATTCAAAATAGGATATTGTTCAAACTGAGCAGAGTTAGACTAAATTTCTTCCTTCTTATTAGTTTGACTACATAAATTTTACATCCTTTATTTAAATCTTCTTTGACTTGCATTGCAGTCATCAAGTGGGGTTCAAATGTTGCTCTACTACAATGGACATGAATTCATTAATTAAAACCATTTGTGCAGTCCAACCACCTCTCTTAAAAATTTAGCAAGGCTTTGTGGGCTTTTAGCCAATCTACTCCTAGAACAATATCAAAGGTATGTAAAGGTGCTACATAAAGATACCAACTAATATTTCCTTAGGGTATATCTATTTGGGGGTCAAATAAACATTGGTTGACCATATAGGTCTGTGTTGAACCATACTCAACTTGCCACCCATTTGCCATTATCCTAGGTTTAACCAATATGTGCCTCAAAATACTAGTTGATATAAATCTATCAGTTGCACCACTATCTATAAAAATATGAATATCCTTCTTGCCTAGTTTTCCTTTTATAAGAAATGGATTAGCTTTCCTTAAAAGGTTAGATTTACCTGTAGCAGAAAATATCCTATGTGGGGCCTCTTCTATTGGATTCTTCTTATCGACTCTCTATGGATACTGATTCACATAGTGATCCCAGGCTCCCTAAAAAAAACATATATTAGGTCCTTTGTTATTTTGTTTATCTCCTTCTTTATTTTGATTGACATTCTTTCCTTTGTCTAAAAAATTATTTCTTTTCTCTTGAAAGTTTCTTCTATCTACCTGCACCTTATTTTCTCAAAACTTTCCTTTGTATCTGATATCTCCTTTGTAATGGTCACCATATCTATATTTCTTAAACTGATATTTGCACTTATTCATATTTGGGTATCTTTTTTTCTTAGGATCCTCTTTTTCAATTTTTTGGTAATAAATTTTTGCATTATTTTGACTTAACTCCTCATAGCGGGCAACATCATAAGCAACTGTGAAGGTTTTAGATACTTTTCTTTCAACAAGTGTTACAAATTTGGGATGTAGTCCCATTACAAATTTTTGAGCCTTGAATTCCTCATGCTTATCATATTCTGGAGTGTATTTCAAAATTTGAACAAATCTTTAATAGTATTCAATCATAGTCATGTTATATTAGCGTAAATTGGAGAATTCGGTGTATTTCTTAATATAAAATTATGGCGTAAGAAAATGATACTTAAATTCCCTTTCAAATTCCACCCAAGGAATATGTGCATCCTCCTTCTATATTATTTTCTTATAAGTGGTCCACTAATCTCTGGCTGGACCTAATAAATATGCCACTACCCAAGTTGTTTTGGATTCCACACAAAGGGGCTGGATTGAGAAATACCCTTCAGCCTCACTCAACCAATTAACCACTACTTCGCCATCACCCTTTCCATCAAATTTAGAAATATCCAATTTCTTAATTTCTTTTTGTAACTCAACACCAACTTTTCTCCTCGAAGATCCTTTTGGAAATTCACTAAATTTTTTAGTTTCCTTCCTTTTGGTAAGACTTTTAATAACCTTATGTTGCTGAGTAATGATATCCTATTTTTGAGCCATTTGTACCTTTTGTTGATCCATATGCTCACTCATTTGAGCCCTTTGTATCTCCATTTGTTCTCACTGTTGATTCAGTTGTTCTTGCATTGACTGAATCATTTTTGTCATATTCTCATAATTTTGTGTAGCTCTTGCAGCTACTGGCTCTTTTTTCTTATAACACACCGAGGCACTTCGACTACTTGAATTGACTCTCTCATGAGTCATATTAGTACCCTCCTTGGGGCTTTTGCAATCTCCTCTTATAGATTAGCATTCGCCCTTATTAATATTTTTGCCATACCTAGTGATAAAAGAGATATGTCAACTCAATAGTTCATGTTTATAACCTAGGGTTTTACAACCTAGGCTTTGATACCAACTATAACAACCCAAATCTACTCACCTGGTTTTCAGAAAATACAAATACAAAATTTTGATTAAATTCAATAGCATAGTCACAAATTAACTAATGTGCACCCAAATGATACACTTTTACGTAAACACACCCAAATTTTACTAAGTACTTAGGTATAGATGATCACACTTCAAGACTTTATACTATTGCAAAAAGTATCTCAAGTGCTTGGGACCGGCCAACTTCCCGCAGTAGGTTACCATTTATGAGATTTTTTTTCTCATTTCTCAAGTTTTTCAGATCTCAGCATGGGGTTGTCCTTCCAGTGCCCATAACACCTAGAAGGGTGGACGCACTAATTCCCTATCTCATAGTATGGAGGAATTTAGATCTATGATCCAAATATTGTCCTACTAGTTCACTGACCCAATTATTATATTTAAACCATGCTTGAGCTAGTGTAGCTATGCAAGTGCTTGATTATTGACTTTCACCTAAAATATTATCAAGGTCCATCAATTCTCTGGTTTATTAGACCAGGTGTCCCATATCAATTCCCAGTTGACGGTAATGTTACCCATACCATATACCACTAGACCTTCCAACCCCAAGGACCATCTCCTTAGCCTTGAGTTTAGTTGACAATTCTGCAACTAGTGATGATCTTGAGAATCCTCATGTACTACATCGTATAAAAACCTATAACGATGTCCCATACCATCGTTCGTTACTCTTGATAGCTGGGAATCCACTAACCCTGCTAGAGAACAGTTGTCCCTGATTTACAATAGTTTCCACTATGCATTATTGGAGTTGGGTGAATGCACATCCTCCTCGATGGCATTAGCAGTTCATCCTACTCGATTAATGCTTCATAAAAATCTAGGTTTGATATTTTCCTTTTGGTGGTTAACATCATGGGTTTCACATGAATTTATGTTTATCCAAGGTTTAAAACTTAATATTTTATTAATTTATCAAATTCCAATTTACTTCATGTAGAACATAATGTTAACATAGCTAAGAAAAAATCAATTAAGCAAGATATTAAGTATTTTAATTTGAATACTATCTTCTATAGATTATAACAAAAATAAACTATTAAATATTAAGTATAATCTATCTAAATTACTATTGGATCCTATATTTAATCAAAATAAAGCATAAATATGTGACATGTAAAAGAACTAATTTGTTATTCAGTTGTTCAATTATTATTATAAAATAGACCCACATATCATATATACATAGTAGCAGTGTTCATCTAAAATTTTAACTTACTCTATTTACTTTAACTTAATTATTATAAAAATATCCCTTTTCTAAATTTAGTAAAAATATTTTAAAAACATAATTTACAGCATATCAAAAGAACATAACATACTTTTACATCCTCTACACATTTTTATAAGAATTTTTAAATAAAGCTTAATCTATTAATACTTGATAAAAATAATTATTAATAAGAATACTAATATAAAATTAATTCTATATTACTAATCTCATTAACAACTCATACTTATATTTACTATAAACTAATCTATGATTAGACTTTATAACATAATGTAAAACTCTTTAGAAGAATATAATAACTTTTAATATCAAAAAGCTACCAAAAATAATCCGACGAAACTCTAAGGAATTCCTTATTATTGACCTTTCTTAAAAATTAGGGTTGAATTTCCACATTGCTCCAATAGTTTAAAAGTAAGTTGAAAATTTGGAATACTCCAATTAACAAGCATATGCTAACGAAGCAAACATTTAAATCGAGCGATGAAGGAATGTCATTTATCATCAAGCTTTGATTCTTTTATTAATATATTTTCCCACAGTATTAAAAACTCATACGACATAATTATTGATCCCAAAATTAAAGAATTAAAATCATAATATAAAATGAAGGGATTTGACTCATTTCCACAGTATGGGTTTACTGCAATCTTGGTAGCAAGTGCTCTTCTCTAGTCCGATAAGAAATAGTAGATACATTAATAAGTTCTAATTTTCTATCCATGGCAAAAAACAACGAGACTGGATTCGATTTAAAAGTTTTAAATAAATTGGTGTTCCCAAGGCAAAAATATATCAACATTATGATAATAAACTAACGACGAGGATACTTTAAAAAAATGACTATGATTCCTTAAAAAAAATACATGACAGCGACACTTTAAAAACCAAATAGTTTATTTAGTATTATCTAGTTTAGGGATTTGATCTAGCATCTAAATTTTTATTTAAAATTTTTCAACACTTTCCATAGAAGGATATGTAAATCAACCACAAACACAATAGGATTCCATATTTCATTCATATTGCAATTTTTTGCCTACCTACAACAAGATGCTAGTCACGAATTAAGAAAAGAGTTTAATAAAACTTTTTAAAGTTTGGTTCGATATTGATCAACTGCAAATTGTACAGAGAAGATGATATTATTAGTGAGTATAAGTAGTTTTAAAACTACCAGCTTGAGAGTATTAAATATGAAATATTCAAACTTTTGTATCTAAGGTAGACAATATATTTTTATAAGAAAAATATAAAATTTATCCAAGATATCATCTGTGCAAAACAACATATATCTTTAACTATAACATATATCTTTAACATTCATGATTTCGACTATGGTATTCATTTTGCAAGGATGACCACAATTTGTATTTTGATCATATTAAGACACAATTTTGATGCCAAAAATTAAAATGACAAAAATTAAATACATGGGTGTGAAGAATGAGTTTCAATATTTCATTCAAAATAATTTTGATCCCATTCGAAGCCATTTCAAATTTATAAAACTTATTTAAAATTGATGTTATATGAGAGTTTTATAATTTTGGATTTTACATATTTTTGTGAAAGAAAATTAGATTTAAAGGCTTTGCATGTTTATATTTTCAGCATTATAGTCCATTTCTAGATTTTATTTTTATTTTTCTAACCTTTCTCTTTTTTAGATTATTTTAAAACTTCGACAATTAAAATAAAAATAAATTAAAATGCCAAAAATAAATATATGGGTTTGAATAATTAGCTTCAATCTTTCATTTGAAACAATTTTGATCCCATTCCAAAGCTATTTCGAATTTAATTTTTTTTTTTTAAGTTGTTTTTATATGAGAGTTTTATAATTTCAGATTTTACATAATTTCGTATTTTGAAGGCAAATCAAATTTCAAGGCTTTGCATGTTTATATTTTCAGCATTCTGACCCAATTTCATATTTTATTTTTATTTTTCTAAACCTTCTCTTTTTTAGATTATTTTAAAACTTCAATGATTAAAATAAAAATTAAAATGCCAAAAATAAATACACGGGTGTGAAGAATGAGCTTCAATATTTCTTTTGAAACAATTTCGATCTCATTCTAAAGCCATTTTGAATTTATGAAAAATATTTAATGTTGTTGTTATATGAGAGTTTTATAATTTTTGATTTTACATAATTTTGCATTTCGAAGGTAAATCAAATTTCAAGGCTTTGCATGTTTATATTTTCAGCATTCTAGTACATTTCCAGATTTTATTTTTATTTTTCTAACCCTTATTTTTTGTAGATTATTTTAAAACTTCGGTGATTAAAAAAAATAAAATGCCAAAAATAAATATATGGGTGTGAAGAATGAGCTTCAATCTTTCATTTGAAATAATTCGATCCCATTCATGATTTTGACTATGGTATTCATTTTGCAAGGATGACTACAATTTGTATTCTGATCATATTAAGACATAATTTTGATGCTAAAAATAAATACATTGGTGTGAAGAATGAGTTTCAATATTTCATTCAAAACAATTTTGATCCCATTCGAAGCCATTTCAAATTTATAAAAATAAATAAAATTGATGTTATATGAGAGTTTATAATTAGGTGTGAAGAATGAGCTTCAATATTTATAATTGTGAAGAATGAGAGTTTATAATTTTAAAGAATGAGAGTTTATAAAAATAAATAAGATTAAAATTTCAAAAAAGAATACATAGGTGTGAATAATGAGCTTCAATATTTCATTCGAAATAATTTTGATCCCATCCGAAGCCATTTCGAATTTATAAAAATTATTTAAAGTTGTTATATGATATTTTATAATTTCAGATTTTACATAATTCCGTATTTCGAAGGCAAATTATATTTCAAGGCTTTGCATGTTTTCCTTTTTTTAAGTGAAAAAACCCTTGTGGAGTTGCCTTCGTCTGAGAGAGCACGACCAGGGGTTCTACACTATCAAAGTCACCAGGGAGTCATGCCCGACCCTACCCACACCAACATTATCAATTGGATTTTGGGTACCCAATTCAACTCTTTGGTAGTGGAGATTTGAAACTGGGACTTCCTTTCGAGGATTGCCCTCTCCTCTCTAACTCACCTACAACACCTGGGTAAGACTTTGCATGTTTATATTTTTAGTATTCTAGTTGATTTCCATATTTTATTTTTATTTTTCTAACCCTTCTCTTTTGTAGATTATTTTAAAACTTCAGCGATTAAAAATAAAATAAAAAGCAAAATTAAAATGCCAAAAATAAATACATGGGTGTGAAGAATGAGCTTCAATATTTTTTTTAAGTGAAAACCCCTTGCGGGACTGCCTTGGTTTGAGATACCATGACCAGGGGGTTTTACAGCATCAAAGTCACCTGGGAGTCGTGCCCGGTATTGCCCGCACCAACATTATCAATTAGATTTTGGGTACCCAATTCAACTTTTTGGTAGTATGGAGATTCGAACTTGGGACCTCCCTTAGAGGATTTCCCTCTCCTCTCAAACTCACCTACAACACCTCAGTAATGAGCTATCATTCGAAACAATTTTGATTCCATTCCGAAGCTATTTCGAATTTATAAAAATTATTTAAAGTTGTTATATGAGAGTTTTATAATTTCGAATTTTACATAATTTCACATTTCAAAGATAAATCAAATTTTGAGGCTTTGCATGTTTATATTTTTAGCATTATGGACCATTTTTAGATTTTATTTTTATTTTTCTAACCCTTTTCTCTTGCAGATTATTTTAAACCTTAGGTGATTAAAATAAAAATAAAAAAAATTAAATGCTAAAAACAAATACATGGGTGTGAAGAATGAGCTTCAATCTTTCATTTGAAATAAGTTTCAATCTCATTCTGAAGCCATTTCAAATTTATAAAAATTATTTAAAGTTGTTGTTATATAAGATTTTATAATTTCATATTTCACATAATTTCGTATTTTGAAGGCAAATTAGATTTTAATGATTTGCATGTTTTTTATTTTTTTAAAGTGAAAAAAACCCTTGTGGGACTGCCTTGGTATGAGAGACCACGACCAAGGGGTTCTACACCGTCAAAGTCACCCGGAAGTCACGCCCGGCCCTACCCACACCAACATTATCAATTGGATTTTGGGTACCCAATTCAACTTTTTGGTAGGGTGGAGATTCGAACCTAGGACCTCCCTTGGAGGATTGCCCTCTCCTCTCCAAATCACCTACAACAACTGGGTAAGGCTTTGCATGTTTATATTTTCAGCATTCTAGTTCATTTCCATATTTTATTTTTATTTTTCTAACCCTTCTCTTTTGTAGATTATTTAAAACTTTAGCGATTAAAAATAAAATTAAAATGCCAAAAATAAATACATGGGTGTGAAGAATGAGCTTCAATATTTTTTTTAAGCAAAAAATCCCTTGCAAGGCCACTTTGGTTTGAGAGACCACGACAAGGGGTTCTACACCGTCAAAGTCACCCAAGAGTCATGCTCGGTCTTGCCCGCACCAACATTATCAATTAGATTTTGCGTATCCAATTCAACTTTTTGGTAGCGTGGAAATCCGAATCTGGGACCTCCCTTGGAGGATTGCCCTCTCGTCTCCAACTCACCTAAAACACTTTGGTAATGAGCTTCAATATTTCATTCGAAATAATGTTTATCCCATTCTGAAGCTATTTTAATTTTATAAAAATTATTTAAAGTTGTTATATGAGAATTTTATAATTTTGGATTTTTTACATTATTTCGCATTTCGAAGATAAATCAGATTTTGAGGTTTTGCATGTTTATATTTTCAATATTATGGACCATTTCCAGATTTTATTTTTATTTTTCTAAATCTTTTCTCTTGCGGATTATTTTAAACCTGAGGCGATTAAGATAAAAAATAAAAATAAAAATAAATGCTAAAAATAAATACATGGGTGTGAAGAATGAGCTTCAAAATTTCATTTGAAATAATTTTAAACACATTTCGAAGCCATTTCAAATTTATAAAAATTATTTAAAGTTGTTGTTATATGAGATTTTATAATTTTAGATTTTACATAATTTCATATTTTGAAGGCAAATCAGATTTCAATGATTTGCATATATTTTTTTTAAGCGAAAAAACCTTGTGGGGTCACCTTGGTCTAAGAGAGCACGATTAGGGGGTTCTACATCGTCAAAGCCACTTGGGAGTCGCGCCCGACCCTACCCATACCAACATTATCAATTGGATTTTGGGTACCCAATTCAACTTTTTGGTAGGGTGGATATTCGAACCTGGGACCTCCCTTGGAGGATTACCCTCTCCTCTCCAACTCACCTACAACACTTGGTTAAGGCTTTATATGTTTATATTTTTAGCATTCTGGTTCATTTCCATATTTATTTTTATTTTTCTAACCCTTCTTTTTTGTAGATTATTTTAAAACTTCAAAGATTAAAAATAAAATAAAAAACAAAATTAAAATGTCAAAAATAAATACATGGGTGTGAATAATAAGCTTAAATCTTTTTTTTAAACAAAAAACCCCTTATGGAACTGTCTTGGTCTGAGATACCACGACCAAGGGGTTCTACATCGTCAAAGTCACCCGGGAGTCACACCCGGTCCTACCTACACCAACATTATCAATTGGATTTTGGGTACCCAATTCAACTTTTTGGTAGGGTGGAGATTCGAACCTGGGACCTCCCTTGGAGGATTACCTTCTCCTCTCCAACTCACCTACAACACCTGGGTAATGAGCTTCAATCTTTCATTTGAAACAATTTTGATCCCATTCCGAAGCCATTTCGAATTTATAAAAATTATTTAAAGTTGTTATATGAGAATTTTATAATTTTGGATTTTACATAATTTCAAATTTCGAAGGTAAATCAGATTTAAAGGCTTTGCATATTTATATTTTCAGCATTCTGGTCAATGTCTAGATTTTATTTTTATTTTTTCCATCCTTCTCTTTTGCAGATTATTTTAAAACTTCGATGATTAAAATAAGAATAAAATTCCAAAAATAAATATATGGGTGTGAAGAATGAGCTTCAATATTTCATTCCAAACAATTTCGATCTTTTTCTGAAGCCATTTCATATTTATAAAAATTATTTAAAGTTGTTATATGAGAGTTTTATAATTTTAGATATTACATAATATTACATTTTGAAGATAAATCAAATTGCAAGGCTTTGTATGTTTATATTCTTAGTATTTTGGTCCATTTTCAGATTTTATTTTTATTTTTCTAACCCTTCTCATTTGCATATTATTTTAAAACTTCGACGATTACAATAAAAATTAAGAAAAAAATTAAAATGCTAAAAATAAATACATGGGTGTGAAGAATGAGCTTCAATCTTTCATTCGAAACAATTTTGATCCCATTCTGAAGCCATTTCAAATTTATAAACATTATTTAAAGTTGTTATATGAGATTTTTATAATTTTAGATTTATATAATTTCGCATTTTGAAGGTAAATCAGATTTCAAGGCTTTACATTTTTATATTTTTCAGCATTCTGGTCTATTTTCATATTTTATTTTTATTTTTCTAACCCTGCTCTTTTGGAGATTATTTTAAAACTTCGGTGATTAAAATAAAAATAAAAATAAAATAAAATGCCAAAAATAAATACATGGTGTGAAGAATGAGCCTCAATCTTTCATTCAAAATAATTTTGATCTCATTCCGAAGCCATTTCGAATTTATAAAAATTATTTAAAGTTGTTATATGAGAGTTTTATAATTTCATATTTTACATAATTTCGTATTTCAAAGGTAAATCAGATTTCAAGGCTTTGTATATTTATATTTTCAGCATTCCGGTCAATTTCCATATTTTATTTTTATTTTTCTAACCCTTCTATTTTGTAGATTATTTTAAAAATTTTGATGATTAAAATAAAAATAAAATAAAATAAAATGCCAAAAATAAATACATAGGTGTGAAGAATGAGCTTCAATATTTCATTAGAAACAATTTCGATCCCATTTCGAAGCCATTTCGAATTTATAAAAAATATTTAAAGTTGTTATATGAGAGTTTTATAATTTCGGATTTTACATAATTTTGCATTTTGAATGTAAATCAGATTTCAAGGCTTTCCATGTTTATATTTTCAGCATTCTGGTCCATTTTCGGATTTTATTTTTATTTTTCTAACCCTTCTCTTTTTCAGATTATTTTAAAACTTCGGCGATTAAAAATAAAATAAAAATAAAAATAAAATGATAAAATAAATACATGGATATGAAGAATGAGCTTCAATATTTTTTTTTAAGCGAAAAACCCCTTGCTGAGCCGCCTTGGTCTGAGAGACCATGACCAGGGGATTTTACACCGTCAAAGTCACCCAAGAGTCGCACCCAGCCTTACCCGCACCAACATTATCAATTAGATTTTGGGTACCCAATTCAACTTTTTGGTAGCATAGAGATTCGAACCTGGGACCTCCCTTGGAGGATTGCCCTCTTCTCTTCAACTCACCTACAACACCTGGGTAATGAGCTTCAATATTTCATTTGAAACAATTTTGATCCCATTCCGAAGCCATTTCGTATTTATAAAAATTATTTAAATTTGTTTTATGAGAGTTTTATAATTTTGGATTTTACATAATTTTGCATTTCGAAGATAAATCAGATTTTGAGGCTTTGCATATTTATATTATGAGCATTATGGACCATTTTTAGATTTTATTTTTATTTTTCTAACTCTTTTCTCTTGGATATTATTTTAAAACTTCGATGATTAAAATAGAAATTAAAAAATTAAAATGCCAAAAATAAACATAGGTGTGAAGAATGAGCTTCAATCTTTCATTTGAAACAATTTTGATCCCATTCTGAAGCCATTGTGAATTTATAAAAATTATTTAAAGTTGCAGTTATATGATAATTTCACATTTCGAATGTAAATCAGATTTCAAGGCTTTCCATATTTATATTTTCAGCATTCTAGTCCATTTCCAGATTTTATTTTTATTTTTCATACCTTTCTCTTTTGTAGAGTTTTTTAAAACTTCGACAATTAAAATAAAAATAAAATGCATGCTTTTATTTTTGTAATATGATGTGATTTTGATGATATGTATATGCGTGGATGCATAATGAGATGGATTATTTATTTATATGTATGATGGAATGTGCATAATGAGTTGACACACTCGGTTAGCACCATAGATTGTATAAAATGCATTGATTCTTTTTTAATGTTATGATGTGATGGATTTATGGAAATGTGAACTAATGAAATGTGATAAAGTGGAATGAATGATAGGAATGTTATAGAATATTTATGAGATTTTCATGAGACTCAAACACCATAGTTAATTGATCAAAAGTTGTGTACTAACCATATAATACTTTTTGATAAGGTATGAATCTAACTAGGATGACCCAAATACTCAATATTAATATGTGTGCAAGTGAGTTTATTGGTGTGAGACGCATAATATTACCCCAGTGCCAAACAGGATTGATGCAACCCATTTGTACCGAAGATCAACATATGAGTATCACGATCCTAGGTTTTGTACGTAGTTGGCTTAGACAACTAAGTAGTATAGGCTACCAAAAGCTAGCTCATCATAATGCAAATATTGGTCTGTACAAAAGTAGAATGCTAATGTGATAGACATATCATCATGCGTAAGGATACCGCCATTGCCATGCAGGCTTGATGCCACCTAACCTGTAATGAGGATTACTTCATGGTTTGTCAAATACTGAGAATTCCAAGGATTAAATTTTAGTACTCTCTTCTTTTTTATTTGATTTGGGATACTTGCTCATATGTAGTGATGAATATCACTGTTTATTTTGTATTTTATTTTCTTTGAGCAAGGTATTTTTTTAGTGATGAAAATCATTGTTTATTTTACTTTTTGGGATTTTATTTATTGATAGTGGTGAAAACCATTGTTTTTTGGGGGGAATTGGGTAGGGAGGAGCTTGTCCTTTTATCAATTCTTAGAATTTTTGAACCAAACGCATATGGGGATGAGCAAGATAAAATTTTCACTTAATGTAACCTAGACTACTTGGTAGGTTTCATATTTCCTTGTGCAAAACTTAGATTTATTAGCATGAAAAATGTGTTGGGATTTTGACGTATACAAGGTACAATAAAAGCAAGACTCTACTTTCTAAAAATCATGGTAGCTTTTTACAAGATCTTATAAGAAAAGTAGAGACAGTTGAGTGACTAAAAATCCTAAAGATATTCTAAGACAAATGGCTAGGTGAAGGGAAACATACACAAATAAGGAATAGTGTGAAATGTAGGTGCATATGATAAGTAGAATATGGAATGATGTGAATGATGACTTGAACAAAATTGACTTTGAATGATGACCATTGTACAGTATTGGTGCTAGACATGTATGAGTAAATCTAAAATGCAAAATGCAATTATGAGTATACCTAATGCAATCAATTGTATAATGCAATGGAATGCAATGTGATGCAATGTAATATTTTGTATTTTTTATGTTTTTATGATTTTTTTGGATTTTTATTGATATATCTGTATATACAGGTGACCAATGGGCTTATTGGGTGCCATTGGGGTATTTTGGGTTGACCAAGCGGTTTGGAGATACCCTTGGAGCATTTTGGGTTCACCAAGCAGTTTGGAGATAACCTTTGAGCATTTTGGGTTCCAAGCAGTTTGGAGATACCCTTGGAGCATTTTGGATTGACAAAGCAGTTTGGAGATACCCTTGGAGCATTTGAGGTTGACCAAGCAATTTGGAGATACCCTTGGAGAATTTTGGGTTGACCAAGTGGTTTGGAGATACCCTTGGAGCATTTTGGGTTGACCCAACGGTTTGGAGATACTCTTGGAGCATTTTTGGTTGACCAAGTGGTTTGAAGATACCCTTGGAGCATTTTGGGTTGACCAAGCAATTTGGAAATACCCTTGGAGCATTTTGGGTTGACCAAGAAGTTTGGAGATACCCTTGGAGCATTTTGGGTTTACCAAGAAGTTTGAAGATACTCTTGGAGCATTTTGGGTTGACCAAGTGGTTTGAAGATACCCTTGGAGCATTTTGGGTTGACCAAGTGGTTTGGAGATACCCTTGGAGAATTTGGGGTTGACCAAGCGGTTTTGAGATACCCTTGGAGAATTTGAGGTTGACCAAGCAGTTTGTAGAAACCCTTAGAGCATTTTGGGTTGACCAAGCAGTTTGGAGATACCCTTGGGGCATTTGAGGTTGACCAAGCAGTTTGGAGATACCTTTGGAGTGGAGCATTTTGAGTTGACCAAGCGGTTTGGAGATACCCTTGGAGCATTCTGTAACTTTTTTATAATTTTAGGGGGAAAGTTTGGTCCCTTGTGTACCCCCATCATTTGTGGTGATCACAGAAATTGAGGGAGGTGTAATACCTTTAGGATCCCCAATTTTCTTCATTTCTTGTGATGTAAATAGTGGGGGAGGTGTGACACCTTGGATACCCCTAGTATGTATTGTGATTGATGCAATGTTATTTTCTTGGCTAGGAGGAGTGATAGAGATTGACTCCCCCTATTATGGTAGGGAATTATGGGTAATACCCATGTCTTTATGTGGTAGAATGAGTGCACCATTTGTGGGTAAAGCTTCCTTATCAATAATATCTTGGACCTGTTAGGTTGCTCTTCTTGACTCCCATATGTAAGTTATAAATCTTTAAATATTTTAATTTATTGATTGTTGATCGCAATAGCATTATCGACCTAAAGATCATTCCTATTGATCATATCTTGTACTAGGTGTTTGAACTTATAGTACATCTGCACATCATGCCCATTTAGCCTATGGTACTTGCAGTATAGGTCTTCACGATATCCTTTGGGCTTTGGTGCATTTGGATTTATAGGTTGACTTTCAGATAGATTAATTTCTTTAGATGCATAAAGATGCTCAAATTGAGAGTCCATGGATATTAATCTCACAATGGGTGCAAATTGTTGCTTAGGGAAACATTGTTGATTTTATCACTGATTTTTTTGAGACTTAACATTGGACTGCATAGGAGTGGATTGGTGGTAACAATCAGAGGGTTGAGGTTTTGGATGGCTCAACTGTTACTCAATTCTTATCAGTCAATTCATGACCTATTGTAAATCGTTGTGTTGGTGACTCACTTGTAACTCCACATTGGCTAGCCTATCCAATATATGTTGTGAAAATAGTGGAGGTGATGACTGGATGACTATTGAGAAAGTTGGAGGGAAACTTATATGTGGTGGAGGTGAATTGGGTGTGGGAGCTAGGAGACAATTGAGTTCAGGTGGATCAAATATCCTTAATGTCACAGCAAATATGGATGCTTCATGATGATTAAAGCTAGTGAGTATATCCACATGTTCTTGTTATTGATTTAGCTCATGCTCATGTTCCAAATCAGAGTGTTCAATTATGGCAGTTGGGTTACCCCCACTTTGGTGTAGGGGATACACCTATTCTTGATTTTGTGGAGATGTTGAGTGATATGGAGTAGGTGTGATCGAATCCATAAATGGTATCTATTATAGTATGGATGGAATGTTGGATGGAGTCACAAGTGGCATAGATGGATTTTAAGGACTCTGGTTCCCTGTCATCACATTGATCATTCCCAAAAACTCAGGAGAAGATGCATTTACATTTGGATAAGTCATGGTTGTCTCATCAAATTATCCAATATGATATTCTTGGCCCCCATGTTTGAGGGGTGCATCAAAAATGTTATCAATGGGTAGTAACTTGCAGGAGGATGACCTAGATTCTTGATCAAATTGATTATAGGTATGGATGCAATGTTGGATACTATGCACTCATCAAGTTTTGGATAGGTCAATTGAATTGTGTCCTCCAACATGATATGATATGATTCATCTGTATCAACTATGGGTTCCTTCTCTTTTCTATTACGAGTGAGAAGGTCTTCTATAGGCATATTGATGATAGCTATGGGAGCCTCTACAGCTAGCTCTTTTGACCCTTCCTTGCTCAAATAAATAGAAAATGATACTAGCAATAGTGATGGTAGCTTCACAACTAACTGCGAGGTTGAATCTAGAATCTAGATAAGGTTGTTGGATTTATAGTCCAAGTGCATGGGTGATACAGTAGGCTCTCATGGATGATCTACCTGTTTATAATACTTGAAGGGATCTGGGTTGGCATTTACCACATGGACCTTACCTTCATGAATGTATTTGATGCATTGATGTACTATAGATAGAAAACATTCCATGTCTCTTATCCATGGCCTTCCAAGTTGTATGTTGTATTATCTTGCACCTTCCAAGATGTAGAAAAATGTAGGCATAGTCTTTTGTCCAACTTCAACAAGTACAATTATCATGCCCACAATAGAGGATAAAGCATCGTTGAATGCTTGCAAGGTAAACTTTGATGGTACAATGCGCAAGGATGAAAGGTTGAGATATTTTAGTGAAGCTGTGGTAATAATATTTATTGAGGAACCTGTGTCAACCAATACTCGCTTATAGGGGAGCCTATTGATACTCATGATGATGTGCAAAGCAAGATTTGGTGAATTAGTAGGCACGAGTTTGACCTCACTATTTTTAAAGGATATAAGATTCTTGTGCATTTGTATGTATCCCACAAAGTTGGTGAAAGCATCAAAGTTGTGAGGTTGTACCTCAATGGAATCTAAGATCCTCATGAAAGTTTCCCAATGTTTAGAGGACTATAGTAGAAGCTCGCTCTTGGTAATATTGGTTGATGATGCATGCGAACTTCACACATACCTACTCTGGATTGCTGACACTTGCTGGATGGGAGTTCTAGGTGGTGAAGACCATGATGTAGAGGGAGTGTAAACCTCCCTACTATACCCCTTGGTAGGCTGATTATATCTGGTTTAGGTCTAGAATCGGTGTTGGCTAACTGAATAATCCACTTGATCATGTGGATAACCTATTGGTGTTCTCCTCGCAAAGGTACCTTGGTGGTCGGGTCCTCTAAGTGAGGATTTTACCTCATGATGACTTTCAAGGCATCATGTAGGAATGATGAGATCCTCAGGAGAATAACAAATACGACTACTATCAAGGCACCGTACAGGAATGAGGGGATCCTCATACCTATAACAATGATGATTAGGGTATCTCCTAAAGTTTTCTTCTTCACTGGCTCGTGATTGAGCTCGGCTATGTATGGTTGTCATAATATGTTGAATAGGCGAACCCTGAAGGAAACCCACACTAAAGAGAATTTTGACTTCCAAAAGGGTTATGGGTGTTATATACCAAAATGATCAGTGCAATGAGTTGATCACAATGGACTAGCACTCCAAAATTTGACTTTTGGGTCAAAACTTTGTATTTTTGAAATATTTGGCTTGGCCAATCGGAGCTCGTGGGAAAATGCCCACTTTTAGGAATTTTTGGGAAATTTTGAGAAATAAAGAGTTAGGACTCAAATTTTTTATGATAGGTGTAGAAGGAGCTAACTAAGACAATAAAATAAATTTGGCAATTTTTGGGGTTGTCTAGACCATTTTATGAATATTTTAGTGTAGTTTTTCCTTATTTTCGGCTTCAAAAATAGAGTAATCATAAAACCAACATAACTATTTTGTTATAGCTCTGATTTGCACAATTTTTGATCTGTTGGATTTAGAATCAAAATTTAGCTTTTTACTTCAATGATTACAATAAAATCAAATCAAATCAAAATGCCAAAAATAAATGCATTGGTGTGAAGAATTAGCTTCAACCTTTCATTCGAAACAATTTCGATCCCATTCCCAAGTCATTTCGAATTTATTAAAATTATTTAATGTTGTTGTTATATGAGAGTTTTATAATTTTGGATTTTACATAATTTCACATTTCGAAGGTAAATCAGATTTCAAGGCTTTGCATGTTTATATTTTCAGCATTCTAGTCCATTTCTAGATTTTATTTTTATTTTTCTAAACCTTATCTTTTGGAGATTATTTTAAAACTTCAGTGATTAAAATAAATAAATAAAAAATTAAAATGCTAAAAATAAATAAAGGGGTGTGAAGAATGAGCTTCAGTATTTCATTCAAAATAATTTGATCCCATTCCAAAGCCATTTCGAATTTATAAAAATTATTTAAAGTTGTTACATGAGAGTTTTATAATTTCACATTTCGAAGGTAAATCAGATTTCAAGGTTTTGCATATTTATATTTTTAGCATTCTGGTCCATTTTCAGATTTTATTTTTATTTTTCTAATCCTTTTATTTTGCAGATTATTTTAAAACTTTGATGATTTAAAAAAATTAAAATATCAAAAATAAATACATGGGTGTTTAAAATGAGTTTCAATCTTTCATTCCGATCCCATTCCAAATCCATTTCAATTTTATAAAAATTATTTAAAGTTGTTATTATATGAGAGTTTTATAATTTTGGATTTTACATAATTTCGTATTTCGAAGGGAAATCAGATTTCAAGGTTTTGCATGTTTATATTTTCAGCATTCTTGTCCATTTCTAGATTTTATTTTTATTTTTCTAACCTTTCTTTTTTGTAGATTATTTTAAAAGTTTGACGATTAAAATAAAAATTTAAAAAAATAAAAATACCAAAAATAAATACATGGATGTGAAGAATGAGCTTCAATATTTCATTTGAAATAATATCGATCCCATTCCAAAGCTATTTCAAATTTATAAAAAATATTTAAAGTTGTTATATGAGAGTTTTATAATTTTATATTTTACATAATTTTATATTTCGAAGGTAGATTAGATTTCAAGGCTTTGCATGTTTATATTTTTAGCATTCTGGTCCATTTTCAGATTTTTTTCTAACCCTTCTCTTTTGTAGATTATTTTAAAACTTCGGCAATTAAAAAAAAAATTAAAATGCCAAAAATAAATACATGGGTGTGAAGAATGAGCTTCAATATTTCATTCGAAACAATTTCGATCCCATTCTGAAGCCATTTCAAATTTATAAAAATTATTTAAAGTTGTTATATGAGAGTTTTATAATTTTGAATTTTACATAATTTTGTATTTCGAAGACAAATCATATTTCAAGGATTTGCATGTTTATATTTTTAGTATTTAGGTCCATTTCTAGATTTTATTTTTATTTATCTAACCCTTCTCTTTTGTAGATTATTTTAAAACTTCGGTGAACAAAATTAAAATTAAAAAAAATTAAAATTCTAAAAATAAATACATGGGTGTGAAGAATGAGCTTCCATCTTTCATTCGAAACAATTTCGATTCCATTCTGAAGTTATTTCGAGTTTCTAAAAATTATTTAAATTTACTGGTATATGAGAGTTTTATAATTTCAGATTTTATATAATTTCATATTTCGAAGGGAAATCAGATTTTAAGGTTTTGCATGTTTATATTTTCAGCATTCTGGTTCATTTCCATATTTTATTTTTATTTTTCTAACCCTTCTCTTTTGTAGATTATTTTAAAACTTCGACAATTAAGAAAAAATTAAAATGATAAAAATAAATACATTGGTGTGAAGAATGAACTTCAATATTTCACTCGAAATAATTTTGATCACATTTCGAAGCCATTTCGAATTTATAAAAATTACTTAAAGTTGTTATATGAGAGTTTTATAATTTCGAATTTTACATAATTTCTTATTTCGAAGGCAAATCAGATTTCAAGGATTTGCATATTTATATTTTCAGTATTTTGGTCCATTTCCAAATTTTATTTTTATTTTTCTAACCCTTCTCTTTGGTAGATTATTTTAAAACTTCGATGAATAAAATAAAAATTTAAAAAAAAATTAAAATTCCAAAAATAAATACATGGGTGTGAAGAATGAGCTTCAATGTTTCATTCAAAATGATTTTTATTCCATTCTGAAGCCATTTCGAATTTATGAAAATTATTTAAAGTTACTATTATATGAGAGTTTTATAATTTTAGATTTTACATAATTTCACATTTCTAAGGGAAATCAAATTGGTCTTTGTCCTTTGCGGATAAAGTCAGGACCTCGACTGGAGCGTTCTCTTTTCAAACTCCTTTGCCCTTCTCTATTTCGGGCACTGAAGTTTCATTTCCAAGCGAGGCTATGGAGCCACTAATCTTTCAAGAGTCCCTCTCTCTGGTTGGGAAATTTGTCGGTGCCCGACCTGATATGGAAACTATCCGTGAATGGGCCCTTTCTAAATGGCGTCTGTCTGGAAGCATGGAGCTCGTGGCCTTTCCTAGGGGGTTCTTTATGATAAGGCTAAACAATGCCCTCGACACCCAACGCATTCTCACTGGTGGACCCTGGTTTTTTGGTCGTCGAAGCCTATTTCTACGGAGATGGGGGGAAGATTTCGACCCTAAAACTCAGTCTATCAACATTGCTCCGATTTGGATCAAACTCCATGGGCTTCCCCCATAGTTCTTCTATAATGATGCTCTCAAAGGCATTACTCAACCGATTGGAGATTTAGTTGCCATCGACCCTGCTACCAGAGCAAGATCCAGAATGACTTATGCTCGTGTCTGTGTCATGGCTAATCTGGATTCGGCTCTGCCGACCTGCATTGGCATCAACGTCGAGAGCTTCAGAAGACGTCAAGGGGTTGAGTACGAGAACAAGCCCGCTTTTTGTTTGGAGTGCAACACTCAGGGTCACTTGGCTTCTCAATGCCCTTCCCAAAAAAAAGATATCCCCAGCGATTCAGGCAGGAAGAAGGATTCCCAGATCCCCAACGTTCAAAAAAAGGCTCCTGGCAGGGGCCGTGGCCGTTCTGCAGGCCCCCCTAAAACATCTGCTCCTAACAATGTAAGTGCTCCGCCTTCTCGTTCCAATCATTTCGCTCCTTTAAATAATCTTCAAACTAGTGAGGACATCTCCGATGACCTTCCCATAGATCCAAACATCTCATCCACACCCTCTGCGATTCAGTCTCCCTTGTCCAAGGGTAAGGCGGCAATGACCTCCCCAAACTCACCCTCAGATTTTGGTCCCTCTCACCTTCCTCTTCCCTTCCCACCCCTTCCCCTGACTCAGAACCGTCCTCTTACCCTCTCCCCTGAGTCTGTTGCCCTGTGCCAGTCTCCCCGTTCTCCATCCCCCCATAGGCCTATTCCTGGGACCAACACCACCGTCATTCTTCAGTCATCCAGCCCTCTGAAATCTCCCATTCCCACCCCCAAAGCTGATGTCAACAAAGAGCAGAGAAGGGGAAGACCGTCCAATGCTGAAAAGCTTGCCAAAGCAGCTGAGATTGAAGCGGCTGATGGATCTATGCCTACCTCCTTGGGCCCTACTTCCGAACAACCCACCCATCAAGATTTGGATGAGGTTAGACCTAAACTTACTCCGTCTCAAGGGAGAGGCAGAGGTCGCAAAGCAAATCCCAAGTCAAATCGATGAAGTTTGTCTCCTGGAATGTCAGAGGCCTCAACGAAACTGCCAAACAGAGGACTGTCAAGTCGGTGAGAAAAAACCTAAAACCAAATATCATGTTTCTTCAAGAATCTAAACTGGATGAGAATAGCAGCAATCAAGTTTGCAAGCTAATCTGGGAAAATAGCAATTTCGCCTTTTGCCCCTCCTCAGGGGCATCCGGGGGTCTCCTTTGCTTGTGGGATCCGTCAACTATCGAGGGGAGAGTTCTTTCAGTCTCTGACAGAACCATCAACATTTTGTTCACTAATAAAGTCACCAACCTTCAATGGATTGCCACCAATGTTTATGGACCAAACAGTCCTGTCAATAGAATATTGTTGTGGGATAACATTACCGCAATGCGCAATAACTTTCCTGACTTTCCTTGGATGCTCTGTGGCGACTTCAATACTCCCCTTCACCTGCTTGACAAGCAAGGAGGCAATCTGATCACTAGCCGTTGCATTGAAGATTTCAGCGAATTTGTCCACCTCAACGAGCTTATGGACTTACCGCTCCAAGGATCCAACTATACATGGAGCAACAGACGGGCGGGCATTCATCACATCCAAATTTGGCTTGACATATTTCTCTTGTCCAAAGAACTCATTCCTATTTTTGGCGATGCCAGGCTTCATAGTCACCCAAAAATTGGATCTGATCACAACCCTATAATTATGGATTGTTCCCGACCCCAGAAAACCTTTAAAACCCCTTTCAGGTTTGAGAAGATGTGGCTCACTCATCCAGATTTAGGTCGGTGCATTCGACAATGGTGGCAGCAAAACCTTTGTCCAAACCCTATCTCGAATCTTTTCCTCAAACTCAAAGCAGTCAAACTCAAGCTGAAATGCTGGAACAGGGAGGTTTTCGGCAACCTCTTTAGTGAAAAAAAGCTTCTGCTGGATGAGCTCATAAGGGTGGAAAATCTGATTCAGGGAGGGGATCAGAGGGTTGAAACGTTCATGGAAGAAAAACGCCTCCTTTCAAACCTTCACAATGTTTTGGCTAAGGAAGAGTCCTACTGGAGGCAAAAATCCAGAAGCCTCTGGCTCAAAGAAGGAGACACCAACACGAAGTTTTTCCACGCTTCCACCTTGCGCCACAGAGGTTCAAATAAAATCTCTGAGTTGACCAAGGCTGATGGTACCATTGTCTCTGATATCCATGCCATCAGACAGGAAGCTGTGCACCACTTCCAGGAAATCTTAGGTCCAAGTGTTGACTGCCACCCCCGCACAACAAGTTCTTTGCTTCAGAACATTCCAATGATGGTGTCTAACGATGATAATGAGAAATTGCTCCAATCCTACACTGAAGAGGAGATCAAAGATGCCCTGTTTGCAATGGAACCCGACAAGGCCCCTGGACCCGATGGCTTTCCACCCCGGTTTTTTCAACACTTTTGGGATATTGTGGGCCCTGATGTTGTTGTTGCGGTTAAATTCTTCCAGAGAGCCAAAAATATGCCGAGAGAAGCCAATTCCACCTTCATTGTTTTAATTCCCAAGTCTAATGATCGTGCTTCCCTCTCCGACTTCAGACCTATAAGTCTCTGTAGTGTCATCTACAAACTTATCACCAAAGTTATGGCAAACAGGTTGAAAGACATCCTTCCCTCCATCATTGACCAGTGCCAAGGCAGCTCGGTCAAAGGTAGATTCATTGCTGATGGAGTGATAACCGTCCACGAGTTGGCTCATTCGGCATCTAAAAACAAAAAACCCAGTATGTTCCTTAAGCTTGACATGAACAAGGCTTTTGATCGGGTTTCATGGAAATTCCTGTTCGAGGTCCTTGAGAAGTTTGGGTTTCACAAAGATTGGGTTCAGATGGTTCGAGAATGTATCTCTACTGCTTGGTTCTCTGTTCTTATCAATGGTTCACCTGCTGGCTTTTTTCCAAGTTTTAAAGGCATTCGCCAAGGGGACCCTCTGTCACCCTTCCTCTTCATCATTTTGGCCGAAACCCTTGGAAGGACCCTTTCTGCTGCCTGCATCAGTGGACTCGTCTCTGGGATCAAACCAGCCTCAACAACCAATGCCATTTCCCATCAACAGTTTGTGGATGATACTATTCTTTCCTCTCATGCTTCTGTCCCCGAAGCAAAAATTATTAAGAGCATCCTTGACTCTTATGAAGAGGCGGCTGGCCAGAAAGTCAATTACCGCAAAAGCAAGCTATACTTCCTCAATACTCCCATCCACAGGCAAAACAGGATTGCTGAGATCCTTGGGTGTATCATTGGGAGCCTTCCAACTACTTATCTCGGATTACCGCTTTTTCATGGCAAATCGGTCTCGGCTATGTGGAACCCTGTTCTAGATCGTCTCAACAAGAAGCTTGCAGGCTGGAAAAGTTCATTGCTCAGTCAGGCAGCCAAAGCCACTCTGGTCCAGGCTTGCTTGCAAAGTATTCCTATTTTTTTCTTATCCATATTCAAAGCTCCTGCTTCCATCTGCCAAAGAATTGAGCAAATTCAACGCAGATTCCTTTGGGCGGGAAACGAAAACAAGAACAAATTTCCCCTCGTTGCCTGGGACAAGGTTTGTTCCAAGAAAATGGATGGAGGTCTCGGCTTCAGGGACATCAAGCGAATGAACATGGCTCTCATTGCCAAGCAGTCCTGGAGACTTACCATCAACGAAAAAGCCACCTGGATTGACATCATCAAAGCTAAATACCTTCATCAAGTTCCCTTTCTTGGAGAGCACAACCTTCCTAGCGGATCTCATTTCTGGAATGGTGTCACTAAAACAAGGAAGATCATCATGGAAGGCTTAAGGTGGTGTCTTGGAAATGGATTGACCATTCATTTTTGGGATGACCCGTGGATCCGTGACAAACCTCTCAGCCAAGATCCTCATCTTGTTGTGCTCAAGACGGTGACCGAAGCCACCTTTGGAGATAAGGTGTGTCATTTCATTAACCCAGGCATTACAAGACCCGAATGGAAACACCTGGATCTGAATGGGCCTAGACATATCACCGAGGCGCTTAGGCGGTTACAAAACTTACTGAGGAGCTGCATAATCCCCAGCTCTCACAAAGATGACTCCATGGTTTGGAACCTTGAAGATTCAGGGCATTTCACTGTTAAATCTGCCTACTACAGCCAAGAAGTTCCCAGTGATGGCCGTGACTTATCTAATCTGGTCTGGGTTCCCAAGATCATTCCCAAGGTCAAATTCTTCTGCTGGTTGGCCATCCAAAATAGAATCCTCACCACTGACAATTTGATAACCAGAGGGCTTCTCATCCCCAATTGGTGCATCCTGTGTAAAAATGCCTGTGAGTCTACTGCGCATGTTTTTCTGGAATGTCCCTTCTCCCTTGCAGTGCTCAACCAGGTTTTCAACACTTTCGCCATCTCCGTAGCCCTCCCTCATTCCATTCCCCTCCTTTTTCAACAATGGCCCAGGCCTTTCAAGAGCAGCCAACTCAAATTCATGTGGCAAGCTTGCCTTCACATTTTTCTGTGGCAGATTTGGCTTGAGAGAAATGCCAAAATTTTCAAAAACCTTGCCACGAATGAGAAGATTGTTGTTGCCAAAATCTTGGCCCTTGCTGTGGAGAATGCCTCTCTTGTCTCATCGTCCAAACCCCCCCCTCCGGGCCTTGAATTGGATTTAACAAATCATTTCAATCTTTTCAATTTTTTTGCAACTCCTCGTACTTCTGTCGACAGGTCTGTAATCAAGTGGGCCTTACCTCCTTCTGGGTGGCACAAGCTTAACTTCGATGGCGCGGCCAAAGGCAACCCTGGAGCGGCTGGTGGAGGTGGAATCCTCAAAAATCACAGAGGAGAAATAATTTTGGCCTTTGCTCAAAACTTAGGAATTCAGTCTAATAATATGGCCGAGGCTCGGGCCTTGCTCCAAAGCTTGATTCTCTTGGAAGGCTTGACTATCAATAAACTCATCATAGAAGGAGACTCATTGCATTGCATCAAGCGGCTCAAAGGAACCTCTCGTGCCTCCCTGGGCCCTTGTTTCCATCTTCGAAGAATGCAAGACACTAATTGGCCTTTACCCAAAATTAATCATTCAACATCAATACCGGGAAGGAAACAAAGCTATGGACTGGCTTGCTAACAAGGGAGTTGACGCAACAGACATTCAGGTTTGGAGAGATTCCTTCCCAATCGGCCTAAGGGATGCTTCTTCAAGTTCCAATGTTTGCACAATGTGAGTGGGTTTCTGGGCTTCGGGTTTTCCCCCTGTGGCTGCGTCTTGGCATCTTGGAGCATTTTCGCGTCACTTTTCACAGTTGGTTGCAAAATTTCAGCTTGCCGCGTTATCAAGACTTTTATCTATCTTCAACGGCGGTCTTCCATTCTGTCGCGATATCGCGACCTTTTTTCTCTCCGGGTGCTTTTTTGCAAACTTGTCACGATATCGCGACACTTTTTGGCCTTCAGACGCTCCCTTGCTTCTTGTCGCGATATCGCGACACTTTTTCTCTCTCCAATGGCGGTCTTCCTTTTTGTCACGATATCGCGACATTTTTTCTCTCTCCAATGGCGGTCTTCCTTTCTGTCGCGATATCGCGACCTTTTTTCTCTCCAACGGCGGTCTTCCATTTTTGTCACGATATCGCGACACCTTTTCTCTCTCCAACGGCGGCCTTCCATTCTGTAGCGATATCGCGACCTTTTTTCTCTCCAACGGCGGTCTTCCATTTTTGTCACGATATCGCGACACTTTTTCTCTCTTCAACGGCGGTCTTCCATTCTGTCGCGATATCGCGACCTTTTTTCTCTCCATCGGCGGTTTTCCATTTTTGTCACGATATCGCGACACCTTTTCTTTCTCCAACGGCGGCCTTCCATTCTGTAGCGATATCGCGACCTTTTTTCTCTCCAACGGCGGTCTTCCATTTTTGTCACGATATCGCGACACTTTTTCTCTCTCCAATGGCGGCCTCCCATTCTGTCGCGATATCGCGACCTTTTTTCTCTCCAACGGCGGTCTTCCATTTTTGTCGCGATATCGCGACCTTTTTTCCCTCCAACGGCGGCCTTCCTTTTTGTCGCGATATCGCGACATTTTTTCTCTCCAACGGCGGTCTTCCTTTTTTGTCGCGATATCGCGACATCTTTTCTCTCCAACGGCGGTCTTCCTTCTTGTCGCGATTTCGCGACACTTTTCCTCCTAGGCTGCGGATCTTCAGATTGTCGCGATTTCGCTGCACTTTTTGTCCTCGGCTGCGGTCCTCCAGATTGTCGCGATTTCGTGACACTTTTTCGTCTTGGCAGCGGTCTCCTAATTTGTCGCGATATCGCGACAATTTTCCTCTTCGGCAGTGGTCTTCATTCTTGTCGCGATTTCGTGACACTTTCTCTTCTCGGCAGCAGGCTTCCACTTTCGTCGCGATTTCGTGACTCATTTTCCATTTCGGCTGCGGTCTTCATTCTTGTCGCGATTTCGTGACTCTTCTTCTCGTCCGGCTCCAACCTAGCAACTTGTCGCGATATCGCGACACCTTTCAACATGTCGCGATATCGCGACATCACCATTTTGGTCGCGATTTCGCGACACCTTCCCTAGTGCGAAGGTTTGCCAACTCTCTATTACTTTCTTCTTGGACCACCTCGGTCGTTATGGATTTCTTGTAATCTCTCTTGTACAAGGTTCAGGGACCTTTCAACACCCTTTCTACCAATCAAAAAAAAAATTCAAAGATTTGCATATTTATATTTTCAGCATTCTGGTCCATTTCTAAATTTTGTTTTTATTTTTCTAACCCTTCTCTTTGGTAGATTATTTTTTAACTTTGATGATTAAAATAAAATAAAAATAAAAATAAAAACTTAAAATGGCAAAAATAAATACATGGGTGTAAAAAATGAGCTTCAATATTTCATTCGAAATAATTTTGATCCCATTCCGAAGCCATTTCGAATTTATAAAAATTATTTAAAGTTATTGTTATATGAGAGTTTTATTATTTCAGATTTTACATAATTTCGTATTTCGAAGGCAAATCAGATTTCAAGGCTTTGCATGTTTATATTTTCAGCATTCTAGTCCATTTCTAGATTTTATTTTTATTTTTCTAACCCTTCTCTTTTGTAGATTATTTTAAATACATGGGTGTAAAAATGAGCTTCAATATTTCATTCGAAACAATTTCGATCTCATTCTAAAGTCATTTCAAATTTATAAAAATTATTTAATGTTGTTATATGAGAGTTTTATAATTTTAGATTTTACATTATTTCGTATTTCGAAGGTAAATCAGATTTTAAGGCTTTGCATGTTTATATTTTCAACATTCTGGTTACTTTCCAGATTTTATTTTTATTTTTCTAACCCTTCTCTTTTCTATATTGTTTTAAAACTTTGATGATTAAATTAAAAATTAAAATACAAAAAATAAATACATGGGTGTGAAGAATGAGCTTCAATTTTTTTTTAAGCAAAAATTCCCTTGCGGTGCCACCTTGGTCTGAGAGACCACGACCAGGGGATTCTACACCGTCAAAATCACCCAGGAGTTGTGCCCGATCCTACCTGCACCAACATTATCAATAGGATTTTGGGTACCCAATTCAACTTTTTGGTAGGGTGGAGATTCGAACCTGGGACCTCCCTTGGAGGATTGCCCTCTCCTCCCTTGGACCATTTCGGTGATTAAAAAAATTAAAATGCCAAAAATAAATAAATGGGTGTCAGGAATGAGCTTCGATATTTCATTCAAAACAATTTAGATCCTATTCTGAAGCAATTTCAAATTTTTAAAAATTATTTAAAGTTGATGTTATATGAAAGTTTTATAATTTCACATTTGGAAGGCAAATCAGATTTCAAGGCTTTACATGCTTATGTTTTCAGCATTCTGGTTCATTTCCAGATTTTATTTTTATTTTTCTAACCCTTCTCTTTTACAAATTATTTTTAAACTTTGGCGATTAAAATAAAAATTAAAATGCCAAAAATAAATACATGGGTGTGAAGAATGAGCTTCAATCTTTCATTCGAAACAATTTCGATCCCAGTTTTGAATTTATAAAAATTATTTAAAGTTGTTATATAAGAGTTTTATAATTTTGGATTTTACATAATTTTATATTTCGAAGGCAAATCAAATTTCAAGGCTTTGCATTTTTATATTTTTAACATTCTGATCTATTTCCATATTTTATTTTTATTTTTCTAACCCTTCTATTTTGCAAATTTTTTTAAAACTTCAACGATTAAAATAAAATTAAAATGCCAAAAATAAATACATAGGTGTGAATAATGAGCTTCAATATTTCATTCAAAACAAATTTTGATCTTATTTCGAAGCCATTTTGAATTTATAAAAGTTATTTAAATTTTATATTATATGAGAGTTTTATAATTTCAGATTTTACATAATTTTGCATTTCGAAGGTAAATCAGATTTCAAGGCTTTGCATGCTTATATTTTTAGCATTCTGATCCATTTCCAGATTTTATTTTTATTTTTCTAACCCTTCTCTTTTGCAGATTATTATTTTTTTTTTTGAAAAATTAGGGTTCGATCCCAAATGAAGGATCTGATGTTGATTACCCAACCAATAAAAAGACACACAAAGTAGATAATATGATTATCTCTTTTAAGGATTAGATGTGTATGATTATCTCTTTTAAATCTTAGAAACACATAATCAAATGATCAAAGAAGCACACTAGCAAATAATGTGATTATCTCCTTTAAGTTTTAGATGTGAATCCCTAAGTTGTTTAGTGGGTTTAGATTTGTTGTTGCTCTTGCTTTCTTGTTCGTGTTTTGGACTTAGAATGAGGGAACTCAACAAAAGTGGTGACTAGGGCCACTAGTGTCAAACATGAAGTCCTCAAAAGAGTCTAGAGTAAACCGCTTAAAACCCATAATAAGTGGAGGGTTCACCTAGATCTTCCACTCTAAAATGACAAGCATTTCCAACTGTGGGAGGGAGTTTGAACACTAGTGACCTATTCCATCTTGAGAGAGTGTCTTATTCTATCTAAGATTTCGAGTGGGAAAGCCAATGGAAGGAGGTGAAATCCAACATCACCATTCTAAATTGGAGGTTGATGATGAAATCTAACCTTACCAATGTTATTATGATACGTGCAAGTGTGTGCGGTTCCTTTTAAGCTTTAAAAAATTAAACAATGAAGCAATCAATGATCTTTCACTAAATGCAATAAAATGATGTTTTACTTTCAGAAAAGCTAGATAAAAAGTAACCTACAAAATGCATTCCCTAAATGATAACCTACCCATTAGGTAGGCTACAAGCAATCAAACCATAGAGGTGCATTTCTACTTAGTTTATTTTCAGTTTTTTTTCTTATTTTTGTTGTTTTTACCCTTATAAAAAATGGAAACCTATCTTCCTACCTTTCAAGCAATCAAAGGAAAGCAAGAAAAACCAAATTTCAGTAAATTTGAATAGTAGAAATGAAACTAAGGGTTTAGGCACTTACCTCGATGGCGTATAAGCTTACTATTTCTAGAATTTGGAGTAGAAAAGCTCATTTTTTGTGGTCATCCTAGGGTGGTATGGTGGCCAGTTTGATGGTCTTCCTAGGATGGGATGGTTATGCAACCATCCTTGGGTGGCACAAGTAGCAGTCTAGAGGTCGTTTCAGGCCAGAACGACCAATACTTGCAATAGAAGCCAAGAAAAAACAAGGTTAAACCTTCAATTAAATCAATTGGGATAAGGTCCCACCATGATTGCCACTGAGGTATGGGAAAAATGGTGCACCTAATGATGCTAAACAAGATGCATCTATCGCTAATGTAGGATAAGCATTACAAAAGAAGCACTCAAGTAAACGTGATAAGATAAGTAAAATGCAAGAAATTAAGTTTTCTTTTATTATTTTTATGGATCAAAACACAGGTACATAAATGTCCCCTTAAGGGCTCTAGATTGATACACTTGTTTACAAAATGGTGCCCAAGGATCAAATCCTTGCAGTAACTCGGGTGCACTTCCAATGTTCTTCCTTGTACCCATAATTGAAATGGGTGGGCCTATGATTTCACCGCTTGGTTATTTTCTCTTCTGATCCTATACTCCTTTCTCATGCATTGTAAAACCAACACCTACACACAAGGAAACCAGATTTGTTAAATATCAAGTACATATTGTAAAACATGCAAAAGGAATACATGCAACTATAGACTAGAAAGTGTAAATATGTAATGCACCTATCTAAAACAACTCCAAATGATTCCAAATTGTAAAGGCATGCATAAAATATGATTTTGAAAGATATAATTGAAAATAGAACAAAAATCACATCTAAATTTGTGTCGCATTCGTAGTACACTTATTAAGCATACAAAATCTAAAATGAACAATTTTTGGCCCTAAACATCTCCAAATCAAAATAAACTTGGATAGCATATATAAAATGAAATTTAAAGAGTACCCATGTGATTATATTTGTAAAATTAGTTACATATTCATGTGGACCTTCAGATAGGCCCCTTAAACCTACAAAATCATAAAAATATGATATCTCACTCAATATAATTCTAAATTGCATGAAATTTGGACAATAGGTTCATAATCTATCCTAAAATAAGCCTATTAAAAAATAGTAATGAAATAATACTTAAATATGTCCTTTTCCCTTGTAGGAATGGTTGCTACTTTCTCAAACTAGGGACCATCCTCGGGTGGGATGACCACTAGCTCTATTGATTTTCTACCACCAATTCCTCTGTGAATTGGTCCAAAACTCTCTCAAAGATGTCATAAAATTTGGGGGTGAAATTCACTCAATTGGTTTGATTTTAGAAACTAATTGCACCTCTTGAATCACTCAAGAACCTCCTTTTCTATGTAGATATTCTGAGGGGAAAATGGCATAAAGGTTGAGGGAAAATATTAGCATCACTTTGTTGCAATGTTCTAAACTTCTCTCTATTATTTGGGTGTAAAATGGATCCACTTTATAGCCAAAGGAGGTGTATGGACAAATGGGCATGCAAGGGCATGTAGGGAAAGAGGTACCTTTTGTCCCAAATTTAGCATGCATTGGAGAGGGAAGAGAATCTCCCTTTTTGACCTTCATTCTATAGTATATCATAAGGATTCTTCACCCTTAGGCCTACATGCTCGAATAGATGAAATAAATGGTAGTTTTTGGATACCATTTGTCCTAATTTTGACTTTCTGTGGGTCAAATACCCTGGTCGTCCCACCCAAGGATGGTTGCTTGTGATCATTCCTGGATGGGATAATCATGATCTGTATTCATCCCTAGGTGGGATGGTCATGCCTATGAGGCCATAACTTCCCAAAAGTGGGATAGAACCTTCCAAAAACTTTAAAAAGTGGTTAAGACCAATGTGTAACCTTTGAGGGCTGCCCTAAGGGACCATATGGTGTCAATTAGACCTTGTATTGGTAATATAATTAAATTGACACGATTTTAGTGTCTATCAGAGGAAATCTAGGTAGATCTTTAGGAAAGACATCCCTAAACTCATTCAAAATAGGATATCTTTGAAATAGAGTGGATCTAGACTCAGTTTCTTCCTTCTCATTAGTTTGACTACATAAATTTTACACCCTTTCCTTAAATCTCTTTTGACTTGCATTACAGTCATCAAGTGGGGTTCAAAGGCTGCTCTATTACAATAGACACAAATTTATTGATTAAAACCATCTATGAAGTCCAACCACCTATCTTCAAAATTTATCAAGACTTTGTGGGATTTTAGCCAATCTACTCCTAGGACAATATCAAAGGCATGTAAAGGTGCTACATAAAGATACCAACTAATATTTCCTTAGGGTATATCTATTTAAGGGTAAAATAAACATTGGTTGACCATATAGGTCTCTCCTGAACCATACTCAACTTGCCACCCGTTTGCCATTATCCCAAGTTTAACCGATATGTGCCTCAAAATACTAGTTGATATAAAGTTATCAGTTACACCACTATCTATAAAAATATGAATATCTTTCTTGCCCAATTTTTCTTTTATAATAAATGTAGTTTTCCCTAAAAGGTTAGATTTACCTATAGCAGCATAGATCCTATGTGGGGCCTCTTCTGTTGGATTCTTCTTATCGGCTCTTTGTGGACACTAATTTACATAGTGATCCTGGGCTCCACAAAAAAAGCATATATTAGGTCATTTATTCTTTTGTTTATCCCCTTCTCTATTTTGATTGTTGTTCTTTCCCTTGTCTGGAAAATTATTTCTTTTCTCTTGAAAGTTTCTTCTATCTGCCTTTCCATTATTTCCTTGATTTTTTTTTTGTATCTATTATCTCCTCTATAATGGCCACCATCTCTATATTTATTATATTGATCATTGCCCTTATCCGTCTCTGGGTATCTTCTTTTCTTAGGATCCTCTTTTTCAAGTTTTTGGTAATAAATTTTTGCATTCTTTTAACTTATCTCCTCATAGCAGGCAACATCATAAGCAACTATCAAGGTTTTGGGTACTTTTATTCCAACAGGTATTACAAATTTGGGATGTAGTCCCATTACAAATTTTTGAGCCTTGAATTTTGTTGGTCCGGCTTTCATACGCACCCCGCGAAGGATGAGCAGGAAGCTCCGGAGACACCCACGGGACGAATCCCACTCACTTTAGGATCTAGCTGGTTATCCAAGGTGCGAGTTACAGAGTCGGGTCGAATGTCTATTCACTCTTTTCCGCTTCTGGAATAGATTTCAATATGGACTGTCTGTTACCTTACAGGGGGTTCCTGAACTTGTTCAGTAGTTGCAGAAGTTGTTACTTGTTAACAATCATATTTAACTTGATTCTTGATCTAGCTCTCATGGGTCAGCAGATTCAAATAAAAGGCAAATAAAGAAAATAAAAATGGATCATTTCACCGTAAGCAAAGAGAGGGTAGGGTAAGGCAGAAAGGGAAGTTTATCAAACTTTAAACTGTAAAACTTAAACTATCAATTTTATCTATGCTACTAGCTTCACAACAGAACAAATCCAAGAAGAAAGTGTCCAGATTTCTAAGATCACTTTCAACTAGGAGCACAAGGCAAAGTGGAACAGATCTAGCAAGAAAATTATAAATCCAAGGGCAGCTGGTTAAAACCGGTATCTTTCACCGACATCCTAGCTCACACAGTGAAGACAGAGCAATTAGAACAAACTTAACCTCAAATCTGTAATTTCCCCTAGCAGTACAATGGAACAACCGAAGCCTAACAAAGATATTTAAACTTGATAATGGCAGATTTACAAGATATATCTAACAAACTTTAATGGAACGGATAACATAAGAAGATACACTTATCACAGATCTATAAAATATTAGGCTCCTGGCCATGCTACCACAGAAAATAGCAAAAGCACATCAACTCCCAGTCCAGAAAACAAAGGATTTCACAAAATTTGCAAGAAATTGCTTATAAGCCTTTTATTTCTAAGTCTCCGCCTCCCGCAATTACATTGAGAAGAAGTATTTATAGACTCAGGACAGACCCTGATCTTTTCAGAAATATCTTCTTCCCCAAACTACAAATCTTATCTTTTTTAAACCCTAGGACCCGGGTTTTACAATATAAAGCCATTAAAACAAAGTTGTGGATAGAACTTAACCATTCTGCAAATCTGTGCAGTTAGCTGCCATAAATGGAGAAGATAGAGTTGAATGCCACTTGCATTCATCCGCAACTGCAAATGAATGCTCTCATTAATTTCTGTTGGTGAGCCGGATGAGTCACCACCTCTCTCAGATCTGATCTCCGTAAAGCCATCCCCGTGTTGAAATTGTCTTCATGCTATTAATTCTGCCATAAATTTGTCATTGAATGCCCTCACCGACATCTTCTCTTCTAGCATGGCGGTCCTTGACTAAATCCGCACTTTAACTTTGCCTTTATGGTCTTTTTCAGTTGTCCCGTAAGTGCCAGATGGATTCTTGCATGAAAGACAAAAGATTAATTAGCTCTTTAATAAAACATAAAATCAAAGCTTAAAGGATAAAACAGATTAAAATCCTGAATTTAAACTTGCATGTCGGCCTCTGTTTGTCTGTTACGCGCTTTGACACGTGTCGCTATCCCAGGAAACCTTCTGTTTACAACTGGAATGCACTTCGGCCCTTTGGGGAACTTTCTCTCTCCTATCGCGATTCTGCGACATGTCACGATTTCGTGACATGTCACGAAATCGCGACGTCCCTGGCGCTAGCGGCTCTTCTTCTCAACTTGGTCACGAAAATGCGACATGTCACGATTTCGCGACATGTCACGAAATCGCGACATCCTTCCTGCCAACTGCGCTTCCTGTTCCAACAGTCGCGAAAAAGCGACATGTCACGATTTCGCGACATGTCGCAAAATCGCGCCTCTCGCTGGCCGCCGTACATCTTCCTTGCTTCCTGTCGCGATTTCGCGACCCTTCCAGACCTTAACATTTTCTCAAATTCTTCTCACCATGCCGCTATTTCGCTGCATACTTGTTTTGCAAGACTTACTTAAAAGGTGCACGCATCGCTACCACTCCACCCCCGATTTAAACACGCAGCGCGTCGCAGTTTCAACACTTAACCCTTTTTTTTTGACGCCTTAAGTCTTTGAAACATCTCATCCTTAAAACATTTCGCAATTGGAAAACGTGCAGCGCATCGCTACACTTTTTGGTTTAGAGCCTTCTTCGACAAATGCCCCACGATTTTGGAACATGTCAGCGCGTCGCTGCAAGTTTCTACTTGAACTCCCTTCTCCAAAACGTGCAGCGCATCGCTGCAGTTTTTAGCACTTAAGCTCTTTTAGTTGATTTTTCTCTTGCACTCAGCGGAAATGCGACATGTCACGATATCGCGACATGTCGCCAAATCGCGCTCCTCCGTACAACTTTCTTCTCTCTCCTCCGACCGACAGCGATTTTGCGACACTTTCCAAAAATGGAAATGTCGCGATATCGCGACACTTCCAAAATGGAAAGTGTCGCGATTTCGCTACACATTTGCGACTTAGCCGATTTTCTAAAACCTGTCGCGATTTCGCGACATTTCCATAAATGGAAGTGTCGCGATTTCGCGACATTACTAAAAAAGGAAAGATTTGATTTTTCATGTATTTATCTGACTGTTTTCTGGATTTTCTTGGTGCCGATGCAGGATTTGGCTTAAGCATGAATGATTTCTAGCATGTAAAAGCTAAGTCCAAGAAAACACAAGCTAGAAAGACAGGAAAAGCACAACCTAAAAAGGAAACAAGCAAAACTGGATTAAGACTGAAAAACATCTAGAGGGTCCCTACTGCAAAAATGAAAGTTCAGAATTTTCAGAGGGTGAAATTGATTTTTTTTCAGTGGGGGTGTGTTGCTTCTCAACAAATGGCGATATCTACGGGTAAAATAGTAGCACTATTTTAGAACCCAAGACTCTGGTTTCAAAACAAAAAGACCATGCATCATGCCTTGCCACAGACATTCTTCGCAATAAATTGACTGTTAACTGCTAGCTGTTAAAATTTCCCAAGGACATACTAGGCTGGATTACTTCAAGGAAGATTTCTGATGTGCAATTTCAAAGGGTATAAACTTTCTTCAAGGATGACTGAATCGAATGTTGAACTCTGGACTGATCAACTTCTCTAGATCATAAAAAGGGGAAACCGAGTAGAGCTCTGTTTACTAGTTTAGCCTTTTACAGCCTAGACAGAGTTACCCTTTAGATTTACACGACCCAAATTTACAACTGTAAGGAAGGATCTTCAACTTGGTAAAAGAAAAATAGCTTTTGGAATCTGGCTGCCTCTCTCTCATATAACTCTTTTCTCTTTTTTTTTTTCTTTTTCTTTTCTTTTTTCTTTTTTTTTTTGAAATATATCAATATCTGAAAGGCCTTAGGGAAATCACAATTTTCTTTTAACACTTGATCAATCTGGAACTGTTTCAGTCTAGGCACTGATAGCCTCTGTGGATACCCAAATAATTGCATGAACCATAGTCCCCTCTTATAACCAACTTTTCTTGGATTCCCCGGGAGTTCCTCCAACTAAACAAAGCATAGCAGCTTCTCTATAATTAAAACAACTGTGGCAAGCAAGACACAAGATCCAATCATCTCTCTACCTTCATCCTGAATAGCAAAATAGTTCCACAGTTCAGAGTAAGCAGACTATCTCAATTAGAATAATGAACAGAATGGGGCACTGGATTGTGGATTTATCAGCTCAGAATAAAACAATTTTCAGCAGGCTGACTTTTCATTGATGCTCAGACAAAGGCAAAGAACAGAGACCTTTAGAAGCTAAAGGACTTTGCATAGACTTTCAAGGACAGACAGGCCTTGAAGCAAAACAAGATAAAACTGGCCTTAAAGCAAAACAAAATAAAACTGTACAGACTAAAACACTGAACTGTACAGGAAGCAAAGAAAAAAGAAGCAAAGCAACTAAAACTGAAACAAAAGACTGTACAAACTTAAATAAAAGCAAGGATTAACTAAAAACACAGCAACTAAAAACTGTACAGGCAACTAAGAAGAAACATAAAACTAAAAACTATTGAAGCAATTGCACAAGAAAACTAGAACTAAACTAAAGCAAAATAAACTTGCAGAGCTATTTACAATATGTACACATATTACAACTTCTTTATGACTTCATTCAAATGATAGATTGGATGGAACAGCAGAGAAATAATGTTTCAAGTATTGACCATTAACAGGGAGGTCCAGAAAATTACCATCCAGATCTTGTAAACGGAATGCATTGTTACCCAATATCTCAGCAATTTGGTAGGGGCCTATCCACAGTGGCTGCAACTTTGTATGCTTACCCTTCTTCTCATGAGCCTTGTCCCACAGAAGCACCAAGTCTGCCAGTCTGAAAGCTTTCACTTTGGCCCTCTTGTCAAACCACCTTTTGACAGTTTCTTGATGCCTACTGAAGTGCTCCAGGGCTTGGAGTCTTTCATCCTGCAAGTTAGTGAGATCTAAAACACGGGCTTCAGCATCATCATGATCCTCAAAATAATCTAAGGCAAATTGGTAGGTAGGCAGCTTAAGAGAGATGGGAACAATTGGTCGGGTACCATACAGAGAAAGCAAAGGGAGAAGTCTTAAGAGCAACCTTATGTTTTATCCCGTCAGCCCACAAGTGCATATTTCAACAATGTATGCCACTCGCCCGGGTTTATCTCGTCGCAGACTTTTTGATGGCATTCATTAAGTTCTTGTTGGTGGACTCAGCCAATCCATTGCCTTGGGGATAGTAGTTGGATGAGAATCTGATAACTATCCCCATCTGGTATGCCCAATCTGCAAACTCCAATGATTGGAAGGCTGGTCCATTATCACAGACCAAATTCAGGGGAACCCCAAATCTAGTTATGATATTTGATTCAAGAAATTCAATGACTTCCTGGGCTGTACTTCTTGTAGTGGCTGCTGCTTCAACCCACCTTGTGCAATAGTCGTAGTCGTCAGAACATATTTATGTCCTGCTGAGGAATTTGGATTGATCACCCCCACAAAATCAAGTCCCCATCGCATGAAAGGTTTGTTTATCACAACAGGTTGCAATGGCAGGGCCCGGTTGGCCTCTTTGGCTGCAAATGTCTGGCACTGATGGCAGGTTCTGACATGCTGATGTGCATCTTTAAAAAGTGTAGGCCAATAATAACCTGCTCTTAGTATTTTATGTGCTGTAGCAGATCCTGATGAATGCCCTGCCCCTAGTTTTTCATGAAAACTAGCCATGACTTCACTGACTTCACTGGGAGAAATGCACCTTAGAAAGATGCCAGCATAATTCTCCCTGTACAGAGTACCTGCCTTGAGGAGATAATGAGCAGCTTTTAACTTTAATGCTCTCCTTTGAGTTCTGTTCAAATGGGATGGGCAAATTCCAAACTGTAGCAGATGAATGATATCTCCATACCAATCATCAGATTCAAAATTCAACTGATTAACTTCTTGCTGTGGAGGCACTTCAACAATGTGTCCCGGACAAGCCAAGTCCTCTGATCAGTTTAGCAGGCCTAATCTCCAAGTCATACTCTTGCAACCTGGTAACCCAATTGCCCCTCAGTTCACCCAACTCATTTTGACTTAGAAGATACTTCACAGCTGGGTCTGGCACTATGGCATGAGTTTTGCTTCTGAGTATATAATGTCTGAACTGTTTCACTGCTCTTACTAAAGCATAAGCTTGTTTGTCTAATCTGGAATATTTTAGTTCAGCTCCCTTCAAATTAGTGCTCTTAAAAGCAATTGGATGTTCTCCGGTTTCCCTTCTTTGGGTCAGGACTGCAGCAAGTGTATGTTCAGAAGAGAAAGTGTACAGATAAAAATCTGCACTGAAGTCTGGGCTTACCAGAACTGGAGCTTGTTTAATAGCTGTCTTAATCTCTTGGAAGGCTGCCTTAGCCTCTGGGGTCCAGAAAATCTGGGCAGATTGCTTTAACATGTCATTCATTGGCTTAACTATCTCTGCAAAGCCAGAGATAAACTTCCTGACAAAGTTTATCTTTCCAAAGAATGACCTCAACTCTTTCTTGGAGTTGGGAAATGGTATGCCAGATATGGCCTCAACTCTGCCTGGATCCATAGAAATGCCATCCTTTGTGACTAAATGCCCTAGGAGCTTCCCTTCTGTTACACCAAAAATGCATTTCTTTGGATTCAGAGAAATGCCAAACTCCCTACACTTGTTAAACACAGACTCTAAGTGCTTGACATGGTCAAATCTGGATTTGGAGAAGACTGTTAAATCATCCATGTACACAACAATACATTTGCCCATAAGCCCCTTGAAGGCATGATCCATTGCTCTCTGAAATGTTGCTCCTGCATTTATTAAACCAAATGGCATTCTCTTGTAAGCAAAAGTACCCCACTTAGTTGTAAAGGCAGTCTTCATTCTATCTTCTTTCTCAACCAATATCTGGTTGTACCCTGAGAAGCCATCCAAGAAAGACATCATCTCTGATCCATTGACAATTTGCAGGACTTCATCCATAGAAGGCAGGGGATAGTTGTCCTTTTCAGAAGCCTTATTTAAATTCCTGAAATCCACACACAGGCGGATCTCCCCATTTTTCTTCCTGACTGGCACCAGATTTGCCACCCAAGTAGAATGCCTGATAGGAAAAATAATTGCTGCACTCAAGAGCTTCTCCACTTCTTTCTGAATAAGAGGTTCTAACAGAGCATTAACATGCCTCTGTTTTTGTCTGAAAGGCTTGCAAGATTCTTTTAAAGGTATGATGTGGGTGTAAACTTTTGGGTCAAACACCTTTAAATCCTTGTATGACCAGGCCATTACATCCTTAGACCTGTGCAGGAAATCAATCATATTTCTCTTTATTTCTGGGTCACAATCCTTTGCCAACTTGATGTTCTTTGGATCCTCCTCAGTGCCTACATTCAAATTTTCAGTCTCATTGTCTGTGGTGCCCACATAATCTTCAGAATTCACCCTCTGCCTGATCTTGTCAACATCAAATAGCCTCTCCAGCTCCACCATTCCCTTTGGGATTCTGTTGTCCTTCAATCTCATGATTCCCCTGTCATCATCTAACTGTTCCATCAGGGTATCCCTTTGGCCTTCATCAATTATAGCATTCTCAAAGGTGTTGGTACTCTGTAAGAAGTTCACAATCTGTTGATCATCTGAGAAAACTTGAAAGCTGTCTATATTGTTTGGAACCGAAGGACAGGGGACTAATTCAATTGAAAACTTATCCCATTTGAATTCCTCCAATGGCTTTAAACTTGCAGCTGAAGATGCCAAGACATCTGCATGTGAATTTTGTTCCCTGGGTATATGTGTTAAGTTAAATGCATCAAAGCCTTCCACAAGATCCCAAGCTCCGTGCTTGTATCCTTTCGAATAAGAGGCTTTGCACCGAAACTTACCCCCGACTTGGCTTGCCACTAATTCTCGAATCGGTGAAAACTTGAATGTTTTTCACATTTCTATCCAATGCAAATTTTAAACCTAAAATCGGAGCTTCATACTCGCTAAATTATTAGTACATGGGAATCTGCAGCGGTAAGACATAAAAAATTTCCGACTTTGAGGTCCTTTGAGGATCGCCCCTGTTCCAGATCCCTGTTTACATCTGGCTCCATCCACATGAAGTGTCCAAACTTCATTAGTATGTACAGGATGAGCTTTATTAAACCGGTTACTCTGCCCAGCTTGTCAAATTGTAGACACCAATATCTACCTCTGCAATATTGACAGTTTCATTAGCTGCATTGTACTCTGTAATGGTGTGCTTGTACCTGGGTTCTCTGTCAACCCGCAACTGATTTGCCACTCCTTTCCATGGCAACCACATGTGTGAAAAATCTGTTGCCAGATATCCATTCAAGGACCTAGACCAATCCCTACTCAACAGCATCCCATACCCCACTGGGATATCCACAACTTGGATTTCAATCTTATGTTGAGCCCTAGGCTCAGAGGCTAATTGGATGTGAATATTTTGAAGCTCTCCAACAACTTTAACTTCTGACTTGTCCAATTGGACGACTCTTCTTTCAGACTTTATTGGGGTCAGTCCCAACTGCTGACAAATGGCCAATGGCATAACATTAGCAGATGCACCCGAATCTACCAAACAATTATGTAAGTTCTTCCCAAAAATTTTGACAGTCAGTAAAAATGGGGGAACTTCAGTTTTTTCTTTGTACATGGCTAGATTGGCATTTGCTATTTTCTTTCCCTTGTCTACAGGTTTAGCAGCAGGGCCAGAGTATGTCTTTATCAGGTTGTCTCTCTGCTCTGAAATCTGTGCCAGCTCATGCAGAGTAATGTTGGCCTTAATCTTTTTCATATCCTCCACTATGTTATATCCTTTGTTAAGTGGAGGAACAACAACATCTGGTACTCTCTGAGCTCCTCCCTTTGGTGGAGGTGGATTATTGCTTGGAGAGGGGTCCGGAGGAATATTGTGAGAGTTGTCAGGAGGAGTTGATGTGGTATTTGGCTCAGGATTCCTGTTCCTCAGGTTGTAGTTATCTCTTCTGTACTGCTGGAAAGCCTGTACTTCATCTATAGGCATTTCAACTACATTCTCAGATTCATCCGGGAAAGAAAAGGAATCCAGGACCATGGCTGCACTGTGGCCAGATGAACTTGGGCCATCGCAGCTTCTTTGATTTTCAGGGGAGATCGATCACCGGACAAGGCTTCAAATGCATTGCAAAATTCCGCATAGCCCAACTCCCCATGCCGAGAAGTGGCATGTATTCTCGCACCAGCTAGGCGTGGGCTAAATCACAGATGTTCACATCATGAGTTTTACCCTTGTAATATTTATTAGGTTCATATGGGGGCCTGTTAAATCTGTTTGGCTGATATGAGTATCTGTTGGGATTGTCACCAGTAGAAGTTTGCCTTTTAAAACTCAGAAAATCATTGGCCAGCTTCCGAACAATCTTTGAGACTTCTTCAATCCTTGCATTGTCAGCCTCTTTCACTGGGTTCTGTACATTCTCAACAGGTGCAGCAGTTGATGGACTTGCCGATGGTAGAGTCTGACAGACTGGCAGCATCATCTGATGTGGAATGGGATTAAACACAGGAGCAGCTTGTGTGATCAGAGGAGCTTGCTGAGCATTTAAAGGCTGGGGTCCCAACCTGTCTTTCCGTAATCAAAGCTTCTTTGTAGGCTTCCGTCAAATTGGTAATGAGTGGCATCTCTCTTCAAGAAGACAGAGGTCATGGGATCTAGGGAATTTCTAAAAATCTCTAATGCCAAGTCTGCATTAGGTACATAATACCCAGTAAGTCTACCATAGGCTTTCTCGGAATCCGACATTATAGGATCTGATAGATTCACTTAATTCCCTTTTGATGCTAGAAAACTGCTGATATAAAATACTGGGGTCTATCACTTCCCCGAACTGTGACACAAAAACTTTCTCTAAATCATTCCAACTGGTGATAGAATCATTGGTGAGGTTTAAAAACCAATCATATGCTCCCTCCTGGAGAGTGAACGGGAAGAGTCTGCATGCAACATCCTCATGTCGTACATTTAATAACTTCAGTGCATTCTTGAATGCAACCAAGTGTTCTTCTCGAGTTCTTGTCCCATCATGTTTGTACCCGGGGAGATATCTTTCTGGATTTCTGGGCAAGTCATGGGCTATACCCGAAATGTTCAAAGTCGTGGAGCCCAACCAATTTGCCATAGCTAATGGATTGACAGGAATATTCTGAGCTCTGGTTGGAGTGACTATCAATGGTGATAAAACTGTCTGTGATAGAGATGTGGCCCTTCTGTGGCTACTTCTTCTCGAAGTTTCTAATTCAGGAACAAGGAGCTCTCCAGCTTCGGGGTGGGACCTTGTTACCCTGTATGTAGAATCCAGCTTTCACAAACACTTATAACTTTGCAGTTCTCAACAAGTTCCGTATTTGGAAATTTAAAACACTGCACTAACAACTTACAAAAATTGTACTGACAATTTATAAAACTGAGCCACTTTTAAATGTTAAAATGCCAGACTCTGGATAAAATACAGTATTTGTCAAGCACCACATACAGTCGGATTTCCCAACTCAAGTGCACTAAGAACAGATGTTCTCGCCCTCCTTCTAGCGCCAATTAGATGTTGGTCCGGCTTTCATACACACCCCACGAAGGATGAGCAGGAAGCTCCGGAGACACCCACGGGACGAATCCCACTCACTTTAGGATCTAGCTGGTTATCCAAGGTGCGAGTTACAAAGTCGGGTCGAATGTCTATTCACTCTTTTCCGCTTCGGAATAGATTTCAATATGGACTGTCTGTTACCTTACAGGGGGTTCCCGAACTTGTTCAGTAGTTGCATAAGTTGTTACTTGTTAACAATCAGATTTAACTTGATTCTTGATCTAGCTCTCATGGGTCAACAGATTCAAATAAAAGGCAAATAAAGAAAATAAAAATGGATCATTCACGGTAAGCAAAGAGAGGGTAGGGTAAGGCAGAAAGAGAAGTTTATCGAACTTTAAACTCGTAAAAGCTAAACTATCAATTTTATCTATGCTACTAGCTTCACAACAGAACAAATCCAAGAAGAAAGTGTCCAGATTTCTAAGATCACTTTCAACTAGGAGCACAAGGCAAAGTGGAACAGATCTAGCAAAAAATTATAAATCCAAGGGCAGCTGGTTAAAACTGGTATCTTTCACCGACAGCCTAGCTCACACAGTGAAGATAGAGCAATTAGAACAAACTTGAACCTCAAATCTGTAATTTCCCCTAGCAGACAATGGAACAACCGAAGCCTAACAAAGATATTTAAACTTGATAATGGCAGATTTACAAAGATATATCTAACAAACTTTAATGGAACGGATAATAGAAGAAGATACACTTATCACAGATCTATAAAATATTAGGCTCCTGGCCATGCTACCATAGAAAATAGCAAAAGCACATCAACTCCCAGTCCATAAAACAAAGGATTTCACAAAATTTGCAAGAAATTGCTTATAAGCCTTTTATTTCTAAGTCTCCGCCTCCCGCAATTACATTGAGAAGAAGTATTTATAGACTCAGGACAGACCCTGATCTTTTCAAAAATATCTTCTTCCCCAAACTGCAAATCTTATCTTTTTAAACCCTAGGACCCGGGTTTTACAATATAAAGCCATTAAAACAAAGCTGTGGATAGAACTTAACCATTCTGCAAATCTATGCAGTCAACTGCCATAAATGGAGAAGATAGAGTTGAATGCCACTTGCATTCATCCGCAACTGCAAATGAATGCTCTCATTAATTTCTGTTGGTGAGCCGGATGAGTCACCACCTCTCTCAGATCTGATCTCCGTAAAGCCATCCCCGTGTTGAAATTGTCTTCATGCTATTAATTCTCGCCATAAATTTGTCATTGAATGCCCTCACCGGCATCTTCTCTTCTAGCATGGCTGTCCTTGACTAAATCCGCACTTTAACTTTGCCTTTATGGTCTTTTTCAGCTTGTCCCGTAAGTGCCGGATGGATTCCCGCATGAAAGACAAAAGATTAATTAGCTCTTTAATAAAACATAAAATCAAAGCTTAAAGGATAAAACAGATTAAAATCCTGAATTTAAACTTGCATGTCGGCCTCTGTTTGTCTGTTACGCGCTTTGACACGTGTCGCTATCCCAGGAAACCTTCTGTTTACAACTGGAATGCACTTCTGGCCCTTTGGGGAACTTTCTCTCTCCTATCGCGATTCTGCGACATGTCACGATTTCGCGACATGTCGCGAAATCGCGACGTCCCTGGCGCTAGCGGCTCTTCTTCTCAACTTGGTCGCGAAAATGCGACATGTCACGATTTCGCGACATGTCACGAAATCGCGACACCCTTCCTGCCAACTGCGCTTCCTGTTCCAACAGCCGCGAAAACGCGACATGTCACGATTTCGCGACATGTCGCAAAATCGCGCCTCTCGCTGGCCGCCGTACATCTTCCTTGCTTCCTGTCGCGATTTCGCGACCCTTCCGACACTTAACATTTTCTCAAATTCTTCTCACCATGCCGCTATTTCGCTGCATACTTGTTTTGCAAGACTTCCTTAAAAAGGTGCAGCGCATCGCTACCACTCTCACCCCTGATTTCGAAACACGCAGCGCGTCGCTGCAGTTTCAACACTTAACCCTTTTTCTTTGACGCCTTAAGTCTTTGAAACATCTCAGCCTTAAAACATTTCGCAACTGGAAAACGTGCAGCGCATCGCTACACTTTTTGGTTTAGAGCCTTCTTCGACAAATGCCCCGCGATTTTGGAACATGTCAGCGCGTCGCTGCAAGTTTCTACTTGAACTCCCTTCTCCAAAACGTGCAGCGCATCGCTGCAGTTTTTAGCACTTAAGCTCTTTTAGTTGATTTTTCTCTTGCACTCAGCGAAAATGCGACATGTCGCGATATCGCGACATGTCGCCAAATCGCGCTCCTCCGTACAACTTTCTTCTCTCTCCTCCGGCCGACAGCGATTTTGCGACACTTTCCAAAAATGGAAATGTCGCGATATCGCGACACTTCCAAAAATGGAAAGTGTCGCGATTTCGCTACACATTTGCGACTTAGCCGATTTTCTTAAAACCTGTCGCGATTTCGCGACATTTCCATAAATGGAAGTGTCGCGATTTCGTGACATTACTAAAAAAGGAAAGATTTGATTTTTCATGTATTTATCTGACTGTTTTCTGGATTTTCTTGGTGCCGGTGCAGGATTTGGCTTAAGCATGAATGATTTCTAGCATGTAAAAGCTAAGTCCAAGAAAACACAAGCTAGAAAGACAGGAAAAGCACAACCTAAAAAGGAAACAAGCAAAACTGGATTAAGACTGAAAAACATCTAGAGGGTCCCTACTGCAAAAATGAAAGTTCAGAATTTTCAGAGGGTGAAATTGATTTTTTTTCAGTGGGGGTGTGTTGCTTCTCAACAAATTCCTCATTCTTATTTCAAAAATTGAACAAATCTTTGATAGTATTCAATCATAGTCATGTTATCTTGGCGTAAATTGCTGAATTTGACGTATTTTTCAATATAAAAGTATGGCATAAGAAAATGATCCTTAAATTCCCTTTCAAATTCCTCCCAAATAATATTTGCAACCTCCTATATGATTTTCTTATAGGTGGTCCACCAATATCTGGCTGGACCTACTAAATGTGCCACTGCCCAAGTTGTTTTGGATTTCACACAAAGGGGTTGGATTGAGAAATACCCTTCAACCTCACTCAACTAATTAACGGTTTCTTTGCCATAACTCTTTCCATAAAAAATGAAACTGACTTTTCTTCTCGAAAATCCTTCTAAAAATTTACTGACTTTTTTAGTTTCCTTACTTTGGTAAGACTTTCAATAACCTTTTGTTGTTGAGTAATGATCTCCTATTGCTGAGCCATTTGTGCCTTTTGTTGATCCATATTCTCACTCATTTGAGTCCTTTGGATATCCATTTGTTTTCGCTTCTGATTCAGTTTTTCTTGCATTAACTGAATCATTTTTGTCATATTCTCATCATTTTATGTAGCTCTTGTAGCTACTGGCTCTTTCTCTTTTCTTATAACATGTCGAGGCACTTCAACTATTTGAAATAACTCCCTCATGAGTCATATTAGTCCCCTCCTCAGGGCTTTTGCAATCTCCTCTTGCATATTAGCATTCGCTCTTCTTGATATTTCTACCATACCTAGTGACAAAAAAGATATGTCAAATCAATAGTTTTGTTTATAACCTAGGATTTTACAACCTAGGCTCTGATACCAACTGTAACAACTAAAGTCTACTCACCTGGTTATAAAAAAATACAAATACAAAATTTTGATTAAATTCAATAGCACAGTCACAAATTTATTGATGTGCACCCAAATGATACACTTTGACATTAATACATCCAACTTTGAATTAGTACCTAGACATAGATGATCACATTTCAAGAATTTATATTGTTGCAAAAAGTATCTCAATTGTTGGGGATTGGCTAACTTCCCATGGTAGGTTGCCATTTATGATATCATTTTTTCTCCTTTCTCAAGTTTTTAGATCTCAATATGGGGTTGTCCTTCCAGGGCCCATAACACCTGGAAGGGCGGACATACTAATTCCGCATATCATAGCATGCAGGACTTTAGATCTATGATCCAATTCTTGTCCTACTGTTCCACTGATCCAATTAATATAGTTAACCCATGCTTGAGTTAGTGTAGCTATGCCAATGCTTGATTATTGACTTTCACCTAAAGTATTATCGGGTCCATCAATTCTCTTATTTATTGGACCAAGTGTTCCAGATCAATTCCTAGTTGATAGTAATGTTACCCATATCATATACCGCTATACATTCCAACCCCAAGGACCAACTCCCTAGCCTTGAGTTGACAATTCTACAATTGGTGATGATCATAAGAATCCTCATGTACTACATTGTACGAAAACTTAGAATGATGTCCCATACCATCATTCGTTACTCTCGATAGCTAGGAATCCATTAACCCTACTAGAGAACAACTGTCCCTGATTCACAATAGTTGCCACTACACATTATTGGAATTGGGTGAATGCACATCCTCCTCGATGGCATTAGCAGTTCATCCTACTCGATGAATGCTTCGTAAACATCTAGGTTTGATCTTTTCCTTTTGGTGATTAACATCATGGGTTTCATAGGAATTCAAGTTTATCCAAGGTTTACAACTTAAAATTTTATTAATTGATCGAATTTCAATTTACTTCAATGTAGAACATAATGTTAACATAGCTAAGGAAAAATCAATTAAGAAAAATATTAAGTATTTTAATTTGAATACTATCTTCTATAGCTTATAACAAAAAAAAACTATTAAATACTAAGTACGATCTATCTAACTTATTATTGGATCCTATCTTTAATAAAAAAAAGCATAACTATGTGACATAAAAGAACTAATTTGTTATTCAGTTGTTCGATTATTATTATAAAATAAACCCACATATCATATATCCGTAGTAGTTGTGTTCATCTAAAATTTTAACTTACTCTATTTACTTTAAGTTAGTTTCTATAAAAATACCCATTTTCTAAATTTAGTAAAAAATATTTTAAAAACATAATTTACAGCATATCAAAAGAACATAACATACTTTTACATCCTCTGCACATTTTTATAAGAATTTTTAAATAAAGCTTAATCTATTAATACTTGATAAAAACAATTTAATAAGAATACTAATTTAAAACTAATTCTATATTATTAATCTCATTAACAACTCATACTTATAATTACTATAAACTAATCTATTATTAGAATTTATAACATAATGTGAAACTCTTTAGAAGAATATAAGAACTTTTAATATCAAAAAGCTACCAAAAATAATTTGACAAAACTCTAAGGAATTCCTTATTATTGACCTTTCTTAAATATTAGGGTTGAATTTCGACATCGCTCCAATAGTTTAAAAGTAAGTTGAAAAATTGAATACGCTCCAATAGTTTAAAAGTAAGTTGAAAAATTGAATACTCCAATTAACAAGCATATGCTAACGAAGCAAACATTTAAATTGAGCGATGAAGGAATGCCATTTATCATCAAGCTTTGATTGTTTTATTAAAATATTTTCCCACAATATTAAAAACACATACGACATAATTATTGATCCTAAAATCAAAGAATTAAAATCAAAATATAAAATGAAGGGATTTGACTCATTTCCAAAGTATGGGTTTACTGCAGTCTTGGTAGCAAGTGCTCTTTGCTAGTCCAATAAGAAATCATAGATACATTAATGAGTTCTGGTTTTCTATGCACAATATAAAACAACAAGACTGGTTTTGATTTAAAAGTTTTAAATAAATTGGTGTTCCCAAGGCAAAAAGACATCAACATTATGATATTAAACTAATGATAAGGAAGAAGCAACGTCGAAATATACAATTGAGTAGATAACACAATGGTTATATTAATACCAATATTTTCAAAAATGACTATGATTCCTTAAAAAAAATACTTGACAGCGACACTTTGAAAACCAAATAGTTTATTTAGTATTATCTAGTTTAGGGATTTGATCCAACATCTAAAATTTTTATTTAAAAGTTTTCAACACTTTCCATAGAAGGATACGTAAATCAACCACAAACATAATAGGATTCCACATTTCATTCATAATGCAATTTTTTGCCTACCTACAACAAGATGCTCGTCGGAATTAAGAAAATAGTTTAATGAAGCTTTTTAAAGTCTGGTTCGATATTGATCAACCACCAATTGTACAGAGAGGGTGATATTCTTAGTGAGTAGAAGTAGTTTTTAAACTACCAGCTTGAGAGTATCAAATATGAAATATTCAAACCTTTATATCCAAGGTAGACAATATATTTTTATAAGAAAACTATGAAATTTATCCAAGATATTATCCGTGCAAAACAACATATATCTTTAACTATAACAAAATATATTTGAAACCTCTAACTTCAAAAATATCACATTCATGATTTTGACTTTGGTATTCATTTTGCAAGGATGACTGAAATTTGTATTCTGATCATGTTAAGACACAATTTCGATAACAAAAATTAAAATACCAAAAATAAAAATGAGTTTTAATATTTCATTTGAAACAATTTTGATCCCATTCCGAAGCCATTTCGAATTTATCAAAATTATTTAAAATTTTTGTTATATGAGAGTTTTATAATTTTGGATTTAACATAATTTCACATTTCAAAGGAAAATTAGATTTAAAGGCTTTGCATGTTTATATTTTCAGCATTCTAGTCCATTTTCAGATTTTTTTTTAATTTTTCTAACCTTTCTCTTTTGCAGATTATTTTAAAACTTCAACAATTAAAATAAAAAAAATAAAAAATAAAATGCTAAAAATAAATACATGGGTGTGAAGAATGAGCTTCAATATTTATTTTGAAACAATTTCGATCTCATTTCAAAGTCATTTTGAATTTATGAAAAATATTTAATGTTGTTGTTATATGAGAGTTTTATAATTTCGAATTTTACAAAATTTCGCATTTCGAAAGTAAATCATATTTCAAGGCTTTGCATGTTTATATTTTTAGCATTTTGGTCCATTTCCAAATTTTATTTGTATTTTTCTAAACCTTATTTTTTGTAGATTATTCTAAAACTTCGGTGATTAAAAATAAATAAATAAAATGCTAAAAATATATACATGGGTGTGAATAATGAGCTTTAGTATTTCATTCGAAACAATTCGATCACATTCTAAAGCCATTTCGAATTTATAAAAATTATTTAAAGTTACTGTTATATGAGAGTTTTATAATTTTGAATTTTACATTATTTTGCATTTCAAAGGCAAATCAGATTTCAAGGCTTTGCATGTTTATATTTTCAACATGTTGGTCCATTTCCAGATTTTATTTTTATTTTTTCTAACCTTTCTCTTTTGTAGATTATTTTAAAACTTCGACAATTAAAATTAAAATACCAAAAATAAATACATAGGTGTGAATAATAAGCTTCAATATTTCATTCGAAATAATTTGATCCCATTTTGAAGCCATTTCAAATTTATAAAAATTATTTAAAGTTGTTATATGAGAGTTTTATAATTTTTTATTTTACATAATTTTGTATTTCGAAGGTAAATCAGATTTCAAGGCTTTGCATATTTATATTTTTAGCATTTTGGTCCATTTCTAGATTTTATTTTTATTTTCTAACCCTTCTCTATTGCAGATTGTTTTAAAATGTCGCTGATTAAAATAAAAATAAAAATAAATTAAAATGCCAAAAATAAATACATGGGTATGAAGAATGAGCTTCAATATTTCTTTTGAAATAATTTCGATCTCATTCTAAAGCCATTTTGAATTTATAAAAATTATTTAATGTTGCTATTATATAAGAGTTTTATAATTTCGAATTTTACATAATTTTGTATTTCGAAGGTAAATCAAATTTCAAGGCTTTGCATTTTTATATTTTTAGCATTTTGATCAATTTTCATATTTTATTTTTATTTTTTTAACCCTTCTCTTTTGTAGATTATTTTAAAACTTTGGTAATTAAAATAAAAATTAAAATGTCAAAAATAGATACATGGGTGTGAAGAATGAGCTTCAATATTTCTTTTTATTTTTAAGCAAAAAACCCCTTACGGGGCTACCTTGGTCTGAGATACCATGACCAAGGGATTCTACACTATCAAAGTCACCAAGAGTCACACCCGGCCCTGCCCGCACCAACATTATCAATTGGATTTTTGGTACCCAATTCAACTTTCTGGTAGGGTAGAGATTCGAACCTGGGACCTCCCTTGGAGGATTGCCCTCTCCTCTCCAACTCACCTACAACACCTGGGTAATGAGCTTCAATTTTTCATTAGAAATAATTTTTATCCTATTTCGAAGCCATTTCGAATTTATAAAAATTATTTAAAGTTGTTATATGAGAGTTTTATAATTTCAAATTTTACATAATTTCACATATTGAAGGAAAATCAGATTTCGAGACTTTACATGTTTATATTTTCAGCATTATGGACCATTTTCAAATTTTATTTTTATTTTTCTAACCCTTTTCTTTTGCAGATTATTTTATAAATTTGACAATTAAAATAAAAATAAAAATAAATTAAAATTCTAAAAACAAATACATGGATGTGAAGAATGAGCTTCAATATTTCATTTGAAACAATTTCAATCCTATTCCAAAGCTATTTCAAATTTATAAAAATTGTTTAAATTTGTTGTTATATGAGAGTTTTATAATTTTAGATTTTATATAATTTCGCATTTCAAAGGTAAATCAGATTTCAAGGTTTTGCATATTTAAATTTTTAGCATTCTGGTCCATTTTCAGATTTTATTTTTTTTCTAGCCCTTCTCTTTTATAGATTATTTTAAACCTTCGATGATTAAATTAAAAATAAAAATAAAAAATAAAATGCCAAAAATAAATACATAGGTGTGAAAATGAGCTTCAATATTTCATTCGAAATAATTTCGATCTCATTCTAAAGTCATTTTGAATTTATAAAAATTATTTAAAGTTGTTATATGAGATTTTATAATTTTAGATTTTACGTAATTTCGTATTTTGAAGGCAAATGAGATTTCATGGCTTTGCATTTTTTTCTTTTTTTTTAAGCAAAAAACCCTTGTGGGGTCGCCTTAGTCTGAGAGATCACGACCAAGGGGGTTCTACACCATCAAAGTCACCCGAGAGTCTTACCCAACCCTACCCACACCAACATTATCAATTAGATTTTGGGTACCCAATTCAACTTTTTGGTAGAGTGGATATTTGAACCTGGGACATCCCTTAGAGGATTGCCCTCTCCTCTCCAACTCACCTACAACACTTGGGTAAGGCTTTGCATGTTTATATTTTTAGCATTTTGGTACATTTTCATATTTTATTTTTATTTTTCTAACCCTTCTCTTTCGTAGATTATTTTAAAACTTCAATGATTAAAAATAAAATAAAAAATAAAATTAAAATGCTAAAAATAAATACATGGGTGTGAAGAATGAGCTTCAATTTTTTTAAGTGAAAAACCCCTTGCGGGGTTGCCTTGGTCTGAGAGACCATGACCAGGGGGTTCTACATCATCAAAGTCACCCGAGAGTTGCACCCGATATTGCCCACACAAACATTATCAATTAGATTTTGGGTAGCCAATTCAACTTTTTGGTAGCATGGATATTCGAACCTAGGACCTCCCTTGGAGGATTGCCCTCTCCTCTTCAACTTGTTAGAATTTCACAATAATAGACATGCAAATAATTACACAAAATATGAAGAGAAGAGTGAAACTTATTGATTTATTTCAAGGATAAAATTTGTATAAATAGTAAAGTTGATCATTGAGAGTCGTTGGATTACAACTCATCAGACCCTGATGAAGACACCACTAGGAGTTCTCTTGACACATTGAGGAGTGGAGACTCAAGAGTGTCTATCCTAGTAGAACTTAAGAGAATATTATTTTATTCTAACACCCCCCTTAAGTGATAGTAGGGGAGATTCGTACAAATGAGTCCTGATAGCATGGCTTGAGGAGGTACTCATTTATAGTTGGTGAAAGAGCCCCTGTGGGAAAAAACCAACTATGAGAAAAAGAGAGGCTTGTATTTGTATGGTGAAGATTATCCTCTTTATACGAAAAAGAAGGATGAGTCCCAAAAAATTGGCCTGATTAGGTACTCATTTACATTTTATAATTGGTGAAAAAACCCCTATGGAGAAAAACAAACTATGAGAAGAAGATAGGCTTGTCTTCGTATGGCAAATATTTTCCTATTTATACAAAAAGGAAGATGAGTCCTGGCAACTTGGCCTGATTAGGTACTCATATACAACATATAGTTGGTGAAAAAAAAACCCTGTGGGGAAAAACCAACTATGAAAATAAGAGAGGCTTGTCTTCGTATGGAGAAGATTTTCCTCTTTATACAAAAAGAAAGATGAGTCCCGACAACTTGGCCTGATTAGGTACTCATATACAACATATAGTTGGTGAAAAAAAACCCTGGGGAAAAAACAAATATAAGAAGAAGAGAGGCTTGTCTCTGTATAGCGAAGATTGTCCTCATAAAACCAATCAATGCAGCTCTATTACTCCAAGCTTATCTCGCAACTGAAGGTAACACGAAGAAGGAAATTACTTGGTGAAGATATATGCAATTTGATTCTCAGTTGGAATATATTCCAAGTATATATCCCATTTATGAATATATTGTCGTATGAAGTGCATGTGTATCTCAATGTGCTTGGTGCACTAATTCTCAACCGAATTGCGTGCAATATGAATTATGCTATGATTGTCACACAAAAGAGTTATAGGTTTTTCATGGGTGAAACCAAGTTCTCTCAAAATTTGATGAAGCCAAAGAGCTTCCTAACTAGCTAAAACTATTGCCCTGTATTCTGCCTATGTAGAAGATAAGGCTATTGCTTGTTATTTCTTGCATAACCAAACTATTGGTGAAGAACCAAGGAAAAATACATAGCCTAAGGTTGAACATCTATCTTCTATTTAACCTACCCAATATGAATCTGTGTAGCCAATGATATCCATGTAATTTCCCTTATAGAAGAGCCCAAAGTGCATAGTGCCTTGCAAGTAATGGAGGATTATTTTTGTTGCTTGCCAATGACTTAAATGAGGTTGATGAGAGAATCTGGGCGAGTATGAGTAAGGTATAATAGAATTCCTACAAGCTGACGGTATAGAGTTGCATAACATAGAGGGGATGAGCAAGAAGTACTAAGATTAATGTCATATTGGAAGGGGGTAGGAGAAGGTTTGCAATCTATCATTTTAAATCTTTGAAGAAGATCTAGAGTGTACTTTTGTTGACACAATGAAATTCTTGCATCTGTTTGACTTATTTGGATCCCAAGGAAGTAATGAGCTTTACCTAGATCAAGAAGCCTATAAGCTTTCAATTCTTCACAATAACCAACAAATATGAGATTTTTTATTTTCTTAGCCTTCCTTTTCTTCTTTGGGATGTAAGCCCAAGCAGTACACCCAAAAATCTTAAAGTAGGAACATCTGGTTTTGAGCTAGACCATGCTTCTTCAAGAGTTAAATGGTCAAGAGCTTTATGAGATGTGTGATTTTGAATATAATTGGCACAGTTAATAGCTTCTGCCCAAAAAAAATTTGGAAGATCTCTTGAATGGAGCATACAATTTGCCATTTCTTTTAATATCCAATTTTTTCTTTTTGCAATACCATTTTGTTGAGGATTATGGGATACAGAATGTTGATGAATGATACCATGACTTGATAGAAATATGGAGAACTCATTACTGTAGTATTCCCCCCATTATCTATGTGAATCTTCTTGATTTTGCAAGATGCTTGATTTTCAACTAAGGCTTTAAAAACTTTAAAGTGGGATAGAACATCACTTTTATATTTTAGGAAGTAGACACAGGATCTTCTAGAAAAATCATCAATAAAGGTCAGAGCATACTTTGCTCCTTTGAAAGAAGGTTTTGGAAAGGACATTAAGTCACTATGGATTAAATTTAGAGGGGATGAGACTTTTAGATAACTACTTGGGTGGAAAGGATCTTGATGTTGCTTTGCAAGAGCACATCTAGGACAAACTCTGTCAATAGAAGAGACTTGGGGTAAACTTGTTACCATAGAATGGGTGCTCAAATCCTTTAGGTAGTTGTAACTAAGATGACCAAACCTTTCATACCAAATTTGACTTTCAAGATCTCCATGAGCCACAAAATAGGAGGCTCCTTCTGGATTTTGAAAACCTTTGAAGTGAAATAGGTGAGAGTTATTATCAATATTTCCTTTGGCTATAAGAGAATGGGGATCTTGAAAGTCTCTTATCTCAACTCATGTTGGAGAAAAGAGAATAGTTTTCCCCTTTCCAAAAGTTTAAATCTGATAGATGAAGAGGAGATTTGTGGCAATGTTTGAAACATAGAGAACATTATTTATAGAGCCACCATCAATGGTTATGTCCTTTTTTTCTTTGATAGGTATAAAGGAAGAGTCACCCACTTCTATGCTACAATTAGAGCTAGAGGATATAGAATAAAAAGACTTATCTGAATCAATCATGTGATGAGTAGCTCCAAAATCTAGGACCTAGTAATTAGAATAAGAATTGGAGGTTTTTCCTTGAACATTAAGGGCTTTTCCTATTTGATTTTTATTGTCTATATTTTGATCCTTCATATCTGCCTCTAGTTGTTGTAATCTTTTCCAGCATTTTTTTGTAGAGTGACCATTATTTTTGTAGTGAGTACAGGTTATGGGGGTCTTTTCCTTATTTTTGAATTTTTCTTTAGAAGAGGTGGAGGCTACTAAGGCTTTTAAGGAAGAGGAAGAAGAAGAGATTTCATATCTAGAAAGTGGTGTTTCTTCCCTAATTAATTTATCACAAAATTCTTCTAAAGAAGGCATTTTAAAGGTTGCACCAAGGGCATCTTTGGTAGATATAAAGGTGGTAGAATTTTTTTGAAAAATACCATTTAGCTTAGAAAGGATTAGATAAATGCATTCTTCTTCAGTCTTAGTCTTCCCATTGCCTTTTATTGAGTGAGGACTTCTTTGAACTTGGTGAGGAAGTCAACAATACTACTAAAATCTTTAGGAGACAAATATATTAGTTCTGCTTCTAGTTACATTGATCTGATCTACTTTCACAAACAAGGTCTTTAGTTTCTCTTAACTTTCATGAGGATTTTTGCAATCTGTAATGTGAAGCCACAAACTTTTGTGAAAATTAGAGCTAATAATACCCATTGTTTCGTGCACTTTCCTTTATGAAAAAAAAAATCATATTCTTTCTCAAATTCTGGTTGCTTTTCTTCTAGAAAATAAGTAAGACCTTTTTGAGAGATAAGATTTAAAATTTTAGGTTTCCAAGTGTGAAAGTTATGAGGGGTGAGAGGTTCAATTGAATTCATCATTTTAACAGAAAAGAAAATTTAAAGTTTTAATTAACCAATATATCCCCCCTTAGAACTTCAATTTTTTATTAATGCAATTGTTATAAGGGAAAAAATGAAGCTCTTCAATATTTAAAACTCAATATACCCACCCTAACAAGAGGGAAACTATAAGTATAATGAGGTTTGTAATATTTTTCACTTTTGAAATGGCAAATCCTCTTAGTTCCTCTCAATACTCGCCCTTACTTGAGGGAAACTATAAGTATAGAGAAGAATTTGCAAGGGTTGTAGGCTTGAATTGTAGTGATCTCAACCAGATATTATGAGAGGGAAACTCTAAGTGAGAGAGATATCCAAAAAAAAGGTTGAATTAAAAATATATGCTAGGCCTTTATACCAATTGCCTCCAAAAACTTGCCCTTACGTGAGGGAAACTATAAGTTTTTAGTGGTAAAGATACATGGAACGTAGGCAAATATATTTTGAGGAAAAAATATAAGTTTTTAAATATTTTTGATATCTTATAGAAATATGTAGAAAATTTAAGAGATAAAATAGTAACACATTTATAAAAAAATATATTTGTTAAGGTTAAGAATTAAATTAAAAAATATTAATTTTGAAGTTGATTTAAAAAATAGAGAATCTTCTTTTGAAATATTTTAATATTTCAACAATAACATATCTTAATTTCAGTAGAACCAAATGAAGTTAGAAGAAGATAGATAAAAAGTTATATAGTTCTTCCTTAAATATTAATTATTAAAAATTTATAAACATAAAAGGAGTGTAATTTTTAATTAGAGAGTGTATTCTATATGAAATATATTATCTAATATTTCAACAATTACACCTTTTTAAAAAATTACCTAAAAGGAAGAAAAAAAAAATTAGAAGATAGAAAAAAATTATACAACCCCCCTAAAGAGACAAATGTGCAATAAAGAGCACATAAACCCTCCCCAAAAAATATATATATTATAATGGTTACAATATGACTACGACTTTTCAAAGGCTCTTTGAAAAGGAGTCAAATTATATACTTCAAAATCAAAGTTTCTAATAACCTTTACAAAAAAATAGCAAGGAGGAATTTAAACTTTTCTTAAACAATGCCTTATGGCTTCTGAGAAAAGAGATGTGCTCAGAAAAAAGGAACAGGCTGATCGAAATAGAGGAGACACTTAGGAAGAAGAAGATGCCCGTGGAATAGTCTGAAGGTAAAACAAAAAAAATGGTGTCCTTCCTTCCTTAAGATGTGTCGTTGGTTCGAACCAGGTGGAGTCAAACAAAGCAGACAGGAGGATTCGAGGACACCGAGAAATCTAAGACACTACCTGTGCAAAGAATATTAAAGGATCCAGAGTATTTTATAAAAGAAATAAAAAAAATTATACCTTAAGTTCTTTGGTTTTTCTTTTGAGACGTGAGCTTGGAAGAGGCCACAGAGGTGAGTGCTCTACCAAAATTAAAGACGCTGAGTCCTCTGAACAATATTTCTTGATTTCTCTGGTTTTTCTTTTGAGACATGAGCACGGAAGAGGCCATAGAGGTGAGCACTCTACCAAAATTAAATATGTTGAGTCCTCTAAACAATCTTCCCTACAAAACAAGTTAAATTAAAAATTGTTAAACTTATGACGAATCAAGCAATGATAAGCTACGAACCAGAGACCTTGAAAATAGCAGAGTATTTGCATTATTCTTCTACTAGGTGAGGAGTATATATGGAGCATCATTGATAAAGAGCATCGGATCCAGGTATCACCTAGTACTGAAGAGATGAAGATACGTTGTCAATGGCACCAAGGGTGACATGGAGGACACCAAGAGCCACGTCACAGGTGGCATGCCAAGCCTCAATGTGATTCAAAAAAAAACTCACACTCGTAGTTGTTCTATAACATTCAGATCTGGTTAGAGACAATAGAGATTTGTGGTATATGTTAGCTAAATTTTAAAACATGTTTCGAATCTTAGTGGGCAAAAAATATGGAGCCACGAACTAAGAGGAAGCGCCAAATAAAATATTTGGGGACACGAAAATAAGATGCAGTTCCAATAAAATATTTGGGGCCATGAAAATAAATAAGATGCAGCGCCAATAAAATATTTGGGGCCACAAAAATAAATAAGACGTAGTGCCAATAAAATATTTGGGGCCACAAAATTTTAAAAATACGTAGCACAAAATATGAGCACTATAAAGGCCTTAAAGATGCTACTCTTAGGTAGTTCTGTCTGTTACGATTTCATGAAATGCAGTTTCTCTTAGTCTCAGCCCCATGTGGGGGTTTTGTTATGAGACTTTATTCTATCATGTATTTTTTGGGATTATGTATCCTTTTAGTTTCCAGGCTAGTTGGAGCCTATTGTAAACAAGGGTTGGGTCCCTTCAATCTGGTTTAATAATATTCTTACTATTACCTACAAAAAAAAAATATGCTACTCTTAGATAAGAATAAGAGAGTATTTAATAGCTTAAAGACGTTATCTAAGCATTGCCAGAGATGAGTGTTATATTGAATCGAAATGAGGGATGATATTTTGAAAAAAAATAGGGCTCTTCCTTTTAGAATATAACAATTGTAGGCATACAAATTGTAAACCTCAGAATGAAAAAAAAGGAAGAGCGCAAATATATCAAAAAAAATTACCCTCGAGTATGAAACAATATCAACCTTTTTAAAAAAAATGCAATACATATATTTCCAACAATAAATATTTTGCTAAAAAAAATTATGGATAAAATTGACTACTGCATTATATCAAGCAAGTTAGTCAAAAAAATATCCAAAGCAAATGAACCAAATCCTAGAACCTTCAAAAGAGAATGCTAGCAAAATCTATCATGCTCTGGTACCATATTAGAATTTCACAATAATAGACATGCAAAGCATTACTCAAAAGATGAATAGAAGAGTGTAACTGATTGATTTATTCCAAGGATCAACTTTGTATAAATAGCAAAGTTGATCATTGAAAGTCATTGGATTACAACATCTCATTAGGCCTGATGATGACACCATTAAGAGTTCTCCTGACACATGGAGGAGTGGAGACTCAAGTGTGTCTATCCTTGTGGAACTTAAGAGAATATTCTCTTATTCTAACACAACTCACCTACAACACCTGGGTAATGAGCTTCAATATTTCATTCGAAACAATTTTGATCCTATTTTGAAGTCATTTCAAATTTATAAAAATTATTTAGGTTATATAAGAGTTTTATATTTTTATATTTTACATAATTTTGCATTTCGAAGATAAATCAAATTTCGAGGCTTTGCATGTTTATATTTTTAGCATTATGGAAAATTTCTAGATTTTATTTTTATTTTTCTAACCCTTTTCTCTTGCAGATTATTTTAAAACTTCAATGATTAAAATAAAATTAAATACATGAGTGTGAAGAATGGGCTTCAATATTTCATTCAAAATAATTTTGATCCCATTCTGAAGCCATTTCGAATTTATAAAAATTATTTAAAGTTTTTGTTATATGAGATTTTATAATTTCAGATTTTACATAATTTCGTATTTCGAAGGTAAATCAGATTTTAATGCTTTGCGTTTTTTTCTTTTTTTTAAGAGAAAAAACCCTTGTGGAGTCGCCTTGGTCTGAGAGAGAACGACCAGTGGGTTCTACACTGTCAAAATCACTTGAGAGTCACACACGACCCTGCCCACACCAACATTATCAATTGGATTTTGGGTACCCAATTCAACTTTTTAGTAGGGTGGAGATTCGAATCTGGGACCTCCCCTGGAGGATTGCTCTCTCCTCTCCAACTCACCTACAACACCTGGGTAAGGCTTTGCTTATTTATATTTTTAGCATTTTGGTTCATTTCCATATTTTATTTTTATTTTTCTAACCCTTATCTTTTGCATATTATTTTAAAACTTTGGTGATTAAAATAAAAATTAAATTAAATTAAAATGCCAAAAATAAATACATGGATGTGAAGAAAGAGCTTCAAAATTTTATTCGAAACAATTTCAATCTTATTTCAAAGCCATTTCAAATTTATAAAAATTATTTAAAGTTGTTGTTATATGAGAGTTTTATAATTTTAGATTTTACATAATTTTGTATTTCGAAGGCAAATCAGATTCCAAGGCTTTGCATGTTTATATTTTCAGCATTCTAGTCTATTTTTAGATTTTATTTTTACTTTTCTAACCTTTTTCTTTTGTAGATTATTTTAAAACTTCGGTGAAAAAAAAAAGCCAAAAATAAATACATGGGTGTGAAGAATGAGCTTCGATATTTCATTCAAAACAATTTTGATCTCATTTCGAAGCCATTTTAAATTTATAAAAATTATTTAATGTTGTTATATGAGAGTTTTATAATTTTATATTTTATATAATTTCGCATTTCGAAGCCAAATCAGATTTCAAGGTTTTGCATGTTTATATTTTCAGCATTCTGATCCATTTCCAGATTTTATTTTTATTTTTCTAAACCTTCTTTTTTGTAGATTATTTTAAAACTTTAGCGATTAAAATAAAAATAAAAATAAATAAATGCCAAAATTAAATACATGGATGTGAAGAATGAGCTTCAATCTTTCATTCAAAACAATTCGATCACATTCTGAAGCCATTTTGAATTTATAAAAATTATTTAATGTTGTTATATGAGAGTTTTATAATTTCAATTTTTACATAATTTCGCATTTCGAAAGCAAATCATATTTCAAGGCTTTGCATGTTTATATTTTCAGCATTTTGCTTCATTTCCAGATTTTATTTTTATTTTTCTAACCTTTTTCTTTTGTAGATTATTTTAAAACTTTGATGATTAAAATGAAAATAAAAATAAATACATGGGTGTGAAGAATGAGCTTCAATATTTCATTTGAAATAATTTCGATCTCATTCTGAAGTCATTTCAAATTTACAAAAATTATTTAAATTTTTTGTTATATGAGAGTTTTATAATTTTAAATTTTACATAATTTCATATTTTGAAGGTAAATAAAACTTCAAGGCTTTGCATGTTTATATTTTCAGCATTCTGGTCCATTTTCAGATTTTATTTTTATTTTTCTAACCATTCTCTTTTGTAGATTATTTTAAAACTTCAGCGATTAAAATAAAAATTAAAAATAAATAAATAAATGGTGTGAAGAATGAGCTTCAATCATTCTTTTGAAACAATTTTGGTCTCATTTCAAAGCCATTTTGAATTTATAAAAATTATTTAATTTTTTTATATGAGAGTTTTCTAATTTCGGATTTTACATAATTTTGTATTTCGAAGGTAAATCAGATTTCAAGGCTTTGCATATTTATATTTTCAGCATTCTGGTCCATTTCCAGATTTTATTTTTATTTTTCTAACCTTTCTCTTTTGTAGATTATTTTAAAACTTCGATGATTAAAGTAAAAAAATTAAAAATTAAAATTAAAATGCCAAAAATAAATACATGGGTGTGAAGAATGAGCTTCAATATTTGTTTAAGTGAAAAACCCCTTACGGGGCCGCCTTGGTCTGAGATACCATGACCAAGGGATTCTACACCATCAAAGTCACCCGAGAGTCGCGCCCGACCCTGCCCGCACCGACATTATCAATTGGATTTTGGGTACCCAATTCAACTTTTTAGTAGGGTGGATATTCGAACCTGGGACCTCCCTTGGAGGATTGCCCTCTCCTCTCCAACTCACTTACAACACCTGAATAATGAGCTTCAATCTTTCATTTGAAAAAATTTTGATCCCATTTCGAAGCCATTTCAAATTTATAAAAATTATTTAAAGTTGTTATATGAGAGTTTTATAATTTCATATTTTACATAATTTTGCATTTGGAAGGCAAATCAAATTTTAAGGCTTTGCATGTTTATATTTTCAGCATTCTGGTCCATTCCCATATTTTATTTTTATTTTTCTAACCCTTCTCTTTTGTAGATTATTTTAAAACTTCAATGATTAAAATAAAATTAAATTAAATTAAAATGCCAAAAATAAATACATTGGTGTGAAGAATTAGCTTCAACCTTTCAATTGAAACAATTTCGATTCCATTTCGAAGCTATTTTGAATTTATAAAAATTATTGAATGTTGTTGTTATATGAGAGTTCTATAATTTTAAATTTTACATAATTTTGCATTTCGAAGGTAAATCAAATTTCAAGGCTTTGCATGTTTATATTTTCAGCATTCTTGTCTATTTCTAGATTTTATTTTTATTTTTCTAAACCTTATCTTTTATAGATTATTTTAAAACTTCAGCGATTAAAATAAATAAATAAATAAAACAAAACAAAAATATCAAAAATAAGAAAGGAAGAAATGGCGAGCGAGAAAAAGACGAGTGAAGTTTCGATGATCGAGGCATCGGTGAACGAAAATCAGAAAGGTGGGGACAAGGACGAACATTCATCAGAAGACCCTTTTATGAATAGAAAGTAGCGAGGAGTAAACGGAGTCACAGATATGGGCTCGCAATTGCTGGAGGAATCTAACACAAAAACAACAAACAAAAATGTCCCAAGAGTGGAAGGAGATAGGAACGACGGCCGTAGAGGCAAAGACCCACCTGATAAAACCTTTTAGAGGACAAGGTGACCAATTTGGTCATCTTTCATAGAAATGTTGTGAGGTAAACCTAAACCTAGGTCCTCGGCCATAAATGCTTTTGTAACTCAAGGATACAATGTGCTATGCTCTGAACAAGTCATGTCAGAATACGCTAGTCGGGATTCATTCTCCCTTATAGGGAAATTCATCGGTGGGAGACCAGACATGGACTCACTTCGATGTTGGGCAATGACCAAATGGAAAACCAGAGGATGCCTTGAGCTGTCAGCTATGACCAGGGGCTTCTTCATGATCCACCTCAATACCCAGGAAGACGTCGATAACATCCTATCAGGAGGTCCTTGGTTCTTTGGGAGAAGAAGTATGTTCTTGCGAAAGTGGGTAGAAGACTTTAATCCAGAATTGCAAAGCATAAATTACGCCCCCATATGGGTGTGGCTCCCGAATCTACCACCACACTTCTTCTATGAAGATGCTCTCCAAGGGATAGCCCGAACTATAGGGGAACTGGTAGCCATTGACCCAACAACCCGAGCTCGATCACGATTGACACACACATGCATTTGCGTTAATGTTAACCTAGAGACTCAGCTCCCAAGCCAGATAAATCTAATCTATGGGATCTACAAGCAAAGTCAGTCACTGGAGTATGAGAACAAGCCAACATTTTGCTCTGAGTACCAAATGTAGGGGCACCTACCATCGCAATGCCTAAACCGCAAGAACGTGCAGATGGAGATTCAGCCTTCAACCAATACAGACCAGGACAAAAACCAAAATGCAAAAGCGATAGCAGGCACAAACTAGTATCTCAAGGGCAAGCGATAAGCTTTCCCCCCTCCAAGAAAAGACAAGCAAAAGGTAAGTAATCTCCTCACCACATCCAACAAATTTCTTTTGCTCAACAATTCTAGTCAAAATATTAAAATCCAGGATGAGGAATCCCCTTGTGAGGAAACCCTAGACCCAAACCCTACTTCTCCCCTTGAAGCCATGGTTGCTTGTGCTCAATAAAATCCCACCCCATCCCCATCTCGATGCCCTATCTCCACCTCCACTTTCGATGGTGCTCCCCCACCATCCCCCCGAGACCCCTCCAAGCCCCATCTCCCCACCCTTCATCTTCCCCATCCGGTATGGTTGGGACACCTAGTTCTCCACCCATCTCCCCTAATGCTGAGGCCGATAGTGATGACCCACCTCAAGAGTCCCCAGATCAATGGAGCCCCAAACAAACCAGAAGCTACAGGAAATCCCAGATTGATGTGGGAGGTGATAGAAAGAAGGGTAGACCCTTAGGAGCAGAGATTAGAAATAGAGATGCAGCTGAAGATATAGCTAATGGTACCCAAAAGACCCTCTTTCAGGATCTAGGGATAACAAACAAAGAAGAAATCAAGAGAACCAAACCCCCCATGTAGCAGGGCAAGGGGGGCAAAAAACCCTCCAAGAGTGCCAAATGAAAGTCCTCTCCTGGAATGCGAGAGGACTAAATGGGGTAGCCAAAAAAAGAGTAGTTGTTGCCATGAGAAAGGATTTGAACCCTACTATCTTCCTTATCCAAGAAACCAAACTCGATGACTACTGGTCCCCTAGAGTTGCCAAAACCATATGGAGGAAATGTGATTTTTCTTACACTCCAGCCCAGGGCACCTCAGGAGGCCTTCTTTGCCTCTGGAACCCTACAAAATTTGAAGGATAGGTCATATCAAGGGATGAACGCTTAGCCAACATCCTCTTTCGGGACTCCAACGCCCAACTATCATGGGTCCTGACCAATGTGTACGCTCCCAATACCCCCCAGGGTAGAAGTATCCTTTGGAACAACCTCACCAAGATGAGACAAGCATTCAGGGACATCCCCTGGATCTTAGCAGGGGACTTCAATACCCCCTACACCCATCATAAAAAAGAGATGGGAATACCATGGTATCCAGAACTATAGATGATTTTGCATAGTTTTTCAACTCTAATGAACTGATGGACGTTCAGTTGAAAGGGTCCCATTTCACTTGGACCAATAGAAGGACTGGTAGCCACCTCATCCAGGAAATATTAGACCACTTCCTGTTGTCCCAAGAAGCACTCTCGACCTTCGAGGATGCTAGTCTATAGGCCCACACAAAAATTGGGTCTGATCACAGCCCACTGATGTTTGAAACTAACAGCAAACCACAGTTCAAAACCCCCTTCTATTTTGAATCTATGTGGACCCAACACCCAGACCTCAAAAACTAGATTGTTGAGTGGTGGGGGAAAAGCACCCAGGGACTGCTATTAACCAGGTTATGCAAAAACTCAGAGCAATCAAAGGTAAGCTGAGAGTGTGGAATAGGGAGACTTTCGAAAACATCTTTGATAACAAAAATAGCATCAAAAGTAGATTGAACCAGATTGAGGAGTTGTTCCAACAGGGGCAAGGAAATGATAATCTCAGAACTGAAGAGAGGACTCTCCTCTCAGATTACCACAACATCCTACGAAAGGAAGAAATTTTTTGGCATCAAAAATCAAGAGTGTTGTGGCTTAAGGAGGGAGATTCTAATTCAAAATTTTTCCACATCTCTACCCTTAGACATAGAGGAGCCAATAGAATTAAGTCCCTCACCAGGAAATATGGGACCTGCACTTCTGATATTCACCAAATTTGGGAGGAGGTTGTCAACCACTTTGATTCCCTCCTTGGGACCCCTTCTCCCCCCCTAGCCAGGCTATGGACACCCTTCTTGAGAACATCCCCAGATCCATCACTAATGCCATGAACTCCCTTCTTCTCAGCCCCCTCACCACCAAAGATATCCATCAGGCCCTCTTCTCCATGCAGCCTGACAAAGCTCCCGACCCTGATGGGTTCCCTCCCAGGTTTTTCCAAACTTACTGGGACATCATTGGGCCTGACCTATGCCTAGCCATTTTTGAGATGCAAGCCAATAGTTCCATCCCCAGGGATGTCAACTCCACTTTCCTCACCCTCATTCCCAAGGGGCCCAATTCCAAGTCTTTGTTCGACTACCGCCCCATTAGCCTGTGCAATGTCATTTACAAAGTCTTGTCCAAAGCCCTGGCCAACAGGCTTACCAGCATCCTCCCGTCCATCATTGATCCCTGCTAGGGTAGTACTGTCAAAGGCCGAAACATTGTTGATGGAGTCATCACTATCCATGAGCTTATCCATTCAGCCCATTATTCTAACAAGTCAATTTTTTTCTCAAATTGGACATGAATAAGGCCTTTGATAGAGTGGACCATGAGTTTCTGATCAGAATCCTCCTTAAGTTCGGCTTTCACGAGAAGTGGGTCAATCTGATCTCTAGTTGCATTTCCTCGTCCTGGTTCTCGATCTTGGTCAACGGCTCAACAGTAGGGTATTTTCCCAGTTCAAGAGGGTTGAGGCAAGGAGACCCCCTTTCCCCTATCTTGTTCATCATTTTGGCAGAGAGCCTAGGAAGATCTATCAAGTCGGCCTACTCTAGAGGAATGATTTTTGGCATCAAGGGCGCTTCCAACCTCCCACCCTCTACCCACCAATAGTTTGTGGATGACACCTTTTGGCTACCTCTACCTCTATTTCTAAGGCCAGGACCATCAAAGGTATTCTCAGCCTCTATGAAGAAGTCGTAGGCCAGAAGGTCAATTTTAGCAAAAGTAAATTGTACTTCATCAACACCCCAACAAAGAGGCAGGCCAAAATTATAGGTATTCTGGGTTGCACAATCGCTGATCTCCCAACCACTTATCTAGGGCTCCCTATGTTCCAGGGAAGGGCGGTCAAGACCATGTGGAATAGTGTCACAGAAAGAATCCACAAGAAGCTGGCAGGATGGAGAGGGGCCCTCCTCTCCCAAGCAGGTAAAGCCACTCTAGTTAAGTCCGTCCTCCAAAGCATCCCGGTGTTCTTTCTTTCTATTTTCAAAATCCCAAATGTGGTGGGAGAGAGCATAGAGAAGATTCAAAAGCACTTCCTCTAGGCAGGAATGGATAATCAAAGGAAATTTCACTTAATGGCCTGGGATAAGGTCTGCTCCCTAAAAGATAGAGGTGGGCTAGGCCTACACAGAATCAGCCTCATGAACCAGGCCCTCCTAGCCAAATAGGCATGGAAGGTGGTTACCAATGCAGATCTAGAATGGGTCTCCATTATTAAAAGAAAGTACCTCCAACAACATTCATTCAAGGATGAAGGGACGCCCACCCACGGATCCTACTTTTGGTGATCAATTTCCCAAACCAAACACCTCATCCAACAAGGAGCGAGATGGCAACTTGGGAATGGCATGAGCATCAACTTTTGGAATGACTCTTGGGCTAGGGATGAGCCCCTCATTAGAGACCCAGTCATTGCACCAATAAAGCACCTGACTGATCACAGATTCAGGGGTAGAGTTGCAAACTTTATCTCTAGCACCCACAACAATCGTAGGTGGAAGGTGATCCAGCTAAGAATCAGTAATGCCACTCTCGATAGAGCTAAGTATGCCCTCCAATCCATCCTCAGGGCTAACCTTGTCCCTCAAACTCAGGTGGAAGATAGGCTATGTTGGAAAGGTACCAACGATGGGAAATTTTCAGTAAATTTTGCTTATCATATAGGGGACTCCCTTCCCAGGTGCCCCATCCCTACCAACACCTCCACCATTGCTAGATCCATTTGGCTGAAGCATCTTGTCCTAAAAATTGCCCACTTCTACTGGCTCATAGCTCACAATAGAATTTTGACCATAGACAACCTGATCAGAAGAGGCGTCATTGTTCCCAACAGATGTTACCTATGTACCCAGGCCTGGGAGTCCACTCAACACTTACTCATCGAGTGTTCATTCACCATGGAGGTTTTTTCTTCCCTGACCTCTAGGTTCAAGGTGAGTTGGGCCTAGCCCAAGATTATTTTCGAGGTGATCACTCAGTGGCCCAACCCCTTCAGGCACCCCAGGCTCAAGTTTTTGTGGAAAGTTTTGATGCATCATGGTTTTTGGTAAATTTGGTTAGAACAGAACAATCACATTTTCAACGATAATCCTAGGACCTCTAAAGCTATTGCCAATAGAACACTATCCTTTATCATGGAAAATGCTAGCATCATCCCTGTTTCGGACATCAGTGATTACGATGGTGAGATGGTTGTGCTCAACAACCTGGGCATATCGGTTCAGTGTCCCAGGCCTCAAAAAACCCCTAGCTCCCGTAAAAATACCAAATGGATTCCCCCTCCCCTTGGGTGGCTCAAAGCCAATTTTGATGGATCATCCAAAGGCAACCTGGGAGATGCAGGGGCGGGGGGGTCATAAGAGATCACATGGGAAATATCATTCTGGCTTTCGTAGAGAATGTGGGGATTCAAACTAATAACTATGCGGAAGCACGAGCTCTTTGGAGATGCATCCAGGTCAGCAATCACATGGCCAATCCCATCATCTTCGAGGGGGATTCTCTCATTGTGGTAAACCTCATCACCAACAACAACAATGGTGGTTGGAACATAGCCAATATCATCCAAGACTTCTAGGCCTCTCTTAGGCAGCACCCTCAAAGCATGACTTGCCATGTTTTCAGGGAGGCTAACAAGGTGGCTGACCTTCTGGCCAACATGGCAACCAACCAAACCAATCTGTCCATCTGGGAAGAAGCTATCCCTCAGGAAGTCTTAACAATAGCCAATCATGATGCAAGGTATATTCATCAATCGTAGCACTAACTGCCACATCGATGTTCTTTCAACACCTACGATGTTTCTCAACACCAGATCAAAATTCAAGAAGCTTACTAGCAATTTTAGTTGCCACAAGGGTATTTTTTCAATGCCAATAAGGTGTTCTCTTAACACCACGAGCATCGAGAATCCATGCCTCTCCATCATGCCCCAAGATCATGTGAGTTCGATCACCCATGTGATCTCCCCAGCTAGTGACATCATAACCAACACCCCACTATCTTCGCTTCTACCGGGCCACCGATTTATTTTCCCTTATTTCTTAGTGTCCATCCACATTTTCTTCCCTTTCCTCTTATCGACCATTTCTATTTCCACCCTCGTCGGGTTCCACCTTTTGAATCGAGCTAATTCATCTACCCTCGTTTGATGCCCCACTATTTTCCTCAACTCCCTTAGAGTGCTAGGTAGCTTTTTTGGCAAGATTGTTGGGCTTTGTATCTAGTCCATCGACTATTTTATGCACTCTCGCTCGAGTCCCCTCCCATCTCTAGGTAGAATTTCTCACCCCAGTGTGCTCGATCCCTTCCCCCCTTGGTCTCCATCACCATGGAACCCACAAGCCTTCAGATTGACGTTGGGATAGAAGCTTTGCTCACTGCCAAGAAGCTCGTTACATTCTTCAAGCTCTTCTCGGGTAAAGACGATCAGGTTACCAGGGATTTTGTCAACACTTGGAATGATGGTGAAGTTGAGGTGAGCAGCCTGCATTTCATGGTAAGCATCCACTCCCTAGCTGAAATTTTTAGGTTATCTCCTGGTGGAAGAACTGTCCGCAGGGACAGGCATAATTTTAAAGAAGAGTTAGACCATTTCCCCAACAATGGGAAATATTTACAGTGGGAGAAGGGGGGAGTCCTTCGGTCTTCTCTCCCTAAACCTTGGGACACTATTGTAGTCCTAGTTATTCAGTACATGGTTGTGGACAACCCCAATCATCCCCTCCATGCCTACCACCTAGCTTTTGTGAACCATCTCAGAGATGCCAAAATGATGAATTTCCTTGACTTCCTATTTTGGTCGATCAGCATTACCATTACCAACTTTAGGGAGAGAAAATCCCCCAAGCCCCCCATCACCAAGGCCTCTTCCTCATCCTTTATAGGTATGCACTTGCTCATCAGGTCTTTGGAGGTATGCATGCCAGTTCCTCCAACCCCGAGCCCTCGTCCCCCATTACTGCTAAGCCTAGTCCCCCTCATTCCCCTTCCTCTGCTGACTCCCCTAAAAAATAAGTGTCCCCTCCAATATCCCCCTCCTACACCCATCCCATTGACAAGAAGAACTCTCCCCTAGACCCCTCTCCCATGAATGATGCTCCGACTAATTATCGTCCCCCCGGTAAAGTCTTGAGAAGCAAGCAAAAATCTGTTCATCCTCCTCAAAAAAGCAAGAAATCTAGGCATCTACAGTCAACAAGTGCTTCAAGAGAGAACCCAAAAATCATAATTTATGAAGATGTCAACCCAAAAATCAAGATCCCCAGAGATGCCAAAGTTACGCTTCGCACAACCACCATCTCTCGCATCACCAGAACGGTGGATCTCCTGAAGTCAACATCCACCATTTTCAAGGAACTGGGCTCCAGTATTTCCAATGCAATCCAAGAAGCTCAAGAACTCTTGGGTGTGCTCGAGAGCCTCCTTGGCTCCAGCCAGAATGACGTCGCACAACAGAATGAAAAAGGAAAATCCCAGTAACTCTAGGAAGACTGTTTTAGGCAGTTGGATTGTCTCTGAATGTAATGGTCTCTATTTTTTGTGTGTTAAGTTTGGTTCCATATTACACTGTGGTTGGAAGGGGAAGACCCCTGAATTTTGTTTTCAAATTTGTAACAGGTACTAGATATGCCCTATGTAACAGGGACAAGCCCTTCAACCTGACCAGTAAATAAATTTTTATTTACCTACCAAAAATAAATACAGGGATGTGAAGAATGAGCTCCAGTATTTCATTCGAAACAATTTGATCCCATTTCGAAGCCATTTCAAATTTATAAAAATTATTCAAAGTTGTTATATGAGAGTTTTATAATTTTGTATTTCGAAGGCAAATCAGATTTCAAGGCTTTGCATGTTTATATTTCAGCATTCTAGTCCATTTCCAGATTTTATTTTTATTTTTCTAACCCTTTTCTTTTGTAGAATATTTTAAAACTTCGATGATTGAAATAAAAAAATTAAAATTAAAATGCCAAAAATAAATACATGGGTGTGAAGAATGAGTTTCAATATTTCATTTAAAACAATTTTGATCCTATTTCGAAGTCATTTCGAATTTATAAAAATTATTTGAAGTTGTTATATGAGAGTTTTATAATTTCACATTTTACATAATTTTGCATTTCGAAGGTAAATCAGATTTCAAGGCTTTGCATGTTTATATTTTCAGCATTCTGGTCCATTTTTAGATTTTATTTTTATTTTTCTAACCTTTCTCTTTTGCAGATTATTTTAAAACTTTGACGATTAAAATAAAAATAAATAAAATGCCAAAAATAAATACATGGGTGTGAAGAATGAGCTTCAATATTTCATTTGAAACAATTTTGATCCTATTCCAAAGCTATTTCGAATTTATATAAATTATTTAAAGTTGTTATATGAGAGTTTTATAATTTCAGATTTTACATAATTTTGTATTTCAAAGGCAAATCAGATTTCAATGTTTTGCATGTTCATATTTTTCAGCATTCTAGTCCATTTCTAGATTTTTTTTTTTGGTAAATAAAAGTCGTCATTAATTACCGGGTTTTGCAAGTTAACCCAAAACCTAATACAAAATCTAGCCTTATGTTGAGATTGCAGATCCTGGTCATCCTTAGAACATTTTTTTCAAAAATTGTGTTGGTTATCCTACAGCACTTTACACTTACTATAGAAAGACAATTCAACATGACAAATAACATTACTTACAACGATAGTCATTTAAGTTGACTTAGAGAAAAAACTTTATGCTTATCATGAAAAACTTGGGGAAAAAGCACCCTTCCACATTTCTCCTTAATCAATAGTGTGCTTTTCATGTCTAAGAATGTCTTCCACTTCACGTGGTACCCCTTGTGTCCACATCATCAAACTTCCCGTATCAATACCCACATTGGCTAATTTGTCAACCGCTTTGTTGGCCTCACGAAACACATGGTGAATCCTCTTGTCCTGTCTTACCGCAAAAAGGATCCTTGCCTCACGAATGACGACCTCAATCATCCATGGAGGTTTTATGCCATTGGTTAACAGGTTGATGATATTCATGGAATCACTTTCAATCATCAAGGCGATTCCATGAATATCATCAACTTGTTCAATAGATTTTATTTTACCCTTCTCTTTTGTAGATTATTTTAAAACTTTAGTGATTAAAATAAATAAAAAAAAATTAAAATGGCAAAAATAAATACATGGGTGTGAAGAATGAGCTTCAATATTTCATTTGAAATAATTTCGATCCCATTTCGAAGCCATTTCAAATTTATAAAAATTATTTAAAGTTGTTATATGAGAGTTTTATAATTTTCAATTTTACATAATTTTGTATTTCGAAGGTAAATCAAATTTCAAGGATTTGCATGTTTATATGTTCAGTATTTTGGTCCATTTCCAGATTTTATTTTTATTTTTCTAACCCTTCTCTTTTATAGATTATTTTAAAACTTTGATGAATAAAATAAAAATTTAAAAAACTAAAATTCCAAAAATAAATACATGGGTGTGAAGAATGAACTTTAATCTTTCATTTAAAATTATTTCAATTCCATTCTGAACCATTTCAAATTTATAAAAATTATTTAAATTTGCTATTATATGAGAGTTTTATCATTTTGAATTTTACATAATTTTGTATTTTGAAGAGAAATCAGATTTCAAGGCTTTGCATGTTTATATTTTTAGCATTCTGGTTCATTTCATATTTTATTTTTATTTTTCTAACCCTTCTCTTTTGCATATTATTTTAAAACTTCAATGATTAAAAAATAAATAAAATACCAAAAATAAATACATGGGTGTGAAGAATGAGCTTCAATATTTCATTCAAAATAATTTTGATCCCATTTCGAAGCTATTTTGAATTTATAAAAATTATTTAAATTTGTTGTTATATGAGAGTTTTATAATTTTAGATTTTAGATAATTTCTTATTTCGAAGCCAAATCAGATTTTATGGATTTGCAAGTTTATATTTTTAATTTTTTGATCAATTTTGGAGATTTTATTTTTATTTTTCTAACCCTTCTCTTTTGTAGATTATTTTAAAGCTTCGACAAATAAAATAAAAATTAAAAAATAAAAAATAAAATTTCAAAAATAAATACATGGGTGTGAACAATGAGCTTCAATATTTCATTCAAAATGATTTCAATTTCATTTCGAAGCCATTTAAAATTTATAAAAATTATTTAAATTTATTGTTATATGAGAGTTTTCTAATTGCATATTTTACATAATTTCACATTTCAAAAGGAAATCAGATTTCAAGGCTTTGTATGTTTATATTTTTAAGCATTCTAGTTCATTTCTAGATTTTGTTGTTATTTTTCTAACCCTTCTCTTTCGCAGATTATTTTTAAACTTCGATGATTAAAATAAAAATAAATTAATTAATTAAAATAGCAAAAATAAATACATGGATGTGAATAATGAGCTTAAATATTTCATTCAAAACAATTTTCATCTCATTTCGAAGCCATGTCGAATTTATAAAAATTATTTAAAGTTGTTATATAAGAATTTTATAATTTTGGATTTTACATAATTTCACATTTCGAAGGCAAAACAAATTTCAAAGCTTTGCATTTTATATTTTCAGCATTTTAGTCCATTTTCAGATTTTATTTTTATTTTTATAACCCTTCTCTTTTGTATATTACTTTAAATACATGGGTGTGAAGAATGAGCTTCAATATTTCATTCGAAAAAATTTAGATTCCATTCTGAGGCCATTTCGAATTTACAAAAATTATTTAAAGTTATTGTTATATGAGAGTTATATAATTTTGAATTACATAATTTCACATTTTTAAGGTAAATCAGATTTCAAGGCTTTGCATTTTTATATTTTCAACATTCTAGTTTATTTCTAGACTTTATTTTTATTTTTCTAACCCTTTTCTTTTGTAGATTGTTTTAAAACTTCGACGATTAAAATAAAAATTAAAAAAAAAAAAATTCACAACAGAGAATAGGATTCTTTGGAGGATTCCGACAGAGAATAGGATTCTTTGGAGGATTCCGACAGAGAATAGGAAATGGGCAAGCAACAAGTTTCACAAGTGCAAAGTTCCAAACTTCAATTTCCTATCAATGTAAGTAATGTTTACAGTTATGTTTAGGTTTGGGTGTGCCTTGTTAGTAAGGTGTTGTAGGGGATTCAACACAAGTTCTGGTAAGAAAGTTTCAAGGATGACTAGAATCCACAATCTCAGCAAAAGGCTGGATATTGTAATAGGTTTTGGGTTAACCTACAAAACCCGATAATTAATGAAGACTTTTATTTACCAAAAAAATTAAAAAATTTAAAAAAAAATTACCAAAAATAAATACATGGGTGTGAAGAATGAGCTTCAATCTTGTTTTCTTTTTTTTTTTAAGTGAAAAAACCCCTGCGAGGCTACCTTGGTCTGAGAGACCATGACCAAAGGATTCTAAACCATTAAAGTCACTCAGTAGTCGTGCTCGGCCCTACCAGCACCAACATTATCAATTGGATTTTGTGTACCTAATTCAACTTTTTGGTAGGGTGGAGATTCGAACCTAGGATCTCCCTTAGAGTATTGCCCTCTCCTCCCTTGATTGATTTTGACGATTAAAATTTAAAAAAAATTGCCAAAAATAAATAACTGGGTGTGAAGAATGAGATTCAATCTTTCATTCGAAACAATTTCGATCTCATTCCGCAAATCTATAAAAAATATTTAAAGTTGTTATATGAGAGTTTTATAATTTTGGATTTTATATAATTTCAAATTTTGAAGGTAAATCAGATTTCAAGGATTTGCGTGTTTATATTTTCAATATTTTAGTCCATTTTCAGATTTTTTTTTATTTTTCTAACCCTTCTCTTTCATAGATTATTTTAAAACATTGACAAATAAAATTAAAATTAACAAAATTAAAATTCCAAAAATAGATACATGGGTGTGAAGAATGAGCTTCAATATTTCATTCAAAATGATTTTGATTCCATTTCGAAGCCATTTCGAATTTATAAAATTTATTTAAATTTGATATTATATGAGAGTTTTATAATTTTGAATTTTACATAATTTTACATTTGGAAGGGAAATCAGATTTCAAGGCTTTGCACATTTATATTTTCAGCATTCTGGTTCATTTCCATATTTTATTTTTATTTTTCTAACCCTTCTCTTTTGCAAATTATTTTAAAACTTCAACGATTTTAAAAAAATAAAATGACAAAAATAAATACATGGGTGTGAAGAATGAGCTTCAATATTCAATTCAAAAAAAAATTGATCCCATTCCAAGGTCATTTCGATTTTATAAAAATTATTTAAAGTTATTATATGAGAGTTTTATAATTTTACATTTTACATTTTACATAATTTCTTATTTCAAAGATAAATCAGATTTTAAGGATTTGCATGTTTATATTTTCAGTATTTTGGTCTATTTCCATTTTTTATTTTTATTTTTATTTTTCTAAACCTTCTCTTTTGTCGATTATTTTAAAACTTCGATGAATAAAATAAAAATTAAAAAAAAAAAAAAATCGAAAAATAAATACATTGGTGTGAAAAATGAGCTTCAATATTTCATTCAAAATTATTCGATTCCATTCCGAAGCCATTTTGAATTTATAAAAATTATTTAAAATTGATGATATATGAGAGTTTTATAATTTCAAATTTTACATAATTTCATATTTCGAAGGGAAATCAGATTTCAAGGCTTTGTATGTTTATATTTTTAAGCATTTTGATCCATTTCCAAATTTTACTTTTATTTTTCTAACCCTTCTCTTTTGCAAATTATTTTAAACTTCGATGATTAAAATAAAAATAAATTAATTAATTAAAATGGTAAAAATAAGTACATGGGTGTGAAGAATGACCTTCAACATTTCATTAAAAAAAAAATTGATCCCATTTCGAAGCCATTTTGAATTTATAAAAATTATTTAAAGTTGTTATATGAGAGTTTTATAATTTTATATTTTACATAATTTCCTATTTCAAAGGTAAATCGGATTTCAAGGCTTTGCATGTTTATATTTTCAGCATTTTGGCCTATTTCTAGATTTTATTTTTATTTTTCAAACCCTTCTCTTTTGCATATTATTACATGGGTGTGAAGAATAAGCTTCAATCTTTCATTCAAAAAAATTTTGACTTCATTTTGAAGCCATTTCGAATTTATAAAAATTATTTAAAGTTGTTATATGAGAATTTTATAATTTTGAATTTTACAAAAAAATTGAATTTTGAAGGTAAATCAGATTTCAAAGATTTGCATGTTTATATTTTCATTATTTTGGTCCATTTTCAGATTTTATTTTTATTTTTCTAACCCTTCTCTTTTGTAGATTATTTTAAAACTTTGACAAATAAAATAAAAATTAAAACAAATAAAATTCCAAAAATAAATACATGGGTGTGAAGAATGAGCTTCGGTCTTTCATTCAAAATGATTTCAATTCCATTCTAAAGCCATTTAAAATTTAAAAAAAATTATTTAAATTTTTTATTATATGAGAGTTTTATAATTTTGATTTTTACATAATTTCACATCTTGAAGGAGAATCATATTTCAAGGATTTGCATGTTTATATTTTCAGTATTCTGGTTCATTTCCATATTTTATTTTTATTTTTTTAACCCTTCTCTTTTGTAGATTATTTTAAAACTTCGACAATTAAAAAAAATAAAATGACAAAAATAAATACATGGGTGTGAAGAATGAGCTTCAATATTTCATTCGAAACAATTTTGATCCCATTCCGAAGACATTTAGAATTTATAAAATTATTTAAAGTTGTTATATGAGATTTTTATAATTTCAAATTTTACATAATTTCTTATTTCGAAGGCAAATCAGATTTTAAGGATTTAAATGTTTATATTTTCAGAATTTTGGTCCATTTTCAAATTTTATTTTTATTTTTCTCTTTCTCTTTTGTAGATTATTTTAAAAATTCGATGAATAAAATAAAAATTAAAAAAATTAAAATTCCAAAAATAAATATATGGGTGTGAAGAATGAACTTCAATATTTCATTCGAAATGATTTCGATTTCATTCCAAAGCCATTTCGAATTTATAGAAATTATTTAAATTTGTTGTTATATGAGAGATTTATAATTTTATATTTTACATAATTTCACATTTCAAAGGGAAATAAAATTTCAAGGCTTTGCATGTTTATATTTTTAAGCATTCCAGTCCTTTTCCAGATTTTGTTTTTATTTTTCTAATTCTTCTCTTTTGTAGATTATTTTTAAACTTTGATAATTAAAATAAAAATAAATTAATTAATTAATTAAAATGGCAAAAATAAATACATGGGTGTGAAGAATGAGCCTTAATATTTCATTCAAAATGATTTTGATCCCATTCCAAAGCCATTTCAAATTTATAAAAATTATTTGAAGTTTTTATATGAGAGTTTTATAATTTCATATTATACATAATTTCACAATTCAAAGGTAAATCAGATTTCAAGGCTTTGCATGTTTATATTTTCAACATTTTGGTCCATTTCCGGACTTTATTTTTATTTTTCTAACCCTTCTCTTTTTTAGATTATTTTAAATACATGGGTGTGAAGAATGAGCTTCAATATTTCATTCAAAATAATTTTGATTCCATTTCGAAGCCATTTCTAATTTATAAAAATTATTTAAAGTTGTTATATGAGAGTTTTATAATTTTAAATTTTATATAATTTTAAATTTTGAAGGTAAAGCAGATTTCAAGGCTTTTCATGTTTATATTTTTAGCATTCTGATCCATTTTCAGATTTTATTTTTATTTTTCTACCCCTTTTATTTTATAGATTATTTTAAAACTTCGATGATTAAAATAAAAAATAAAATGCCACAAATAAATACATGGATGTGAAGAATGAGCTTCAATATTTTTTTAAGTGAAAAAATCCTTGTGGGACTGCATTTATCTAAGAGACCACGACCAGGGGATTCTACACCATCAAAGTCACCCGAAATTCACGCCCGACCTTACCCGCACCAAAATTATCAATTGGATTTTGTGTATCCAATTCAAATTTTTGGTAGGGTGGAGATTTGAACCGAGGACCTCCCTTGGAAAATTGTCCTCTCCTCCCTTGGTCCATTTTGACGATTAAAATAAAAAAATAATAATAATAATAATAATAATAATAAAATGCCAAAAATAAATAAATGGGTGTGAAGAATGAGCTTAAATTTTTCATTCAAAACAATTTCGATCTCATTCCAAAGCCATTTCGAATTTACAAAAATTATTTAAGTTGTTATATGAGAGTTTTATAATTTCACATTTCGAAAGCAAATCAGATTTCAAAGCTTTCCATGTTATATTTTTAGCACTCTTGTCCATTTTCAGATTTTATTTTTATTTTTCTAACCCTCCTCTTTTGCAAATTATTTTAAAACTCCGATAATTAAAATAAATATAAAAAATAAAAAATAAATGCCAAAAATAAATACATGGGTGTGAAGAATGAGCTTCAATATTTCATTCAAAATAATTTCAATCTCAGTTTGAAGTCATTTTGAATTTATAAAAATTGTTTAAAGTTGTTGCTATGTAAGAGTTTTATAATTTCATATTTTACATAATTTCATATTTCGAAGGTAAATCAAATTTCAAGGCTTTACATTTTTATATTTTCAACATTCTAGTCTATTTCCAAATTTTATTTTTATTTTTCTAACCCTTCTATTTTGTAGATTATTTTAAAACTTCAATGATTACAATTAAAATAAAAATAAATAAAATGCCAAAAATAAATATGTAGGTGAGTAATGAGCTTCAATATTTCATTTTAAACAATTTTGATCCCATTTCGAAGCCATTTTGAATTTATAAAAATTATTTAAAGTTGTTATATGAGAGTTTTATAATTTTAAATTTTACATAATTTCATATTTTGAAGGTAAATTAGATTTCAAGGCTTTGCATGTTTATATTTTTAGCATTCTGATCCATTTCCATATTTTATTTTTATTTTTCTAACCCTTCTCTTTTGTAGATTTTTTTCTTAAATTAGGGTTTGGTCCCAGATGAAGGATCTGATGTTGATTACCCAACCAATAAAGAGACACAAAAAGTAGACAATATGATTATCTCTTTTAAAGTTTAGATGTGTATGATTATATCTTTTAAATCTTAGAAACACACAATCAAATGATCAAATAAGCACACAAGCAAACAATGTGATTATCTCCTTTAAGTTTTACATGTGAATCCCTAAGTTGTTTGGTGTATTTATATTTGTTGTTGCTCTTGCTTTCTTGTTTGTGTTTTGGATTTAGAATGAGAGAACTCAACCAAAGTGGTGACTAGGGCCACTAGTGCCAAACATGAGGTCCTCAAAAGAGTCTAGGGTAGACCGCTTAAAACCCATAATGAGTGGAGGGTTCGCCTAGCTCTTCCACTCTGAAATGATAATCATTTTAAACAATGGGAAAGGAGTTTGAACACCAATGACCTATTCCATATTGAGAGAGTACCATATTCTATTTAAGGTGTCAAGTGGGCAAGTCGATGAAAGGAGGTGAAATCCAATGTTACCGATTTAAATTGAAGGTTAGTGATGAAATCCAATCTTACCAATGTTATTGTGATACGTGTAAGTGTGTGTGGTTCCTTTTAAGCTTAAAGAAAGTAAACAATGAAGCACTCAATGATATTTCACTAAATATAAGAAAATAACGTTTTACTTTCAGAAACACTAGATAAAAAGCAACCTACAAAATGCATTCCCTAAATGATAACCTATCCATTAGGTAGGCTACAAGCAATAAATCCATAGAGGTGCATTTCTACTTAGTTCCTTTTCATTTTTTCTTCTTATTTTTGTTTTTTCTACGCTTATAAAAAAAAGAAACTTATCTTTCTACCTTTCAAGCAATCAAGGGAAGCAAAAAATAATAAATTTTAGCAAATTTAAATAGTAGAAATGAAAATTGCGGGTTTAAGCACTAACCTCGATGGCCTATAATCTTGTTGTTTCTAGAATTTGGAGCAAAAAAACTCCTATTTTGTGGTCATCCTAGGGTGGGATGGCGGTTAGTTTTATGATCGTCCTAGGGTGGGACGGTTATGCAACTGTCCCTTGGTGGCACGAGTAGCATTACAGAGGTTGTTTCATACTAGAATGGCTAGTACCTAAAATAGAAGCCAAAAAAAAAATAAGTTTGAACCTTCAATTAAATCAATTGGTACAAGGTCCCGCCATGATCGCCACTAAAGTATGGGAAAAATGGTGCACCTAACAATGCTAAACAAGATGCATCTATCGTTAATGTAGGATAAGCATTCAAGTAAACGTGATAAGAAAAATATGAGAAATGAAGTTTTATTTTATTATTTTGATGAATAAAACCACGGTTACATAAATATCCCCTTGAGGGCTCTAGATTCATACACTTATTTACAAAATGATACCCAAGGATCAAATCCTTGCAGTAACTCGGGTGCACTTCCAATGTTCTTCCTCGTACCCACAATTGAAGTGGGTGGGCCTACGATGCCGCCACTTGGTTATTTGATATTTTTATACTATGCTCCTTCCTTATGCATTGTAAAGTCTACACCTACACACAAGGAAACTAGATTCATTAAATAACAAGTACAGATTGAGAAACATGCAAAAGCAATACATGCAACTATAGACTAGAAAGTGTAAATATGTAATGTGCCTATCCAAAACAACTCCTAATAATCCTAAATTATAAAGGTATGAATAAAATATGATTTTGTGAAAATATAATTCAAAACAAAATAGAAATTGCATCTAGATCCGTGTCGCATTTGTAGTACACTTATTAAGCCTACAAAACCTAAAATGAGCAATTTTTGGCCCTAAACATCTCCAAATCAAACCAAAATTGGATGGTATATATAAATTAATATTTAAAGAGGATTCATGTGATTAGATTTACAAAAATAGTTACAAATTCATGTGCACTTTCTTATAATCCCCGTAAACCTATAAAATATTAAAAATGTGATATCTCACTCAATATAACTCCAAATTGTATGAAATTTGAATAGTAGGTTCATATCTATCCTATAATAAGCCTATTAAAAAATAGTAATAAAATCATACTTCAATATGTCCTCGTACCTTGCAGGGATGGTTGCAATCATCACAAATCGGGGACTATCCTAGGGTGGGATGACCACCAGCTCTGTTGATTTTCTACCACCAAAAAATCTCTCAAAGATGTTGTCATCAAATTTAGGGGTTAAATTCACTTAATTGGTTCAATTTTGTAAACTAATTGTGCCTCTTGAATCACTCGAGAACCTCCTTTTCTATGTAGATATTCTGATGGAAAAAAGGCACAAAGGATGAGGGGAAATCTTAGCAGCACTTTGTTGCAATATCCTAAAACTCCTCTCTATTATTTGGGTGGAAAATGGATCCACTTTATAGCAAAAAGAGGCTTATGGTAAAATGGGCATGTAGGGCAAGAGGCACAATTTATCCCAAACTTAGCATGCATTGGAGGGGGAAGATAATCTCCCTTTTTGACCTCCATTCTATAGCATGTCATAAGGATTTTGTGCCATCAGACCTGCATGCTTGAATAGGTGGGATAAATGGCAATTTTTGGGTGCCATTTATACCAATTTTAACTTTTTATGGGTCAAAGACCCTGGCCATCCCACCCAAGAATGATTACTTGTGACCATCCCTAGGTGGGATGGTCATGATCTGTATTCATCCCTGGATGGGACGATCATGCCTATGAGGTTAGAACTTTCTAAAAGTGGGATAGAACCTTCCAAAACCTTGTAGAAGTGGTTAAGACCATTGTGTAACCTCTGAGGACTATCCTAAGGGGCCATATGGTGTCAATTAGACCTTGTCTTGGTAATCTAATCAGATTGACATGATTTTAGTGTCTATAAGAGGAATTCCAAGTAGATATTAAGGAAAGACATTCCTAAACTCATTCAAAATAGGATACTATTGAAATAGAGTAGAGCTAGACTTAATTTCTTGCTTCTTATTAGTTTGACTATATAAAGTTTACACCCTTTCCTTAAAACTCTTTTGACTTGCATTACAATCATCGAGTGGGGTTCAAAGGCTACTCTACTACAACGGACACAGATTCACTGATTAAAACCATATATGAAGTCCAACCACCTCTCTTAAAACTTTCTTATTTCACGGATTCTTCTATCTGTCTGCCCCTTATTTCCTTGAAACTTTCCCTTGTATCTGTTATCTCCTCTATAATGAGCACCATCTCTATATTTCTTATACTGATCTTTACCCTTATCCATATTTGGGTATCTTCTTTTCTTAGGATCCTCCTTTTCAATTTTTTTGTAATAAACCTTTGCATTATTTTGACTTATCTCCTCATAGCAGGCAACATCATAAGAAACTATCAAGGTTTTAGGTAATTTTCTTCCAAAAGGTGTTCCAAATTTGGGATGTAGTCCGATTACAAATTTTTGAACCTTGAATTCCTCATGCTTATCATATTCTGGAGTGTATTTCAAAAGTTGAACAAATATTTGATAGTATTCAATCACAGTCATGTTATCTTGGCATAAATTGGTGAATTCGACGAATTTCTCAATATAAAATTATGGCGTAAGAAAATGATCCTTAAATTCCATTTCAAATTCCTCCCTAGAAATGTTTGCAACCTCCTTTTGTATGATTTTATTATAGGTGGTCCACCAATATCTTGCTAGACCTACTAAATGCACCACTGCCCAAGTTATTTTGGATTCCGCACAAAGGGGTTGGATTAAGAAATACCCTTCAACCTCATTCAACCAATTAACGGTTGCTTCACCATCACCCTTTCCATAAAATTTGGAAATATCTAATTTCTTAATTTCTTTTTGCAACTCAACACCAACTTTTCTCCTCGAAGATCCTTTTGGAAATTCACTAACTTTTTTAGTTTCCTTACTTTTGGTAAGACTTTCAATAACCTTTTTTTGTTGAGTAATGACCTCCTATTGCTAAGCCATTTATACCTTTTATTCATCCATATGCTCACTCATTTGAGCCCTTTAGATCTCCTTTTGTTCTCATTATTGGTTCAATTTTTCTTGCATTAATTGAATCATTTTTGTCATATTCTCATCATTATGTGTAGCTCTTACAGCTACTGGATATTTCTCTTTTATTATAACACATCGAGGCACTTTGACTATTTGAACTTACTCCCTCATGAGTCATCTTAGTCCCCTCCTCAAGGATTTTGCAATCTCCTCTTATAAATTAGCATTGGCTCTTCTTGAGATTCCCACCATACCTAGTGATAAAAGAGCTATGTCAATTCAATAGTTCATGTTTATAACCTAGGGTTTTGTAACCTAGGCTTTGATACCAACTGTAACAACCCAAGTTTACTCACCTAGTTATAAGAAAACACAAATACAATTTTTTTATTAAATTCAATAGCACAGTCACAAATTGATTGATGTGCATTCAAATGATACACTTTGACGTTAACACACCCAAATTTGAATTATTACCTAGGTATAGATGATCACACTTCGAGAATTTATATTGTTGCAGACAGTATCTCAAGTGCTCAAGATCGACCAAATTCTCGCGATAGGTTACCATTTATGAGATATTTTTTTCTCCTTTCTTGAGTTTTTGAATCTCAACATGGGGTTGTCCTTCCAGGGCCCATAACACCTAGAAGGGTGGATGCACTAATTTCCCATCTCATAGCATGGAAGACTTTAGATCTATGATCCAAATCTTGTCCTACTGGTCCACTAACCCAATTAATATAGTTAATCTATGCTTGAGTTATTGTAGCTATGCCAGTGTTTGATTATTGACTTTCATCTAAAGTATTATCAGGGTTCGCCAATTCTTTGGTTTATTAGACTAGGTGTCCCATATCAATTCTCAGTTGACGATAATGTTGCCCATACCATCTACCGATGGACCTTCCAACCCCAAGGACAAGCTCCCTAGCCTTTAGTTTAGTTGGCAATTTTGCAACTGGTGATGATCTTGAGAACCCTCACGTACTACATCATACGATAAATTAGAACAATGTCCCATACCATCGTTCGTTACTCTTGATAGCGAGGAATCCACTAACCTTGCTAGAGAATAGTTGTCCCCGATTCACAATAGTCACCACTAAACACTATTGGAGTTAGGTGAATGCACATCCTCCTCGATGGCATTAGTAGTTCATCCTACTCGATGAATGCTTTGTAAACATCTAGGTTTGATCTTTTCCTTTTGGTGGTTAACATCATGGGTTTCATAGGAATTCAAGTGTATCCAAGGTTTACAACTTAATATTTTAATAATTGATCGAATTCCAATTTACTTCAATGTAGAACATAATGTTAACATAGCTAAGGAAAAATCAACTAAGCAAAATATTAAGTATTTAATTTGAATACTATCTTATATAGCTTATAACAAAAAAACTATTAAATACTAAGTACAATCTATCTAAATTATTATTGGATCCTATCTTTAATCAAAATAAAGCATAAATGTGTGATATATAAAAGACCTAATTCGTTATTCAGTTGTTCGATTATTATTATAAAATAGACCCACATATCATATATCCGTAGCAGCAGTGTTCATCTAAAATTTTAACTTTATCTATTTACTTTAAGTTAGTTTCTATAAAAATATTCTATTTTCTAAATTTAGTAAAAATATTTTTAAAACATAATTTACAGCATATCAAAAAAACATAACATACTTTTACATCCTCTCCACATTTTAATAAGAATTTTTAAATAAAGTTTAATCTATTAATACTTGATAAAAATAATTTAATAAAAATACTAATATAAAAATAATTCTAGATTATTAATCTCATTAACAAATCATACTTATATTTACTATAAACTAGTCTATTATTAGACTTTATAACATAATGTAAAACTCTTTAGAATAATATAAGAACTTTTAATATCAAAAAGCTACCAAAAATAATCTGATGAAACTCTAAGGAATTCCTTATTATTGATCCTTCTTAAAAATTAAGGTTGAATTTCTACATCACTCCGATAGTTTAAAAGTAAGTTGAAAAATTGAATACTCCAATTAACAAGCATATGCTAGCGAAACAAACATTTAAATCGAACGATGAAGGAATATCATTTATCATCAGGCTTTGATTCTTTTATTAAAAAAACATCCCACAATATTAAAAACTCATATGACATAATTATTGACCCCAAAATCAAAGAATTAAAATCAAAATATAAAATGAAGGGATTTGACTCATTTCCAAAGTATGGGTTTACTGCAATCTTGGTAGCAAGTGCTCTTCGCTAGTCCGATAAGAAATAATAGATACATTAATGAAAACTGATTTTCTATGCATGGTAGAAAACAACGAGACTAGTTTCGATTTAAAAGATTTACATAAATTGGTGTTCCCAAGGCAAAAAGACATCAACATTATGATATTAAACTAGCGACGAGGAAGAAGCAACGTCGAAATATACAATTGAGTAGACAACACAATGGTTATATTAATACCAATATTTTCAAAAATGACTATGATTCTTTAAAAAAATACTTGAAAACGACACTTTAAAAACCAAATAGTTTATTTAGTATTATCTAGTTTAGGGATTTGATCCAGCATCTAAAATTTCCATTTAAAATTTTTCAACACTTTCCACAGAAGGATACGTAAATCAACCACAAACATAATAGGATTTCACATTTCATTCATAATATAATTTTTTGCTTACCTACAGCAAGATGCTAGTCGTGAATTAAGAAAAGAGTTTAATGAAGCTTTTTAAAGTCTGGTTCGATATTGATCAACCGCTAATTGCACAGAGAGGACGTCATTCTTAGTGAGTAGAAGTAGTTTTAAAACTACCAACATGAGAGTATCAAATATGAAATATTCAAAATTTTGTACCCAAGCTAGAAAATATATTTTTATAAGAAAAATATGAAATTTATCCAAAATATCATCCGTGCGAAACAACATATATCTTTAACTATAATAAAATTAATTTGAAACATTTAACTTAAAAAATATCACATTCATAATATCGATTGTGGTATTCATTTTGAAAGGATGACTACAATTTATATTTTGATCATATTAAGACACAATTTCGATGCCAAAAATTAAAATGCAAAAAATAAATACATGGGTGTGAAGAATGAGTTTCAATATTTCATTCAAAACAATTTTTATCTCATTCTAAAGCCATTTTGAATTTATAAAAATTATTTAAAGTTGTTATATGAGAGTTTTATAATTTTGAATTTTACATAATTTCACATTTCGAAGGTAAATTAGATTTCAAGGCTTTGCATGTTCATATTTTCAACATTCTAGTCCATTTCCAGATTTTATTTTATTTTTTCTAACCTTTCTCTATTGTAGATTATTTTAAAACTTTGGTGATTAAAATAAAAATTAAAAATAAATAAAATACCAAAAATAAATATATGGGTATGAATATTGAGCTTCAATATTTCATTCAAAACAATTTTGATCACATTTCGAAGCCATTTTGAATTTATAAAAATTATTTAAAGTTGTTATTATATGAGAGTTTTATAATTTCAGAGTTTACATAATTTTATATTTCAAAGGCAAATCAGATTTCAAGGCTTTGTATGTTTATATTTTCAACATTTTGATCCATTTCTAGATTTTATTTTTATTTTTCTAACCCTTCTCTTTTGCAGATTATTTTAAAACTTTGGTGATTAAAATAAATAAATAAAATGCCAAAAATAAATACAATGGTGTGAAGAATGAGCTTCAATATTTCTTTCAAAACAATTTTGATCTCATTTCGAAGATATTTTGAATTTATAAAAATTATTTAATGTTGTTGTTATATGAGAGTTTTATAATTTTGAATTTTATATAATTTCACATTTCGAAGACAAATCATATTTCAAGGCTTTGCATATTTATATTTTCAATATTCTGGTCCATTTCCAGATTTTATTTTTATTTTTCTAAACCTTTTCTTTTGTAGATTATTTTAAAACTTCGGTGATTAAATAATAATAATAATAATAATAATAATAATAATAAAATACCAAAAATAAATATATGGGTGTGAAGAATGAGTTTTAATATTTTATTCGAACCAATTTGATCCAATTTCGAAGCCATTTTGAATTTATAAAAATTATTTAAAGTTGTTGTTATATGAGAGTTTTATAATTTTAGATTTTACATAATTTCGCACTTCGAAGGTAAATCATATTTCAAGGCTTTGTATATTTATATTTTCAGCATTCTGGTCCACTTTCAGATTTTATTTTTATTTTTCTAACTTTTCTCTTTTGTAGATTATTTTAAAACTTTGGTGATTAAAAAAAATAATAAAATATAATAAAATACCAAAAATAAATATATGGGTGTGAAGAATGAGCTTCAATATTTCATTCGAAATAATTTCAATCTCATTCCGAAGCCATTTCGAATTTATAAAAATTATTTAAAGTTGTTATATGAGAGTTTTATAATTTTGAATTTTACATAATTTCATATTTTGAATGTAAATCAAATTTCAAAGCTTTACATGTTTATATTTTCAGTATTCTGATCCATTTCCAGATTTTATTTTTATTTTTCTAACCCTTTTCTTTTGCAAATTATTTTAAAACTTCGACAATTAAAATTTAAAAAAAAAAAATTAAATGCTAAAAATAAATACATGGGTGTGAATAATGAGCTTCAATATTTCATTCGAAACAATTTCGATCACATTCTGAAGCTATTTTAAATTTATAAAAATTATTTAAAGTTGTTATATGAGATTTTTATAATTTCAAATTTTACATAATTTTATATTTCGAAGGCAAATCATATTTCAAGGCTTTGCATATTTATATTCTCAGCATTCCGATCCATTTCCATATTTTATTTTTATTTTTCTAGACCTTCTCTTTTGTAGATTATTTTAAAACTTCGGTGATTAAAATAAAAATTAAGAAAAAAAATTAAAATGCTAAAAATAAATACATGGGTGTGAAGAATGAGCTTCAATATTTCATTCATAATAATTTCGATACCATTCTGAAGCCATTTCAAATTTATAAAAATAATTTAAAGTTGTTATATGAGAGTTTTATAATTTTGGATTTTTCATAATTTCGCATTTCGAAGGTAAATCAAATTTCAAAGATTTGCATGTTTATATTCTCAGCATTCTGGTCCATTTTCAGATTTTATTTTTATTTTTCTAACCCTTCTCTTTTGCGGATTATTTTAAAACTTTGACGATTAAAATAAAAATTAAGAAAAAAATATAAAATGTTTAAATTAAATACATGGGTGTGAAGAATGAACTTCAATATTTCATTAAAAATAATTTTGATCTCATTCCGAAGCCATTTCAAATTTATAAAAATTATTTAAAGTTGTTATATGAGAGTTTTATAATTTCAAATTTTACATAATTTCATATTTCAAAGGTAAATCAGATTTCAAGGCTTTGCATATTTATATTTTCACCATTTTGGTCTATTTCTATATTTTATTTCTATTTTTCTAACTCTTCTCTTTTATAGATTATTTTAAAACTTTAGCGATAAAAATAAAAATAAATAAAAATGCCAAAAATAAATACATGGTGTGAAGAATGAACTTTAATATTTCATTCGAAACAATTTTGATCTCATTTCGAAGCCATTTTGAATTTATAAAAATTATTTAAAGTTGTTATATGAGAGTTTTATAATTTTAGATTTTACATAATTTTGCATTTCAAAGGTAAATCAAATTTCAAGGCTTTGCATGTTTATATTTTCAACATTCTGGTTCATTTCTAGATTTTATTTTATTTTTCTAACCCTTCTATTTTGTAGATTATTTTAAACCTTCGACCATTAAAATAAAAATTAAAAAAAATAAAATACCAAAAATAAATACATAGATGTGAAGAATGAGCTTCAATCTTTCATTCAAAATAATTTTGATTCCATTCCAAAGCCATTTCAAATTTATAAAAATTATTTAAAGTTGTTGTTATATGAGATTTTTATAATTTCATATTTTATATAATTTTACATTTTGAAGGTAAATCAGGTTTCAAGGCTTTGCATGTTTACATTTTCAGCATTCTGGTCTATTTCCAGATTTTATTTTATTTTTCTAACCCTTCTCTTTTATAGATTATTTTAAACCTTCAACGATTAAAATAAAAATTAAAAAAAAAAATACATGGGTGTGAAGAATGAGCTTCAATATTTCATTTCAAACAATTTTGATCTCATTCCGAAGTCATTTCGAATTTATAAAAATTATTTAAAGTTGTTATATGAGATTTTATAATTTTGGATTTTACATCATTTCATATTTCAAAGGTAAATCAGATTTCAAGGCTTTGCATGTTTTTCTTTTTTTTAAGTGAAAAAACCCTTGTGGGGATGCCTTAGTCTAAGAGAGCACGACTAGGGGGTTCTACATCGTCAAATTCACCTGGGAGTCATGCCCGCCCCTACCACACCAACATTATCAATTGGATTTTGGGTACCCAATTCAACTTGTTGGTAAGGTGGAGATTCGAACCTGGGACCTCCCTTGGAGGATTGCCCTATCCTCTCTAACTCACCTACAACACCTGGATAAGGCTTTGCATGTTTATATTTTTAGCATTATGTTTCATTTCAATATTTTATTTTTATTTTTATAACCCTTCTTTTTTGTAGATTATTTTTAAACTTTAGCGATTAAAAATAAAATAAAAAACATAATTAAAATTCCAAAAATAAATACATGGGTGTGAAGAATCAGCATCAATATTTTTTTTAAGCGAAAAAACCCTTGTGAAGGCGCCTTGGTCTGAGAGACCACGACCAAGGGGTTCTACACCGTTAAAGTCACCCGAGAGTCGCACCCGACCCTGCCCGCACCAACATTATCAATTGGATTTTTGGTACCCAATTCAACTTTTTGGTAGGGTGGAGACCTCCCTTGGAGGATTGTCCTCTCCTCTCCAAATCATCTACAACACCTGGGTAATGAGCTTCAATATTTCATTCGAAATAATTTTTATCTCATTTTGAAGTCATTTCGAATTTATAAAGAATATTTAAAGTTGTTATATGAGAGTTTTATAATTTTGGATTTTACATAATTTTAAATTTCAGCAAATTAGATTTCAAGACTTTGCATGTTTATATTTTCAGTATTCTGGTCCATTTCCAAATTTTATTTCTATTTTTCTAACCCTTCTCTTTTGCATATTATTTTAAAACTTTGGCAGTTAAAATAAAATTAAAATTAAGATTCTAAAAATAAATACATAGGTGTGAAGAAAGAGCTTCAATCTTTCATTCAAAATGATTTCAATCTCATTTTGAAGTCATTTTAAATTTATAAAAACTATTTAAATTTGTTGGTATATGAGAGTTTTATAATTTCGAATTTTACATAATTTCGCATTTTGAAGGTAAATCAAATTTCAAGGCATTGCATGTTTATATTCCCAGTATTCTGGTCCATTTTTAGATTTTATTTTTCTTTTTTTAACCTTTCTCTTTTGCATATTATTTTAAAACTTCGACAATTAAAATAAAAATTAAAAAAAATTAAAATGCCAAAAATAAATACATGGGTGTGAAGAATGAGCTTCAGTCTTTCATTTGAAACAATTTCAATCTTTGAAGCTATTTCGAATTTATAAAAATTATTTAAAGTTGTTATATGAGAGTTTTATATTTTTGAATTTTACATAATTTTGTATTTCGAAGGTAAATCAGATTTCAAGGCTTTGCATGTTTATATTTTCAACATTTTTGTCTATTTCTAAATTTTATTTTTATTTTTCTAACCCTTCTCTTTTGCAGATTATTTTAAAACTTCGACGATTAAAATAAAAATATTTAAAAAAAAAAAATGCCAAAAATAAATACATGGTGTGAAGAATGAGCTTCAATATTTCATTCAAAATAATTTTGATTCCATTCTGAAGTCATTTCAAATTTATAAAAATTATTTAAAGTTGTTATATGAGAGTTTTATAATTTTAGATTTTACATAATTTTGCATTTCGAAGGTAAATCAGATTTCAAGGCTTTGCATGTTTATATTTTTAGCATTCTAGTCCATTTCCAGATTTTATTTTTATTTTTCTAACCCTTCTATTTTGTAGATTATTTTAAAACTTCGACGATTAAAATTAAAATTAAAATGCCAAAAATAAATACATAGGTGTGAAGAATGAGCTTCAATCTTTCATTTGAAACAATTTCAATCCCATTCCGAAGTCAATTCTAATTTATAAAAATTATTTAAAGTTGTTATATGAGAGTTTTATAAATTCACATTTCGAATGTAAATCAAATTTCAAGGCCTTCCATGTTTATATTTTCAGCATTCTGGTCCATTTCCAGATTTTATTTTATTTTTCTAACCTTTCTCTTTTGCAGATTTTTTTAAAACTTCGGTGATTAAAAAAATAAAAAATACCAAAAATAAATACATGGGTGTGAAAAATGAGCTTCAATATTTCATTCGAAACAATTTCAATCCCATTTCAAAGCCATTTTGAATTTATAAAAACTATTTAAAGTTGTTGCTATATTAGAGTTTTATAATTTTATATTTTACATAATTTCATATTTCGAAGGCAAATCAGATTTCAAGGCTTTGCATATTTTTTTTAAGCGAAAAATCATTTACGAGACCGCCTTGGTCTGAGAGACCACAACGAGAAGCTTCTACACCGTTAAAGTCACCTAAGAGTCGCGATCGGCGCTGCCCGCACCAATATTATCAATAGGATTTTGGGTACTCAATTAAAATTTTTGGTAGGGTGGAGATTTGAACCTGGGACCTCCCTTGGAATATTACCCTCTCCTTTCCAACTCACCTACAACACCTAGGTAAGGCTTTGCATGTTTATTTTTTTAGCATTCTGGTCCATTTCCAGATTTTGTTTTTATTTTTCTAACTCTTCTATTTTGAAATTTATTTTTAAACTTTGATGATTAAAATAAAAATAAAAATGACAAAAATAAATACATAAGTGTGAAGAATGAGCTTCAATATTTTATTCAAAATAATTTTGATCCAATTTCGAATTTATAAAAAATATTTAAAGTTGTTATATAAGAGCTATATAATTTTGGATTTTACATAATTTTGCATTTCGAAGGCAAATCAAATTTTAAGGCTTTGCATGGTTATATTTTTAGCATTCTAGTCCATTTCCAAATTTTATTTTTATTTTTCTAACCCTTCTTTTTTGTATATTATTTTAAATACATGGGTGTGAAAAATGAGCTTCAATATCTCATTCGAAACAATTTTGATCCCATTCTGAACCTATTTCGAATTTATAAAAATTATTTAAAGTTGTTATATGAGAGTTTTGCAATTTTGGATTTTACATAATTTCACATTTCAATGGCAAATCAGATTTTAAGGCTTTGCATGTTTATATTTCAACATTATGGTCCATTTCTAGATTTTATTTTTATTTTTCTAACCCTTCTCTTTTGTAGATTGTTTTAAAACTTCGATGATTAAAATAAAAACTAAAAAAATTAAAATAACAAAAATAAATACATGGGTGTGAAGAATGGTGCACCTAACGATGCTAAACAAGATGCATCTATTGTTAATATAGGATAAGCTTTACAAAATAAGAATTTAAGTAAACGTGATAAGATAAGCAAAATACGAGAAATGAAGTTTTATTTTATTATTTTGATGAATCAAACCATGGTTACATAAATGTCCCCTTGAGGGCTCTAAATTCATACATTTGTTTACAAAATGGTGCCCAAGGATCAAATCCTTACAGTAACTCGAGTGCACTTCCAATGTTCTTCATCGTACCCATAATTGAAGTGGGTGGGCCTACGATGCCATCACTTGGTTCTTTGATCTTCTGATTCTATGCTTCTTATGAGCTTCAAAACCTGCACTTACACACAAAGAAACTAGATTCGTTAAATAACAAGTGCAGATTGTGAAACATGCAAAAGCAATACATGCAACTATAGACTAGAAAGTGTAAATATATAATGCGCCTATCTAAAACAACTCCTAATGATCCCAAATCATATAGGTATTCATAAAATATGATTTTGGAAAGATATAATTGAAAATAGAATAGAAATTGCATCCGGATCCATGTCACATTTGCAGTACACTTATTAAGCCTACAAAACCCAAAATGAGCAATTTTTAGCCCTAAACATCTCCAAATCAAACAAAACTTAGACAGCATATATAAATTGATATTTAAAGAGGACCCATGTGATTATATTTACAAAAATAGTTATAGATTCATGTGCACCTTTAGATAGGCCCCGTGAACTTGCAAAATCTTAAAAATGTGATATCTCACTCAATATAACTCCAAATTGTATGAAATTTGAATAGTAGGTTCATATCTATTCTAGAATAAGCCTATTAAAAAATAGTAATAAAATCATACTTCAATATGTCCTCGTACCTTGCAGGGACGGTTACAACTATCACAAACTGAGGACCGTCCTAGGGTGGGACGACCACCAGCTTTGTTGATTTTCTACCACCAATTCCTTAGTGAATTGATTCAAACCTCTCTCAAATATGTTATCATCAAATTTGGGGGTAAAATTCACTTAATTAGTTCAATTTTATAAAAAAATTGTGCCTCTTGAATCACTCGAGAAACTCCTTTGCTATGTAGATATTCTAAGGGAAAAAAGGCATAAAGAATGAGGGGAAATCTTAGCAGCACTTTGTTGCAATATCCTAAAACTCCTCTCTATTATTTGGGTGGAAAATATATCCACTTTATAGCGAAAAGAGGCTTATGGGTAAATGGGCATGTAGGGCAAGAGGCACCATTTATCCCAAACTTAGCATGCATTAGAGGGGGAAGATAATCTTCCTTTTTGGCCTTTTGTAGCATGTCATAAGGATTTTGTGCCATCAAACCTGCATTCTTGAATAGGTGGGATAAATGGCAGCTTTTGGGTGCCATTTATCCCAATTTTAAATTTTTATGGGTCAAAGACCTTGGTCATCCCACCCAGGAATGGTTGCTTTTGACTGTACTTGGGTGGGATGGTCATGATCTGTATTCATCCCTAGGTGGGACAATCATGCCTATGAGGTCAAAACTTCCCAAAAGTGGGATAGAACCTTCTAAAACCTTGTAGAAGTGGTTAAGACCACTGTGTAACCTTTGAGGACTATCCTAAGGGGCCATATGGTTTCAATTAGACTTTGTCTTGGTAATCTAAGTGGATTGACATGAATTTAGTGTCTATAGGAGGAATTTCGAGTAGATCTTCAGGAAAGACATCCCTAAACTCATTCAAAATAGGATACTTTTTGAAATAAAGCAGATATAGACTCAATTTATTCCTTATTATTAGTTTGACTACATAAAGTTTACATCCTTTCCTTAAAGCTCTTTTGACTTACATTACAATCATCAAGTGGGGTTCAAAGGCTGCTCTACTACAATGGACATGGATTCGTTGATTAAAACCATATGTGAAGTCCAACCACCTCTCTTCAAAATTTAGCAAGGCTTTATGGGCTTTTGGACAATCTACTCCTAGGAAAATATCAAAGGTATGTAAAGGTGCTACATAAATATGCCAACTAATATTTCCTTAGGTTATATCTATTTGAGGATCAAATAAACATTGGTTGACCATATAGTTCTATCATGAACCATACTCAAATTACCACCCATTTGCCATGATCCTAGGTTTAATCGATATGTCCCTCAAAATACTAGTTGATATAAAGCTATTAGTTGCACCACTATCTATCAAAATAGGAAAATATTTCTTGCCTAGTTTTCCCTTTATAATAAATGGAGTAGCTTGCCCTAAAATGTTAGATTTACCTGTAGCAACATAGATCTTATGTGGGGCCTCTTCTGTTGGAATATTCTTATCGGCTCTTTATGGACACTGATTCGCATAGTGATCTTGGGCTCCACAAACAAAGCATATATTAGGTCCTTTATTCTTTTGTTTATCCCCTTCTCTATTTTGATTGTCGTTCTTTCCCTTGTCTAGAAAATTATTCTTTTTCTCTTGAAAGTTTATTTTATCTGCCTGCCCCTTATTTCCTCACAAATTTCCCTTGTATCTGTTATCTCCTCTATAACGGCCACTATCTCTATATTTCTTATACTGATATTTACCCCTATCCATATTTGAGTATCTTCCTTTCTTACGATCCTCTTTTTCAATTTTTTGATAATAAACCTTTGCATTTGTTTGACTTATCTCCTCATAGCGTGCAACATCATAAGAAACTATCAAGGTTTTAGGTACTTTTCTTTCAACAGGTGTTTTAAATTTGGGATGTAGTCCCATTACCAATTTTTTAGCCTTGAATTCCTCATGTTTATCATATTCTAAAATGTATTTCAAAAGTTAAACAAACCTTTAATAGTATTCAATCACAGTCATGTTATCTTGGCGTAAATTGGTGAATTCGACGTATTTCTTAATATAAAATTTTAGCGTAAGAAAATGATCCTTAAATTCCCTTTCAAATTCCTACCAAGAAATGTTTGCAGCCTCCTTCTGTATGATTTTCTTATAGGTGGTCCACCAATCTTTGGTTGGACCTACTAAATGTGCCACTGCCCAAGTTATTTTGGATTTTGCACAAAGGGGTTGGATTGAGAAATATCCTTCGCTTCACTCAACCAATTAATGGTTGCTTCACCATCACCCTTTCCATCAAATTTGGAAATATCTAATTTCTTAATTTCTTTTTTCAACTCAACACCGACTTTTCTCCTCAAAGATCCTTTTTGAAATTCACTAACTTTTTTAGTTTCCTTAGTTTTGGTAAGAATTTCAATAACCTTTTGTTGTTAAGTAATGACCTCATGTTGTTGAGCCATTTGTGTCTTTTGTTGATCCATATGCTCACTCATTTGAAACCTTTGGATCTCCATTTGTTCTCGTTACTGATTTAGTTGTTCTTGCATTAATTGAATCATTTTTATCATATTCTCATCATTCTATGTAGCTCTTGCAGCTACTGGCTATTTCTCTTTTATTATAACACATCAAGGCACTTTGACTATTTAAATTGACTCCCTCATGATTCATCTTAGTCCCCTCCTTGGTACTTTTGCAATATCCTCTTATAAATTATCATTCACTCTTGTTGAGATTCCCACCATACCTAGTGATAAAAGAGCTATGTCAATTCAATAGTTTATGTTTATAACCTAGGATTTCACAACCTAGGCTCTGATATCAACTATAACAACCCAAGTCTACTCACCTAGTTGTAAGAAAACACATACAAAATTTTAATTAAATTCAATAGCACAGTCACAAATTGACTAATGTGCATCCAAATGATACACTTTAATGTAAACACACCCAAATTTAAATTAGTACCTAGGCATAGATTATCACACTTTGAGAATTTATAGTGTTGTAGACAGTATCTCAAGTGCTCGAGATACGCCAACTTCTCACAGTAGGTTGTCATTTATGAGATATTTTTTTCTCCTTTCTCAAGTTTTTGAATCTCAGCATGGGGTTGTCTTTCAAGGGCCCATAACACCTGGAAGAGTGGATGCACTAATTCCCCATGTCATAGCATGGAAGACTTTAGATCTATGATGCAAATATTGTCCTACTGGTCCACTAACATAATTAATATAGTTAATTCATGCTTGAGTTAGTGTAGTTATGCTAGTGCTTGATTATTGACTTTCACTTAAAGTATTATCAGGGTCCACCAATTCTCTGGTTTATTAGACCAGGTGTCCCATATCAATTCTTAGTTGATGGTAATGCTGCCCATACCATCTATCGATGGACCTTCCAACCCCAAGGACAAGCTCCTTAGCCTTGAGTTTAATTGGCAATTTTGCAACTAGTAATGATCTTGAGAACCCTCAAGCACTACATTGTATGACAAAGAATGATGTCCCATACCATCATTCGTTACTCTTGATAGCTAGGAATCCACTAACCTTGGTAGAGAATAGTTGTCCCTTATTCACAATAGTCACCACTAAACACTATTGGAGTTGGATGAATGCACATCCTCCTCGATGGCATTAGAAATTCATCCTACTCGATGAATGCTTTGTAAACATCTAGGTTTGATCTTTTCCTTTTGGTGGTTAACATCATGGGTTTCACAGAATTCAAGTTTATCCAAGTTTTACAACTTAAGATTTTATTAATTGATTGAATTCCAATTTACTTCAATGTAGAACATAATGTTAACATAGCTAAGGAAAAATCAACTAAGCAAAATATTAAGTATTTAATTTGAATACTATCTTCTATAGCTTAAAACAAAAAAACTATTAAATACTAAGTACAATCTATCTAAATTATTATTGGATCCTATCATTAATCAAAATAAAGCACAAATATGTGATATATAAAAAAACTAATTCGTTATTTTGTTGTTCGATTATTATTATAAAACAGACCCACATATCATATATCCATAGTAGCAGTGTTCATCTAAAATTTTAACTTACTCTATTTACTTTAAATTAGTTTCTATAAAAATATCCTATTTTCTAAATTTAGTAAAAATATTTTAAAAACATAATTTACAGCATATCAAAAGAACATAACATACTTTTACATCCTCTGCACATTTTAATAAAAAAAATTAAATAAAGTTTAATCTAATAATACTTGATAAAAATAAATTAATAAGAATAGTAATATAAAACTAATTTTATATATATATATATATATATATATATATATATATATATATATATATATATATATATAATTATCAATTGGATTTTGGATACCCAATTCAAATTTTTGGTAGGGTGGAGATTTGAACCTGGGACCTCCCTTGGAGGATTGCCCTCTCCTCTCCAACTCACCTACGGAATTCGAATGAAACTCTAAGAAATTCCTTATTATTGACCCTTCTCAAAAATTAAGGTTGAATTTCTACATCACTCCAATAGTTTAAAAGTAAGTTGAAAAATTGAATACTCCAATTAACAAACATATGAAATATGAAATAGTTTTTAAACTACCGGTAGTTTTAAAAGTGAGTAGAATTAGTTTTAAAACTACCAGCTTGAGAGCATCAAATATGAAATATTCAAAACTTTGTACCCAAGCTAGACAATATTTTTTTATAATAAAATATGAAATTAATCCAAGATATCATCCGTGTGAAACAACATATATCTTTAACTATAATAAAATTAATTTAAAACCTTTAACTTCAAAAATATCACATTCATGATTTTTACTATGGTATTCATTTTGCAAGGATGACTACAATTTGTATTCTGATCATATTAAGACATAATTTCGATGCCAAAAATTAAAATACCAAAAATAAATACATGGGTGTGAATAATGAGTTTCAATCTTTCATTCGAAACAATTTCAATCTCATTCCGAAGCCATTTCAAATTTATAAAAATTATTTAAAGTTGTTATATGAGAGTTTTATAATTTTGAATTTTACATAATTTTGTATTTTGAAGGTAAATTAGATTTCAAGGCTTTGCATGTTTATATTTTCAGCATTATGGTCCATTTCTAGATTTTATTTTTATTTTTCTAACCTTTCTCTTTTGTATATTATTTTAAAACTTTAGCGACTAAAATAAAAATTAAAAATAAAAAAATAAAATGCCAAAAATAAATACATGGGTGTGAAGAATGAGCTTCAATATTTCATTCGAAACAATTTCGATCCCATTTCGAAGCCATTTTGAATTTATAAAAATTATTTAAAGTTGTTGTTATATGAGAGTTTTATAATTTCATAGTTTACATAATTTCATATTTAAAAGCAAATCAAATTTCAAGGCTTTGCATGTTTATATTTTTAACATTCTGGTCCATTTCTAGATTTTTTTTTCTAACCCTTCTCTTTTGCATATTATTTTAAAACTTCGATGATTAAAATAAAATAAAAAATTAGAATGTCAAAAATAAATACAATGGTGTGAAGAATGAGCTTCAATATTTCTTTCAAAACAATTTTGATCTCATTCCGAAGCCATTTTGAATTTATAAAAATTATTTAATGTTGTTATATGAGAGTTTTATAATTTTGAATTTTACATAATTTCGCATTTCAAAGGTAAATCAGATTTCAAGGCTTTGCATGTTTATATTTTCAGTATTATGGTACATTTTCAATTTTTATTTTTATTTTTCCAAACCTTCTCTTTTGTAGATTATTTTAAAACTTCGATGATTAAATAATAATAATAATAAGAATAATAAGAATAAGAATATGTTAAAAATAAATACATGGGTGTGAAGAATGAACTTCAATCTTTCATTCGAACCAATTTCATCCAATTTTGAAGTCATTTTGAATTTATAAAAATTATTTAAATTTGTTATATGAGAGTTTTATAACTTTAGATTTTATATAATTTGGCATTTTGAAGGTAAATCAAATTTCAAGGCTTTGCATATTTATATTTTCAGCATTCTGGTCCACTTCCAGATTTTATTTTTATTTTTCTAATCTTTCTCTTTTGTAGATTATTTTAAAACTTTTGTGATTAAAATAAATAAATAAGAAAATACCAAAAATAATTATATGGGTGTGAAGAATGAGCTTTAATCTTTCATTCGAAACAATTTCGATCCCATTCCAAAGCCATTTCAAATTTATAAAAATTATTTAAAGTTGTTATATGAGAGTTGCACCCGACCCTGCCTGCACCAATATTATCAATTGGATTTTGGGTACTCAATTTAACTTTTTGGTAGGGTGGAGATTTGAACCTGGGACCTCTCTTGGAGGATTGCCCTCTGCTTTCCAACTCACCTAAAACACCTAGGTAAGGCTTTGCATGTTTATATTTTCAACGTTTTGGTCCATTTCCATATTTTGTTTTTATTTTTCTAACCCTTCTCTTTTGAAGATTATTTTTAAATTTTGATGATTAAAATTAAAATGGCAAAAATAAATACATTGTGTGAAGAATGATCTTTAATATTTCATTCGAAACAATTTTGATCCCATTCTGAAGCCATTTCAAATTTATAAAAATTATTTAAAGTTGTTATATAAGAGTTATATAATTTTGGATTTTACATAATTTCATATTTCGAAGGAAAATCAGATCTCAAGACATTGCATATTTATATTTTTAGTATTCTGGTCCATTTTCAGATTTTATTTTTATTTTTTTAACCCTTTTCTTTTGTAGATTATTTCAAAACTTCGACGATTAAAATTTAAAAAAATAAATAAATGCCAAAAATAAATACATAGGTGTGAAGAATAAACTTCAATATTTCATTTGAAACAATTTTGATTCCATTCTGAAGCCCTTTCAAATTTATAAAAATTATTTAAAATTATTGTTATTTGAGAGTTTTATAATTTTAAATTTTACATAATTTCATATTTTGAAGGTAAATAAGATTTCAAGGCTTTACATGTTTATTTTCTCAGCATTCCGGTCCATTTCCATTTTTTATTTTTATTTTTCTAACCCTTCTCTTTTGCAGATTATTTTAAAACTTCGACAATTAAAATAAAAATTAAAAAAAATAAATAAATGCTAAAAATAAATACATGGGTGTGAAGAATGAGCTTCAATCTTTCATTCGAAACAATTTCGATCCCATTCTAAAGCCATTTCAAAATTATAAAAATAATTTAAAGTTATTGTTATATGAGAGTTTTATAATTTTGGATTTTATATAATTTCACATTTTGAAGGCAAAACAGATTTCAAGGCTTTGCATGTTTTTTTTTTTTTTTTGGTAAGTAAGAGAATATTATAATTAACACCGGGTTTTAACTGGTTGACCCAAAACCATTTTACAAAATAGGGTCCACTGACCAACTGGACAAAGGCAAAGCCCTAAAAGTTTAAACCGACAACAAAAATGGCCAAGACCTACTCTTCCATTAGAATACGACCAAACTAAACTATGGAAGCCTAATATTATGGCCATGAGAAAAGAAAGACGCAAAAAAGAACTAACAAAGACAAAAACTAATCATGCAAGCACCATGCCGAGTAGCTTGTGCCCATATAAAAATAATAGAATATGGTCAAAAAAAAAAAAAACATCCCATAGAATGGACAACCAAGAGGCCAAGCGGTCTTCCTTGTAGTCCTCATCTAACTTCTTATCATCGTTCTTGCCATCATATTTAGATTTTGCCTTTGACTCCTTGTGCCCTGGAGCTGCCGGCTATAAAACGAGAAGATTTAAGGAATCACACAAATCAACGACTGCATCGATGAGGCCGGACGGACTCTTCAAGCTGGTTGATACTTGTTGGAGGTCGATGAAATTGTCATCTTCTCCAAGACTATTATGGTGGGGTCTGGTGCCTCATTGTCAGGGATCTCCAACACTTTGTTATTTCTTGCTAGGGCCTTTTTGCGACATCGAATCCAAACACACCTTGGGAAATACTTGAGGCCAAAGTATTCTTAGCATTCTGGTCCATTTCCATATTTTATTTTTATTTTTCTAACCCTTCTTTTTTGCAAATTATTTTAAAACTTTGGTGATTAAAATAAAAATTAAGAAAAAATATATATATAATGCTAAAAATAAATACATGGGTGTGGATAATGAGCTTCAATCTTTCATTCAAAATAATTTTGATCTTATTCTAAAGCCATTTTGAATTTATAAAAATTATTTAAAGTTGTTATATGAGAGTTTTATAATTTCATATTTTACATAATTTTGCATTTTAAAAGTAAATTAGATTTCAAGGCTTTGCATATTTATATTTTCAACGTTCTAATCTATTTCCAGCTTTTATTTTTATTTTTCTAACCCTTCTCTTTTACAGATTATTTTAAAACTTCGACAATAAAAATAAAAATAGAAATAAATTAAAATCCAAAAATAAATACATGGTATGAAGAATGAGCTTTAATATTTCATTTGAAACAATTTTGGTCCCATTCCAAAGCCATTTCGAATTTTAACAAAAAATATTTAAAGTTATTGTTATATGAGAGTTTTATAATTTCAGATTTTACATAATTTCACATTTCAAAGGTAAATCAAATTTCAAGGCTTTTGCATATTTATATTTTCAACATTCAGGTTCATTTCCAGATTTTATTTTATTTTTCTAACCCTTCTCTTTTGTAGATTATTTTAAACCTTCGACCATTAAAATAAAAATTAAAATAAAATTAAAATGCAAAAAATAAATACTTGGGTGTGAAGAATGAGCTTCAATATTTAATTCAAAAAAAAATTGCTTTCATTCCAAAGCCATTTCAAATTTATAAAAATTATTTAAAGTTGTTATATGAGATTTTTATAATTTTAGATTTTATATAATTTCGTATTTTGAAGGTAAATCAGATTTCAAGGCTTTGTATGTTTATATTTCCAGCATTCTGGTCCATTTCCAGATTTTATTTTATTTTTCTAACCCTTCTCTTTTGTAGATTATTTTAAACCTTCGACGATTAAAATAAAATACCAAAAATTAATACATGGGTGTGAAGAATGAGCTTCAATCTTTCATTCGAAATAATTTTGATATTATTTCGAAGCCATTTCGAATTTATAAAAATTATTTAAAGTTGTTATATGAGATTTTATAATTTTGTATTTTACATAATTTCGTATTTCGAAGGTAAATCAAATTTCAAGGCTTTGCATGTTTTTCTTTTTTTTTAAGCGAAAAACCCTTGCGAGGCCGCCTTAGTCTGAGAGAGCATGACTAGGGGGTTCTACACCATCAAAGTCACCCAGGAGTCATGCCCGACCCTACCCACACCAACATTATCAATTGGATTTTGGGTACCCAATTCAAATTTTTGGTAGGGTGGAGATTCGACCCTGGGACCTCCCTTGGAGGATTGCCCTATCCTCTCTAACTCACCTACAACACCTGGGTAAGGCTTTGCATGTTTATATTTTCAGCATTATGTTTCATTTCATTATTTTATTTTTATTTTTATAACCCTTCTTTTTTATAGATTATTTTAATATTTTTATAACCCTTCTTTTTTGTAGATTATTTTTAAACTTTAACGATTAAAAATAAAATAAAAAACATAATTAAAATTCTAAAAATAAATACATGGGTGTGAAGAATGAGCTTCAATATTTTTATTTTTTTAAGCAAAAAATCCCTTGTAGGGTCGCCTTGGTCTGAGAGACCATGACCAGGGGGTTCTACACCGTCAAAGTCACCCGAGAGTCGCGCCCGACCCTGCCCGCACCAACATTATCAATTGGATTTTGTGTACCCAATTCAACTTTTTGGTAGGGTGGAGATTCAAACCTGGGACCTCCCTTGGAGGATTGCCCTCTCCTCTCCAACTAACCTACAACACCTGGGTAATGGGCTTCAATATTTCATTCGAAATAATTTTGATCTCATTTTGAAACCATTTCAAATTTATAAAAATTATTTAAAGTTGTTATATGAGAGTTTTATAATTTTGGATTTTATATAATTTCGAATTTTGAAGATAAATCAGATTTCAAGACTTTACATATTTATATTTTCAGTATTTTGGTTCATTTCCAAATTTTATTTTTATTTTTCTAACCCTTCTCTTTTGTAGATTATTTTAAAACTTCGACGATTAAAATAAAATTAAAATTCTAAAAATAAATACATGGGTGTGAAGAATGAGCTTCAATATTTCATTCGAAATAATTTCAATCTCATTCCGAAGTCATTTCAAATTTATAAAAACTATTTAAATTTGTTGTTATATGAGAGTTTTATAATTTCAAATTTTACATAATTTTGCATTTTGAAGGTGAATAAAATTTCAAGGTTTTGCATGTTTATATTCTTAGCATTCTGGTCCATTTTCAAATTTTCTTTTTCTTTTTCTAACCCTTCTCTTTTGTAGATTATTTTAAAACTTTGGCAATTAAAATAAAAATTAAAAAAATAAATAAATTGCCAAAAATAAATACATGGGTGTGAAGAATGAGCTTCAATATTTTATTCAAAACAATTTTGATCTTATTACGAAGCCATTTCGAATTTATAAAAATTATTTAAAGTTGTTATATGAGAGTTTTATAGTTTTGGGTTTTACATAATTTCACATTTCGAAGGTAAATCAAATTTCAAGGCTTTGCATGTTTATATTTTTAGCATTCTTGTCTATTTCTATATTTTACTTCTATTTTTCTAACCCTTCTCTTTTGCAGATTATTTTAAAACTTCGGTGATTAAAATAAAAATATAAAAAAAAAAATTAAAATTCCAAAAATAAATACATGGTGTGAAGAATGAGCTTCAATATTTCATTCGAAACAATTTTGATCCCATTCCGAAGTCATTTCAAATTTATAAAAATTATTTAAAGTTGTTAAATGAGAGTTTTATAATTTTAGATTTTACATAATTTCACATTTCGAAGGCAAATTAGATTACAAGGCTTTGCATGATTATATATTTAGCATTCTGGTCCATTTTCGTATTTTATTTTTATTTTTCTAACCCTTCTATTTTGTATATTATTTTAAAACTTCGACGAATAAAATAAAAAAAAATTAAAAATTAAAATGCCAAAAATAAATACATAGGTGTGAAGAATGAGCTTCAATATTTCATTTGAAACAATTTCAATCCCATTCCGAAGCCATTTCAAATTTATAAAAATTATTTAAAGTTGTTATATGAGAGTTTTATAATTTCACATTTCGAATGTAAAACAGATTTCAAGGCTTTCCATGTTTATATTTTTAGCATTCTGGTCCATTTCCAGATTTTATTTTATTTTTCTAACCTTTCTCTTTTGTAGATTTTTTTAAAACTTCAGAAATTAAAAAAATTAATAAAATACCAAAAATAAATACATGGGTGTGAAAAATGAGCTTCAATATTTCATTCAAAACAATTTTGATTATATTTCGAAGTCATTTTGAATTTATGAAAATTATTTAAAGTTGTTATATTAGAGTTTTATAATTTTAGATTTTACATAATTTCATATTTTGAAGGTAAATCAAATTTCAAGGCTTTGCATTTTTTTTTTTTAAGTCAAAAACCCCTTGGGAGACCGCCTTGGTCTGAGAGACCACAACCAGGGGGTTCTATACCGTCAAATTCAACTGAGAGTCACACCCGGCCCTACTTGCACCAATATTATCAATTGGATTTTGGGTACTCAATTCAACTTTTTGATAGGGTGGAGATTTGAACCTGGGACCTCCCTTGGAGGATTGCCCTCTCATTCCCAACTCACCTACAACACCTAGGTAAGGCTTTGCATGTTTATATTTTCAGCATTTTGGTCCATTTTCAAATTTTGTTTTTATTTTTCTAACCCTTCTCTTTTGAAGATTATTTTTAAACTTTAATGATTAAAATTAAAATTAAAATTAAAATGGCAAAAATAAATACATTGTGTGAAGAATGAGCTTCAATATTTCATTCAAAAAAAATTGGATCTGAAGTCATTTCGAATTTATAAAAACTATTTAAATTTGTTATATAAGAGTTATATAATTTTAGATTTTACATAATTTTTCATTTCGAAGGTAAATCAGATTTCAAGGCTTTGCATGTTTATATTTTTAGCATTCTGGTCCATTTCTATATTTTATTTTTATTTTTCTAATCCTTCTTTTTTGTAGATTATTTTAAATACATGGGTGTGAAAAATGAGCTTCAATCTTTCATTCGAAAAAATTTTGATCTCATTCCGAAGCCATTTTGAATTTATAAAAATTAATTTAAATTTGTTATATGAGAGTTTTACAATTTTGAATTTTACATAATTTCACATTTCAATGGCAAATCAGATTTCAAGGCATTGCATGTTTATAATTTTACATAATTTCACATTTCAATGGCAAATCAGATATCAAGGCTTTGCATGTTTATATTTCAGCATTCTAATCCATTTCCATATTTTATTTTTATTTTTCTAACCCTTCTCTTTTGTATATTGTTTTAAAACTTCGACGTTTAAAATAAAAATTAAAAAAAAATTAAAATAAAAAAAATAAATACATGGGTATGAAGAATGAGCTTCAATATTTTTTTTTGAAAAACCCCTTGCGAGGCCACCTTGGTCTGAGATACCATGACCAGGGGATTCTACACCATCAAAGTCACCTAGGAGTCATGCCCGGCCCTGCCTGCACCAACATTATCAGTAGGATTTTGGGTACCCAATTCAACTTTTTAGTAGGGTGGAGATTGAACCTGGGACCTCCCTTGGAGGATTGCCCTCTCCTCCCTTGGTTCATTTTGGCAATTAAAATAAAAATAAAAAATAAAATACCAAAAACAAATAAATGGGTGTGAAGAATGAGCTTCAATATTTCATTCGAAACAATTTCGATCTCATTTCAAAGCCATTTCGAATTTATAAAAATTATTTAAATTTGTTATATGAGAGTTTTATAATTTCGTATTTCGAAGGTAAATCAGATTTCAAGGCTTTGTATGTTTATATTTTTAGCATTCTGGTCTATTTTTAGATTTTATTTTTATTTTCTAACCCTTCTCTTTTGCAAATTATTTTAAAACTTCGACGATTAAAATAAAAATAAAATAAAATAAAATGCCAAAAATAAATACATGGGTGTGAATAATGGGCTTCAATATTTCATTTGAAACAATTTCGATCCCAATTTGAAGTCATTTTGAATTTATAAAAATTATTTAACGTTGTTATATAAGAGTTTTATAATTTCGAATTTTACATAATTTCGTATTTCAAAAGTAAATCAGATTTCAAGACTTTGCATTTTTATATTTTCAGCATTCTAGTCTATTTTTAGATTTTATTTTTATTTTTCTAACCCTTCTATTTTGCAGATTATTTTAAAAACATCGACAATTAAAATAAAATGCCAAAAATAGATACGTAGGTGTGAATAATGAGCTTCAATTTTTTATTCGAAACAATTTCGATCTCATTCGAAGTCATTTCAAATTTATAAAAATTATTTAAAGTTGTTGTTATATGAAAGTTTTATAATTTTGGATTTTACATGATTTCATATTTCGAAGGCAAATCAGATTTCAAGGCTTTGCATGCTTATATTTTCAGCATTCTGATCCATTTTCTAGATTTTTTTTTTTTTTTTAATTAAGATTTGGTCCCAAATGAAAGATCTGATTTTGATTACCCAACCAATAAAGAGATACACAAATTAGATAATATGATTATCTCTTTTAAAGATTAGATGTGTATGATTATCTCTTTTAAATCTTAGAAACACACAATCAAACGATCAAAGAAGCACACAAGCAAACAATGTGATTATCTCCTTTAAGTTTTAGATGTGAATTCCTAAGTTATTTGGTATGTTTAAATTTTTTGTTGTTCTTGTTTTTTTGTTTGTGTTTTGGACTTAGAATGAGGGAACTCAACCAAAGTGGTGACTAGGGCAACTAGTACCAAATATGAGGTCCTCAAAAGAGTCTAGGGTACACCGCTTAAAACCCATAATGAGTAGAGGGTTCACTTAGCTCTTCCACTTTGAAATTATAAGTGTTTCCAATAGTGGGAGGGAGTTTGAACACCAGTGACCTATTCCATCTTGACAGAGTGTCATATTCTATCTAAGGTGTCGAGTGGGTAAGTTAGTGGAAGGAGGTGAAATCCAACGTCACCGGTCTGAATTGGAGGTTGGTGATGAAATCCAACCTTACCAATGTTATTGTGATACGTGCAAGTGTGTGGTTTCTTTTAATCTTAAAAAAAATAAACAATGAAGCACTCAATGATCTTTCACTAAATACAAGAAAATTATGTTTTGCTTTTATAAAATCTAGATAAAAAGCAACCTACAAATTGCATTCCCTAAATGATAACCTACCCATTAGGTAGGCTACAAGCAATCAAACCATAAAGGTGCATTTCTACTTAGTTCCTTTTCAATTTTTCTTCTTATTTTTTTTTTTGCATTTATAAAAAAATGAAATCTATCTTCCTACCTTTCAAGCAATCAAGAGAAGCAAGAAAAACCAAATTTTAGCAAATTTGAACAGTAGAAATGAAAACTAAGTGTTTAGGCACTTACCTTGATGGCCTATAAGCTTGCTTTTTCTAGAATTTGGAGCAAAAAAAATCTTGTTTTGTGGTTATCCCAGGGTGGGATGGTGGCCAGTTTGATGGTCAGCCTAGGGTGGGACTGTTATGCAATTGTCCCTGGGTGGCATAAGTAGCAGTCCATTGGTCGTTTTAGGCCTGAACAGCCAGTACCTGCAATAGAAGCCAAGAAAAAAACAAGGTTAAACCTTCAATTAAATCAATTGGGACAAGGTCCCACCATGATCACCATTGAATTATGGGAAAAATGATGCACCTAACGATGCTAAACAAGATGCATCTATCACTAATGTAGGATAAGCATTACAAAAGAAGCATTCAAGTAAATGTGATAAGATAAGCACAATGCGGGAAATGAAGTTTTCTTTTATTATTTTTATGGATCAAACCATAGCTACATAAATGTCCCCATGAGGGCTCTAGATTGATACACTTGTTTACAAAATGGTGTCCAAGGATCAAATCCTTGCAGTAACTTGGGTGCACTTCCAATGTTCTTCCTCATTTCCACAATTGAAGTGGGTGGGCCTACGATACCGCCGCTTGGTTCTTTGGTCTTTTTATCCTATGATCCTTCCTCATGCATTGTAAAACCTACACCTAAACACAATGAAACTAGATTCGTTAAATAGCAAGTGTGGATTGTGAAACATGCAAAAGCAATACATGCAACTATAGACTAGAAAGTGTAAATATGTAATATTCCTATCTAAAACAACTCCAAATGATTCCAAATCATAGATTTATTCATAAAATATGATTTTGAGAAGATATAATTAAAAATAGAACAAAAATTGTATCTGAATCCATGCCACATGTGCAGTACACTTATTAAACCTACAAAATCCAAAATAAGCGATTTTTAGCCCTAAATATCTCCAAATCAAACCAAACTTGGAAAGCATCTATAAAATGAGATTTAAAGAGAACCTATGTGATTATATTTGCAAAATTAATCATATATTCATGTGCAGCTTTAGATAGGCCTCGTAAACCTACAAAATCTTTAAAATGTGATATCTCATTCAATATAACTCCAAATTGCATGAAATTTGGATAGTAGGTTCATATCTATCCTATAATAAGCTTATTAAAAAATAGTAATGAAATCATACTTCACTATATCCTCATCCCTTGCATGGATGGTTGCAACTATCACAAACTGGGGACCATCCTAGGGTGGGACGGCCACCAGCTTTTTTGATTTTTGACCACCAATTCCTCTGTGAATTGGTCCAAAACTCTATAAAATATATTTTCATAAAATTTGGGGGTGAAATTCACTTAATTGGTTCGGTTTTGTAAACTAATTATGCCTCTTGAATCACTCGAGAACGTCCTTTGCTAGGTAGATATTCTAAGGGAAAAAGGGCACAAAGTTTGAGGGAAAATCTTAGCAGCACTTCATTGCAATTTCCTAAAACTCTTATATGTAATTTGGGTGGAAAATAGATCCACTTTATAGCCAAATGAGACTTATGGTCAAATGGGCATGCAAGGGCATGTAGGGAAAGAGGCACAATTTATCCCAAACTTAGCATGCATTGGAGGGGGTAGAGAATCTCCCTTTTTGGCCTCTATTTTGTAGCATTTCATAAGTATTATGCACCCTCATACCTTCATGCTCGAATAGGCATGATAAATGGTAGTTTATGGGTGGCATTTGTCCTAATTTTGAATTTTGTGGGTCAAATACCCTGGTCATCCCACCTAGGGATGGTTGCTTATGACCATACCTGGGAGGGACAGTCAAGATCTATATTCATCCCTGGGTGGGATGATCATATCTATGAGGCTATAACTTACTAAAAATGGGATATAATCTTCCAAAACCTTACAAAAGTGGTTAAGACCACTATGTAACCTCTGAGGGCTACCCTAGGGGGCCATACGATGTCATTTAGATGTTATCTTGGTAATATAATTGAATTGACATGATTTTAGTGTCTACAGGAGGAAGTCTAGGTAGATCTTCAGGAAAGACATCCATAAACTCATTCAAAACAAGATACTTTTGAAATAGACCGGAGCTAGACTCGGTTTCTTCCTTCTTATTAGTTTGACTACATAGGAGTTTACACCCTTTCCTTAAAGATCTTTAGACTTGTATTGCATTCATCAAGTGGGGTTCAAAGGTTGCTCTACTATAATGGATACGGATTTGCTGATTAAAACCATCTATGAAATCCAACCACCTCTCTTGAAAATTTAGCAAGGCTTGTGGGCTTTTATCCAATCTACTTCTAGGAAAATATCAAAGGCATGTAAAGGTGCTACATAAATATGCCAACTAATATTTCCTTAGGGTATATCTATTTGAGGGTCAAATAAACACTGGTTGACTATATAGGTTTGTCTTGAACCATACTTAACTTGCCACCCATTTGCCATGATCCCAGGTTAAATCGATATCTCCTTCATAAAGCTATCAGTTGCACCACTATCTATAAAAATATGAACATCTTTCTTGTCGAGTTTTTATTTTATAAGAAATGAAGCAGCTTGCCCTAAAAGGTTAGATTTGCCTGTAGTAGCATAGATCCTATGTGGGGCCTCTTCTATTAGATTCTCCTTATCGGCTCTCTATGGACACTGATTCGCATAGTGATCCTGGGCTCCGCAAATAAAGCATATATTAGGTTCTTTGTTCTTTTGTTTATCCCCTTCTCTATTTTGATTACCATTCTTTCCCTTGTCTGGAAAATTATTCTTTTTCTTTTGAAAGTTTATTCTATCTGCCTGCCCCTTATTTCCTCAAAACTTTCCTTTGTATCTGTTATCTCCTCTGTAACGTCCACCATATCTATATTTCTTATAATGATCTTTGCCCTTATCTATCTCTGGGTATCTTCTTTTCTTAGGATCCTCTTTTTCAATTTTTTGGTAATAAACCTTTGCATTCTTTTGACTTATCTCCTCATATCGGGCAACACCATAAGCAATTATCAAGGTTTTAGGTACTTTTCTTCCAACAAGTTTTCCAAATTTGGGATGTAGTCCCATTACAAATTTTTGAGCCTTGAATTCCTCATGCTTATCATATTCTGAAGTGTATTTCAAAAGTTGAACAAATCTTTGATAGTATTCAATCACAGTCATTTATCTTGGCGTAAATTAGTGAATTTAGCGTATTTCTCATTATAAAATTATGCCATAAGAAAATTATCCTTAAATTCCCTTTGAAATTCTTCCCAACGAATGTCTACAGCATTCATCTATATTATTTTCTTATAGGTGGTCCACCAATCTCTGTCTAGGCCTACTAAATGTGCCACTACCCAAGTTGTTTTGGATTCTGCACAATGGGGTTGGATTGATAAATACCCTTCAGCATCACTCAACCAATTAATGGTTGCTTTGCCATAACCCTCTCCATCAAATTTTGAAATATTTATTTTTTTTATTTTTTTTTACAACTCAACATCAACTTTTCTCCTCGAAGATCCTTCTAGAAATTCACTGACTTTTTTAGTTTCCTTAATTTTGGAAAGACTTTCAATAACCTTTTATTGTTGAGTAATGATATCCTTTTTTTGATCCATTTATGCCTTTTTTTGATCCATATGCTCACTCATTTGAACCCTTTGGATCTCCATTTGTTCTCATTTTTTATTTAGTTGTTTTTGCATTAATTGAATTATTTTTGTTATATTCTCATCATTATGTATAGCTATTGTAGCTATTGGATCTTTCTCTTTTCTTATAACATGTCAAGGCACTTTGGATGTTTGAATTGACTCCCTCATGAGTCGTCTTAGTCCCCTCCTTGGGGATTTTACAATCTCCTCTTACAAATTAGCATTCGCTCTTCTTGAGATTCCTGCCATACCTAGTGATAAAAGAGCTATGTCAATTCAATAGTTCATGTTTATAACCTAGGGTTTTGCAACCTAGGATCAGATACCAACTATAACAACCCAAATCTACTCACCTGGTTGTAAGAAAACACAAATACAAAATTTCAATTAAATTCAATAGCACAGTCATAAATTGACTGATGTGCACCCAAATGATACACTTTAACGTAAACACACCCAACTTTGAATTAGTACCTAGGCATAGATGATCACACTTACTCTATTTAACTTACTCTATTTACTTTAAGTTAGTTTCTATAAAAATATCCCTTTTTCTAAATTTAGTAAAAATATTTAAATAACATAATTTACAGCATATCAAAAGAACATAACATACTTTTACATCATGTGCACATTTTTATAAGAATTTTTAAATAAAGCTTAATCAATTAATACTTGATAAAAACAATTTAATAAGAATACTAATGTAAAACTAATTCTATATTATTAATCTCATTAACAACTCATACTTATATTTACTATAAACTAATCTATTATTAGACTTCATAACATAATGTAAAACTCTTTAGAAGAATATAAGAACTTTTAATATCAAAAGGCTACCAAAAATAATCCTATGAAACTCTAAGGAATTCCTTATTATTGACCCTTCTTAAAAATTAGGATTGAATTTCCACATCGCTCCAATAGTTTAAAAGTAAGTTGAAAAATTGAATACTCCAATTAATAAGCATATGCTAACGAAGCAAACATTTAAATCGAGCGATGAAGGAATGTCATTTATCATCAGGCTTTGATTCTTTTATTAAAATATTTTCCCACAAATTAAAAATTCATACAACATAATTATTGATCCCAAAATCAAAGAATTAATATCAAAATATAAAATGAAGGGATTTAACTCATTTCCAAAGTACAGGTTACTGCAATCTTGGTAGCAAGTGATCTTCGCTAGTTCGATAAGAAATCATAGATACATAAATAAGTTCTAATTTTCTATGCACGGCATAAAATGAGACTGGTTTCGATTTAAAAGTTTTAAATAAATTGGTGTTCCCAAGGCAAAAAGACATCAATATTATGATATTAAACTAACGACGAGAAATAAGCAACGTCGAAATATACAATTGAGTAAATAACACAATGGTTATATTAATACCAATATTTTCAAAAATGACTATGATTCCTTAAAAAAATACTTGACAGTGACAATTTAAAAACCAAATAGTTTATTTAGTATTATCTAGTTTAGGGATTTGATCCAGCATCTAAAATTTTCATTTAAAATTTTTCAACACTTTCCATAGAAGGATACGTAAATCAACCACAAACACAATAGGATTCCACATTTCATTCATAATGTAATTTTTTGCCTATCTACAACAAGATGCTAGTCATGAATTAAGAAAAGAGTTTAATGAAGCTTTTTAAAGTCTGGTTTGATATTGATCAACTGCCAATTGCACAAATAGGATGGTATTCTTAGTGAGTAGAAGTAGTTTTAAAACTACCAGCTCGAGAGTATCAAATATAAAATATTCAAACCTCTGTACCCAAGGTAGACAATATATTTTTATAAAAAAAATATGAAATTTATCCAGGATATCATTCGTGCGAAACAACATATATCTTTAACTATAACAAAATTACTCAAAAAAAAAACTATAACAAAATTACTCAAAAAAAAAAAAAACTATAACAAAATTAATTTGAAACCTTTAACTTCAAAAATATCACATTCATAATTTTGACTGTGGTATTCATTTTACAAGGATGACTACAATTTGTATTCTGATCATATTAAGACTATAAAATACATTGGGTACAATCTCCAAGTTACATATCCATTAATTTAGCTTTTCCCCATCCACTAGTACACTGATTGGTAGAATTCTCAGGTCGTTTCACCGGCAACTTCTGCAGCGAGAGACAATGGAAAATAATTTATGAATAGAATTAGCATGGCTCTTTTATATGCAACTACCATGTAGGTGAATGTAGTGAAATCTCATTAGGATATGCAATTCTCCAAGTAAACGAATACAATGAGAGCCCAATACGACAAACGCAAAAAAATGCATCAACCAAAATAATTATCATATATATATATATATATATGATAATTATTTTGGTTGATGCATTTTTTTGTGTTTTTCGTATTGGGCTCTCATGTATTTAAAAGGTTGAAAGTGTTTCATATAAAAATTCTCTCAGTGGATATCTCCATAGAAAACATAGTATAGGGTAAAATTTACTAAATACCTTGCTAAATTAAGTGAAACCAGACCACAATTTTAATATATTTTATGTGGATTATTAATATTGTTTATATAACTGGGTTTCACTACGAAGAGGTGGCTATTTGCATTTAAAATTTCTTACAAATCATTTGTTGTAATAAGAGAGGCTTATCCAATCAATTCACACACAGAAATATAGGCCATTCAAAAAATTAAGGTATCCAACCTGGAAATTCATCGAAGATATAACAAAATATAAAATATCGGTCAGCAGGGTAGCTTTCCACTCACAAGGCAAACATCGGATGTCAATTCCTCTGGTCTTCTTTGCTATCGAAAAATTATGAGCACCTCTGTGGCTTCAAGTTCATGTTATAAAAAAAATCATACCATGAAGAGAAAACGATGATGATCTTCAAACCTTCGTTGGTCCTATGTTTTTAAAGCTTCAAGGTTCAATTTACACACGACACATAAGACGTTTCATGCAAAACAAAAGGATGGCCAAGTGTTGCAATATTGAGTACTCCGAGGAAAACATAAAGATATCGTTTGTTGTTTTGATTTCTTATAAGAAATAACTTTAACTTGAATTTATCTAATATATATATATATATATATATATATATATATATATATATATTTGTATTGTACACATATAAATATTATTATTATTATTAACATTATACTTATATGCTCATGTTATTTATTTATTATTTTATTTTATATTTTATGATTATATATATATATATAGTTTAATTTTTATAATTCATTTAACATGTATTCTCAATGCAATTGCAAACAAAATTACTTTCAAGAATGCAACAAATTCCATATGTCCCTATATGAATTTTTATTATAGTGGGCTTTCGTGTACCCACGAGCCATGGTGCATATATGCACAACATTATATCCCACATTACATGGTGTTTCGACCACTATCTCTGCCCAAAGGTGGATGTTCTTCTGGTTCGTCTTGCTTGCTACAAAATAGAAACCTGTATCTGCAATCACAAATGCTCACAGTAGTATCACATTCTTCCAAAAAAATTATAATCAAAATAGTGGGGATGTGACAGATCCAAGAAGAATAAAGAAGCAGTTTTGGTAGGGGAACAAGTTGAAGAACCAATAAAAGACTCAAAATTTGGGAAAAAAACATAGTGATTATGGATTTCAAAGGGGTGCAACAACATCAGGGAATAGTAGGACCAATCGTTTGAAATATCATAGCAGAGCAGTAGAAGCATGGAGCCAACTCAACAGTTACGGATATTCAAGTGGCACAATGGTAGCTTGGTGTCATTGAAGACCACCACAAATTAATATTTCACTTGGATGGATGGATGAACAAGATTAAAAAATATCAAGAAGGATACTAAATAATTGTATTTACAAAGAAAATTGAAGACCCAAAAAATGACTATCAAGAATTCAAATTTTTTATGCAAAAATATGTATATATCTAGTTATAGCATATTAATTGAGATGAGAATTGAATATGTTTGTAAAATCTCAAGCTCTAAAATAGAGTTATGATTTGTCAAGGGTGGGGGACCCAAGTACAACCCTTTTTTCTCAAGAAAAAAATATATTTTTAAATAAAAAAGGAAATGAAGAATATTTTTGATAAAATGGTAAGCTATGTATGGCTTAATTTACCTAACAACATATGTAATATTTTTTTATTTTTATGGGAGTGGCTTCCAATAGAATCTACATATATCTTGTTTAACAAAAACTTCCATTTTAGAGTAGCTTCAAAATTTCTCTAAAACAATTAGATGTCTTTGTAAGTTATCTTTATGTTTTGCCAATAACACATCATTTGCACATATCAACAATAGTTGTGCATACCCTTCAAATGTATTCACCTCCCCCCCTTCATTTTTTATTTGCTCTTCTTATTCATTTTTTAATAAACCAAATAGCATGGGTGAAAAATACAACTTTACTTTACACCAATATTACTATTAATAAGGGCCTTCTTGATTTCATCTCTACCATTTATTGATATTGCTAATTCTCCTAGAGCCTTTTCATATAGGCATAATGTTGCTTGTCTCCACTCAATCATAATATTTTATTTTTTTATTATTTCCCATTATTTTCTTCTTAGTACAATGTCCACAAAGTAGAGACAAATGATATTACTCTTTCCTCGTGTTTTATTAACAATAGCTCTACTAGTAATCATATGGTCAATTATAAATTTTTGGGTCTAAAACCAACTTGAGAAGGATCCTTTAATTGTTTTCCCATTTATTATTTTTTTTATAATAAAATATCAAATAGCTTAGAAAAAGAGGTTCACCATAATTATTTTATAATTTCTTACATTATTTATCTTTTTATTTTTTTAGATAGGTATGACCTTGTTGCTAATTTGGAGGAAACTCATTTCATATTATTTTATTAAATATGCACCTCCCCGTCTAATAAAATTAGCTACCAAATCATGTGGATTGTGTGCTTTTCCATTAGCAATATTTTTAAGCGCTTGTTTTGAAATCACATTTTTAAATAACTTTGAGTTTCTTGGTAGAAAAATCATCTTATGATTAATTTTCATATTTTATTTTTTATAGAGTTCATAAACATATGCTACTTGGAATTTTTGTCCGTCGAAGGATGGTAACATTTTGCATGTTTAATGGATTGACACATGGCATTGGTATTAGTTGTAGTTTTATCATTTCATGGGAAGCATGTTGTATTAGAATGTGGTTCTTAGCTCTTCATTATTATCGTGTATTTTTTTCTAATACAAGTGTAGGTAATAGTAATTAAAAAGCTTTTATATATGCTCAAAATCATTCCTACAATGATATATTTGGCAAAGGTAGCCTACATGTGTTTCAAAATCTTCCCAACCATGATTTTATAATTGCTTTTTAGTCTTCTTTTGAATTACTTACTTGTTCTAAAGAACATGTCAAATATCATAGTAGTGAGGTTGTGGATTTGATATTATTTGATTTCATTTGTATGATACGAGGTCAAATTATATAATTTTGGTTGTATGCCATAATTTGATTTAAAGGTGAATCTATTCAATTTCATTTGTATGATACGATACCATGAAATGTTAGCGCCAATTGCTAGTTTTATTGCTTCATTAGAGGTATTTATTATTGTGATTATATCAAAATTTCACATTCAAATTGCATTCAAATTTAACTCTATTTTTTCCAATTATTGAGTAGATATCAGTTTATTTGAATGATATTTTGAGGACCAAAAGCCTCTCACTAGGGAGTTGTGGTCATGATTGAAGGACAATCAAAAGAGAAAATTTTTATGTTCAGATATGAAGAGAAATGAAAAATAAATTATCATTGAAATAAGTTGAAGAGGGTCCCATGAGGGATATTGTAGTGGTATGTCTTTGGGTTTTCATCTAAGATGCCCAAGTTCAAACCCTGGTACAAGGGGATCAAAACCCCTTTCAAAAAATTTGTGCTTTGTCCTATTTTAGGTCTCGTTAAGGATACCATAGAGGTATGTCTTTGGGTTTTCATCTAGGAGATCCAAGTTTAAACCTTGGTGTAAAGGGACCGAGACCCATTTCAAAAACATAGCTTTACCCAAAAATTTTGATCAAATGACATTAGCTCAAATGGTTAGATTCCTCAACATTCAAGGAGGAGACCAAGGTTCAAATCTTGCCAAGTGAAACATGGATAATATCCAATATTTGTTGTATTACCACTATGTGGTGATGATGTAATATGGGTGGGATTCGTTTTAATCCTGTAGAACCAATTGAAAAATAAATTGAAGACAATAGGTCTTGAATTTTTCCCTTGCATGCACTCCTTTGCTTCTTCCTTGCTAGAAAAACATAAATAGGGGATGTTTCTATGTTTTCTAACCATTGTTAAGACAAGAAATTTTGGGAGTAATTGGAGTTTTATACATTATTGTATGATCTTGTATTTTTCATTAGGAGAGACATGATTTAGCTCATGCACATTTACTCTCTCTTGCTTTTCTATAATATATTACATACTACAATAATATATTATTATAGGTTTTCTTTCCCTAAAGGATTTTCCCCATATCAATTATGGTATCCTTGTTTCATTGGATTTGATTTCCTTATCATTAGTTATTTTAATTATTTACTCTTTTACTATGCAATTTTTAGATATGCTTGTGATTGTTTTCATGCATTGATGAAAGTTTCTTGTGTTATCTAACTTCCTATGAAGAGAAACTTGTGGGAGTGACCGAATTGAGGGGCTTTCACAGATCATAATGGGTCATCTAATGTTTACCCATGGGATTTGAATTTGGATTATTGAGTGAAATTATTCATTCCCAACCACTTTCTCAAAATTCCAAACGAGTTGTCTAATTATCTTTTAAATCTTCTAGAAGCTAGTAATTTATTTAAGCTATAAGGATCCAAAAAACATGCAATAATGTCTAAGGAATGATTATATAGACATTAATATATGTTTATAATAAGCTATGTGTGGCTTATATTAAGTACCACTCCTATTAAAACAACAAAATATGACAATACCATCAAGCTAATTAAACCATATCCATCATGTCTTTTTATCAAAGATATTCTTAATTTACCTTCCTATCCAAGATATTCTTCATCTTCTTCAAATTGTCGTGTTTCTACAATAAACTCCCTAATAATGATTTTATTGAGACATAGAATCTCATTTGGCTAGTTTTATTTTAGAATTTAAAATTTTCCAATACAAAAATCAGTAACACAAATAGCTAAAATATATGTTGCCTATTTTCCATCTCTATATATATGTTGGCTATAACAACCTGTCAATTGTTTGATACCTTTTCTTAGGGGTATTATTCATGCCCCCAATATTCCAAGATATCATTTTCATCATCACCTTCTATTTTTATTTGTAGGCTTAGCCTCACTTCATTCTTGTGATATTTGCGTTTGTTTTCCCATATCAATATTTGTCTAAGATTCCTTTTCTCTTTATTTTTACTTCTTGGGTCTTCCTTTCCTTTTTCATTCCCATAAATGTTTTCATCTTTATCAATCTCTTTTATTTTTCATATTGTTCATAGAGAGACTTATCATTTGTAGGTTTTTATTACTCCAAATTATTTGAAGTGCAATGAATAACCTCAAGCATTTTTTTATGTTGCCTTCGAAACCCTAAAGTGCAAGGACTTTCCTTCATAGCAATTACCATCTTATGCTACCCTAAAAACCTTAAATTGCTATGTATATCATCCATTTTTATTTCTTTATTGTGTTGCTCTTGAAATCCTAAAGTGTAGGGGATAATCTCTACACTACTTTCATTTCTATTACAAGGAGAGAGTTTTATACTACTCGAGGAAAATCAGGAATATTTACCTATAGTAGACTTGACCTCTTCCACTTTTGTTTTAAAACTTTCCTCCACTTCTTCCTTTGTTCTTTTTTCCTTTTGAATTTGAATTTGCATATTGTACTTTGTTATCCCTTATATCCTTCTTTGTTTCTTCTAACAATTAATCTGAGTGAACTCTGATGGATTTTGTCATCTAATGTTGTAAGTAGACTTTATTTACTTTGTTTTGGAGTGGAGTATCCTTAATCTAATCTAGTTTCTACTATAGTATAATTTCTTTGCTTTATCCTTAAGTTTGTCTCATGACCAAATTTTTTAATCTCTTTCTTTCTTTTTCACTTTTTAATCTTTTTCCATGTGTCTATTCTCATAATAATTGTGACATCAAGATACATTGTTTTCATAATCCATTTGTTGATCCCATTCTTTTGATTTAGATTTAATCTTAATAGATTGTGACAAAGGTTTTGAAATATCCAAAGCAACAAATATCGAGGTATATACAACATGCTTATGCTTTCTAGTAGTTCATCCCTCGTTGATGAACTCCCCTAGGGTATTTCCAATATTATACAAAACATCCTTCTTGATTTGTTGATACATAAGCATAAAAGTCTAACCCACCCTAGAGCTTTTTAATAGTTTCTATCTCAACATAAAAATTCTCACTCCATAGTCTTAAATATAGGGTATACCTCCCTCTAAACAATAGGCCAACACTCATTATTTTATCCTTTATTTTTGAACTAGAAAAGATGATGAGAAAAAAAAACCTTTAGGAAGAAAAGTCATGGAGTAATTTGAATTGAATTCCTACTTCTACTTGATCTAATTTTGAACCTCCAAGAATGTTGGCTAATATCCATAAAAACTTATATATTAACCTTTTGTTTTTAAGAATGATTATATCATGCTCAAGCAGCTCATCTTTAATAATCACTTTTGGCATAACATAGGCTTCTTAGATCAGACTTGCCATACATTTGTTCTTCTTATTGTCTCCAAATTGGGCATCCTTACTACCAATTAGGACTTTCAAATATAAATTTCCTTCCATGCTACCTATTTTTTCCTCATATGATTTTTTTTTGTTTAAATTTCCCCAAATATTTGAAGCAAGAAAAATTGATGTTCACTCCTAACTCACACTCGCTCCCAGATCACACATTAATAATCTTGTAAGAAAGTAATTCATTGTATTTTACCATAATAATGCTAATTATGTTTTCAAATGATATTTTTAATGAAAAGTTGGTTATATGGGATTGAAATGTACTCAATCCATTTCTTCATTATAACCATGTTATTCTTGTAGCATAACAATTTTTTTCTCAATATATGTATCATAATTAAATCTTAATAAATTATTTGTCAACAAAAAAATTCTCAAAAATATTTTTTTTCAAAATATCTTTAGTTAATTATAATCATAACTAATATCTTCATCATCAAAGCTAAATACCTTCATCAGGTTCCCTTTCTTGGAGAGCACAACCTTCCTAGCGGATCTCATTTCTGGAATGGTGTCACTAAAACAAGGAAGATCATCATGGAAGGCTTAAGGTGGTGTCTTGGAAATGGATTGACCATTCATTTTTGGGATGACCTGTGGATCCGTGACAAACCTCTCAGCCAAGATCCTCATCTTTTTGTGCTCAAGACGATGACCGAAGCCACCTTTGGAGATAAGGTGTGTCATTTCATTAACCCAGGCATTACAAGACCCGAATGGAAACACTTGGATCTGAATGGGCCTAGACATATCACCGAGGCGCTTAGGCGGTTACAAAACTTACTGAGGAGCTGCATAATCCCTAGCTCTCACAAATATGACTCCATGGTTTGGAACCTTGAAGATTCAGGGCATTTCACTGTTAAATCTGCCTACTATAGCCAAGAAGTTCCCAGTGATGGCCATGACTTATCTAATCTAGTCTGGGTTCCCAAGATCATTCCCAAGGTCAAATTCTTCTGCTGGTTGGCCATCCAAAATAGAATCCTCACCATTGACAATTTGATAACCAGAGGGCTTCTCATCCCCAATTGGTGCATCCTGTGTAAAAATGCCTGTGAGTCTACTGCGCATGTTTTTCTAGAATGTCCCTTCTCCCTTGCAGTGCTCAACTAGGTTTTCAACACTTTCTCCATCTCTGTAGCCCTCCCTCATTCCATTCCCCTCCTTTTTCAACAATGGCCCAGGCCTTTCAAGAGCAGCCAACTCAAATTCATGTGGCAAGCTTGCCTTCACATTTTTCTGTGGCAGATTTGGCTTGAGAGAAATGCCAGAATTTTCAAAAACCTTGCCACGAATGAGAAGATTGTTGTTGCCAAAATCTTGGCCCTTGCTATGGAGAATGCCTCTCTTGTCTCATCGTCCAAACCCCCCCTCCGGGCCTTGAATTGGATTTAACAAATCATTTCAATCTTTTCAATTTTTTTGCAACTCCTCGTACTTCTATCGACAGGTCTGTAATCAAGTGGGCCTTACCTCCTTCTGGGTGGCACAAGCTTAACTTCGATGGCATGGCCAAAGGCAACCCTAGAGCGGCTGGCGAAGGTGGAATTCTCAGAAATCACAGAGGAGAAATAATTTTGGCCTTTGCTTAGAACTTAGGAATTTAGTCTAATAATATGGCCGAGGCTCGGGCCTTGCTCCAAAGCTTGATTCTCTTGGAAGGCTTGACTATCAATAAACTCATCATAGAAGGAGACTCATTGCATTGCATCAACTGGCTCAAAGGAACCTCTGTGCCTCCTTGGGCCCTTGTTTCCATCTTCGAAGAATGCAAGACACTAATTGGCCTTTACCCAAAATTAATCATTCAACATCAATACCGAGAAGGAAACAAAGCTGCGGACTAGCTTGCTAACAAGGGAGTTGACGCAACAGACATTCAGGTTTGGAGAGATTCCTTCCCAATCGGCCTAAGGGACGCTTCTTCAAGTTCCAATGTTTGCACAATGTGAGTGGGTTTCTGGGCTTCGGGTTTTCCCCCTGTGGCTGCGTCTTGGCATCTTGGAGCATTTTCGCGTCACTTTTCACAGTTGGTTGCAAAATTTTAGCTTGTCGCGTTATCAAGACTTTTATCTATCTTCAACGACGGTCTTCCATTCTGTCGCGATATCGCGACCTTTTTTCTCTCCGGGTGCTTTTTTGCAAACTTGTCGCGATATCGCGACACTTTTTGGCCTTCAGACGCTCCCTTGCTTCTTGTCGCGATATCGCGACACTTTTTCTCTCTCCAACGACGGTCTTCCTTTTTGTCGCGATATCGCGACATTTTTTCTCTCTCCAACGATGGTCTTCCTTTCTGTCGGGATATCGCGACCTTTTTTCTCTACAATGGCGGTCTTCCATTTTTGTCGTGATATCGCGACACCTTTTCTCTCTCCAACGGCAGCCTTCCATTCTGTAGCGATATCACGACCTTTTTTCTCTCCAATGACGGTCTTCCATTTTTGTCGCGATATCGCGACACTTTTTCTCTCTTCAACGGCGGTCTTCCATTCTGTCGCGATATCGCGACCTTTTTTCTCTCCATCGGCGGTTTTCCATTTTTGTCGCGATATCGCGACACCTTTTCTTTCTCCAACGGCGGCCTTCCATTCTGTAGCGATATCGCGACCTTTTTTCTCTCCAACGGCGGTCTTCCATTTTTGTCGCGATATCGTGACACTTTTTCTCTCTCCAATGGCGGCCTCCCATTCTGTCGCGATATCGCGACATTTTTTCTCTCCAACGGCGGTCTTCCATTTTTGTCGTGATTTCGCGACCTTTTTTCCCTCCAACGGCGGCCTTCCTTTTTGTCGCGATATCACGACATTTTTTCTCTCCAACGGCGGTCTTCCTTTTTTGTCGCGATATCGCGACATCTTTTCTCTCCAACGGCGGTCTTCCTTCTTGTCATGATTTCGCGACACTTTTCCTCCTAGGCTGCGGATCTTCAGATTGTCGCGATTTCGTTGCACTTTTTGTCCTCGACTGCGGTCCTCCAGATTGTCGCGATTTCGTGACACTTTTTCGTCTTGGCAGCGATCTCCTAATTTGTCACGATATCGTGATAATTTTCCTCTTCGGCAGTGGTCTTCATTCTTGTCACGATTTCGTGACACTTTCTCTTCTCGGCAGCAGGCGTCCACTTTCGTCGTGATTTCGTGACTCATTTTCCATTTCGACTGCGGTCTTCATTCTTGTCACAATTTCGTGACTCTTCTTCTCGTCCAGCTCCAACCTAGCAACTGGTCGCGATATCGCGACACCTTTCAACATGTCGCGACATCACCATTTTGGTCGTGATTTCACGACACCTTCCCTAGTGCGAAGGTTTGCCAACTCTCTATTACTTTCTTCTTGGACCACCTCGGTCGTTATGGATTTCTTGTAATCTCTCTTGTACAAGGTTCAAGGACCTTTCAACACCCTTTCTACCAATAAAAAAAAATAACTAATATAAATTATTTTATTTTTTATATAAACTAATATCCACCACATTTCATTTAAAAAAACCATAATTACAATAAACAGATACCTTAGAAATAATAATACACACCAAGAAAAAGGTGTGAACATCTTCTCTAATAATTTTTAATTTAATATTGTTTTTAAATTAACATAATAATTATTTTTTAATAAACTTAAATTAACATAATTATTAAATAAATAGATCCAAATCATTATAGCTTAATATTAATAAGTTATCAAATGACATGAGAATTAAATTTCTTATTTTTTAAAGAGAAAACTCATAAGTTTAAATCTCTGTCAAATAATATATACATAATTACTAAGTTTAGTTAAGTCACAACAAAACTACCAATAAAATTGAGTTAATACTTAGTTTCAATTTCCATATAACCTATTAATGTGTTTAATAAACATATCAATAATTGTACTTATCACCTATACTTTAAGAAGGAAATTAGCAATTTTAGATCTTGTCAAACTGAACTATATACATGAAGTTGCTAAACATATTGTCCCACTAGATGCACTCATGGATAGAAAGTTTGAACTCTAACCAGTGTCAATTGTACAACTTGAGTGTACTTAAGTGTAAGACTTTGAAACTCCAAATAAGAAGTTTTAAGATTTGAATCCAATGAGTATTTTTGTATGCCATACTTTGATAACTAAAATTTGGTTGAATAGTCCCTATTGGAACATCCCAACAATATGTTGTTGGTGTTTCATCTTGGTTACCTCATTTTAAATCACAGGAAGGAAGGCCCCTTGTTGTTATGCCCTTGGGAAGTGTGGCCTTGATTATGCCACATGTTGTACTTAGCCTTATAAAAATAAATAGTTTTTTTTTCTTTGTTGGGATAATAAGGGGTTGTACTCGGGTCCCCACCCTTGACAAATTACATCTCTCTTATTTAGAGCTTGAGAGTTTACAAATATATACACTTCTCATCTCAATTGAGATGCTATAGCTAGAAACCTACATCATTTTACATAAAATGTCTGAATTCTTGATTTTCATTTTTTGGATCTTTTCAAATTTCTGTATGAATACAATTACTCCAAAATTTAGCATCTTTCTTGAAATTTTCCTATAGCAGCCTTCACAATGCCAAAATTTCACCTCTACTATCTATGCCTTACATCTTAGTAGAGTAATATTTCCAAAACATCGCACTATCATAGTCCTCTTCACCAAATTTGGATTGCTAGTTTCCTTCCTGAAACACAAGTGCAACCACAAAAATTATAATAAATAATCTAAATGAAAATACATTAATGTTACAAAATAAAGCAGATATTACCAATGGAAAACATTAAATTAAATCTTAATCATTAATTGATTTAGGCAATCAACATTTTCTTGTTAGCTTCAACTAAACTTTCTACTTCCTCTAACCATGAAAAGGAGAATTTAACTTCACGATCCTCAATCAAAACCCCTCTATTGGCTAGCTTATCTGCACATTTGTTTCCTTCCCTTAATATATGTGTAAACTTGATTTCTTCAAACTCTTTAGCAAGATCTTGAATTTCCACAATTATCTCTTGTATGTTCCATGGAGCCTTTGCTTTCCTCAAAATTGCATTTATTACTATGAGAGAATCACCTTCCATCCATACTCTATTCCATTTAATTTGTTTACATATTTTTAACCCTTCTAAAGCTACCCAAGCTTCAGCTTCATTATTTGTCTTAAATCCACTATTGAAAGCATAATGAGACAAAATATCTCCTCTATTATTTCTAATTATTCCTCCTCCTCTTGCTAGTCCTAGATTTCCTTTAGATGCTCCATAAAAATTCAATTTAACCCACTCCACATCTGGTGGTTTCCACTTTATATTGTTTACCTTCTTTTTCTTCTCTTGTACCCAAAATCATAATTCCATTTAATGACTTGACTCCATCTATCAAGACTCTCTGCTTCTAAATTAGGGATTGGGTGAGTTGATAGGGTTGGTTTAGACTCCTCTATGGCTAAACATATCTTCTTTTTCATTACCTCTAAATTGCTTTCCTTTCCTTTAAATATTCTTCTATTCCTTTCTAGCCATATAGTCCAAAGTATTGTATCTTTTGATATATCCCATATTGTCTATAAAGCCTCACTTTTATAAGTGCTCTGCCATTGCTTTAACCAATATTCAATTATACTATTCATCACCATGCATTTACCAAACATATTAAGAATCCATTGCCATAGATTCTAGACTATTGAGCAATGTCCCAAGAGATGGTCTATACTCTCCTCCTCCTTATTACAGAAAACACATTGAGAGGGGCCATGAAAACCCCTTTTCATAAGGTTATCCCAGGATAAAATTCTTCTATGACCTACTAGCCAAACAAACATTTTGACTTTAGGAATGCTTGGGCTATCCCAAATATCTCTCCATATTCTAGTGATATTATTATTATGTTGGTGTTGAACATTATATCCACTTCTAGTTGTGTATTCTCCTGAGCTATTCAACTCCCAAATAAATTTATCCTTAGCACCCCTTGGAATAATCACAATTGTTATCTTTCTACTCAATTGCCTCCTAGCATCAATGTCTTGTATACTTGTAAAAAAATATTCTTTCCATTTGTATCTTCCTTCTCGATCCTTGTACAAAATGTTTGAAACCCTATCACCGTATTTGTCTTGAAGCAATCTCATCCAAGGTTTCAAAACTGGATCTAAGTTGAGTGGTTTTTTATCACACCAAGTATCCATCCAAATAGAAATTTTTTCTCCAGTTCCCACCACCCATATTAAACCTTTAATCATAAGATCAATAGATTTTTTTAAACCATTCCAAAGAGTAGAACCATTTGGAAGAGAAATGTAGTAAATATTAAACTTGGGTCATTGGGATCAACATACTTAGAAGAATTCTTTCCCATTGTCTTTGACTCTCTTTGTACAATCTCCAGATAAATTTTCCCCTAAGAGCTAAGTTTGCATCTGTAAGAACTCTTAAACCAAGACCTCCCCTAGTTTTGTCATCACACAACTTGCTCCATTTCACCAAATAAAATTTCCTTTTATCATGTAAACCTGACCATAAAAAGGATCGCATAATATAGATTAAACTTTTTTCAATTGATTTTGGCATAGAATACAATGACATATAATATGTTGGAATGGCTTGTAAGACTGACTTAATTAATTGCACTCTTCCTACTAACGATAACCATCTACCTTTCCAAGCTAGAAGTTTATTTTGAACTTTACTAATAACTAGATTCCATAAATCTATCCTCATTCTCCCCTCAAATAAAGGCATCCCTAGATAATTTGTTGGTAAATTTGCCTCCTCCATTTGAAGCAACCTGTAAATTATTTCTTTGATATTAGCAAGAGTGTTAAGGAAGTAAATTTTGGATTTAGTCCTATTAAATTTTTACCTTGAATCTCTTTCGTACTCTTTTAAAATAATTATTCAAATATCTAGCCTCATTTATCCTTGCCCTTCCAAAAAGGGTTGTATCATCTACAAACTGTTGATGGGTGATGTTATCGATGTTATTACTAACCTTAAGTCCACTTATAAGCCCATATTTGTAAGCCTTATTTAAGTTCCTACTCAAAACTTCTGCCATAATAATGAACAAATAAGGAGATAGAGGATCTCCTTGTCTAAGGCCTCTCTTGGCTTTAAAATATTCTATCACTAACCCATTGACCAACACTGAATAAGAAACTATAGAGACACAATATTTAATCCATCTAACCCATTTCTTCCCAAAATCAAACTTATCTAAAACTGCAAAAATAAAATCCCATTTAACCCTATCATAGGCTTTACTCATATCAAGTTTTAAGATCATAGCTTTCTCTTTTCTTGAAGTTGTTGAATGTATAACTTCATGAGCTACTATGATCCCATCCAAAATTTGTCTCCCTTTAGTTCTAACAATGGCCTTAATATATTCACCATCACTTTGGAAATAATCTTATAAGCCATATTACATAGGCTTATGGGTCTAAAAGAATCAAATAATTCAACATCCTTATTTTTTGGAATTAGGGTAAGATAAGTTGCATTTATTTTATAAGGAATATATTTTTTACCCTAGATTGCTCCACTGCCATCAATAAAGAATCCTTCACTATATCCCAATTATGTTGGTAAAAAGTTGCAGAGAGCCCATCTGGACCTGGGGATTTATCCTTATTAAAATAGAAAAGAGCTAAATGAACTTCTTCTAGAGTAATAGGCTCCATAAGTTTCCTATTGTCTTCATTCGTTATAACTAAAGGAACATATTGAAGAAGTTTATCATTAAGAACTTTGGTATCCTTTGAACCTAGAATATTCTGATAAAATGACTTTACCTCTTTTCTAATTTCACTCTGATCTTCAATCCAAACCCCTTCTATTTATTTAATTCTACTAATTCTAGAAGATGATCTTTGTACTATAGCCATCCTATGAAAAAACTTTGTATTTTTATCTCCTTATTTTAACCAAGTCTGTCTTGATTTTAATCTCTAGAATTTCTCTTCCTTACTCAAAATATTATGATATTTACTAAGTAACTCCCTTTCCTCTAAGCTTGGATTATTATCATCACCTTTTTGGAATTTTGAAAGTTTATCTTTTAGATCTTCTTTCTTCTCAAAAATGTTTCCAAAGGTGTTCTTATTCCATTCTTTTAATCTAGATGTCATAGCTTTAATTTGGTTTGGAAGAGCATACAACCCACCATTACCTAAATAATTCCATGTTTGAGCTATCATATCCACAATTTTAGGATGGTCTTCCCACATCTTCTCGTATTTAAAATATAATATTTTTTGAATTCACTTACTACCATTGTAACTCTTATTGGAAAGTGATCTGAACCAATCATTGTTAAGGTATTAATTTTAGCACAAGTTCCTTCATCTAGCCAATGATCTGAGAGAATGCATCTATCTAATTTTCTACTATTAGGCTATGGCATCTCTAGTTTTTGGTCCAAGTATAGTTGTCTTCTTCAAACTCAACTCCCCATAGACTATTTTTTTGAATAAAATTTGAGAAATCTTTCATACTTTGGGTCAGTTTCCTAATTCCCCTAGATTTTTCATTCAACTTGGTTATGGCATTAAAATATCCAATGATCATGAATCGGGTTTCTTGGTCTTTACTTCTCATAAAGGCTTCAATCCCACTCCAAAATTCTAATCTACTTGACTAAGTTGTAGGTCCATAGACATTAATAAGGATGAAATGAATATCTACAAAGTAGCAAGTGACTAAAGAGGCTATCCAATACCTAGTTTTATGAATGGTTACACAAGAGGTTATAGAAGGATTCCAACAAGTTATATTACCTTTGCCACTCCTTCATAATCCATAGCATCCCATTCACATCTTGCCCAAACTACTTTCATAGTTTTTGAAACTTCTTCTTTTGTCATTTTAGTTTCTTGGATACATAGAATATCAAGTTTATTACTTAAACATAGGTCCCTAATACACCTATGCTTTGAGGGGGTATTAGCACCCCTTATATTCCATGAGATGATAATCATGTCTCATTAAGGGATTTTGGCCCTACCTACGTATTACCAATATCATTTTGTTGTTTGGTAAAGAGAAGTTCAACCAACTTAGTTTGTGTTCCTTTCTCTATGTTAGCTCTTGCTTCCCTGGATATTGCTTGATAATTTGAGGGTTTTCCTCTTTTTGCCTTGCCTATATCAGGAGTAGGTCTTATTATTCTATTCCTCAATATTCTTTCACAATTTTTTTTTTCAACATATTTATCCTCTCCTGGCTCTATTATAGAAGCTTTTGACTTTTCTTGCTCATTTTCTGGTATTTCCTTATCAATTGCAGAGGTATTAACTTATAAAATTGCATTTACTTTACCAATTATTTTTTCTTCAATGGTGCATGGTACTTCAAGAGAGTCTTCAAAATCAGATGAGACACATTTCTTAGCTTCATGAATAATATTCTTCCTTAAATTAGGATAATACTGAATAGATAATTCCTTGCTAATATGTTGAAATTGTTGTACTGTATCCTCTAAGATTTGATCTACTTTTTCTTCATAGGCTAAAGCCTCAAAAGAGTTGGTATTTCTTCCAATATCCTTCCTTATTGGTCTCCACTATTTTTTTCTTCTATTTTTCTAGATCTATTTTTTGGAAGTTGAAAACCATCTTCATCCATAACCATTCATAAATTTCTCTTGCGGTTTTCTACAAATGATTCTATTGGGCTCTTCTTAGGGCATGATCTCTCAATATGCCCCACCTTATGACATATTCTACATATAAAAAATATATTTTCATAATTTATAGTTTGGATCCACATATTATCCCCATACTTAAGAATGATTAATTCTGGTAAAGCTTTACTTATATCAATCATGACCAATATTTGAGCATAAATAGCCAAAAATCCATCTTTTGTTGTATCTAAAATCTTGAGGAATTATCCTAGAGTGTTTCCTATTACCTTGAAGTTATCTATTTTCCAAAATTCAATAGGTAACCCAAACATCCTAACCTAGACTGGTACTAGGGATAGATTTACATTTTTAGGTGAAAAGCCTTCATACCAACGAGTAAGGAAGAATCATGCTCTTCCCATAAACCAAGGATCCCCTTTTAGAATTATTTCTCTTTCTTCCCTAGAACAAAAAATTTCTAGGAAGAAACCTTTTGGAAGAAATCATAGAATCACTCTCAGAGACTTCCAACTCCTATCAATCCATTTTCTCAGGGTTGAAGCCCTTGGCCAATACCCATTAAATTTACCAAAAACTACCCTATCTTGGAGTAATGAGGATCTCTCTGAGGTGCGCTCACTAACCTCTACCACTAGAGATGATTCTAAGGATTTAACTATAAATAAATCCATGGAAAGGAAACTAAAACTCAAAATATATTGAAATTTATCTGAAAATCCTATAACAAATATAATATTTGATAAAAACTTTATAAATTTTCATGCACAATTTCTAAGATAAAGAAAGAGAAAAAAAACTTAGCTGAAAATGTTTTTTTCTAGATAGAATGTCTTGCCTCGTTGAAGTCCTATCACTTCATTGCTCTTCCCATCGTTTGAACCCTAGTTGAAAAATATTTGCAATTTTGCTTTTTGCAACTTGAAAATTATCACTGGCTTTGTTCCAAATGGTTGACTTCACAAGGTCGTATCTCCCTCAATATTACTCATATTTTTGTATATGACATCTCATTTCAAAACTATTCAAATTTTGCATAAGTTGGTCCAAGAATCAACTGAATTGGATAACTCTTCACGAAGATATGGCTCCTAAAATATGAAATGTTTTTCAGGAAAAAAACTAATCCTTTGCACTTTGCAATTTTTCTTTTTGCATAAAAATAAATAAATTAAATAAACATATATTAAATAAATAAATATCATCTCATGCAACCTATGCTTTAAATTTTTAACTTTTAAATAATTCAATTGCTTTTACAATCCATCATAACATATTGATTATAAATGTTTCGTAAGAAATATCATAGTGATATGTCTTTGGGTTTTCATTTAATAGACCTAAGTGCAAACCCTGATACAAGGAGACTGGAGCCCTTTTCAATAGCCCATGCTTTACCCTAAAAAATTTAAGGCCTGAAAGGGATACCGTAGTGGTATATATTTGGGTTTTCATCTAGAATACCCAAGTTCAAACTCAAATACATGGGACCGAAGCCCCTTTCAAAAACTCATACTTTAGCTTAAAATAATTTTGCTCAAAAAGAGATAGGTTAGTAGGTAGTAGTCTAGTGCTTTTTGGTATTTTGTCCTAGTTTGTTTCCTTGGAGGTTAATGGTAACTTTGACTTTATATTTACCTAGTAGGCTAAGGATTATAAAAGTTTTGGTTCAATTCCATAAAGGTCGAGGTCCCATTAACTTCGTATTTACCTAACAGGCTAGGGGTTATAAAGGTTCGGTTCGATTACCTAAAGGTTGGGGTCTCTTTTCCTAATAGGTTAGGGGTTATAAAAGTTTGATATGATTCCCTAGAGGCTGGGATCCCGTTGACTTTATATTTACCCAATGGAATAAGAATTACATAGGTTTCCTTAAGCAACCCAAAAAAATATTGATAATAGGCAAAAACTTAAATGAAATGAAACTAAAAAATATACCCAATGGTTTCCTACCTTTGCCCCTCATAATATAAGGGAGAATAAAATAGTTTCTTGCCTTCACCCAAAAATTCAATATAAGTAATAATTTTTAAAATAAGTTTATGGGGAGACAATGCAATGGTTGGGGCTTTGGTTGTTAGGATAGTATTATTACATTATTTATAATAAATAAATCACTTGCCATAATTCGCATCCTAATGATGCTTACTCCAAGAAGATAAGGATAAGGTGAAAGTTCTTTGTTTGTATAAGAATTTATGCCTATATATTCGTGTACATCCTTTGTAATACTAATCTCAATCAATATAAAACATTAGTATCACAGCATGATTCTTTCTGTTTGAAAGTTTTAATGGAATTACCTCTTTGATAATTCTCCCCTCCCAATTGGTTGTCATGTTGGTGTTCCTCCCTTCTTCACAGCAAAAATACCAGTATGCTCTAACCTTGTAGTTGTATACCAATCTTGGTTGACAGAAAATATTCTTGCTGATGGAGAAAATAAAAGGTGTTGTGGGTAAAATGTTGATCGACAATATATCTAGTTATGGTAGGGTGGTTGTGCCTTGATATCCAACCCCTACTATCACGTAGTAGTCTTCATCCCGTTCCATGGGTGAGAGCATGGAAATATGGGCAAGGCTCAAGGATCAAGGGGAAGCACGGAGTTGTGCCATGGGATAGGCAAGTCGCTTCCTCGGGTTATCCGGTTCAACTCTGAGGCCCAAGTTGGATTTTACATTGTTGAGGGCTTTTTTATGCAAACGAGCCATAGGGCTCACCCCAAGTGCTTTTGTGACATCGTGTCTTCTAGAGTGTTATGTCATGTCACATATGTTCTGTGTCTTCGAGCAATTACGAAGGCTTCGTCCTAGATGACCTCTCCCTAGTATTCATTCATAGTGTCTTTCTTGTCATGTTACCATCATGCCATCATAAAGAGCAATATGTAGAAGTTTGGATGTGCTAATGAGTCTCGAGTCTTGCAAGCCCATCAAGCACCAATTTTGTCAAGCCAACCTAGTGAACGATATAAGGCCTTCAGACCATGATGTAATAATTAGACCGCGGGTCCCCTGTTTTGCAATGATAATAAGCTTTAGCTTTGTGCCAGTGTGCCTTGTGTGCTTTTGTGTGGATGTTGGCCTATGAGTCGTGGTGCACGCTTATGGATTGCTATGTTTTTCCTTATGCTAACTCTTGATGGATGAATGGTTGTTGTTGTGCTTTATTTTTGTTGTGTTATGTAGGGACTACATCACCAAGCTACTTGAGGCATAGTCCATGACATGTCAAAGCTAGTTTGGTCGTGCACGGTGCCAAATGGAGTGTAGGGAAATTGCCCTACAAGCCCACCCCATTATAGTTGGTATCAGAGCCAAGGTTGGATGATATGGCTATCGATACCAACCTAGTTGGTGTTGGAGCCTATTATCGAATAACCTTGTGTTGATATTCTACGAGATAGCGTAGTTCCCTTACCAATCAAAGAGCTTGGGTGAAGTTGTGTTGGGCAGGGATCATTGCACTGTTATAGGGTCTAACATGATGCACATTGCAAATAAGATCCCCACTTTCTTTGCTTTCCCACATTTTTTTTGTTGTTTCTAAGTATTTTTGTGTCTCAAGAAGACCCTCAACTCAGTGGACTCCTCGTTGTGACACGAGCTCAGTTGAAGTGTGACTTCAATGCTACATGTTGAGAGCAAAATATGCCTTGGTGGGTTCACGTAATTTTGACCACTGGAACATAATTGTTAACATGACCTGAACGAGTACATAATTGTACTGCCTTATAACGTAATTATTGGTATACCTTGAGCAAAATTGTTCTTGCCAACACACCCAAGTAAGGAGAAGAGAAGGAATTTCATGTAATTGCGTTCACCCTAGAGAAGTGACCCATTGAGGACGTAATTATCTCGACCTCATTTGTAGTGTAATTGCTTGCATGTGAGTTCTCTAAGAGGAAATTTGAGGTGCCCCTAGTTTCTAAGAAATATGGCTGATGATGGAGCTAGAACTGTATACCCCAAAGACCATAGGGGTCAAGAGAATGCTCACAAAGAGTCAGTTGCCAACAAGTCGAACCATATTTCTAGCCAATTCAAGAGGTTAGAGGACCTGGAGAACCAAGTGGTGGCCCCTATCAACGAGATCAAAGATAAGATCTTGGAGATGGATAGAGAGACGGTCAACCTAGGACTTACCATTCATGAACATGGTTCACAAGTCGCGAGTCACAAGTCTAGAGAACGCTTTGGCATTGTTGGACGACCAGGTGGATCAAAGAAAAAATATGATTGAAGGCATGAGACAAGATTTGGCTTAACTTCAGGAGGAGCAAAATTTTGAAGGTACCCCCTCTCTTGTGGCTCTTACCACCAATCAAGTTTAGATTAATCCAAAGGAGCAAACATGTTATGATGGCTTGTAAGAGCTGAGCACTCTTAACCAATTCTTTTGGGATATGATTCAGTACCTCAATATGATCGAAATCCTCCTAGAAGATGAACAAATTACCTTGGTGATACGGTACCTAATAGAGATCATGCTAAGCGTAGGATATTATCAAGGGTAGAGCGAACGAGATATTCGAGCCATTGGAAGACTTAAAGAGGGCATTGGTTGCTTAGTTCCAGCCAGATAATATCTAGTGGATTGCCAGGACCAAGCTTCAAAAGGTGAGGTATACTGACAAGATTAGGGACTACACCAAGGATTTTTTGAACTTGATGGTAGAAGTGAAAGGTCTATCAAAGAATAAAAAGTTGTTCACATTCTAGAATAGGCTCAAGTAGTGGGATCAAGATGAGCTATGGAGGTATCGACCTTACTCCATCCATAATGCGATAGCAATAGTTGAAGGTTTGTTTGATATTTGCAACGAGCCCTACGACAACAGAGAGGGCAATTGGAACACAATGAATCCCAATCAAAAGGGAAAGAGTTCGCTTGGACAACCGATCGACCGATCGAGGAATGGTTGGAAGACCATCCAAGAGATGAGAGAGAGTGCACAACCAACCCTACAACTGTGATGGATCCACACCCTACAAGAATGAGGATGGAAATCCAAGTTTGTGGCTAAGGTGTTGGACCTGAGAAGGGCCTCACATACAAAAGGAGTACCCACAATGCTAGCAAGTTTCCATGGTCCAACAAGATGAGGATGAAGGCTCGCCAGAGGATGACAAGGTCGATCAAGTGATGAGTGTCATCAAAGGTTGGCCAAGAAGAGGATGATGAGGTGGGATGTGACTATAATTAAAGGCCAATATGTTCGATCGGAGGTCCCAAATGGGCCTGATAGGCTAATAAGTAGAGAGTGGTGATGACTCTTCTTGTTGCATCGGATAAGGAAGAATAAACAAAGTTAGTGAAGGTTGGTCCCAACTGATGGGGTGATGTGTTATAGAGCAGGTTGTTGTGGCCATGGGTTCAGGAGATGACGCAACCACAGATCCTTCATATCATTTTGAGAACGTAAGAAATTTGTCTGACTTGAGGACAACATTAAAAATAAGTGTAGGAGGATTGTAGTAGGGTGGTTGCATCTTGACATCTTGCCTCTACTCTCATGTAGTAGTCTTCATCAGGGTTATGCATAGTGGTGAATTATCATTAATTCATGAATATTAGGATTTTTTAAATTTTAAATTAGCGAATATGGTGACCCTTTACCAAGGCCCATTTGCTCAAATTTTTTGGGTTGAAATTTTTTTGGGTCAGTTTACCCCATGTTGATAATAATTTCTCCCTTTTTTTTGAAATCGCCAACACTCCTGCCTAAATCATGGACCTTTTTGCCTTGAAATTATAAATTTTTTTATTTATCCCACCAAATTTACCTCTTACACCACCAATATATATACCTAACTTGACAACCATACCCATATAACTAAAATATTCATTCTCATAAAAAAATGACTTGTAATAGCAAAAAACGATATGCAATGCCAAAAATATGATATGATTGATTGTAGAGAGAAGAACAGATGATCGGTTGAGAAAAATAACAATCAATTGTAGAGGAGCAGTGGATCGATAGAAGAGTTGATCGATTACATAGGAGCAACTAATAATCAAAAGATTCAATCAATTGTAGACTACTCCTCTACAATCGATTGATAGAAGTGTCGATAGGTTGCACCACTGCAATCGATCCACACTCGATTGCAGAGGTGTAGTCGAGTGTGGGTTGGTTGCACTTTTTCATTAAAATTGCACTCGACTACACATTTGTAGTGGATAATGGATCGGTTGCAAATGTGCATCTGACCCACACTAAATTGGAGGGGTCAGATGTAAAAGTGCAACCAACCTGTACTCGGCTAAAAATGTGCAGTTGAGTGTGGTTCAGATGTACTTTCTACAATCAAGTGCGGGTCGGATGCAAATTGCATCTGACCCACACTCGAATGCATCTATGCAGTCAAGTGTGGGTCGGTTTTAGGGGTGCAACCTATCAACACTTGTGTCAATCAATTATAAAGGTTTAACCTACCGATAAAAGAGTCAATTGGTTGCAGAGTAGCTGATTAGTAGAGAATCTTCTAGGAGGCATAGCTTTTGATCTATAGCTCCATTTTTTTAAAACACCTAGTTAGACAATATCTATGCTTTGCACTTGGTAAAATCCTCAAAAAAATACTCAAAATACCTCCAACATAATATCTAAAGTTGCTAAAGTGCAATACCAAAGAAAAACTTAGAGATCTAGTAAAGGTAATGTGTAGAAACCCTTAAAGGATGCTCGATCTAGGCAACCTAAAATGATGGATTTGGTAAATATTATTATCTTATCACAAAAATATATGAAAAATGAGTGGTAGCAATATTTTGCAATTGATTCACCCTATTTTTATAATTTTTGGTGAAAAATAAAGGTAATTCGCCATGTCTTCTACATGAGTTTGGACATGATTCGCCTCGATTTTGAAATTGATTCACTTTATTTTTATAAATGGATTTCGGTTCTGACCCCTTATGCATAACCCTGGTCTTCATCCCATGCCATGGGTGAGAGATGGCAAGACGAGCATGGCTCAAGATGCAAGGGAAAAGGGTAAACTTGTGTCGTGGGATGAGCAAGTCACTTCCTCGGGTTACGCGGTTTGACATCGGGGTCCAAGTTGGATTTGGTATTGTTGAGGGTTTTTTCATGTAAACAAGCCATATGGCTCAACCCAAGTGCTTTTGTAACATCGTGCCTTCCAAAGTGTTTTCTTGTACCTTGTATGTTTCCTTCCTTTGGGCAATTACAAGAGCTTCATCCTAGACGACCTCTCCCTAGTGTTCATGCCTATTGTCTTTCTTGATATGCTATCGTGAAGAGTAGGATGTAGGATTTTAGATGTACTAATGAGTCTTAGGGCATATGATCCCATCGAGCATCAATTTTTCCAAGCCATGCTAGTGAACAATATAAGGCCTTCAAGCCATGATGAAATAATCGAACAACAGGTCCCCCATTTTGTAATGATAATAATATTTGGCTTCGTGCTAGTTTTTCTTGTGTGCTTTTGTTTGGACGTTGGTCTATGAGCCATTATGGTGCAGGCTTATGGATTTCTATGTGTTTTTACTTCCACAGTGCTTTGTTGTTGTTATACTGTGTAGGGACTACATTGTCAAATTGCTCGAGGTGTAGTCCGCAACGTGCTACAACCAAATTGGTCGCACGCAATTCTAAGCTAGATGTAGGTAAATTACCCTAAAATCCCACCCCATTACATTAGGATAGGCATGCCCTTATGTGGGTATTCCAATAGAAAAATCCTACATCATAATATTAGGCACCAAAGATTGCCAATCCCAAGTGTGAAGAGGAACCCAAACCCTTATGTGAGCAAACTACAAGGTCGAATGATAAAATATCTTGCTCGACTCACTCATAATAATTTTATCCATAAAAGCCGCATTATTTTAGGGTCTCCAAATCCTCTCGACTAAGGATGTCAGAGACCAAGCCTATGATGGTCATGTGAGCACAACTAAAATTACTTGTAGTAGAAGTGTTGGTGTTGAATTTTCAACTCTAAAGTAATTTAGTCAAATGATTTTTACCCGTCTCCTGCCACACCTGCCTCTTGTAAAATTTCTATCACACTTGCCTCTTGTGAAATTTCTATCACACCTACCGATGATATCGGGCTCCATCCCAAGAATATTGCTCCAATCGGGTATGTTTATCAGAGTTGAATGGTGCCCATGGTGTGTTTTTTATTTGGGGTCTCCTACAATATTGAAAATTTAGATCAAAACTAGAAGGCAGTGCCACTAATTGATGCTCTTGTGGTTTTCATTCACATTTGTACAGAACATTCACCTCAAAAAATTTTGAAAAATATTTGCAATTTGTGGGTCAACGAACTGATCTGTACCATCTAATTTCAATGTTGAATTTAATCTGGTCGTTTGTTTTTTACTGCATGGTAGGCCAGACTGAGTTGGTCTTCAAGACTGAACAGCCACATCAACTAGTTTGCACCTTAATATATCAGCATTAGACCTAGTTTTTTAGCCCTAAACCTTGACTTGTCAAGTCTTTCAGAATATCAGGCCTTATTTTGTTTAAATTTAATTTTTTAAATTAATTTTTATATTTTTACTTTGGATGTAGATGCCCAACCATCCTCGGGGATGACTGACCATCCCTAGGGAATCCCCAAAAAAGAGACGTATCAGGGATGGGAGGCTGTAGACCTCTAGCATCCTGGGGATGGCTCCCCATCACCTCCAAAATGGGGATGATAGGGAAACATCCCCGATGTTGCCCCCCCGTGTTGGGGACACTTCCCCATGGAACCTTGGTTGTTTCACTTTAGAGAGTTCACACTAGATTCTTTACTCTAGTTTAGCTTATTTTCGTAATACTTTGTGGTTACTACAATGCATTGTAATTTGCAAGAGCTCTTTTCAACGAGTCCCATTGGCCTACTTTGGCCATTTATGGACATTAATAGAATTATCTTATCTGTGAGAAGATTGCTTTTATGGCTTCTGTTGGCCATTGACATTGCTGGTATGTTGAGGTCAGCTTGATGTTTTATTCCATTAGTATCACCATTTATTAGATTCCTTATTTTTGTTATTCTCTTGATGCTCCTCGTTGTTGTCTTCCCTATAGGAAAGTAATACATAGTGTTTTCGTGTAGGACATATACAAGTGGTATGTGTAGGTTACTTGTACATTTCCTCCACAAACTCTCAGTCCTAAGTTAAATTTTTTGCTACCACTTTTTTGGGGACTATGACAGCACTGTCTTGTGATGATACTATCTCCATTTTTATTGGTCATATTGTTTGTGGATCCTGTAATATCCTTCTCCATACCACATGTTTCTCCTTTTGGGGTGAATAAGGACATTGATGCATGGGTGAGTTGCCAAAGGAGTTGATGATAGTGGAAAAGAAAATCATCATCAAATCAGAACCATTTCAATTGATAGTTGGATTATTGCATAAGATTGGACCTAATGGAGATCTGTAGAGATGTGGAATGGATGAGAAGTGAACTTAGCATTGAAGCTCACAAAGGATTGGCAAGAGGGCATATGGGGCTGGACGTGATCGTGAGGAAGGTGCTACTAGCAGGGTTGTGGTGGCCCACCCTCTATTGTGATGTAAAGGAGTTTGTGATTGCATGCCATATGTGCCAAAGAGTTGTGAAGTCATTGTGGAGCGACTTCATGTCATTGCATCTATCTAGGTTGCAGGAGTTGTTTGCGAGATGGGGTCTAGATCTTGTTGTACCATTGAAAACTAGTAGGAGATGTAGGCACATTGTGGTCGCAACTGAATACTTGAAGTGGTCAAAGGCAAGAGCATTACCTCATAATTCTGCAAAGAGCACTTCACGATTCTTGTACAAACAAGTTATTACGAGATTTGGGGTGCCTTTTCAGTTGACAAGTGATCGTGGAGGACATTTTGTTAATGAAATTATTCAAAAGTTGATGGTGGAATTTAAGATCTTGCATTCATTGTCCAGTTTGTATTACCCTAGAGCAAATGGAAAGGCAAAGGCAACAAATAAAGTCTTGGTATCCATAATGTACAAAACATGTGGGATTGAAGATGTTGATTGGGAGAAGTTGCCAGCGATCTTGTGGGCATACAGGACTATGTACAAATTGACGACAAACCATACATCGTTCCAATTGATGTATAGATAGGAGGTAGTTGTGTTGATTGAGTTTTTGGCAAGTCTGAGAGTGGCGGTACAAAGTCGTCTTGGTGACCAGGATAGCCTAGAGAAGAGGCTAACAACACTCATCAAGTTGGATGATAGGAGAGTGATTGCACAGTGGGCCATGGAGGTTGCTCAACGTTGTTGGAAGTTGCACGATAAGCACCTAAAGAAGAAGAATTTGAAAGTGGGTGACTTAGTGTTGAAGTGTAATGGCAAAATAGAAATCAAGCCAGGGAAGTTGAAAACCTTATGGGTTCTACCCTTCCAAGTAGATGAAGTGATGAGTAACGATGTAGTGAGATTGAGGAGACTAGACAGGACACGATGTCCCGAGATAGTTAACAGTTCAAAGTTGAAGTTGTAGAGAATAAGGGCACAAGTGAACTTCATAAATTTCTAACCAAAAGATAAAGGTACAAGTATGGGTAGATTGACAGCTACACCAAGTCAGTTTTTGGGATCCTTTCAAGGAATTTCAATATAAGAAGTTGGAGAGTCAAGTTGTATGAAGGAAGTCAATGGTGCAGAAAATATAAGTGACTTAAATGATAGTGAATTGGAGGAACAACTGACATGGTTGAACAAGAAGTGGACATGCAACTAACAATGGGGCAGGAAGAGTTGCAGCCTTGATCTACAGAATGTAGAAGAATTCATGTGCACGAATGTTGAGGAACAAAGATTGAGGTCACTTGATGCCGAAAACATATAGCGAATGGAAACGATGTATGTTGGACATGAGGAATTGCTAGAATATGAGCCTTGAAGTGATGGAAGTGAATATGAGGGAATGAGTTTGCTAGCAGGCATTAGATGTGCACAACAAAGAATGTGTGATGAAATGGAACAGTTGTGTGAAGGGAATGAGCAATTGGATAGTTGAATTGTAGAGACAATGTGCACAGGAGTTATTGAGGATGCAACAAGATATTCAAACAGCTGGTAGGAGCTTTTTTGGAGAAGGGACAAGCTTGGAAGAGACCCTTGGAGATTCATAGCGGACAAGCATATTTTGGGAATTGTTGATGACTGTACGTTGGAAGTTGAGTTTTTGGAAGAAGACTATCGGTTCAGTCAACGGAACTTCATTAAGAGAAGTTGAATGGCATGATATTCATGAAGTACCTCGATAAACATTGCCTATTGAAGAGATAGGCTTTGTTATCTTGGGAAATGAATCTAGAAGTGTGTCCCTGACGAGTTCAAATAGTGACGAGGAAGATTGGAGTAGTGCTAGTTTAGGCTTGAAACTCGAAAGAAGAGTGAGGCAGGGAACATCGAGAAGGAGGTAACAAGTTGTCCAACCAACAAGTAATATAAACTTATTGTTGAATGTTGTGTTGCAGGAAGTATCTCGACAACAAATTCAGAACACTTCTGACGATGAAGAAGTAAGAAGGCAGACAGAGAGAAGGTGAAATACGCCAAGTAACTTGAATGGTTCCTTGGGAAATCAGAGTGATCTGCAAAGGCCACCTGATCACTCAAGGCATGCATTTGATCAAGGTTGCTTAGGCGGTTTGGGTGGGCCATTAGGAGCCCCAAGCTGTTTGGGTCAGTCTCGCCGAGGGAGGCCATTTGGCCTCTTTTTCGATTGAGTAGGGGGGAGTAATCTACCCAAATGATCCATAGGTCGTTTAGCCAATAGGGTGGACTGTTTGGGCCACCCCTTGATCATTTGGTAGAAACACTAGGAGCCCAAATGGCCCCTAGGCCATCAAGACCAAGGGTTGGATTGTCTAGATTCTTTAGAACCCGTTAGAGGTGATTGCCAGAAGTATAAATTGACTCTATGCCATCGTAGCACCCAATTCATCTAGCAACAAGGGAGGGGTCGTCTGACAATCGCATGGGAATGGAAGAAAAAGATGTCGGGTGATCCAAAGAAATAGAGGACGAATTGCCAAAAGACTTTGTGCTGATGGAAACGAAGTAGATCCTGGGAGGAAGTCATGACGAAGTAGACGTTGGAGGAGATCATCAGGAGGAGGTGGATTGTTTGGCCATCAGGCCGTCCAGAACAAAACAATTTCGGGCCTCCAATACTACCAAGGAGGCTGTCTGATAGGACAGACCATTTGTGTGTGCAGAGTAGGTTGTCTGGGCCTATTAGCCACTGACATGAGTAGTTGGAAGGGCCCTAATAGCTAGGCAGGCTATTTGGCCACCTAGGCCGTTTGGACCTGTAGCGGAAGAAGTCACAAATGTAGGAGCGCACGATGTTATAACTGACTTGTCATGTGCATGGTGGCAAAAGCCATGTAGACAAGACATGCAGAATAGTTAGTTGCATGTAAATCAGTTATGGAAGGTGAAGTGGTAGTTGTCGCATGCAGGCCAAGTGTCCCATTACTTATTTCATCTTTTAAATAGGTGCCAAAAGCTTTGCATTTGCTCATTCAAATGCTCAACGCCAAGGAGGAGCATTCAAAAGGCATCCTTGGTACAAAGTTTTGCAAGTACGAGGCTTTGAAGAAATTCTAGAGCAAGGACAAGTATCAACCAATTGTGCAAAAGTAGCAACAAAAGAAAAAATCTTCTGTGAAGAGGAAGCTACATTGGAGAAGGAGAAGACATGTTAGAAAGGGTTTTATTGAAAATCCCTCCCTATTGCAGGCAAAATCTGTTTTTCTTGTGCAAGTGGAAAATGTTTAGTAGTAGCAAGAAGGGGCTAGAGATAGAAAGGAGGAAAGGACTAGACAAACTTATGCAAAAAGAAGTCCAAAGAATCAAGAGTGACAGTTGTACAAATGTTGTAGAGATTTTTTCAGAGACCGTACGAACTGTACGACACGTTGTTTGAGCAATAGGAATGTTGGTGTGTGGAGGTGTATGGGCTGTTTGAATTGGTTGAGAGAATGTTGTACATACAAGAAGAAGCAAGGAGGCCATTTAGAGTTAGACTGTTTGACAACAACGAGATTATACAAAGTGGGCCGTTTGAGTCAAGATCGTTTGGGACCAGGCCATTCGAGCACTAGCCACTTGAAGCCGGGTTGTTTGTACCTGGGCCATCCATGACCAAACTTTTTGAAGTCAAATCATATGGGCCACCAGAGTTGTACAAATAATTGCAAAGAGAGGCACTCAAAACAAGACAACAAAGGGAATAAAGTGTGAGTGTGCCACTTGGAGTTGCGAGTTGGAGCCAAGTTAGTTGGAGAATAGTTGGGTTGTTGGAATTAACTGTTGTTAGAGGATTTAAAATTCTGAAGCCAAGGAAGTGGATTGTAGAAGTAATGTATTGAAGGCCAAGGATTGTTAAGAGGATAGAAAGAGTAATGATATAGAGACATCCTTTCAGATTCGTGTGGGAAAAGACCCCATACTCGTGGAGGTGTTAGAGCTGGCATTATGAGAAGCCAGGAACGAACGAGGAAGAGAGAGAGGTAGTGCAAAATGAATGTTGAACATGGGAGGACGAGGTAGCATGGAGGAGGCGAGTCAAGAATGAGGTCTAGAATTGTAACACCAGAAGATAGGCGAGCTAAGGGGAAGGAACTAGCACCTTTACCACAATAGAGAAGTAAAGGAAAGGAGTGCATGTAAATTCCCTACAGGAGACTTTTACAGACAATTGAAGACAATATTTTAAAGTGTAGGAGTTAAGTTTATTTTGCAAGTTCTTAGCTTTGACAAGGATTTTTTCAAGTCGTACCTGTAGGAGATGTTGCAGAGAAAAAGCGGTGATGCTTGGTGACAAAGAGGTGCAGATATCATCCTCCCTGAGTAGTTTTTGGAAGGTATTTGGAGGAAGTAGAGCCTTACAGGTTGAAGAACTTCATTGACAAAGTCACCAACCTCAATTCGACAAAAGTTGCGAAGCTGACCAAGCATGGAAGTCATAGGTTAAAGATGTAACATGTGAAGATGGATGAATTGAGGTGCACAATGAATGTATTTGTGTAGGTTGTCTAGTCTGGTGAACAAAGAGCCTCAAATATGCCCACTTGGCTCATATTGTACATGGAAGGAGTAATGGTTGGAGAGAAATAATTTGTTGTGGTATACAATTTTTTTTCAATGGCATTACATGCCATTGCATTACTTTTGGATGCCACAACTTATGAAAAGATTCAGTTTCTCGGATTGAATCCTCCATAGACGATACTAGAAGTAGTGCGTACTATGTTTCGTTGAGTACATGCGGTCCCACTGATGAAGATTGGACCAACAAGAAAAGCAATGATGGGTAAGAAGGCAGTGACAAGAAAGAAGTGAAAATTCTGTCATTGGAGTCATCAGAAGAGGTTGAAGGAGATACTGATGCACTATCTGAATAAAGTGCAGATTGTGACAGAGGAAAGGAACGATTACCAAGCGTTGAGGAGTCGGTCAAAGAGGATAAGAGACAAAAGTAGTTGGGGTAGCAGTGGTAGCAAATGGGAGGGCAACAACAACAACCTTGACAACAATAGCAGCAACAATATTAGCCAATATGTCATAGTATCAAAGTGGTTCCACCTTCAGGACCCCCACAAGATGCCATTGTGGTTGGGACAGTCAATAGAAATCTTCAGGGAATCATGGCATGTTAGCAGTATAAGCTGCATTGGATGACTATACGAGGAGGCACTACAGGTGCAATCTTAGGTACTACGAAAGTGGCTTCGACTAAGGTTGCTAAGGGAGGATAACAACCAAAACAATCAGAAGCTATTGCGCAAGGAGTTTGGTATGTAGGAGAAGCAATGTTGTAGCCAGAAAGACAGAACTATGTAGGATCAGGCATAGGCAACACAATGATTGTAGATGTGGATGAGGATGTGTAGATTGTAGTTGATGTGATGGAGGCATCACCACCATTGGAGGAAGCACTTGTGATACATGGAGGAGAGTATGTAGGTGATATCACAATGATGATGAATGTGGATATGCCCAAGAGTAAGTAGTCAACCGCTTGAGGTTGAACTAGACAAAGGTAAAGAGACAACAAATACTATTGAAAAGTGAGTTGATGCTGACAAAGAAAAAGAACCAAAAATTTAGGAAGGAAAAGCCGCCAAGAAGAAAATCAACATGAAAGGTCGAGGTGGAGAAGACATTGAAGAGATGACCACTTAGGATGACATGAATGATGAGGTGGAACATGGTGAAATAAGTGACCATTTTATGATTGAAGTGTCTAATGTGAGGCAATCTCTAGTCCATGGTGAATAGATAATTGAACATGTTGATGCATTTTTTGAGAAGGTAAGTGGATTGTTCGATAGAGTCAAGAGTGGGTTCCAAGTTGGGTGTGTTGGTGATTGGTGACTATGGCAAATGCAGACGGAGGCATAGGAACTTGGTGTTGGCATGCAACATTTAGTCAATGCTAGAAGTAATGGAGCTTCCAAAAGGAACTCCAGCCTTGTATCGACATCCACCTAGAGTATACATTGACGAAGGAGTTATGGACGAATTTCCTAAATTTTTGGGTGTCAAGAAGGTTAAACTGGAGACAGAATTGGTGAAATCGTATGCCAAAATTTCTTGCCACATCTGACACAATTGTTGGCAATAGGCTTGGAGAGGTTTTAGCAGATGTTTAACAACCTAAAGCTAAAGGAGGAAGAGCAAGCCAACGGGTTGCACTTTGTGGAAGCACAACTTTGGTAGGTGCAACAGGAAACCGAAGTAGAACAAAAATGGAGAATATAAGGCAAGTGCAGGAACAACAGAATGAGTTGATTGACGAATTGAAAACAGAGTGTGTAGTGAGAGAAGAAGCCCTTGAAGCGAAGATGTAGGAGATTACTCACCGTGACCACCTGATCGTGTAGCGTGATGAGCAACTTGTCGAAGTTGTAAGGAAGGAAGCTGAAGTGGCAAAAAGAGAGGCTGAGTTGAAGGTTAGGTTGGTTGAATTAAAGTAAAAGTCACATCATTATGGCTTCCAATGGGATCGTTACCAGGCATATGCAAAGAGTTTGAAGGGAGAAGTTGAAGCCTTGAAGATGCAAATTGAGGAGTTGGGTGGAGCACCTGAGCCAATGCCTCGTCCACAACAAAGTCAGAGGCCTTAGGAGCAACAATAGTCATCGATGAGGACGTCGACCAATCTAGAGGGGAGGGTAGATGTATGTGCTAGTTCTAACATGGTGCCATCCCAAGCGCCACCTCGTACATCACGTAGTGTGTCGAAAGTCAAGTACGTGCACATGCAATTTGGAATGTAGTAGTTTTGTAATGTTTTATTATGTGTACGATAAAGTGATTGATAAAATACGTATAATTAGTAAGTCATAAAATGAGATGTAAATGCATGACAAATGTAATATGAGCAAATGATGAGGTGTCAAGTAGGTAGTTAAGGGAGTAACTACCTCCCAAAAGTATAAATAGGACCCCTCATTCATTCAAGAGGGTACATTGTAATATTGTATAAAGGACATACACAGGAAGACTATGGAGGATATATGAGTGCATCGGGAGATATTGTATGCCCAAACATGTATTCTTGCTAATAATAATATTTCCATTCAGCCATTGTTGTGCAGATTGTGTAAGCAATTGATTGTCAATGTTGTAGATAGACTGTTCGAACTATTTCCACTTTATTCTATGTGCAATAGAAATAAATATTGGGATGTTTGGAATGTTGACCCAGGCCATCCCATGCAAAGCCAAGGCCATCTAAACAAAGAAGCAACTGCCTAAACTTTATCCAAGGTCGTCTGAACTACAAACAAGGTCGTCTAACTTACTGGGTTGTGTAGGGCCATCAAGGATAAAGATGAATGTGTATGCAAGCCATCTAGAGTGATATACTAGGTTGTTTGAGTGTTGTTGATTACATGTTGATGAATTGTGTTGTTGATTTAATGGCATTCCTTCTCGGTTCCTTCAATTGCGGAATACCACTACCATGCTACACGCATTGATCGGACAATTGAGTTAAATTGATTGGGCTAGCAGTTCTCAATTTTGAGAGTATCGTCATCAAGATCCTAAATGGTTAAGCAAAATATCTTAAACAAAAATAGAGAGAGGGCTGTAGTTTGTTGGTCTTTGCACAGGCTAGGGCCATACTAAATTTGAGGCTATTTTGTAACTAATACGCCTTTGACGGTGCTCAAGAATAATTAAGGTAGGTCATTGTCTTAGGGCCAGACTTGGGCAATGGCAAGCTCGAAGTATAAGCTCAAGTCAGCAATGGATGTATTTTGTCCTTGACTCGAAGTATAAGCTCAAGGCACTACTTGTCGCCTTGTAAGCTTGGACATGCTTGTACATAGAATTTATTTTATTATATTATTCTCCCTTTTCCTTTTGGTCACCATAGAAATAGGTGTAGCTATGCAAGCAATAAATGGAAGTAGATTTGTGTTTCTTTAAACATGTTAAGAATGATGCTTGTCAAATTCTCTTCTTTGTTCATCTTCCTCGCGTGACATGCACACTCCCTTATGTCCTCATTCTTCCCACAATGTTGTTCTTTGCTTCCCCATGCCATCCTCGTTTGTTCCTAGGGCTTGGTTTTTGGATATCCCACTTATATAGTCACTTATGTGAGAGAAGGTTATTTTATAGTTTCCTCCTTTTCTCCTACGGCTTGTTTTGGGATTTCCCCACTCATATAGTCACCTATGTGAGAGGAGGTTACTTTAGAGTTTCCTATAAGATATGTGTAGGAATTCTCAAAAAAGAGTATACTTGGGAAGGTATCTTCCCTAATGATGGTAATGGCTCTAATTGGTTAGTTCATTTGTCATTCACCTTGGTGGTCATCCATTTCATGCATAAAAACCACTTGCAAGGCACCTTGATAGCAATGGTAGCAGGTCTTGTATTAACCTTGAACACTTTATACCATGCTATGTGAATTCAATTTTTATTTGTCCTATTTTATGACTAATCATGTGCACATTGGTGAGACTCATAATTATTGTAATCCTTGTGTGTGTATCAATGTATATTATTCATCTAGATATCTACATCAAATTAACAATGATTTAAACATTATTGCAAGTCGAATGCAAGAATAATCTTTCTACATCCCCACATGGCTACATCACACATAAACCAAGAGTGTTAATCGAAATGATCTACTTATGAGTGAGTTGTTGACATGTGATTACATAGTTATGACTCCCATGCTGTGAATAGGGGTATTACAAATCCCAATGAGTCTGGTGAGAGTCTACTTCCATGAGCTCCATATTGAAAAGATTCACCGACTCTCTCATAACAATAGCATTTGTCGCCTTTGCTTTCTTGGGGAAGTGGAAGATGAAGAAATTTTTGATGCTCTGTCTAGTATGAGAGCTATGCGAGATACTATTGTCTTCAGAGGGCTCAGATGGTTCGCTTTCCACTTTCTTTTATTACCCTGGTAAGTGGTGTTTGGTTTTTTTCTTTGCAAGGTTGTGACTCTTTTGTGTAAGGCTCTATATAATACGTATTGACATATCAAACTAATCGGTTCTTTCTTCTAACTTGTTTCTGTCCTTAGTGGTGGTAAGCATTGTCATGATTAGAACACATTGCTAGCAACAATTGATAGATTTATTGCAGGATTTTCTTGGTATCCAACATTATTGACCTCACTTTAGATTGTGCAACCTTGTCTTTCCTATGCATCGAGTTTCCTTGTGGCTCTCTTGTGGATGGACTTGTATAACCATGTTCTCATTGTCGGCTTATCAATTGTGAATGCTAGTAGTGCATGCTTGTTACATCAGTTATGAACGATTGTAGCTGCCATTCTCTCTCCTAGCTACTTGGTACAAAGAAGTTCTTTGTTATTTTGATGTTGCCTCTCCTATTTGTTATCTACAATTGTTTTGTTATGAAACTTGAGAGTCAATAACTTAATCATGCTCCACTATCGAGAAAAATTAAATAATCATACACCATGCAAGAGACAACTATAAAAAATACAGTTAAGGTTGAGCAAGACCAATCCATACTCAAGACAGCATGAAGTCACAAGATCTTCCAATATAAGTGTTACTTTTGAAGGGGACAGCCTCCAAGATGATCACATTGCTAGTATTCGACATCTCACAATTCATTGCTTATAAAACAATGATATCTATGTCTATATATAATCTCACCTAATTAAACTCTTCAGCACCTAATTATTACCAATACAATGACCTTAGGTTATGCATAGCCCATGGAAACTACTCCAAAACTCCAATATACAGTCTAATATGATACCCCTATGTAGTTGATACCAAACAAATGGACACTTGTTTCTTCTTTTAACATGTTTCTTCCTTGCAACATGAGAGGAAACCAAATAATATGATCTTCTAAGCATTTTAGAGAGTTGATACCAAGCTTGATCATCTATGCATCCATATGAAATTTACACTAGTGACGGTCTTCTATGTTGTCTCGTCTTCTTTACACCACTTTAATATCCATAGTTTTTGCTCTTCTAGTTCCATGTAATCTCTATTGCGTCTCTTATACCGGGTTTTATCTTAGTTCTTTTCTTTGTTGGGCTTTTCAGCCTGCTAGCTGGCAATCATTATTGTCCTTCTTATAGTCCCTTGGGTCTTATTTTGGCCCACCGATGACATTAATAATATTTCATTTCATTTCATTTCTTCCAGTTCTCAGGATGGGAATAGTTATAGATTTTCTAATGCTCCATGTCATAGTCTCCATGATTGTTGCCTCTAATATTGGTGTTACTGTTGAAATGTTACAACCTTAACCGCTTGATCCTCTTTCTTTGTCTCTTCAACCTTTTATTCCATTAATTTGTTTTCTTTACTTTTGTGCCCTTCTCTAGGTTCTTGCTTGTGATTTTCTTCCAGTTCTCCTTTGGACTCTCTGTCATTCTTTTGCCTGTTCTTCCATTTATTCCTTGGCAAACTTTCTTCCTGCTTCTCCATTGACCCTTCCTGCAACACTGAAAACATGTTATTGGAAATTAATTGAGAAGGCCCAAAGAGATTGTATTGGCAATTAATTAGGAAAAATAGGTAAAATTTTAAAAATGTAAATTTTGAATTTGTGATTTTCTCAATTTTTTTATTTATATCCCCCATTTTCTCAGATTTTGCCTCTGATTTTTTTGTTTCACAAAATAAGAATTATAAAGGCTAAATGAGCCATGATTTCTGCGTTTTTTTTATCGATATTTGCTTTCTTGGTTAGTAATATCTAATGAATCTAACCAAGGATGTCCAAGAACAATATCCAAATCATCAATAGCCATATCATAAAATTTTGAATGAAAAACATATTTGAACATTCTCATCCTTTTTTTCTTTTAAATTTATTTTTAATGAGTTATATGAGATTGAAACAGATCATGACCACATAGTGGTATTACAACAGCTTGGCAATTGTGCATGTATCAACTGGCAAGATTCGAACCTGGATCTTGTTCTTGAAAGTCGTGGAATTTAACTGGTTGAGCTAAGTGTCCTTGATATTCTTTGTTTGATCTTGCAATCTCTTAGACAAGTCACTATTGATGAAATTGTACCCCTTGCTAGGGTTTACAAAGTAATCAACTTAACAAATCTCTTGGACCCTTTTGTTCTTTTGGATCCAAGGATATGGTTCCTTAATTCTTATTACTATCATTTGCTTCCATCTTCTCCACCAACCTCTTTATTTTTTCTTCTTGATTTTGAGTGATGTACTTCTAAATCTTTATTTGTAACCCTTATTTTTAAGATCTTAGGTTTTCATTTGGTCAGGAAGGCTTGTGCAGCTTCTTTTGGTGTGCATTGAGAATTCTTGTTCAAAAAACATGTCCACGACTGAAAAGCTTCCTCTTTCAAATAATAAAAAATATGACATTGGCATATAAAGAGTTACAAAAATATCCAATGAATCTGAGCCACCATTCTCTAGTATCAATATCATCCTCTCCAAGAACGAGGAAAAAGAAAAGGCACTCCCTATGAAAACTTATGTTTAACAAAACTCACAAACCACAGATTTTTTCTTTTCATCACAAATTTAGGGGGAAACAATCCCAGACAAGTAGATCTTATAATATATCCTTTAAAATGCAACAAACTGTGTTTGATTTGCTTACACGGATTGGAAGATATAATTATTTTATCTATTTATCTATCTTGTTTAGAGACCATTGCTGCAGCTATTCTGGACTGCTGACTTCACCTAAAAAAAACCCCAGAGAGAAAAGTGTGGTAGAAGAAAATAGAAGAAGAAGAAAGAAGGAGACCCCCCCCCCCTGTAAAGAAGGGGGGGACCTTCTTCTTCCCCAAAAGAAAACCTTTCTCTTTTTTTTTTTTTTTTTTTTTTTTTTTATTAATAATTTTAAAAGAAAAAAAAAAAAAAAAAAAAAAATAAAGTTGCCCCGCCCCCAAAAAAAACCCCCACAAAAAAAAGAAAAAAAAAAAAAGAAAAAAACACCCCCCTGTGGGGGGATTTTTTAAATATTTTTAAGATATAAGAGAGGGAAATCTCTACAAATGAAATAGGCAATCTTGAAAAGCTAAGGATTGGCTGAAATAAAACATAAATAGAAAAGTGGATGTTGCTTTGGTTAAAGTCTAGGTTGCTAATGACTAACTCCCACCTTTTTCCATATTAAACTGTGAAGTTCCACTCTTCTTTGTCGTTTTATTATAACCAGCAAAATCAGAACCTTCCTAGAGATCGGTACATATATATTTCCAGGTTAAGACTCAATTTTGGCTAAAATGGTTCTTGTTTCAGGTGAGGACATGTGGAAAATCCATGGGTATCACTATAAGTGATATGCTACAAGTGGTCCAGTTGCAATATCAAGTGCACAATCAATCATGTTTCCTTTATCTTTCCAGCGAAGTAATAAAGGTATTTCAAAGACAATTCTGTTATTATTTGTTACATTTGGCCAGTTGCAGCTTCTATTCTAATTTTCTAATAATCATGTTTCAATTGACAGATTTTTGGCGCAGATCCTTCCTGTGGAAATTATCTAGCGGCTCTAATCGCTTCACTGTTTGGTCACACCATAAGCCTTTTAAAGAGCATTCAGGTAGAATTCCTGCATTTGGAACATTGGAATGTTTTGAAGTTTCCTGTTCTTGGAAATCTTGTTTGGATCTTTGAGTTAGCTGTTTGTGATACTCAAGTATTGTTTTATGTATCCTTTTGTTGTTGAGATGTGTTGATATACTTCACCAAGTAAACTTAACAAATTTTTCTTATTCATTGCCAATTCAGGATTTCACATCGAGGCCAGATATTGCTGATGACTGCTTTTTATTAGCATCAAGGTGTATCAGATACTGCCCCCAGTTGTTTGTACCATCAACTATATTCCCTCCCTTACTGGATTGTGCAATGATTGGCATCACCATACAGCACAGGTAGTTTCTTAAAACTATTTACTCAACATCGTCCAGTTATTGACAATGTTATATTACCTCGGGCTACAAGTCTTACAAGAATTCTGATAGGGTCTTTGACTGGAGCTCTTCCTGAATCTAGATTAGAAGAAGTGAGTTCACTAATTTAATTAATTGAGATTATCTTGCGCATTCTTGCATCTCTTTCGAATGGATGACTATTCTTAAGGACTCTATTGCATTTGTATATATTATTACTCCATGGATTTGATAGTCTTATGCAAACAAACATCTCTTGCAGGTCATTATGGTTCTTATGTCAATGACACGTGTATACGGCATGCAAGTTGTCAGCTGGGCACAGGAGGCGATTTCTTTGATACCTCCAACAGCCATAACAGATGGTGAGAGATCAAGCTTTCTGGGGGCTTTGTCTTCTGCAGCCTCTGGTGCAAATTCTCCAGCCCTCATAGGCTCACTTGAAGAGCTATCAGATGTGTGCCGTCGCAACAAGACAGTTCAAGAAATTGTACAGGGAGCATTGCAGCCCCTTTGTTTGACGCTAACAGCAACCTCATGATTGTTTTTGAGTTCCAATGGGATATGTTGATTTTGTAATTTGTATGAGTAGCTTGTATACTGAATTTTTCAAATCATGAGAAGTCAAAAAATGGGGCCTTTGTTGGGGCATTCTTAATTATGTTTGTATTATGCGCATTGATTTTCCTGAACGTGTAAAATATTCAGCACCAGACTTTTAGCATTGAGTCTTTGCAGGCTATGTGAAGTGTCACTTGCAACCTTGATATCATTATTTACGTGTACACTGCATATGTGCTGCATCATGAGGAGCTGAAACAGATTCAAAATGAATCTGAAACAATCCTCTTCCGGTGCAGTAATAAATCGGCTGTTGTAAATTGTTTGAACTTGTAGTTCCATGAAGCAAATTTGTGGCTGTCTTCAAGTAAAATTTGGGTTGAAAATGAGCCTTTCTACAGAGTGGCATGTTACATTTGTTGGCCCTTCCATTGAAATTTCAAAATTTGTATGCATTTGATTCTCAAAATTCATTCTGTTTCTATTTATAATTCTAAATTGCACTGGAGCCCTTTGGTGAAGAATTTGGGTATAGGTCTTAGTGAAGGAATTGGTAGGATGGAGTGTTTAAGGTTCATAAATATATAATCTGTCCAATTAATTAATCATCTCTGGTTGACATTATATTAGTCTGTCCATTAATTATTATCCATATATTTGCTGCTTCAATTTCTGTTGACCATCAGGGCCTAGATGTGGCCTACCTCCCGCTAAAAATCGTGGCATTTGAGGCTTTGTGGACGTTTATATTCTATTTACTCTGGTGCCTTTAGTTGCAGCAAGGATGTGTATGGTTATTTTATTTTATTTAATCTAACTATTGTTTAGTTATTTGATCAGTTGATCTCCCTATCTAACTTTTGAAACAATTTCTTTTTCAAACGATAGTTCTATTAGATAAAAAAAATTATATATACGCATGGGAAATTTTGAGAAATTGAAATATAAAATGGGGATCACATTGCAGTAAATATGAACTATTATTAGTTGAAAAACAGAATTTACTTTTTCACATTTCATATGTAATTATTTTTGTACTTTAATGTCCAAGAATAGTCAAGTGTGGAATCAGTAGCATGGGCAAGGGGCATGGCTAATTTACCTCTTTTAAGGAAGAAATTAGGAAAGACAATTTGAGTGACACAATGCAATTAACTCAAAAAATGAGAAATAGAAAGAGAGCATTGAGGAGGAAATTCCATGTTCACGAGGGTTGGTCAAGGTAGTATCAAACCTATATCAGCTAGTCACTCCTCTTCCAATTTATTAGTGTTGAGTGGGGATTTGTATTAGTATGGAGTCATGCCTTTAGAGTGTGCCCAATTGATCTTTGAATATTAAACATAGTTGTATATGATTCTCTTGCAATAACGTGTTATTCACAATATAACATAAGAGGTAGTATGCATGAATTTTTAGATTTCATACTCTGATAATAAAATAAATGCAAATTCTTCAACTGAAGTTTAACATTTTTTATTTTTTATTTTTTAATTTCATAATAGGACATTTAAAGATGAAATGAAATAGTGACACTAGGCCTTAGGCCTTGATTACTAATACCGGAAATCCATCATTCTTGTGTGTTTTAATGGGAGGCTACCTGACTTTGGACAGAGCCAACCTAAAGGATATCTTGCCATGAAGTGAAGGGACCCTTAGTAATAAGGAAGCGGTTCCTTGACATATTTGGAAGTATAGGGATGGTCTGCCATAAATGTAAATAAAATTGTTGTTCTTTATGAGATTATTCCTAGTTTTTGTTAGTGTTACATGATGAGACCGGAAAATCCAAATACACACTTTTCTATTTGGAGCTTTAGCTTTTTTCCCCTTGTAATTAATAGAAAGGAAAAGATTGTTTTACATCAAAATGCCTCAAACAAGGATAGCCTATTTGGAACTAGTCCACTAAGGACATTACAAATGATACTACTACTACATTGCCCTAATGGAAGATACCTTTGACTCACCATCTATGCACCATACAATATTAGACCATTTTAATTGACTAAAATATGGACTTTATATCTACCTCCCATATCACATATACTTGCAAATAAAAAAAATATCAGCCAACAAGGAACATGTACAAAAAATAAATACATAGACTAAAATTTACCGAGTTCAAAAGATACTTAGATTGAGAGATAACCTTAGACATGATTTGTGGAGGTTGCATGGTTGTTGTCACACACCCTATCATCTCATAAATACAATGGGGCATTTAATACTCCTCTTTAGTTGCTTAAAATGCAACTCTAGAGATAGTGGAATGCTTCCTCTCAACTTCACTACTAAGTTTCAAAGCATTTTCTGCATTTATGTGTGTACCTCTCTAGTGAATGCTTTCTAGGTTCTTATAAACTTTCTCAGCTCACCTTCCATGCTTGTCCATCTTGGCTTAGTCAAGACAACCCCCCATTGAGTTATTGCATGACTTGAATAAATCCTTATCAAGCTAGTTGTCCTTTCTAGAACATGGGCTTCCTGAGTCAACAATTTTCTGCCCCCAATACATCCCTCTATTATTGTCCATTCCTTGGTACTCCTTCGCTGTGGAGAGGAGAGAGTCATGGTTGTGATATGTTGATGGGCTCTCCTCAATAGCTTCCTTCATCACTACCAAAACATCAAGCATTTATTTGTTAGAGGAAGTTGAGTTACCTGCCATAAATTTTGTTGTAGCAACACCAATTGGCCTCATGCATTTATTTTGTACCTTTCTTCTTCAATGCCTTTAGAATTAGGTTCTTCCTTCTTTCATGCAAATCTTCAAAACACTATATGCAAGACAAGACAAATTCACAATTATCAATATGTTGGAGTAATGGAGACAAACAACTACAATCACATACACAAAATAAACATCATATTCAAACATACTTATGTTGATGTAGACATATTAAAAAATATACATGCTTTCTACATCTAATCACATAGGTATATAAATTTTATACATCATCCTTTGGGTAATGATTGATCCTTTGGATGTTCGTATGCATTGTTTCAACTACCTCATCATCTACATGGTTTGTGCATTAAGTACCCATTTACATCATAGGTCTTCATCATGCTCTTCTCTAGTGCCCCATGTCATTTTACCCTCATCATGACCATCATGGTGCTATATGTGTACCACTATGATGTAGTTGTAATCATTGATGTATCTCCATCTTGCATCCTGGGCGTCTTTGCTTCCACACCTTATTGCCTCTCTCTATAGTCTTCAATTGTGTTTGACCATTGTCCGTATAATTATCACTAGGGATTTTCAAGTGGCTTATCTATAACTATTTCAACAAAGTGTTTTCTCATTATTGGTCCCTAACCAACTTATACATAGGTTTTCTTGTGGATAACCCCTAATCACTACTATAATTTCCCTTAACCTATTAACCAAGAGCACACTTGATGGCTTGATAGCCATCAATAGGAATCACCATAATGTAATTTCTCTTCTTTTATCTTCATCTTCTTAAAAAAAGACTTTCTTCTATAAAATCTTCTTGACATATTGTTACCCCATCCCATCTAGACACATTTGTCCCATCTATAATCAACATGTATTTTGTTGGCTATTTCAATTTTGTGTTAACAATATTTGTCACAAAGACTCTTCATTCCACAAGTAAGATAATGACTATAACAATTTTCTTGGAGCACTTGATTCTATGTAATTGTGTATGTCTCATCTATCACATAAGCTTCACCTTTACAAAATTGGTGCCCCTATTGCTTGTTTGACCATTATACCCAAGTCCTTCATTCTTTGGCCTTGTGTTTGGTTCTATAGGTTTCCCTATTCCTTTCCCATTCCTTCCTAAATGCCTTTATACCCTATTCTTTTTATTATTTGTGAACCTATACATTTGGTGTACTTTTCAAAGCATGCAATGTCTTCATCATCACTACAAACATAAAAAACAAGGCCTTTATCATGGGTAATACAATGATGACTATCAACAAGATGACTAACTATTAATATGGTCATCTTCTTGACTACCTTGAACATCATTATTATATTTTACAACATTATTGAGCTTAACAGTATTGTAATGGAAACCAACATCATCGTCACTCTACACGTCACCACTATCACAAGTAGAATCCGCTTTTTGGATGAGGTCACTTGTGTCACAAGAACAATCATCAATTAGAACTTACCTTTTAACCACGCATCATGTTGCTCCAATTTTTTGTTTTCCTCCTTAAGCATGACAAGTTTGGATATCATAATACAAAGCTATCTTCATCAACATTAGCATCTTTTAGAAACATCTTCAACTTTTATTGCAAATCTAAAAGTACTTATCTTCATTACCCTCTTTGAAATGAAACCCTTAATTTGATGCTTCATCCTTTTATAGTTTGGTTTTGCTTTCTTTTCACTTTTCCATGTTTATTAATTGAACTTTTTACTTTAACTTCTCTCTTCTTCTTTTTGAATTCTTTTGCTTTCCTGCAAAAGCTTTTCCCTCTTAACAAAATGAACTTAGGGGTGTTAGATACCATTGATTTGCACCCCTTTACACAAAATACTACATCACCAAGATAGGCTTCATATACTAATAATAAACATCCATGACTTATGAATCATTTCATGATTCTTTTTCTTAAAACATGTTTACCGAGAAGACTAAATGATATTAGTTTTTCTCAATAAAAACCACACTATCTTTTTTAATTGTCTTGACAATTCTATATGCATTAGCACTTTTATGTGACTTTCACACTTGACTTTCATAACCTTAGGACTTCTTCATGACTTTTAATAGGACTATACCTTTACATACCTATCATTTTTTTATTTTTTAATAGGCCTCCAAATACTTTGGACTATTTTGGTTTTCATAAAGGGTACCATGCTTTCTCACTTTTTTATAAAACCACATAAGTTGACACATAATAATCAAATTTTTCTACATCATAACAATAGTATAATTTTATATAGAAGATATGAGTTAGGAGTGAGTGCAATAGCGAGTGCGAACGCAAGTCGGGAGGGAGTGTAACCAGAAGCAAGTGTGAGCCAGGAGGGAGTGCAACAATGAGTGTGAGAACGAGAGTGAGTGTAGCCAAAAGCGAGTGTGAGCATGAGTTGAGAGTGAGGAGGAAGTGTGAGTAGGAAGTAAAAAGCAAAGTGTGATCCAGTTGAAGAAAATCCAGTGCGAGCCATGAGGAAGTGTGATCTAAGATGAAGTGCAAGCTAAGATTTAGTCATGGCAGCAGAGCAGCGGGTTCATCCAAAGTGCATCAATGCTTCAACCCTTACCACGAATGCATGGAACATTATTTCTAAAAAAATGTTGAAGTGAAGGAATGTTGGGAAAAAGAAGAGACAAGGGCTATTGTGAGCTAAGAGGGAGTGCAAGCTGGGAGAGTGCAAGGTAAGAGGGAGTGCAATCCGAGAGGGAAGGTGAGCCAAGAGGGAGTGCAAACCAAGAGCAAGCCCCATTAGCTAGTATGGAAGGAAAGTCATATTTGAAAGCCCTAATGGGAAGTCAGGATGCCCTAGTTGGAAGTATGGAGGCCCAAGTTGGAGATAAGCAAAAGAGTGAATACATGGAAAATTCGATTCAGGAGGTAGATGTTACACTAGAAGTGAGTATTAAGGATGAGATGATTGAGCATGATATAATGGTTCTTAAAAGTAAAGGGTTAATATGTAAATTTCATAGATCATGGTCAGGGTTTTTGGAGATTCAAAATTGGATCGAGTGGAAGTGGGGATTAAATTCAAATTACTCTGTGACTTTTCTTCCTAAAGGTTTTTTTCTCATCATCTTTTCTAGTTCAAAAATTAGGGATAAAATAATGGTTGGTGGCCCATGGTTTAGGGGAAGAGATGCACTTTATTTGAGACCATGGAATGAAAAATTTTCTATTGAGACAAAAACTATTAAGAAGCTTCCAGTATGGGTTAGGTTTTTTGGACTTCCATATCAGCTTATAAGGATGTTCTAAAGAATATTAGAAATACCCTAGGGAAATTCATCAAGGAAGGACTAACTACTAAGGAGCAAAAGCATGCTATATGTACTCGAATATGTGTTGCTATGGATATTTCAAAACCTTTGCCACAATCCATTAAGATAAAATCTGAATCAAGAGAATGGGATCAACAAGTAGATTAAAAATATCGCATTTCGTTGCCACGATTGTTATGAGATTGGACACATGGCAAGAGTTTGCAAAGTGAAAACTATGAAGAAAGAGAAAAAATTCTAGCCATGAGATAAACTTCAAGACGAAGCAAGGAAATCATATAGTAATAGAAGCTAGGTCAGATCAAGGATATTCCATTATGAAAGAAGAGGTAAAGAAAGCCTATTTACGGTATCATTTGACAAGTTCAGAAGGAATTAAAGGTGCAAAAGAAGATGTGAAGAGAAATCCTAAAACAAAGACAAAAAAAGATGTCAAGTTTATTCCAGGTAAATCATCTTAATTTTTCTCAAGTAGTATTAGAATCCTCTCCAAGTAATAAGAGTGAAAGGGATGAAGATGTTGTCCCTTGCACTTCAAGGTTTCAAGAACATCATAATAAAGAAATAAGGATGGAGGGAACCCATAACAATTTAGATTTTTTAGAGTAGAATAAGAAGGTAATTGCTATAGAAGAGCATCCTTGCACTTTAGGGTTTCTAGGGCAACATAAAGAAGATTGTGCTTTTGAGGTTATTCCTTGCACTTCAGATCCTTCAAAACAAGGTAAACCTAAAGATGATAAGTCTTACTATGAGCAGTATGAGAAGATTGAAGAGATTGATGAAGACGAAAGGTATTGTTGGGAATGAAAAAAAGAGGAAGACCCAAGAAGCAAAAACAAAGAGAAAAAGAAACCCAAAGGGATATTGATATGGGAAAACAAAAGCAAATATCACAAGTGCTAACAAGAAGTGGGGCTAAACCCACAAATAAAATAAAAAATAACAATGAAAATAATATCTTGGAATATTAGGGGAATGGATAAAAACCCTAAAAAAAGGTATTAAGAAATTGTGAGGTTGTTATAGACAAGATATTTATAGATATAGAAGTTGGGCAACAAATATTTTAGCCATTAGAGGTGTTGAATTTCATCTTGGCAAAATTTAAATTTTAGAAGGCATCTGATATAAAAGGAGTTGATTGTGGAAACTTAGCAGTTTGAGGAAGATGGAGATTGATAGAAAGGCAAATGAAGAATATCTTTGATCGAAAGGTAAAGTTGGATATGCTTTAATTAACTTGTTAGAAATGTAATGAGAGCAATGTAATGTTTTGTTTTTGTAATGGGAGTGGCCCTAAATAGAAGGCACACATAGCTTATTAAAAAAACAATAGTATAACTTTATGTATATGACATGCACACTTCTTTTAGAATAGAATAGAAATATTTTACTATCCATGAAGCAACAAATGGCCTATGGGATAGGAACTATACAAAAATCATAGTTGCTAACCCCAAAATATGATTTAATCATTTTTCTTTCTACTCTGATCTTTTGCTAATGATTTTAATGATGAATTCTCCTACTTTCTCTAGTTTATCCTCTTCAAACAATTCTTGCAATGTATCCACTACTAGAGTATCAACATAAGTAGCTCGAATATCATACATGCCTCACATTCAAAAATAAAATGCTTGTCTATCTCGTTTTCCCTTGATATATAAAGGTTACATTTTCTCTTCTTCCATTCCTATTTTGGTCTCTTCCATCTACTTGTTTCAAATCTAAGTTGGTGTGAGTTGGTCCTCACTTGGACCATGAGCATCTTTGCTCTCCTATTGATGTTTGCTTCAAAATAGGCCTTTGGGTGATGATTGTATGTATGATTAAATTCAACAAGATAATGTTTTATCTTTTTTCTTAACTTATTTTCCCATGTAGCTACTCTAAATTTTTCTTAATAAATGCCTATATCTTAATTATTGTTTGGGCACCAATTTAAGTTGATATTCCATTTTTTCATCAATTTGTTTTATTTCATTTTTTTCTTTTTTCAAGATCTTCTATTACAACTTTAGGCTATTTGTTTGTTCCATCTCTTCAATTTTTTTAAGATATCCTAGAAGATAAATCATAATAGTTGCCTCTATAGGGAAGGTACTTATTTATGCTAGAAGAACCTCATATGGAACTGACTCTCTTATTTTGAATTTACTTGTAATCAAACATTTTTGAATCCTCTCTATTTGCCTCCATTTTGATTCCAATATGTTGCTAGCCACACTTCACGCCCATACAAGATCACTGGTACCCTTAGTAGCCCAAATAAAGCTCGTATAGTCTTCTAGTCTAGTAACTTACCCTCTTTGCTTTTACTTTATAATGCAAAAAGTGCTCTCCATCCTCCCTATGTTCTCTTCATTCTACATGTTTTCCAACTGAGCTTATTATTTAAGTCTATTCTAACTGTATTTTATTACTTTTAGAAAACCTCCTTTAGAATACAAATTTAACTAATCCTTTTTCTTTTGATTGGAGAAGATCACGACCTTGGTTTTGTTGGTACTTACTTGCATGCCTACCTTCTTGAAAAAGTGCTCTAAGGCCTTTACATGCTCTCTCAAACCTTATGTCGACCTTGTAGTTAGAATGGAATCATCTACATATGAAAGAAGCCTTACCACATATTTTCGCAAATGAACACCATCCCCTCCTCTCAGATTTAACCATTATTCGAATTTGTCAATATATAAATCAAATAAGGTAGGGAATAATGGGCATCCTTGTTTAACCCCTATGTCACTTCTAAAACATTCTGAAAGGCCTTATGTTTTGATTTTAGCTCAATCCTCATAGAGTCTATGAACTATTGGTTTTTACTTTTTTGGTATGCCTAAGTCTTGTATTCTACTCCATGGTTTACTTCTAAGCATTGTGTCAAAATATTTTTTGAAGTCCACCAAACAATAACAGGCTTCTCCTTTTTTATTCCATATTTTTTGAATGATATGTCTCAAAGTAATGTTGTGGTCTATTGTCGAGTGTTTTTCTCTGAAACATGCTTGTATTTTTTCCCTCTTTCATTTTTCTTCTAACCACTTGGTGATTCTACTCTTAACCATGCTTCCAAACAACTTTGCAAAGAGGGAATTGACCATAATGGTTTGTCAATTTAAGGAATTGTCTCGCTTCACTCTTGAAGAGAGGTATTATTAGACTTGTTATCCAATCCTTTGGAAAGTCATGTTGGATGATGTTGTTGAATATCCTCTTGATGTATGGTGCTAAGACCTCTTCTCCCCATTTTAAGTACTCTCCTTATTTCCACCCATATTACAAGTCTTACATATTCCTAGTTTTTTAGTACTTTCCTTGATGTCTCTTAAGGTAAATAAATGATTTGTTGGTGACTACAAGAGGGCCCTCTTCTTCTCACTCTTGTTCATAGAATTATTTTGCATATTCCAACCATTGTATTTTTGTAATGTTATTTTTTGTTTGTCTTTTCTAGAATAACTTTGGGTTATTCTTCCCCAAAAAGATTAGTTGTTCTCGTCTTGCACTCACATTGTCCTTTGTTTGCTTTTACTACTCATTTGTACAAACTTTTATCTTCCTCTTCTTTATGTTGTTCCTTTAGAGTTCTTCTTAGCACTTTATATTCTTCATCATATCGTGCATTTGCTTGAAAGCTTCTTTTATTCTTTTTCCTAACTTTAGACCTTTTATAGCCTTTTATAGTCTTTTAATGCTTTTAGAATTATATTTGTTAGCTCATGGATCTTCTTTTTGTTCTCTTGCTTCTTTTTCCTCCCTTTGTAAAAGTTGTTTTACTATTTACTTGTAAATTAAATGATTCTCTTGGGTTACAAGGACCTTTCCATCTATTGATGATTGTTGATTGGGATGCATTTTTTTAATTTGCTAATTTCTTTTCTACATGACAATTTGATAGACATTGGAGTATGATCTGATTTAATTCTACTAGGGAGTCTTGAATCTCTACTTCCATTATCTTCTTTATCAAACTTTGTGAGCAAATATTATAGACAACAACGCTTCCCCTATTGTAAGTTTTGCATGTATACTTTCCAAATTTCTTCCTCCTATTGCAAGTTTTGCATGTATACTTTCCAAATTTCTTTCCCCTATTGTAAGTTTTGCATGTATACTTTTCAAATTTCTTCCACTTACTCATACCAATGCAGATAATTAGTCCATGTATGTCACATAGGGTCAATAGTTCTTCACCAAATAAGAAATGATCCTTTTGTCCTTTGAAAATCTTATCCACTACTAGTTTTTTTTTTGCTAGCCATAATGGATTGCTATCTAGATCCTCATTGTTGCATAACATGTTGGTTTGCTTGCTTGCTATCCTTGCATTAAAATCCCTTATTAGAATTATTCCTTTGAGTTTGGGCTAAGATGAAATTTTCTTTAAATCTGCATATGGATCATCATAGTCCATCCCACATTTCTTTTTTTATAGGCTTAGATGTCTATGGAGCAAAATAACAAGTTGTGTTTCTAATAGTTCTTTTATTTTCCATTATTTTAATCTAAATGTATTGTTTATTTGGGTCTTATTTCCCCAACTAAATATTATTGTCCTAGATTTCCTTTATCAAATCCATTATTCCTCCATATCCCTTAACCATTTCTTATTATTTTATTCCATATTACAATCTTCCTATAACCTTTAAATGTTTATCTTATTTATGAGTTTTTATGAAATAAATTATCTCTTCTTTCTATGATGGGCCTAACCCAAAGCCCTTTCCTCTAAAAATAACATCGACAACTCTATTATCCTAAATTTAACTACTCCTAAAGGTGAATATATGAACTATATAAACATAACTCTCTTCTTTACACCTTTACTACAATGTACTCATCCAAAGGCTTTACATCCTTTCATATTTGATCATATATTTTACAATTTTTGTACACCACACAAGGTTCACCACTTATATTGTTAAGTTTGACTACCATTTTGAACATGAAATCATGAATGATTCAAATGCTAATATAAAGACATGATCTTAGACTCCTTGAGTAGGAAAAGTTTTCTTTGTCAATTCCTACATGACAAATGCTAGAATACCTTGCAACTTTCGAAGTGAATTTTAAATAATTTTTTGCCTACATATTTTGTGCATGTCATTTAAGACACTCAATATAGATTCTTCCACTTTATCTTATGGACTTTGCTTTCTTCCACATGTTATGCACTAAAATCACACTACATACATTCATCACCAACATTATGACATGAGGTTGGGCTCTCATTACATATTAGTAGTTGGCCTTATATTCTTAGCTCTCATCTTACATACAAGGAACATTTATTTGAAACATCACAAGTTTCCATATAAAAAGATTTTATGGCATTGCAAGGCAAGATAAAAAATAACATCTATTTTGTTAAATAACAATAACAGTTGAAACAGAGAAATGAAAGACAAACATACAACTAAAAAAATGATTAAACACTAACAGGGATGCTCAACTTTATATTCTTATGTGTTCTGTTATACAATTGGGTTGTTTACAATGCATGGTTGTTACAATAATCACTCAACCAATGACTGATACAACACAATGCCCAAACCTGGGCTCTCAACCTGTTACACAATAGAGTAGTTGCCTTCTCTCTACATTACCATAGACTCAATGAAACTACAACTGACAGAGGTTTTCTACCCCATTTCTTACAACAACATAACACTACAAAGTAAAGCAACAAACAATTTCTTCCCTCCTATTATGAACAGTATCTCAATACAAAGAAATCAAGGAAAATGTTGTCTTCTCCAACATAGCCTGGAACTGGGCTTAGTGGGCTTTGACCTCTGCCACTATAGACCAAAAAAGTGAGCTTTGACCTCTGCCATTGCAGACCAAAAAAGTGGGCTTTAACCTCTGCCACTGCAGCCTTGCATAGGCCACCAATTGGATGGAGTAGTGGCCACTGACCGAACAATCTGTTGAGCAAAGGTGCAGCAACAGTATTGTCATTGTTGTCAACATAGTCAGACAGATCGGTTGATGCAGTGAACAGGAGTTAAGAGGTTCTTCAGAGAATGTACAGTGCAGTAAAATGCTTATGAGGATGTTTCTGATGTTTGGGTGAAGTTGTTACAGGCTGTCCAAGAAGACCGAAGTGACCCATATGCAAAAGAGAAGCAAAAAAGCAAAGGGAAAAAAATGTCACGATATCGCGACATGTTGCATTTTCGCAGCCAGCAGAGAAGAGAAAATGCAAGGAGAGGGTGAAGTTGTTACAGGCTATCCAAGAAGACCAAAGTGACCCATATGCAAAAGAGAAGCGAAAAAGCAAAGGGAAAAAAATGTCACGATATCGCGACATGTTGCATTTTCACGGCCAGTAGAGAAGAGAAAATGCAAGGATAAAAAGTGTCACGATATCGAGACATGTTGCATTTTCATGGCCAGAAGAGAAGAGAAAATGCAAGGAGAAAAAGTGTCGCGATATCGCAATATGTTGCATTTTCGTGGCCAGAAGAGAAGAGAAAATGCAAGGAGAAAAACTGTCGCGATTTCACGACATGTAGCATTTTTGCGGTCCAAAGCGAAGAGAGAAAGCAAGAAAGAAAAACTGTCACGATTTTGTGACATGTTCGAAGAAAAAGCGCAAGCAAGCAAAACTGTCGCGATTTCACGACATGTTCGGAGAAAAAGTGCAAGCAAGCAAAACTGTCATGATTTCATGACATGTTCGGAGAGAAAGCGCAAGCAAGCAAAACTGTCACGATTTCGTGACATGTTCGGAGAGAAAGCGCAAGCAAGCAAAACTGTCATGATTTTGCGACATGTTCGAAGAGAAAGCGCAAGCAAGCAAAACTGTCACGATTTTGTGACATGTTGGAAGAGAGAAAGGCAAGTAGAAAAAGTGTCGCGATTTCGCGACATATTGCAAGAGAGAGAGTCCGAAAGAAAAAGTGTCACAATTTTGTGACATATTGCAGGAGAGAGAGTCCGAAAGAAAAAGTGTCATGATTTCGCGACATATTGCAGGAGAGAGAGTCCAAAAGAAAAAGTGTCACGATTTCGTGACATATTGCAGGAGAGAGAGTCCGAAAGAAAAAGTGTCACGATTTCGTGACATATTGCAAGAGAGAGAGTCCAAAAGAAAAAGTGTCGTGATTTCATGACATATTGCAAGAGAGAGAGTCCGAAAGAAAAAGTGTCACGATTTTGCGACATATTGCAAGAGAGATTGTACGGAAGAAAAAGTGTCACGATTTCGTGACATATTGCAAGAGAGAGATTTCGAGAGAAAAAGTGTTGCGATATCGTGACATGTCGCATTTTCGTGACCCGAAGGTAAGAGAAAGAGCAAAGGAGAGAAAGTGTCACGATTTCGCGACATGTCACATTTTCGTGACCCGAAGGCAAGAGAAAGAGCAAAGGAGAGAAAGTGTCACGATATCGTGACATGTCGCATTTTCGCGACTAAAGGAGGAGAGAGAAAGTAAGAAGGCAGAAGTGTCACGATATCGCGACAAAAGTAAAGAGGAAGAGTACGAAGGCGAAAGTGTCACGATATCACGACATGTTGTGTTTTCGTGGGTACAAGAAAATAAAAGAAGCAAGGAGGCGAAAGTGTCGCGATATCGCGACATGTTGTGTTTTCGCGGGTTCAAACCAAGTAAAGTAGCAAGGAGGCGAAAGTGTCGCGATATCACGACATGTTGTGTTTTTGTGGGTTCAAACCAAGTAAAGTAGCAAGGAGGCGAAAGTGTCATGATATCGTGACATGTTATGTTTTCGCGAGCTAAGAAGAGAACCCAGCGAAATAAGATATGTGACAGTTAACTGAAGTTCTATGGTAGTTACAGGGGCCGTTGTAGAAGAAAAACATGCAACTAAAATAAGAAGAGTTAACTAAAGTCAGTACATCAGTTACAGGTGCAGTTACAGAGAAAAATCATGCAGCTAAAATAAGAACAATTAACTGAAGTCATTACGACAGTTGCAGGTGCAGTTATAGAGAAAAATCATGCAGCTAAAATAAGAACAATGAACTGAAGTTAGAATGACAGTTACAGGGCCAGTTACGGAGTGTAATCATCGAGCGGCAGTTAAACTGAAATTCATCAGTCGAAGACCAAACAAGAGTCGTAACTATTAATAGGATGCATGAGAGAATACTGTGAGATGAAGGAGTCACATATATAAGTTTCTATTAATAAGCTGCATGTGAAAATATGGAAGTTAAAAATAGAATCAGAACTTTGGTATAAAAGGAGGTCTGCATGGAGAATTAATTACTACTGAAACTATGGGAAAGTGCTGCAAAAAGAGGGTTGGAAGAGTGCCGTAAGAGAGCATTTTAGCAGAGTTGTGAGAGTCGTAAGAGTGCAGTAAGAAGCACAGCAAGAGGGATGTAAGAGGGCCAAAAAGGTGCAGTAAGCAGAGCCTTAAGTATGTGTGGTGTTTAGCTGAATAGCAAGAGAGGTTGGGTTAGCAATAGACCAGTCAGGGTCTTGTATAAGCGGAGGCATTTTTATGTCAATCTTATAGTTTCAAAATTACAGTCCAAGTTGGTGCTTGGAATTAGGGGTTGGTGCTCCTTTCTATTGGTGCAGATAAATTAGGGTTGGTGCTCCTTTCTGTTGGTGCAGATAAATTAGGGGTTGGTGCTCCTTTCTATTGGTGCAGATAAATTAGGGGTTGGTGCTCCTTCCAGTGGGTGCTGGTAAATTGATTGTAAAATTGGTATTTTGCAAAGGTTGGATTTGGATGGGAGTCCAAATAGTCAATTTTTGAGGAGTAGCCAAAACTGGTGAACCTCGGTACATCTTGTGTTGTGTGATGCTCTCTTGTTATATTTGTTTTATGTGGTTTTAATTTTTCATTATTTTGGCTTTAAGAGGTGAATTTTTTAAGTTTTAAAGAGCCACCCTGATTCACCCCCCCTCTCAGTGTCATTGTGAGACTAACAATTGATATCAGAGCCAGCTTTCCTTATCAAGCTTAACCAGCTAGGGTGATCTTGGATTAGTACGCAATGGCAGGTGGTGAAGGCTTCTCATCAAACAAAGCACCATTGTTGGACGAAACTAATTACACATTTTGAAAACTCAGGATGCAGACATATCTTTGTGCTTTGGGATACGACATTTGGGATTCAATAGATAGTGGATACACAATACCCACCACTCCTCCAACCGATGTTGTCGGTAAGAAATTGTTTGAGAATAACTCTAAAGCAAAGAATGCTATCATGTGCGGTTTAGTGGACAACGAACTGATAAAGATTGTGAGTTGTAAAATGGCAAAAGACATGTGGAACAAACTAAGGAGCATTCATGAAGGAGACGGCAAGATCAAGGAAGCCAAGTTACAAACGCATCGAGCTCAGTTCGAAGCATTAAATATGAATGACGATGAGAACATAGAGGCATACATGCTGAGAGTTAATGGAATCATTAATGCGATTAGAGGACTCGACGAGGAAATGGAAGATGCTATTGTCATGAAAAAGGTACTAAGATCTCTTCCCCAAATATTTGATTCTAAAGTTTCAACAATAGAAGAAGCTAAAGATCTAAATACTTTCAGTATGGATGAGATGCATGGTTATTTGACTGCATATGAGATGAGAATAGGAAAAACTAAACCCACAGACAAAGAAGATGCTTTTAAAGCACATAAAAATATAAAAGCAAAAAAAGAATCCAAGAAAGAAGTGACTGGAATAACAAAACAAATTTCAGAAAAGGTAACTTCAAGAAGAACAATTTCATCTCCAAGAATGTCAGTTCATCAGAAGACAGCTGCAGTGAGGATTCTGAAGAGGAAACAGGTGAAGTTCTTTATATGGCACTCAAAGAAGAAAAAATAGAAAAAGAACAAGTATGTGATGAAAACCTAGAGGTTGAAGTAGATCTAGAAGGTGAGTTGATCACTGCACTTGAAGAGTTGGGTTTAGAAAGGAAAAAGAACAAAATACTGTCCAAGAAGTTGGAAGAATATGGGGATAATATTGAAGATCTCTTCTTACAAACTCATAAAGCCAAGAAAATAGAAGAAGCCTTGAAGTCACAGATCAATGAGAAAGAGATTGTTTGCTGCAAACAAGAAGAGGAGATTGTGTTATTGAGGAAACAACTAGAAGAGGCCAATACAAATATCAAATTTGAGAAGAGCACAGAGCTGCTAGATAAAATGATAAGGCAACAAAGAAGCCCCATGTGTAAGCTTAGTCTTGGATTTGAAGTTGAACAACCTTCATCTTCTAAACCTATAGAGAAGAAGAAATCCACTGTTGAAGGATCAAAGCAAGAAAAGCTTGAAGTCGAATCCTCAAAAGGAAGAAAATCTCAAAGGAGATCTACAGCAAAGCAACCACAACAAAAGAGGTTCTATCACTCTCACTTCATTCATAATAATGCTTTTAATGGCAATTGTTTTAGATGCAACCATTATGGTCACAAGGCAATTTATTATGGATTGAATAATAGATCAAAGAGTTATGCTGATAGAAATACATTTGTTATTCCGATTGAACACCATGTGCAATGTTTTAAATGTAATGGTCATGGGCACATAGCAAGGTCTTGTCCAAGAACTTTTGTATCTAATCTAAGGCAAGACAATAGATTTCATCAAATGTAAAGAATGCAACACAGACAGGGAAGAAATCATGTGCATCAAAGAAAGGAAAATAATCATCCATCAAGGATGTACAAGAGACAACCACCCAAGAGAAATGTTCAAGTTCACGAAAAGGTTCAAAATAGGGACGCAGTTGAAAACCTTCAGCCTAAGTTCAAGAAAATTTGGAGAAAGAAAGAAGAGAGAAAATCGTGTCTCCTTGGACTAAAGGAGATTACTCCTCTATTGCACTAAGCAGCTCCAGGGAGCACATCCTCAGGGGGAGCAATGTTAAATTTTCATTTTAATGCTCCTATGTATTTGTGTGGTTATCTGAGGATGAAAAGAAAGTAGTCGGGGAGTTGTCGTATAGTTGTCAAAATGTGTTTCAGTTCATGTAGATGTGTGTGGAGAGAGTATCAAACTGATGTGCTTCAGCAGAACAACATGGTGAATAGCTAGGCTTACGATGCAAAGAGCTGATAGGCGTTATCTGAGATAGAACATGCAGCATAGGTCATCGTGTCAGGAAAGCATAAGCTGGCATGTGCTAGTTTTGAAGCCTGTAACATTCCCAATCTGTAGATAAAATAGAATCCGTGTTGTGAGTATGTCTCAATTCATCTACCAATATCGAGGGAGGACTATGGTAAAGCTCTTCATGATCATTATGAAAATTACTGCCAACATGTAGGCGGGAAGGTGTGAGTTTCTTAACCAAAAATACAACACATCGTTTGGTATAAGACAGCATTATGGTGGTTGATTTCTGAAATATCATTGGAGGGAAAATAAGTATTTGTGGTTTCCTTTTTGAAAGTGGTTGGTTGAATGCATCAAGGTTTTCTGAATTGAGAGTTGTGTTTAAACCTTATGTTATAAGCATAGTGGTTGAAGCCCATTGGTTGTGAAAGAACTTGAGTTAGAAAAGAACATGAGTATCATTGTTATGTGATATTTGTGGTTGAGCATTGTTGGAAATATTCAAGTTATGTGTGAAGTGTTTTTTAAAGTTCTATGAAATAAATTATTCCATCACTCATTGTTGAGTTCATTTTGAGTACTACTTGAGCATGATTGATTGAGCCATTGAGAAGGCCTTTGGGAAATATTTGAGGACAGTGTTGGGACAGATTTCTAGAGAAGATTTGGGCAAGTTCTTGGTGATATTGCTAGAGAAGATTTGGGCAAGTTCTTGGTGAGCTTGCTAGACCAGATTTGGGCTAGTTCTTGGTGAGCTTGCTAGAGCAGATTCTGTGTGAGCCTATTGAGCAGGTTCTTAGTGAGCCTATTGACAGAGTACAGAGGACAGAGTCTCAATGGATAGAGATCCAGCAGCCAACACAGTTGAAGATAGATCTGAGTGAGGATTCTTCAAGTGGAGAGAGGTCCACTAGTTAGTGCAGTAGAGAGATAGATTCTTCTATAATATAACGATTGGAGAGAGGTCCACCAGTCAGTAGCAGATACCTTCACAATTTGTTTATCTTTTTGCTCATGTTTGTAATTTTTGCTAACTGTAATAATTTGTGCCTGAGAATGTTGTGCATGGACTCAAGGGGAGTCTGCAGCAGCCCTTTGGTATTATTGTCAAAGGGGGAGAAGAATTACAAGAAATTGCACGTGTTGCCAACAATTCCAAAGGGGGAGATTGTTGAGCAAAGGTGCAGCAACAGTATTGTCATTGTTGTCAACACAGTCAGACAGATCGGTTGATGCAATGGACAGGAGTTAAGAGGTTCTTCAGAGAATGTACAGTGCAGTAAAATGCTTATGAGGATGTTTCTGATGTTTGGGTGAAGTTGTTACAGGCTGTCCAAGAAGACCGAAGTGACCCATATGCAAAAGAGAAGCGAAAAATAAAAGGGAAAAAAGTGTCGCGATATCACGACTGCATTTTTGTAGCCAGCAGAGAAGATAAAATGCAAGGAGAAAAAGTGTCGCGACATCGCGACATGTTGCATTTTCATGGCCAGAAGAGAAGAGAAAATGCAAGGAGAAAAAGTGTCGCGATATCGCGACATGTTGCATTTTCACGGCCAGAAGAGAAGAGAAAATGCAAGGAGAAAAACTATCACGATTTCACGACATGTAGCATTTTCGCGGTCCAAAGCGAAGAGAGAAAGCAAGAAAGAAAAACTGTCGCGATTTCGTGACATGTTCGGAGAAAAAGCGCAAGCAAGCAAAACTGTCATGATTTCGTGACATGTTCGGAGAAAAAGCGCAAGCAAGCAAAACTGTCACGATTTCACGACATGTTCGGAGAGAAAGCGAAAGCAAGAAAAACTATTACGATTTCGTGACATGTTCGGAGAGAAAATGCAAGCAAGCAAAACTATCACGATTTTGTGACATGTTCGGAGAGAAAGCGCAAGCAAGCAAAACTGTCACGATTTCACGACATGTTCGGAGAGAAAGTGCAAGCAAGCAAAACTGTCACGATTTCGCGACATGTTGGAAGAGAGAAAGGCAAGTAGAAAAAGTGTCATGATTTCGTGACATATTGCAAGAGAGAGAGTCCGAAAGAAAAAGTGTTGCAATTTCACGACATATTGTAGGAGAGAGAGTCCAAAAGAAAAAGTGTCACGATTTCACGACATATTGCAGGAGAGAGAGTCCGAAAGAAAAAGTGTCACGATTTCGCGACATATTGCAGGAGAGAGAGTCCAAAAGAAAAAGTGTCACGATTTCGCGACATATTGCAGGAGAGAGAGTCCGAAAGAAAAAGTGTCGTGATTTCGTGACATATTGCAAGAGAGAGAGTCCGAAAGAAAAAGTGTCGCGATTTCGCGACATATTGCAAGAGAGATTGTACGGAAGAAAAAGTGTCGTGATTTCGCGACATATTGCAAGAGAGAGAGTCCGGGAGAAAAAGTGTCACGATATCACGACATGTCACGTTTTCGTGACCCAAAGGCAAGAGAAAGAGCAAAGGAGAGAAAGTGTCACGATATTGCAACATGTCACGTTTTCATGACCCGAAGGCAAGAGAAAGAGCAAAGGAGAGAAAGTGTCACGATATCACGAAATGTCGCATTTTCGCGACTAAAGGAGGAGAGAGAAAGTAAGAAGGCAGAAGTGTCGCGATATCGCGACAAAAGTAAAGAGGAAGAGTACGAAGGCGAAAGTGTCGCGATATCGTGACATGTTGTGTTTTTGTGAGTACAAGCAAACAAAAGAAGCAAGGAGGCGAAAGTGTCGCGATATCGCGACATGTGTTTTCACGGGTTCAAACCAAGTAAAGTAGCAAGGAGGTGAAAGTGTCACGATATCATGACATGTTGTGTTTTCACGGGTTCAAACCAAGTAAAGTAGCAAGGAGGCGAAAGTGTCACGATATCGTGACATGTTATGTTTTCACGAGCTAAGAAGAGAACCCAACCGAAATAAGATATGTGACAGTTAACTGAAGTTCTATGGCAGTTACAGGGGCCATTGCAAAAGAAAAACATGCAGCTAAAATAAGAAGAGTTAACTGAAGTCAGTACGTCAGTTACAGGTGTAGTTACAGAGAAAAATCATGCAGCTAAAATAAGAATAGTTAACTGAAGTCATTACGACAGTTGCAGGTGCAGTTACAGAGAAAAATCATGCAACTAAAATAAGAATAGTGAACTGAAGTCAAAATGACAGTTACAGGGCCAGTTACGGAGTGTAATCATCGAGCGACAGTTAAACTGAAAGTCATCAGTCGAAGACCAAACAAGAGTCGTAACTATTAATAGGATGCATGAGAGAATACTGTGAGATGAAGGAGTTACATATAGAAGTTTCTATTAATAAGTTGCATGTGAAAAGATGGAAGTTAAAAATAGAATCAGAACTTTGGTATAAAAGGAGGTCTGTGTGGAGAATTAATTGCTACTGAAACTGTGGGAAAGTGCTGCAAAAAGAGGGCTGGAAGAGTGTCGTAAGAGAGCATTTTAGCAGAGCTGTGAGAGCCATAAGAGTGCAATAAGAAGCACAGCAAGAGGGCTGTAAGAGGGCCAAAAAGGTGTAGTAATAAGAGCCTTAAGTATGTGTGGTGTTTAGCTGAATAGCAAGAGAGGTTGGGTTAGCAATAGACCAGTCAGGGTCTTGTATAAGCGGAGGCATTTTTATGTCAATCTTATAGTTTCAAAATTGCAGTCCAAGTTGGTGCTTGGAATTAGGGGTTGGTGCTCCTTTCGTTGGTGTACATGAATTAGGGGTTGGTGCTCCTTTCGTTGGTGCGGGTAAATTAGGGGTTGGTGCTCCTTTCTGTTGGTGCAGATAAATCAGGGGTTGGTGCAGATAAATCAAGGGTTGGTGCTCCTTCCAGTGGGTGTTGGTAAATTGTTTGTAAAATTAATATTTTGCAAAGGCTAGATTTGGATGGGAGTCCAAACAGACAATTTTTGAGGAGTAGCCAAAACTGGTGAACCTCGGTACATTTTGTGTTGTGTGATGCTCTCTTGTTATATTTGCTTTATGTGGTTTTAAGTTTTCATTGTTTTGGCTTTAAGAGGTGAAGTTTTTAAGTTTTAAAGAGCCACACTGATTCACCCCCCTCTCAGTGTCATTGTGAGACTAACACAATCCCCCACTTGGTGACTACTCCGACCAAGGTTATAAGCCTACCTTGCCTTGGAACCAAGTAAATTTTTGTGTAGTCAATGGCTTGATCAATGCATCTATTGCATTCCTTTCTATTTTCACCTTGAGTAGCTCCACCTCTCCAGATTCTACCACTTTTCTAATGAATTGAAACCTCACTCTAATGTGTTTAGTCCTGTTGAGTGATATTTTTGTCCAATTACAAAAATATACTCACAGTCAGGATTCTGCCTGGATATCCTCTCTTGCAAGGAAATATTTGTAATTTTCCCAAGGTTATTTTAATGTGTTAAAATTGCTTGCAATGCTTAGTGAAAATGTGAAATGCTAAAAATTAATTGGATACCTCAGTGTTGCTTATACTTGTTAACAAGGGGCTTGTTTAGGTTTGATTTTATTTGCAATGATTTTGTTGTTCATGTAATTATTGAAAATGTGAATTTGTTGATCAACTATCTACTTTGAAATAACAATCCTTGAACGGTGATTTAATCAATTTTATCTCAAATTGTTAATCTGATTTTATCTTCGATTGTTAACCAATTTTATCTTCTTTTGTTAACCAAATTTTATCTTCTTTTGTTAACCAATTTTATCTTCTTTTGTTAACAAATTTTATCTTCTTTTTAAACCAAAATTTATCTTCTTTTGTAAACAGTTTTATCTTAGTTTGTTGTACCTGATGACATTTATCCTGGTTGTTTTTCTCAGTCAGTTCGGCTAGTGATTGGGGTGTGATGTGGTAGTCCACCCACTTTTGTATGTTTAGACGTTGTATTTAATATATTGCTTCTTCATTCAAAAACAAAAATTATCTCAGATTATTTTTTTTGTTTTTTTTTAATTTACATGGTGGAATCGGTAGTCGCCACGAATTCGGGTAGGCTGTCCAGCTTTTTATGGCCGCTACAGTATTCTATGTTGTTCGCCCTAGAAGCCGCCACACAGATCTTCGCACAGTCCGCCCCTATAACCACCATGCCACAATCATTTTAAACCTTTTACGCCGCTGAAAGCACTAGGAAAGGGACAAGTGTTCAGTCCGACAAGGCCCGAGATTTGAACCTTGGACCTTCATCCCCCTTATGGGGTTTGGATGAACCAATTGGTCTACACCTCGGACCTAATTATCTCAGATTGTTAAACAAATTTTATCTCAAATTGTTAATCAAATTTTAAAATAATAAAATTCGTGGAGTGCAAAATTTGTATTTAAAACCTTAGGAAATGCCTTAATTAAATTTATCCAAATAATTTAAATGTTCTAACTTTAATAAATAATTATTTGGCAAATTTAATTAGTTAAAACCCTAATATTTTGGAAAAGCATGTAAAACATCTTAGGGCTTTGATTTATTTGGTAAAACTATAATATATATATATATATATATATATATATATATATATATATATATATATATATATATATATAATAATAAAAATATGCAAAAGCTAAGGTTAGAAAAGTGAAATAAAATGGAAGTAAAATGCGGAAAAGGAAAACAAAGAAGGCTACTGTAAAATAAACTTCACCCTAATCTGTAGAGAAGAAAATATTATGAACATTAAAACCTAACCGGATTAGACCTGCATTCACACAATTTGAATCGGGTTAAGTGCAAGCTTCTAAGGAAACAAACCATATACTAAAGGCATTAAACAATGCTACCATCTACATGCATAAACACTATTTAATAAAATTAATATATAAAGAAGAAAATATATTCAATGACAGTTTTATTCAACAACCTTCTCTCTGCATGGAATGAATATTAGTGATATGGTTTATTTAATGATGGTCAAAAGAAAAGGAGAGAACATGCATTATTGAAGAGGGACATTTTTTGTAGGACTACCCAAATTATCAAACTTGTTTTGGCCATATTTCACTCATCCAGACTCGGATTGAGATGAAATTTTGAGGGTAGATGCTTGAAAAACCCTAGAAAGTATCCACAAATTTTTAGATAATTTGGAGCAACACAGATCCTAGCACATCCCTATGTGTGAACGAGATTTTTGGTAAGCGGTTATGCAAGGGTTTCATCTAGGTTGAGTGCAAGCAGCTCCAGAGGTTGGTTTTTGGGGCCTTCGGGCCCTAGCAGCCAATATTTTTGTGGTTTCTACTCAATATTTTAGCAGGATATGTTACAAGGGATCCAAGATGGGTTAGAAATTTTTCTTTCAATAAATCATGTTGTGAACTTGAATGATAATGGCTTCCAATTTGTTGCATAAAATAAAAGTGAAAACCATACCTTTCCATGACATCTAGGGCAAGGATTAAAGAGATCACAAAATAAGTTTCAAGAAGCTAATAAAAAATGGCTCAGATCTCAAGTGAATCTGGTGCTAAGGTGCACCCACAAAATAAATCTACTGTGAAAACCCCTATCAAGGGTAAGAATTTTGAAGACTCAGCCCCAAAAATAAATTTTAGGGATGCCCTCCATGGTGGAAAGCCTCATCCCAATGCTAATATTAATCTTAGGGCTTCCCATAAACCTCTAAGAATACCTAAGATTGATCCTAGGAAAACGGAGTCAGGATGTCTTAAAGCAACTGATGGAACTCCTATTGTTAAGCTTGATATGGGTAACATTTAGATTGGCATTGAAGATCTAGAAAAAAAAGGACTAATTTATCGATTCGTGGGTTTTTGTCTGAGCCTATCTGCTTTCAAAGTATGGGCTGCAAAAATTTGGAAAACTAAAGGTGAGTTACAAATCTCTATTTATCCAAATGGTTATTTTCTTGTTTTATTTGCTAATAATGAAGATAGAGAGAAAACTTTTCAAGGGGGTCCCTGGTTCTTTGGAAGGGAAGGGTTTTTCATGAAGCCTTGGCATACTAAATTTAAATTTGAAGAAGAGATGCCTTCTACAGCTCCCATGTGGGTTAGACTCTTTGGCCTCCCTATTGAATTTTGGAATCCTACTATTTTTTCTTCAATTGGAAACTCTTTAGGAACTTTTATGATGACTACTGATTGTACTCAAAATTTTGAACATATTATTTATGCTTGAATTTGTGTTTTAATGGATTTTGACAAACCCCTACCTAAAAAGATCACATTACAATTTGGGGAAGACACTTGGGAGCAAGTAGTGGACTATGAGAACATTCCTTTTCATTGTAGAATTTACCATGAATATGGTCATTTGGCTAGTGCTTGCCCAAATAAAATTCTTGATCAAAAGAAAGAAGATATAAACTCAACAGGTTTCCAAATGCCTAAGAAGAAGAACACTCGAAAAAACCAGTTATGAAGGATCAATCAAAGTCATCTGCTAATATGTTTGAAATCCTTTCCACAAATGATGTCCCAAGTGAGGAAGAGGAAATAATGGAAACATAAATCTTAGAAACACAATTTAAAGATGAAGGGAAGAACTCAGAGACAAACCAACAAATCAAAGGTTTTCAAAAAAAAAAAGGAGAAAATTTACATAAGAAAAACAATATTTTAAATGTCAAAACTTCAAATAATACATGTCCCAATATAGACTTTGTTGAACCCTCTAGTAAAATTTTGGATGTGTACAAGCATTCTTCAAGGTTAGACTTAGATTCAATTGGAGTAAGTCAAGAAACAGGAAAAAAAATTGAAGATGGATTCTAATCAAAAGGTATGTTGCAAGACCAATCAATATCATATGGTAAAATAAAGTGAAAAGCTTGTAGAGGAAGGTAATATTAATGCCCTTCCCAAAATTTTTAGCCCTGGTATTAATGAAGATCATCACTTGGAATATTAGAGGACTCAAATGGAGTCTTTCAAAACAAAATAAAATTAGAAGAATGATTCAGATAAATCATCCACATCTTGTTTTCCTTCAAGAAATGAAGATGTCAATAGAGGATATGGACTTAATTTCTAGTAAAATTTTGCTAGCTAGAAAAGTGGTTTCCCTCAGTTCCCAAGGGACTTCTGGTGGCATTGCTTGTCTTTGGGACCCAAAAGAGGTAGTTATTCACCATATGGTTGGAAATTGGGGTATTTTGGCTATAGTTATTCAAAGTAGACATTCCAACCAAATTATGCTCTACATTACTATTTATGCTTCAACTACTTTGGAGGAAAAAATAAGACAGTGGAAGGATATAAATTATATTCTCTCATTTTCTTGAAGCTTGGATCTTGATCGGAGGAGATTTCAATACCATCCTCTCTCTGGATGAGAAAATAGGAGGAAATAGAAATTTGGATAGAATCACTGACCTCATGAGAGAATATATTGCAAACCTCCATTTTGTGGACATCAAACAAGATAATGGCCTTATGACTTGGTCTAACAGAAGGCAAGGCTTAGCTTGTATAATGGAGAGATTGGATAGGTTTTTGCTCTCTGAAAATTTCTTAATCCATGGTCACATTCCTAAAGTGAAGACTCTTAACAATGTTGGTTCGGATCACTGGCCAATCATGGTGGAAATGTGGAAAACCAATGTGAGTTTCTCTCCTTTTTGTTTTTAATTAATGTGGCTCAGAGACAATTCCTTTAGACCTCATGTGCAACAATGGTGGAAGGAAGGTAAGCCTAGGTATGGGACTAAGATGTTCTATTTTTCCAAAAAACTATAATACATTAAATCCAAAATCAAGACTTGGAACTGGAAGGAGTTTGGGGATGTTCATAAAAAATATATGAAGTTATTGCTCAAATTGAAATTTTGAATAAAAAAATCCGTTTAGATGGTCTCACAGAGAGTAGAAGTGCAGATGAAATTAAACTCACAACTCAGTTAGAGGAATGGGAAAAAAGAGAACTCTTATGGAAGCAAAAATCTAGAATTCAATGGCTCAAAGAAGGAGATCGAAACACAAATTTCTTCCACAAATATCTTCTAGCTCGAATATCTCACAACTTTATTTCTTCCCTGAAATCATATTTTGGATATGTTGTCTACACTTGGGATGGCATGAACTCTATTGTTGTCGATTAATTTTCCAATATTTCTATTGCTACTCCTCTTGACTCAGCTTCTCAATAAAATTTTCTTCAAGCTATCCCTTCTCTTATCACTTCTAAGGAGAAATCTATTTTGACTGCTCCTATTACTATCAATGAGCTTCAACAGGTAGTTTTTAAAATGCAAAAAGGGAAAACCCCAGGTCCTGATGGTTTTGCCATTGAGTTCTACCAAGAGTTCTAGGATATCTTTCATGTTGATTTATTAGAGGTGGTGGAAGAAGCCAAGAAATCCAAAGAAATTTTGAATATTATCAATAAAACTTATATTACTCTTGTTCCAAAATATCAAGAGGTTGATCATATCTCAGCTTTTAGACCTATTGCTTTATGTAATGTTCTTCTCAAAATCATTACTAAGATCATGGTAAAAATGTTGAAGCCTCTTTTGCATAAGATTATTTCCCTGAAAAAGGGGGTTATGTGGAAGGGTTTCAAATAGTAGATGAGATAGTTCTTGCTCAGGAAGCCATCCATTCCATGGATATGCAAAAATATCCTTCCATGTTCATTTGGTTAGACTTATCCAAATCTTATGACAGAGTGGATTGGAACTTCCTTATCAAATTTTTGAGGCAATTTGGTTTCTCTCAGGATTGGTGATTGGATTATGGGATGTATCTCTTCAGTTTCCTACTTAGTTCTTATCAATGGTAGGCCTTCTCAATCTTTCCCAGCTTCTAGAGGTATTAGGCAAGGTGACCCGCTATCCCCTTATTTATTCATCATTCTTATTGAATGCTTGGGTAGGACTATAACCAAAAAGAGATAAAACAAAACCCTTGAGGGAGTTACCATTGCTCATGGAGCTAGACCTATCTCTCATCTTCAATTTTTTTATGACTCTACTCTTTTAGGTAAAACTACAGTTAAGGAAGCTTCTAATATTAAGCAAATCATTAGCTATTTTTCTATGGCTATTGGGCAATTGATAAATGAATACAAATCTAAAGTTATTTTCTTTCACTTATCTGCTAGACATGAATCCATGGTCTTGGATAAATTAATATATAATAAGACCTCCCTTACGATCACTTATTTAGGTATTCCCATCAATATTCAAAGGCATAAAAAAATATTGGAATTGGTTGTTGGACAAAGTCAAGAAGAAAATTGGAAAGTGAACCAACAGGTGGATTTCTTCTGGGGTAGAATCACCTTGGTAAAATCAGTCCTCCTTCAAGCTATTCCTTTTTATGTTTCTGCCATGTTGAATATCCCAAAGGTTGTTCTTCAATAACTATATCAAATCAGCCATTGGTTCCTTTGGAGTGGTACTAAGGAGAAGAAAATTGACCTTGGTGAAATGGGACACTTTATGTCTTCCTAAGAATGAAGAGGGGTTAGGATTTTGATCTTCTATTAATAACAACAAATCTTTAGCTGCTAAATTATATTGGAGGATACTGCATAACCCCAATGATATTTGGGCCAATAATCTTCATGTTAAATATGCTGAGAACAAAAGTCCTGAAGACCTTGTTCGCTATCAATTACCTACCAAAGGTTCTCCCATTTTATCATTTCTTAAGACTAGTGAGGATTTGATAAAGAAAAATTTATTTTGGATCATTCATAATGATCAATAGTAAATTTTTGGATAGATTCTTGGGATGGTCACAAGCCTTTGATAACTTAGTTTCTCGATTGGAGGCCTTGGATGGAGGAGCTTCACCGAGCTAACTGGATAAAGGTGGATAATTACTGTCGGTACCATACTGGTAATTCAAATGTTGGTAGATATTGGATCCCTATTGAGGATTGGCCTATTCAAATCCCAAAAATGCAAAGACAAGATATCCAAGGCATCCTTCATATGATATATCTCATGGATAGACTCTTAACAATGTTGGTTCGGATCACTGGCCAATCATGGTGGAAATGTGGAAAACCAATGTGAGTTTCTCTCCATTTTGTTTTTAATTAATGTGGCTCAGAGACAGTTCCTTTAGACCTCGTGTGCAACAATGTTGTAAGGAAGGTAAGCCTAGGTATGGGACTAAGATGTTCTGTTTTGCCAAAAAACTATAATACATTAAATCCAAAATCAAGACTTGGAACTAGAAGGAGTTTTGGGATGTTCATAAAAAAAATATGAAGTTATTAAGCAAATCATTAGCTATTTTTCTAAGGCTATTGGGCAATTGATCAATGAATACAAATCTAAAGTTATTTTCTTTCACTGATCTGCTAGACATGAATCCATGGTCTTGGATAAATTAAGATATAATAATACCTCCCTTACGATCACTTATTTAGGTATTCCCATCAATATTCAAAGGCATAAAAAATAATTGGAATTGGTTGTTGGACAAAGTCAAGAAGAAAATTGGAAAGTGAACCAACAGGTGGCTTTCTTCTGGGGGTAGAATCACCTTGGTAAAATCAGTCCTCCTTCAAGATATTCCTATTTATGTTTCTGCCATGTTGAATAGCCCAAAGGTTGTTCTTCAATAACTAGATCAAATCAGTCATTGGTTCCTTTGGAGTGGTACTAAGGAGAAGAAAATTGACTTTGGTGAAATGGGACACTTTATGTCTTCCTAATAATGAAGAGGGGTTAGGATTTTGATCTTCTATTAATAACAACAAATTTTTAGCTGCTAAATTATATTGGAGGATATTGCATAACCCCAATGCTATTTGGGCCAATAATATTCATGCTAAATATGTTGAGAACAAAAGTCCTGAAGACCTTGTTCGCTATCAATTACCTGCCAAAGGTTCTCCCATTTTAGCGATTCTTAAGACTGGTGAGGATTTGATAAAGAAAATTTTATTTTGGATCATTCATAATGGTCAATAGGTAAATTTTTGGATAGATTCTTGAGATGGTCACAAGCCTTTGATAACTTAGTTTCTCGATTGGAGGCCTTGGATGGAGGAGCTTCACCGAGCTAACTCGGATAAAGGTGGCTAATTATCATCGATACCATACTGGTAATTCAAAGGTTGGTAGATATTGGATCCCTATTGAGGATTGGCCTATTCAAATCCCAGAAAGGCAAAGACAAGATATCCAAGGTATCCTTCATATGATATCTCTCTCTTGGTCCCATGAAAAATATTGTTTTGGATGGAACAACACTACTAAGGGTGAATGAGGGTGAATGAGGAGTAAGTCAAGAAACAGGAAAAAAATTTGAAGATGGATTCTAATCAAAAGGTAGGTTGCAAGACCAATCAATATCATATGGTAAAATAAAGTGAAAATCTTGTAGAGGAAGGTAATATTAATGCCTTTCCCAAATTTTTTAGCCCTGGTATTAATGAAGATCATCACTTGGAATATTAGAGGACTCAAATGGAGTCTTTCAAAACAAAATAAAATTAGAAGAATGATTCAGATAAATCATCCATATCTTGTTTTCCTTCAAGAAATGAAGATGTCAATAGAGTATATGGACTTAATTTCTAGTAAAATTTGGCCAGCTAGAAAAGTGGTTTTCCTGGTGCCCAAGGGACTTCTGGTGGCATTACTTGTCTTTGGGACCTAAAAGAGGTAGTTATTCACCATATGGTTGGAAATTGGGATATTTTGGCTATAGTTATTCAAAGTAAACATTCCAACCAAATCATGCTCTACATTACTATTTATGCTTCAACTACTTTGGAGGAAAAAAGAAGACAGTAGAAGGATATAAATTATATTCTCTCATTTTCCTGAAGCTTGGATCTTGATCAGAGGAGATTTCAATACCATCCTCTCTCTGGATGAGAAAATTGGAGAAAATAGAAATTTGGATAGAATCACTGACCTCATGAGAGAATATATTGCAAACATCCATTTTGTGGACATCAAACAAGATAATGGCCTTATGACTTGGTCTAACAGAAGGCAAGGCTTAGCTTGTATAATGGAGAGATTGGATAGGTTTTTGCTCTCTCGAAAATTTCTTAATCCATGGTCACATTCCTAAAGTGAAGACTCTTAATAATGTTGGTTCGGATCACTGGCCAATCATGGTGGAAATGTGGAAAACCAATGTGAGTTTCTCTCCTTTTTGTTTTTAATTAATGTGGCTCAGAGACAATTCCTTTAGACCTCGTGTGCAACAATGGTGTAAGGAAGGTAAGCCTAGGTATGGGACTAGGATGTTCTGTTTTACCAAAAAACTATAATACATTAAATCCAAAATCAAGACTTGGAACTGGAAGGAGTTTTGAAATGTTCATAAAAAAATATGAAGTTATTAAGCAAATCATTAGCTATTTTTCTAAGGCTATTGGGCAATTGATCAATGAATACAAATCTAAAGTTATTTTCTTTCATTGATCTTCCAGACATAAATCCATGGTCTTTGCTAAGTTAAGATAAAATAAGACCTTCCTTACGATCACTTATTTAGGTATTCCCATCAATATTCAAAGGCATAAAAATTTATTGGAATTGGTTGTTGGACAAATTCAAGAAGAAAATTGGAAAGTAAACCAACAGGAGGCTTTCTACTAGGGGTAGAATCACCTTGGTAAAATTAGTCCTCCTTCAAGCTATTCCTATTTATGTTTCTGCCATGTTGAGTATCCCAAAGGTTGTTCTTCAATAACTAGATCAAATTAGTCATTGGTTCCTTTGGAGTGGTACTAAGGAGAAGAAAATTGACCTTGGTGAAATGGGACACTTTATGTCTTCCTAAGAATGAAAAGGGGTTAGGATTTTGATCTTCTATTAATAACAACAAAGCTTTAGCTATTAAATTATATTGGAGGATATTGCATAACCCCAATGCTCTTTGGGCAAATAATCTTCATGCTAAATATACTGAGAACAAAAGTCTTGAAGACCTTGTTCGCTATCAATTACCTACCAAAGGTTCTCCCATTTTAGTAGTTCTTAAGACTGGTGAGGATTTGATAAAGAAAATTTTATTTTGGATCATTCATAATGGTCAATAGGTAAATTTTTGGATAGATTCTTGGGATGGTCACAAGCCTTTGATAACTTAGTTTCTCGATTGGAGGCCTTGGATGGAGGATCTTCACCGAGCTAACTGGATAAAGGTGGCTAATCACTGTCGGTACCATACTAGTAATTTAAAGGTTGGTAGATATTGGATCCCTATTGAGGATTGGCCTATTCAAATCCCATAAATGCAAATAAAAGATATCCAAGGCATCCTTCATATGATATCTCTCTCTTGGTCCCATGAAAAAGATTGTTTTGGATGGAACAACACTACTAAGGGTGAATGAGGGTGAATGAGGAGTAAGTCAAGAAATAGGAAAAAAAATTGAAGATGGATTCTAATCAAAAGGTAGGTTGCAAGACCAATCAATATCATATGGTAAAATAAAGTGAAAATCTTATAGAGGAAGGTAATATTAATACCTCTTCCAAATTTTTTAGCCCTGGTATTAATGAAGATCATCACTTGGAATATTAAAGGACTCAAATGGAGTCTTTCAAAACAAAATAAAATTAGAAAAATGATTCGGATAAATCATCCACATCTTGTTTTCCTTCAAGAAATGAAGATGTCAATAGAGTATATGGACTTAATTTCTAGTAAAATATGGCCAGCTAGAAAAGTGGTTTTCCTGGTGCCCAAGGGACTTATGGTGGCATTACTTATCTTTGGGACCTAAAAGAGGTAGTTATTCACCATATGGTTGGAAATTGGGGTATTTTGGCTATAGTTATTCAAAGTAGACATTCCAACCAAATCATGCTCTACATTACTATTTATGCTTCAACTACTTTGGAGGAAAAAAGAAGATAGTAGAAGGATATAAATTATATTCTCTCATTTTCCTGAAGCTTGGATCTTTATTGGAGGAGATTTCAATACCATCCTCTCTCTGGATGAGAAAATATGAGGAAATAGAAATTTGGATAGAATCACTGACCTCATGAGAGAATATATTGCAAACCTCCATTTTGTGGACATCCAACAAGATAATGGCCTTATGACTTGGTCTAACAGAAGGCAAGGCTTAGCTTGTATAATGGAGAGATTGGATAGGTTTTTGCTCTATGAAAATTTCTTAATCCATGGTCACATTCCTAAAGTGAAGACTCTTAACAATGTTGGTTCGAATCACTGGCCAATCATGGTGGAAATGTGGAAAACCAATGTGAGTTTCTCTCCTTTTTGTTTTTAATTAATGTGGCTCAGAGATAGTTCCTTTAGACCTCGTGTGCAACAATGGTGTAAGGAAGGTAAGCCTAGGTATGGGACTAAGATGTTCTGTTTTGCCAAAAAACTGTAATACATTAAATCCAAAATCAAGACTTGGAACTGGAAGGAGTTTTGGGATGTTCATAAAAAAAATATGAAGTTATTGCTCAAATTGAAATTTTGAATAAAAAAATCCGTTTAGATGGCCTCACAGAGAGTAGAAGTGCAGATGAAATTAAACTCACAACTCAGTTAGAGGAATTTTAAAAAAGAGAAGAACTCTTATGGAAGAAAAAATCTAGAATTCAATGGCTCAAAGAAGGAGATCGAAACACAAATTTCTTCCACAAATATCTTCTAGCTCGAAGATCTCACAACTTTATTTCTTCCCTGAAATCATATTTTGGATATGTTGTCTACACTTGGGATGGCACGAACTCTATTGTTGTTGATTACTTTTCCAATATTTCTGTTGCTACTCCTCTTGACTCAGCTTCTCAATAAAATGTTCTTCAAGCTATCCCTTCTCTTATCACTTCTAAGGAGAACTCCATTTTGACTGCTCCTATTACTATCAATGAGCTTAAACAGGTAGTTTTTAAAATGCAAAAAGGGAAAACCCTAGGTCCTGATGGTTTTCCCATTGAGTTCTACCAAGAGTTCTAGGATATCTTTCATGTTGATTTTTAGAGATGGTGGAAGAAGCCAAGAAAGCCAAAGAAATTTTGAAAATTATCAATAAACCTTATATTACTCTTGTTCCAAAATCTCATGAGGTTGATCATATCTCAGCTTTTAGACCTATTGCTTTATGTAATGTTCTTCTCAAAATCATTACTAAGATCATGGTAAAAATGTTGAAGCCTCTTTTGCATAAGATTATTTCCCTTGAAAAAGGGGTATATGTGGAAGGGTGTCAAATAGTAGATGAGATAGTTCTTTCTCAGGAAGCCATCCATTCCATGGATATGCAAACATATCCTTCCATGTTCATTTGGTTAGACTTATCCAAATCTTATGACAGAGTGGATTGGAACTTCCTTATCAAATTTTTGAGGCAATTTGGTTTCTCTCAGGATTGGATTATGGGATGTATCTCTTCAGTTTTCTACTTAGTTCTTATCAATGGTAGGCCTTCTCAATTGTTCCCAACTTCCAGAGGTATTAGGCAAGGTGACCCGCTATCCCCTTATTTATTCATCATTCTTATTGAATGCTTGGGTAGGACTATAACTAAAAAGAGAGAAAACAAAACCCTTGAGGGAGTTACCATTGCTCATGGAGCTAGACCTATCTCTCATCTTCAATTTTTTTATGACTCTACTCTTTTAGGTAAATTTACAGTTAAGGAAGCTTCTAATATTAAGAAAATCATTAGCTATTTTTCTATGGCTATTGGGCAATTGATCAATGAATACAAATCTAAAGTTATTTTCTTTCACTTATCTGCTAGACATGAATCCATGGTCTTGGATAAATTAAGATATAATAAGACCTCCCTTACGATCACTTATTTAGGTATTCCCATCAATATTCAAAAGTATAAAAAAATATTGGAATTGGTTGTTGGACAAAGTCAAGAAGAAAATTGGAAAGTGAACCAACAGGTGGCTTTCTTCTGGGGGTAGAATCACCTTGGTAAAATCAGTCCTCCTTCAAGCTATTCCTATTTATGTTTCTGCCATGTTGAATATCCCAAAGGTTGTTCTTCAATAACTAGATCAAATCAGTCAATGGTTCCTTTGGAGTGGTACTAAGGAGAAGAAAATTTACTTTGGTGAAATGGGACACTTTATGTCTTCCTAATAATGAAGAGGGGTTAGGATTTTGATCTTCTATTAATAACAACAAATATTTAGCTACTAAATTATATTGGAGGATATTGCATAACCCCAATGCTCTTTGGGCCAATAATCTTCATGCTAAATATGCTGAGAACAAAAGTCTTGAAGACCTTATTCGCTATCAATTACCTACCAAAGGTTCTCCCATTTTAGTAGTTCTTAAGACTGGTGAGGATTTGATAAAGAAAATTTTATTTTGGATCATTCATAATGGTCAATAGGTAAATTTTTGGATAGATTCTTGGGATGGTCACAAGCCTTTGATAACTTAGTTTCTCGATTGGAGGCCTTGGATGGAGGAGCTTCACCGAGCTAACTGGATAAAGGTGGCTAATTACTATCGGTACCATATTGGTAATTCAAAGGTTGGTAGATATTGGATCCCTATTGAGGATTGGCCTATTCAAATCCTAGAAAGGCAAAGACAAGATATCCAAGGCATCCTTCATATGATATCTCTCTCTTGGTCCCATGAAAAATATTTTTTTGGATGGAACAACACTACTAAGGGTGAATGAGGGTGAATGAGGAGTAAGTCAAGAAACAGGAAAAAAAATTGAAGATGGATTCTAATCAAAAGGTAGGTTGCAAGACCAATCAATATCATATGGTAAAATAAAGTGAAAATCTTGTAGAGGAAGGTAATATTAATGCCTTTCCCAAATTTTTTAGCCCTAGTATTAATGAAGATCATCGCTTGGAATATTAGAGGACTCAAATGGAGTCTTTCAAAACAAAATAAAATTAGAAGAATGATTCAGATAAATCATCCACATCTTGTTTTCCTTCAAGAAATGAAGATGTCAATAGCGTATATGGACTTAATTTCTAGTAAAATTTGGCCAGCTAGAAAAGAGGTTTTCCTGGTGCCCAAGGGACTTCTGGTGGCATTGCTTGTCTTTGGGACCTAAAAGAGGTAGTTATTCACCATATGGTTGGAAATTGGGGTATTTTGGCTATAGTTATTCAAAGTAGAAATTCCAACCAAATCATGCTCTACATTACTATTTATGCTTCAACTACTTTGGAGTAAAAAAGAAGACAGTAGAAGGATATAAATTATATTCTCTCATTTTCCTGAAGCTTGGATCTTGATCGGAGGATATTTCAATACCATCCTCTCTCTGGATGAGAAAATAGGAGGAAATAGAAATTTGGATAGAATCAATGACCTCATGAGAGAATATATTGCAAACCTCCATTTTGTGGAAATCCAACAAGATAATGGCCTTATGACTTGGTCTAACAGAAGGCAAGGCTTAGCTTGCATAATGGAGAGATCGGATAGGTTTTTGCTCTCTGAAAATTTCTTAATCCATGGTCACATTCCTAAAGTGAAGACTCTTAACAATGTTGGTTCGGATCACTGGCCAATCATGGTGGAAATATGGAAAACCAATGTGAGTTTCTCTCCTTTTTGTTTTTAATTAATGTGGCTCGGAGAAAGTTCCTTTAGACCTCGTGTGCAACAATGGTGGAAGGAAGGTAAGCCTAGGTATGGGACTAAGATGTTCTGTTTTGCCAAAAAACTATAATACATTAAGTCCAAAATCAAGACTTGGAACTGGAAGGAGTTTTGGGATGTTCATAAAAAATATATGAAGTTATTGCTCAAATTGAAATTTTGAATAAAAAAATCCATTTAGATGGCCTCACAGAGAGTAGAAGTGCAGATGAAATTAAACTCACAACTCAGTTAGAGGAATGGGAAAAAAGAGAACTCTTATGGAAGAAAAAATCTAGAATTCAATGGCTCAAAGAAGGAGATCGAAACACAAATTTCTTCCACAAATATCTTCTAGCTCAAAGATCTCACAACTTTATTTCTTCCTTGAAATCATATTTTGGATATGTTGTCTACACTTGGGATGGCATGAACTCTATTGTTGTCGATTACTTTTCCAATATTTCTATTGCTACTCCTCTTGACTCAACTTCTCAATAAAATGTTCTTCAAGCTATCCCTTCTCTTATCACTTCTAAGGAGAAATCTATTTTGACTGCTCCTATTACTATCAATGAGCTTAAACAGGAAGTTTTTAAAATTCAAAAATGGAAAACCCCAAGTCCTAATGGTTTTCCCATTGAGTTCTACCAAGACTTCTAGGATATCCTTCATGTTGATTTATTAGAGGTGGTGGAAGAAGCCAAGAAAGCCAAAGAAATTTTGAAGGTTATCAATAAAACTTATATTACTCTTGTTCCAAAATCTCAAGAGGTTGATCATATCTCAGCTTTTAGACCTATTGCTTTATGTAATGTTCTTCTCAAAATCATTACTAAGATCATGGTAGAAAGGTTGAAGCCTCTTTTGCATAAGATTATTTCCCCTGAACAAGGGGGTTATGTGGAAGGGTGTCAAATAGTAGATGAGATAGTTCTTGCTCAGGAAGCCATCCATTCCATGGATATGCAAAAATATCCTTCCATGTTCATTCGGTTAGACTTATCCAAATCTTATGACAGAGTGGATTGGCACTTCCTTATCAAATTTTTGAGGCAATTTGGTTTCTCTCAGGATTGGATGGATTGGATTATGGGATGTATCTCTTCAGTTTTCTACTTAGTTCTTATCAATGGTAGGCCTTCTCAGTTGTTCCCAGCTTCCAGAGGTATTAGGCAAGGTGACCCGCTATCCCCTTATTTATTCATCATTCTTATTGAATGCTTGGGTAGGACTATAACCAAAAAGAGAGAAAACAAAACCCTTGAGGGAGTTACCATTGCTCATGGAGCTAGACCTATCTCTCATCTTCAATTTTTTGATGACTCTACTCTTTTAGGTAAAGCTATAGTTAAGGAAGCTTCTAATATTAAGCAAATCATTAGCTATTTTTCTAAGGCTATTGGGCAATTGATCAATGAAGACAAATCTAAAGTTATTTTCTTTCACTACTCTGCCAGACATGAATCCATGGTCTTAGATAAATTAATATATAATAATACCTCCCTTTCGATCACTTATTTAGGTATTCCCATCAATATTCAAAGGCATAAAAAAATATTGGAATTGGTTGTTGGACAAAGTCAAGAAGAAAATTGGAAAGTGAACCAACAGGTGGCTTTCTTCTAGGGGTAGAATCACCTTGGTAAAATCAGTCCTCCTTCAAGTTATTCCTATTTATGTTTCTTCCATGTTGAATATCCCAAAGGTTGTTCTTCAATAACTAGATCAAATAAATCATTGGTTCCTCTGGAGTGGTACTAAGGAGAAAAGAAAATTGGCCTTGGTGAAATGGGACACTTTATGTCTTCCTAAGAATGAAGGGGGGTTAGGATTTTGATCTTCTATTAATAACAACAAAGCTTTAGCTGCTAAATTATATTGGAGGATGTTGCATAACCCCAATGCTCTTTGGGCCAATAATATTCATGCTAAATATGCTGAGAACAAAAGTCCTAAAGACCTTGTTCGCTATCAATTACCTACCAAAGGTTCTCCCATTTTAGCAGTTCTTAAGACTGGTGAGGATTTGATAAAGAAAATTTTATTTTGGATCATTCATAATGGTCAATAGGTAAATTTTTGGATAGATTCTTGGGATGGTCACAAGCCTTTGATAACTTAGTTTCTCGATTGGAGGCCTTGGATGGAGGAGCTTCACCGAGCTAATTGGATAAAGGTGGCTAATTACTGTCGATACCATACTGGTAATTCAAAGGTTGGTAGATATTGGATCCCTATTGAGGATTGGCCTATTCAAATCCCAGAAAGGCAAAGACAAGATATCCAAGGCATCCTTCATATGAGATATCTCTCTTGGTCCCATGAAAAAGATTGTTTTGGATGGAACAACACTACTAAGGGTGAGTATTCAGTTGCTCAAGGTTATTTGACCTTATGCCATAATATTCCCAACCAATCATCTGACATATTTTCTCAGTTGTGGGCTCAAAATCTTTGGCCTAAGGTGAGGTTCTTTACTTGGCTTTTATTGCATCGTAGGGTGCTTACTGGTGAGCAACTTATGAAGCATGGTTTTCATGGCCCTTTTAGATGTGAAATGTGTGGAGAGAATGTAGAAACTCTTAGCCATATTTTTATTGAGTGTAATTTAGCCTCTAAGATATGGAGGAGAATGGCCACTTTACTTGGCTTACAGTGGTCCAATTTTTTTACTTTTGAATAGCTTTGGAGGGATTGGCCTAAACAAGAGGGTGTTGATCATTTTATTAGGCATTTAGTTTGGATGGGTTCTACCATTCTTCTTTGGAATATATGGAATGAAAGGAATAGCCAAATTTTTAATCAAGATAGGAAGGATATTCACTATATTTGGCAAAATACCATTGCCAACTTAGTTGAATCAATCCAACAACTCCTTAATCACCCCCAAAACTCCCACCAAATATGGGATCAAGTGATGCAAATATTGAAGATTAAATCTTCTAAGGGCAATCAACTTAAAGGGAATGTGAGTAATTGTAATATGGATAGGACAAGAAATTGGCAACCTCCTCCTAAGGATTTTGGAAAAGTCAATACTGATGGAGCCTCTAGAGGGAACCCTGGAAAAGCTAGTGTGGGAGGAATTGGTAGACTTTCATATGGCTCCCTGGTTTTTACTTTTGCTAAGAATTTGGGTATTATTTCCAATAACCTTGCTGAGGGGTATGGTATCCTTAGAGGCCTTCAAGAGGCTACTAAGGTTGGATGGTAAAAGGTGCTAGTTGAGTCTGACTCTCAACTCATGATTAATATTTTGAAGACTCCTAAGAATCATAAGGTTGATTGGAGAATAAAAAGAATTATTGAGAAGATTCAATTAATCCAGATGGGATTTTTGAAAGTTGATTACAATCATGTGGTCAGAGATCAAAATAAGAGTGCTGATGTTTTATCTAATTGGGCTTTGGACAAAGGTGATCTTACTTGCTATGGCCACCCTCCTAGATGGTGGGCTTCGCAAATAAGGAAAGCTCTTCTTTCTATCATTTCTTTGGATGGCTCCAGTTTTGGAGGTACCTAGTTTCTTCTTGCTTTATTTTTTCTTCTCTTTGGTTTGGTCAAGGTATTTTAGTTCCCTAGCTCAAACTATTCTTTCTTTTGTTTCCTCTGTTGATTCTTGCCTTAAAATTCTTTTGGTCTAGAAAGGTCATTGTTATGTTCAATTTTTTTCTTTTTTCTTTTTTTTGTTTTTTTGTTTAGTTTTTTGAGGTGTGTGTGTTTTTTGTTTTGTTTTGTTTTTGTGTTATTTTTTGTTGTTTTTTGTTGTTCTTGTGTTTTTGTTGTTTTGTTTTTGTGTTATTTTTTGTTGTTTTTTGTTGTTCTTGTGTTTTTGTTGTTTTGTGTTTTTTCTATTTTTTGTTATTGTTCTTGTGTTTTTGTTGTTCTTGTTCTTGTGTTTTTGTATGTTTGTGTTAATTCATGTTTTTGTGTGTGAGTGTTTTCTATGTTTTTTGTTTTTGTTTATTTTTTGTTGTTGGTTTTATTTTTATTTTTATTTTTTTATTTTCTAGGTTTTGGTTGTTTTGTTTTTCATGTTTTTGTTGGTTATGTCTTTGTAGCATTCTATTGTTTTTGTCATGTTTGTGTTTTGTTATGTTGTTCTTGTGTTTTTTCTATGTGGTTCGTGTTGTGGTTTTTTTTATCTTATTGTGTGTGTGTGTGTGTGTGTGTGTGTTTGTGCGCGCTTTATCTTTTTGGCACACTCAAGGAGCATGTTTTTTTATTTTATTTTATTATTTTATATTTTTATTTATTTATTTATTTAATCTTATTATGTGTTTGTTTGCTCCTTGAGTATGTCAAAGGTGGTAGGCCAGGTGCGAGCCCTGGGCGATTTTGGCGGAATGGATACCCCTGCCTCCTTGGGTCTTACCCAAAAGTGGCATCCCTTCTAGGATGTTTTCCACAAAAAAAACAACCTTCTCTCTGCCCTGCTTACAAGATGAAAATTTCGATACCAGTAGCTTCAAGACCTTCCAATCCTCTTCACGCCTTTGCCTCCAAAAAATTCTAGCCCCATTTTCTTGGATCCAAGAGCAATTTATAATATTCTCTTTTCCTGCGTTGGTTCAATTTTTGGCAGTTCATGCCACGTGCTATTGTAACGAGCCTTTTTTATAACGCTTATTTGTGCGTTACGACACCACGTTGCCACAAATTCCTGCGCTCTGCAAATTTCATTACCCATATCATTATTTTCTTGTCAGTGGTCATAATCCTCGATGTCAACAATAGAATTTTAAATACTTCTCTCTCCGTAACATTAAACTCTACAAATTCTCTTAGGCATGACCAACCGTGTAATCCACACAGGCTCTATGGTAACCTTCTTCTCTATGGCATTGATGCATCACTATGCGATGTTTAGATCTTCGTTTGAGGGAGAGGAATGAGCATTGCTTTGGATAACTATGACGCAATCAAACCAAGAAATTAAAATATTCCAACTTCAAAAATTCTTCTGTCATTTCTCAACATTCTACTGTGCTCCAAAAGGTGATCTTAAGGGAGTGACCTCTACTGGAATCAATCCGTATCAACTCTGGTAACAAGTTCCAAGAGTCTTGCTCTTCTAAGAACATTCGGTTAGCTTTAAATGGTATTTTCCCATGTTTCATGCTTCGAATACGAGCTTGCTTTCCCAGGCCTTCGATGCATAGCCAAAACAACCAATGGTGAGATTGTAATGATGCTACCATCCTCTATAAAATGAAAAAATTTTGATGCATCTATTGATGTCCTTTTTCTCAAACTACGATATTGCTATATGGCCAGTTAATTATTAGGAGACTTGTCATTTACATCTACAAAATCATTTTTTGCATCGTGTTATACCACGTAAATCATCGTCATTTGTACTACATCAAATGTTTTTTTGTCGCGTATTCATCAAGCTGATCATTTATTGCATCTATTACAGTCCATGTGTCCTTCAAAAGGATGCAAACTATACCCAAAAACCATGATAAATTTTACCCAAAATACTTCCTTCTTTCTAACTGTCCCAAGATTAATCCTCTTTCGCTCTCTCTCAAAGGCAACAGGATCTTCATCTGAGATTGAAATCAACGCCTTTGCACCTATACCTTGCAATCAAACTCCGTGTACTATGGCTATCACCATGTTGTCTAGTTATTTGAAATCAAGACGATCATGAGGAATTTCTTCGAACAAATCATCAACAAAGAAGGAAGCTTCAACCCAAATTATAAATAAGCCTTCTTCGACGTGTTGAAGATAACTATGAAGAGGTTTAAAGACTTCGTGTTCCAAGGCGATGTCAATTTTACAACATTGGGTTTATCAAGTTTCATTTGTATTGTTAGTCTCCATCATCATCCGGTAATGGTGTGCCAGGCATACTAAATAATTTTGATAGAAACTACGTCCTCTCCTACACTATTTATTTTAGATATATCTAACGTAATACAAATTAGTGGATTTGTCCCACATGGAATATGATGAAAGTCTCTTAATGCCTTAAAAGCAAGCTCACCCGTTATGATATTTGATCACCATATGGTGATCAGTCTGGCCCTTCTCTCGCGTGAGCATCTGCCACATTAATCAATCCATTGTCACGTGTCCACTTGTTAACTTTTCATTAAATTCCATTTTGTTAGTCCGATCATCACCATCCCACATCTAAAATTCTTCGAAGTTGTCATCCCTGTCAGCCAATCACCTCCTTCCAAGTTGTCCATTTCTGTCATGTACAACCATCATTGATAGTAATGAAATCATTGCATCAGCAATATACCCAATCCTGACATTTCATCAATTAAAACCTAAATTCACTTGTCTTTCGTTCATCATTGTCACCTCACCTCCATTCGAACTGTCAAATCGCCTCACTTGTGTGTCACATTCTCTAATTCACCATCCATGCCACAAATACAACCTGAAATCAACAAATAAAATCAAAGACAAATAAAATGCATTGTATCCATAATATAAAAATGATTAACTTAACCATGTAAAAGATTTATATATTAAAATAAAATGGTTAAATTAATAATACAAGAGATATACAAAGGACCAAATTGATTAGTCAACAAAACTTCATATTTATTCACGACAATTTGCAAACAAGTTTTGAAATATAATTAAAATTTGATTCTTAAAAATGAAACAATTTTGTATTTATCAAATGAATTAGAAAATATTTCACTAAAGTGATGATTAAAAGGGCTTACACTTCAAGAGCTTGTTCCAAGTGATTCAAATTTCAAATAAGATGCATCAACAATGATGTGTATATCCTGATTTTGTGGAGGCAATTAAAAATAGAAGCAATTCGACCAAACAAATAAAGCAAGCCCAAACTTCAATATTTCAGGTGTTTCCTAAGGTTTTAAATACAAATTTTGCACTCCACGGGTTTTATTATTTTAAAATTTGATTAACAATTCGAGATAAAATCTGTTTAACAATCTGAGATAAAATTCATCTAACAATCTAAGATAAATCTGTTTACAAAAGAAGATAAAATTTGGTTAACAAAAGAAGATAAAATTGGTTAACAAAAGAAGATAAAATTTGGTTAACAAAAGAAGATAAAATTGGTTAACAATCGAAGATAAAATCAGATTAAAATTTTGAGATAAAATTGATTAAATCACCGTTCAAGGATTGTTATTTCAAAGTAGATAGTTGATCAATGAATTCACATTTTCAATAGTTACATGAACAAAAAAATCATTGCAAATCAAATCAAACCTAAATAGGCCCCTTGTTAACAGGTATATGCAACATTGAGGTATCCAATTAATTTTTAGCATTTCACATTTTCACTAAGCATTGCAAGCAATTTTAACACATTAAAAGAACCTTGGGGAAATTACAAATATTTCCTTGCAAGAGAGGATATCCGGGCAAAATCCTGACTGTGAGTATATTTTTGTAATTGGGCAAAAATATCACTCAACAAAATTGGTGCTAGAAGGAGGGCCTAATTGAAGGTATTGGCTTTGACTAACAAAATTTTGTTGAAAGTTGTTCACATTTATTGATTGGAAAATTCTCTAATTGATGATGCATTGATGCTAACATTTTACAAATTTGAGAATGTTTCTTATTGTTAGGATTTGATTGATGCCTTATAATAAACATGATGATGTATTAGTTAAACTTTTGAAAATTGGAAGTCATTTCATTTCAAGAGTACTAAGTACTTGTTGTTTTCATTGTTAAGGCTGGAACCAAAGACCATAATCACAAGATCTAAGGCTTCTAAAGAGACTATTTTCCATAGCATTTCTCCTACAAGGAGAATCATAAGGTCTAATAGTTAGATGATTATTATTCCACCCAATAGCGATTCATCGCTATCCATCATCCCATTTGTTCCTCCACTAGTAACTCCAATGGTAGCAGTTGTAGGAGTTGCAACTTGGTTAGGTGCTCATAGTAGTCCTTTAAACATTGTTGGAGTAGCCCATGATATTCCAAAAAATCTAGAAAGGTATTTACCTAAATATAAACATGATGGAATTAGAATTGTTTAAGAGCATATTCAAGCTTACAAAGATGCAATGATTAGACTACAAGTTGAACATGAGGATGTTGCTTGCATAATGTTTCCTCTCGCCTTATATGAAATGGTGTATGATTGGTACATTGGTTTATCAGCCAATTCCATTATGTCTCAGACTCATTTGGAAACAACTTTTGTGAATCAATTTAGGCTACCCATAGATCCTACTGTAATCTATCATCAGTTTGCGTCAACCAAGAGAGCCTAATGAACCATTGAGATTGTTCAATACTCATTTCCATAAATTGTATAGTAGGTTAGTTGCTCTTTATACTCTTAAGGCATTTGTTTCTATACAGATGTACTTTAGGGCATTGGACCCTTTAACATCTATGTTTGTAAGGAGAACTCATCAAATCACTACACTTCCCATGGCATACAATGAGACTTTGACCATAGAACAATGGTTGATGCCACAAGGTTTTGGGATAGGATAGTTGCCTTCCATAGGACAGCCAGGTGCTTACAATCAAGTGCCTATTATCAATAAAGCGTTGTCTCAATAATTACCTATTTTGAATGCCATGTCATTCAATAATTTTAATTTGCCATATAATCCACCTACCATGCCCACTTATCCCACCACTCCACTATATTTAGAAAATTATTTCACCACTCATAAAATGGTTGAAACAAATGCTTAAATCATGCCTCCATTCTTCAATACAACACCCACCCCAAATGCGTCAACATTTCATCAAAATAACACAACCTTTCCACAGGTTGTCCAAAATCAAAATTTGCCAAATTTTCTAAATCCCACTATCACTACAAGTAACACAAGCAATCAAACTATTGTAGGACAAAATAATGAGCCTAATTCTCAAGTAAACAACCTATAGAGGGTTGTCCAAAAACTAAGTAGTGACATGGTTCAAATGAAAAAATAATTACCTCAAAATTCTCATAAAAATAGGAATTTCAGTTTTCAGAGAAAACAATGGAATACTCGTTCAAACAATGGAGGTGTACCTAGTCTTATGGTTAATCAAAACAATGCTACCACTAGTTCCAATCAATATAGCACTATTGTTAATATTTCAGAGTTGGCTTTAAACAATTGGTGTAGGGTGCATTCCATAACACAACATAGTGAGAATGAGTACCCTAAATTTAAAATAGCTCTAGATTTTCTACAACAAGATGGATAACATAGAAATTATTGCATACAAAGATCCTTCCCAATAGGCTAGTACTAGAAAAGGTAAAGAGTCAGCACTAGTAGTTGAAACATTTGAGTCAATTGAATAAGAGGAATAAGGGTATGAGGGGTCTATAGAAGAGGAAGTTCAAGCTTTTAGACAATTCAAAAAGGAAATCATAATTACAAGCTTACGAGTAAGACTAAAGCTCCTTTTACTTCTACTCCCCCAAATGACACCATCATTAATCCTGACACACAGGCTAGTAACAATCCCATACCTCCATCTAAGGTGGATCAACCTCAGCCACCACATGAAAAAATTACCTATAATTTTGTGGAGGATTTAAAGGAAACAAAAGCGAATATGGTTTTAACAGTGTTATCTACTTCATAGAAAATATGGTTATCTTCTCCATGTATAATGGTAATATCTACATAATAGTAATATTGCATTGGTGATGGCTCTCCGTATGAGTATTTAAAATCAATCCATCCATAATATGTGATTTTTTTTGTCATGTAAATGCTTGTTTCTATTTTGGTAATCACAGTTTCTGCCATTACACTCTCCTGCCATTGGACCAGACCCCCATACTGGATATTCCACTATCATCCCCACTACATAATATCATTGAACTAAACTTTGCTCAATTACATCTATGTACACTTTCAGATTCGGTTTTCCCATGCATGGTTCATTGTCTACAACACCATGAGTTAGGAACCTGTGTTCCTCACTGTATCAGCCTCCAGGAGTCTACATCCTCAATTTTTCTATCGATGTCCATATATTGTAGCTAGGAGTTATTATTGGTTTACATCATCATCCTTATATCCATCCACGTTGCTTGATACAGTCACCTCGACCTTATCAGAACCCTGACAGCGCATCTATACAGGATATCTCCTCATCTGAAGCGTCTTCCTCATTCAATTTTATTTTATTTTATTTTATTTTTTATTTTTTTATTTTATTTTTTTATTTTTTATTTACTTCATGCTTTGTTAAGGTGCAATGTTTGAAATGGTTCACTTTAAAACGTAAACACAAACACCAAAGTTCATACACTCAAACCTAACCCTAAAACATTATAATTAACAAAGAAACTTAACAATAAAAACAAGCTTAACCAACATCTTAGACAATTAAAAAGAAAGCAAAAATACATTGACCAACACTACACCTTGGAACATGCCAAAGTTAACACTCAAAGACAAGAAAAACTCCCAAAACCAAAATTTAAAGGTGGGTCCCCATATTTTGCAACAACCCAGGTCTACTCACCTGGTTGTCAAAAACACAATTTCAAAATTTCAATTAAACCAACACAAATGTCATACATTGATGTAAGCATACCCAACTTTGTATTAGTACTTAGGCATAGATGTTCACACTTCAATATCTTATACCACTGCATATGGAATCCCAAGTGCTTGGGACTGGATAACTTCCCACTATAGATTGCTATACATGAGACACATCTTCTCCTGACTCGAGTTCTAAGTACTCGACAAGGGGTTATCCTTCCAAGGCCCATAATACCTAGAAGAGTGGACGCATATTTTCCCCATCTCGTAGCATGAAGGACATTGGTATATGACCCTATCTTTGTCCTAAAGGTTCACTGATCTTATATTTATTTTGATAAATATTTTAAACCCATGCTAGAGTTAACGTATTATGCCTAGTGCCTGATAACGGACCTTCAACTAAGGTGCTATCAAGGCCCACCAATTATTTGGCTTTGGGTCTAAGTATCTCATATCATATTCCAGTTGATGGTTATGTTACTCATACCATCTACCGTTGGACCTTCCAACCCCAAGGACCAACTCTCTAGTCTTGAGTTTTGTTGGTTGTTCCGCAACTAGGGTATGAATTATAAAAAATCCTCACATACTACCTCATACGACAACCTGGAACGATGTCCCATAACATAATTCATTACTCTCGATAGCAGAAGATCCTTTGGCCTCTTTCATATTCTTCTAGATAACAGTTGTCCTCAAAATCACAACAGCCACCTTTGTGAACTATCAGAGTTGCATGAGTGTGCATCCTTTTCGATGGCATCTGGTTAATTTCTTATTTAGATTATTTTCACCCTTTTTGGTGAACATTATAATTTGCCTGTTGGCAATTTTGACAATATGCCACATTAAAATTTTGATGAAATTTTATTGATGTAAAATCAACAAAAATATATTAATACTATGATGCAGTGTTTTTGGCCTATATGATATGTTACAATTTTTGTACATATTAACTTCTTTATTTTTCATGCATTTCTTGCTTGGAAATAATGGATGTCACAAGACAAAATATTTATGGATAAAGGTGTGAGAAATCTCAGTAAAAGTCACCAGATAGCGTCACGAAGAGCACTGCTTCAGGGTTCAGAGTTGGGCGAAAATGATTCCTTTATTTTAAAATCGGGTCATTATGCAAAAGGAATGGCAAAGGCATGTTCACCTCTAATTTGAGGTGACTAACACGTTCGTCCCATTCCAGGGCAAACATGATCTTTTTACAAGGAAAACGGAGGAAATGGGCTAAGGTTCGAATGGAGATGCTTTTGCCCCAAATGAGGGGCAAAAGTCCCTTTCACCCCACTTTGGGGTGAAAAGACATTTAAATAATTAAGTGGAGAATGCGCCTGAAGTTTAAGTGCGGGCTAAAATAACGAAGAGTGTGTTAACCTCAAAGTTGGTGGGTGTGGGTGGTTTAGCCCACGGTGTTGTGCCCATTGTATTCTAATACCACATAGTGGTTTAGGGTTGTAAGAGTTTCCTTTATATTTTATTGTAATGTCCCATTTTTGGGCAAGAAAGAGAATAATAATATCAAGGAGGTGTGGCTCTTGTTTTGTTGGAGTAGCCCACATCGGGTGAACCAGGGTAAATCTCGTGTGTCATATGTGCATTGTGTGGTGTCATTTCTTCTAAGTTGTTTATTTTTGCTTTATTTTTGGAATAAGTTTTATGTAGATCTCTTCATTTGGTATCAGAGCCAAGTTGTTAGCCATAGGGGGATGCCTTTATTGCTAGGGTTTCATTTCATCTGAAGAGTTTCTAGGGTTTCTAGGAGTTAGAGAAAACCTATTTCGGAGTGTGAGGTTTTTTGTAGAAGGAGCTTGAAGGAAAATGATGGGAAATCATTCAAGGATAGAGATCGAGAAATTTGATGGTAAAATTTTTGAGCTATGGAAGTTAAATATGGAGGATATGCTCGTGGACAGAGATCAGTGGGCTGCTATTTCTGAAAAAACAAAACCTACAGCTACATCAGATGAAGATTGGGAAAATATGAATCGAAAAGCAAGGAGTCTGATTCGACTGTGTCTTGCAGATTCAGTCCTAATCAATGTTTCTGGAGAAGCTACAACAAAGGATCTCTGGGAGAAGTTAGGGGCTCTGTATCAATCTAAGTCCCTGGTGAACAAATTATTCCTCTGAAAGAAACTGTACAATCTCAGGATGAGTGAAGGAGATTCAGTTGCAGATCATCTGAATTCATTCAATACAGTGGTAAGTCAACTTACATCTGTTGATATTAAGTTAAGTGAGGAAGATAAATGTATTACTTTGCTATGCTCTTTACCAGATTCGTGGGATAACCTAGTGGTAGCAATTGGTAGTACAACTTCATCCACATTGAAGTTTGAGGATATTGTGGCATCTCTAATATCAGAGGATATGAGGAGAAAAGCCATGGAGGGCACTTCAAAGGATGCCCTAACAGTGAGAGGGCGTGCCAAGGAAAAGGATAAAACAAGATATGGTGATAGATCTAAGTCTAGAGGTAGATCCAAGTCTCGTGGAAAGTTTGAGAGAAAGTGTTGGAAGTGTGGCAAGCCTGGTCACATGAAGAAGGACTGCAGATCAAAGAATGTTGATTCTGGAAAGAGGTCTGATGAATCCACTTCCATAGAGACACATAAATCTACTGATGAAGGAGGGGATGTATATCTGGCATCCTGCTCCACACGATCAGATAAAAATGATTGGTTGATCGATATTGGTGCCTCTTTTCATATGACTCCTCATAGGGGGTGGTTCAGTGAATATGAAAGATATGATGGAGGGGAGGTACTATTGGGAGATGATTCACCACTTAGAATCATTGGTCATGGAAGGGTGAAAATTTTGTTGCAGGATGGTAGGGTTAAAACCCTCCCAGGTGTGATGCATATTTCGGGCCTTGCTAGAAATTTAATTTTTGTAAGCAAAATGGTTGATGCAGCAGTAAATGTCAGTTTTAGTAAGGATTCATGCAAAATGGTTCGTGGATCTATGGTGTTAGCAAGAGGAGTTCGGATTGGAACTTTGTATAAGTTATTGGGAAGCACTATGATAAATGAGTGCAATAGCTCAACTGTTCCTGAGGCTGAATCAGATAAAAGCTCTACACTCTGGCATCAAAGAATGGGACATATTGGAGAAAAGGGATTGCGTACCCTGCACACAAAAGGTATGGTTCATGGTATCCCTGATTGCTCAATGGTTTTTTATTTTTGTGAACATTGTATTTATGGCAAACAAAATCATGTGAGTTTCCCATCTGGTGTTGCTAGATCAAGAGGGGTATTAGATTTGATTCATAGTGATATATTTGGTCCTGTTCCTATACCATCCCTTGGAAAGTCATGATACTATGCTTCTTTTGTCGATGATTTTTCAAGATATGCATGGATTTATTTTCTTAAGAGTAAATATGAAGTGTTTGATAAGTTTAGAGAATTTAAAGCACTTGTTGAAAATCAATCCAGGAAAAATATTAAGGTGTTGAGGTCTGATAATGGAGGAGAGTATTGTTCAAATAAATTTGAGGATTTCTGTAAGCAATGTGGTATTGCAAGATAGAAGACTACTCCATATACACCCCAACAGAATGGAGTTGTTGAGAGATTGAACAGATCACTCATGGAAAAGGCTAGAAGTATGCTCAGTGGTGCAGGTTTGGCACAGGAATTCTGGGTTGAGGCAGTGAGTGCAGCATGCTACTTGCGAAATCGATCTCCTACATCAGCATTGTCGGATCAAACTCCATTTGAAGCATTGTTTGGTAAGAAACCCTCTCTCTCACATCTTAGAGTTTTTGGTTGTGATGCATACATGCATATTCCAAAGGAGAAAAGAAGTAAGCTTGATAATAAGGTTGTTAAATGTATCTTTATTGGTTATAAATATGGTGTTAAAGGATATAAACTTTGGAATCCAAAAACTAAAAGTACAGTCTACAGTAGAGATGTGGTGTTTAGGGAAATGAAAAGTGATCACAGGAAGGAAGTAACAGAAGAAGAACCTGAAAAGGTCCAATTTGATCTCATGGAAGAAGATCACACAGAAGAGGATCTGGAAGAGGAATAGACAGATGAGGATCTAGATGAGGATGAACAAGAGGTTCATACACCTATGGTAAGGAGATCAACACGGGAAAGAAGGCAACCTAAAAGGTACAATCCATCTGCTTTTCCTACTTCTTTTGTATTATCTGTTACTGATGAAGATCCTAGAACAGTTAGAGAAGCTATTAATTCTGAAGAGGCAAACTGTTGGGAAGAGGCCATGGATGAGGAAATGATGGCCTTGAAAAAGAACAGAACATGGGATTTAGTGAAATTACCTGGTGGAAGAAAAGCAATAGGTTGCAAATGGATTTTCAAGAAGAAGCAGAATGTTGAAGGTAAAGTGGAGAAATACAAAGCTCGCCTGGTTGCTAAAGGTTATTCTCAGGTAGAGGGAATTGATTATGGTGAAGTATTTTCTCCTGTTGCAAAGCTAACCTCAATTAGATTTTTGTTATCTGTGGTTGCTGCTTTTGATCTTGAAATAGAGCAAATGGATGTAAAAACTGCATTCCTTCATGGAGATTTGGAGGAAGAAATCTATATGAGGCAGCCTGAAGGTTTCATTGTTGCAGGAAAGGAGGATCTTGTATGTAAGTTAAAGAAATCTCTGTACGGACTGAAACAATCACCTAGAATGTGGTATCAAAAATTTGATACTTATGTCTTAGGAATTGATTTTGTTCGTAGCAATGTTGATCACTGTGTATATTCAAAGAAAATTGGTAATGTAATTGTCATTATAGTTTTGTATGTTGATGACATGTTACTAATTGGAAACAGTAAGAAAATGATCAGGGAAGTGAAGTCTCAGTTAGCATCTCAGTTTGACATGAAAGATCTTGGCCCTACAAATTTTATTTTGGGTATGAAAATAAACAGAGATCGTTCTAACAGAAAGTTGTGGCTGGATCAGAAAAAATATGTTGAGACAGTGTTGAAGAGATTCAATATGCAGGATTGCAAACCAGTGAAGGTACCTATTCCATTGGGTGAAATATTGTCTACTGAACAATGTCCAAAAATAGAAGAAGAGGTAGAAGAAATATCCCATGTTCCTTATGCAAATGTTGTAGGGAGTTTAATGTATGCCATGGTCTGTACTAGACCTGATATTGCCCATGCAGTGGGAGTTTTGAGTAGATATATGTCTAAACCTGGTAAAGAGCATTGGACTGCTGTAAAAAGGGTTTTCAGATATTTGCGTGGTACATCTAATTTTTCTATCTGTTATGAAGGTACAGGTAAAGAAGACAAATCCTTGGATATAGAAGGTTTTGTTGATGCAGATTGGGCTGGAGATCTGGACAACAGAAGATCTACTAGTGCATATGTATTCAACTTGTTTGGAGGAGCTGTTAGTTGGATGAGCAAAAGGTAAACTGTTGTTGCTCTTTCAACCATTGAAGCTGAGTACATGGCAGCCACCGATGCCAGTAAGGAAGCAGTATGGCTACAAAGACTATGTGCTGAAACTGGGTTCTTTCAAGGAGCTGTGAAGATAAATTGTGACAGTCAGAGTGCTATATTTCTAGCAAAGAACCCTGCTTACCATTCCAGAATGAAGCACATTGATACAAAGTTCCATTTCAGCAGGGACATGATTGAACAGAAGAAAGTGTTGCTGGAAAAAGTGGATACGAAGGAAAATGTTGCAGATGCTTTAACCAAGGCAGTTAGCACAGAAAAGTTTAGATTCTGTACAATTGAAATGGGTCTGGCAAAGTATTCAACAAGTGGGAGAATGTTGGATGTGTCTCATCCTTTGTCGAGGAAGTACTGTACGATAGGTACGAAAGGGTAAGAGGAGCGGAGCTCCTCAAGAGGAGGGTGAAGCCCTCCCGGGGGTCCGGGGGGCGGTAGCCCCCTCGGCTACGTCGAAGGCATTTTTCAATGCGTAGTGCAAAAAAATTTTCCCTTTTTTCGGAGCGATTTCTGGGATTCCCATGGTTGGTGGGTGGTTGGTGGGTGTGGGTGGTTTAGCCCACGGTGTTGTGCCCATTGTATTCTAATACCACATAGTGGTTTAGGGTTGTAAGAGTTTCCTTTATATTTTATTGTAATGTCCCATTTTTGGGCAAGAAAGAGAATAATAATATCAAGGAGGTGTGGCTCTTGTTTTTCTGGAGTAGCCCATATCGGGTGAACCAGGGTAAATCTCGTGTGTTATATGTGCATTGTGTGGTGTCATTTCTTCTAAGTTGTTTATTTTTGCTTTATTTTTGGAATAAGTTTTTTGTAGATCTCTTCAAACTCTGCAAAGAAATACCTCTACACTTTCTCCATTATTCATGCTTAGAGTGTGAAGTTAGGATTGAAGGTTAAAAATTGTTGCTTGATGATTTTCTTCATAAATAGTGGTCAATGTATCCCATGCATCTTTTGCATTTTCTTTTTTATAGATATGCAGCTGAATCTCATTAGCAGTGGCAAGAATTATGATCATTAGTGCTTTGACATTTACATCATCATATGTTTCTTGTTCATCTCTAGTTTTTTGGTGTGTGACTCTTCCAGTCATGATGTCCCATAACTTTTCAACTTACAATATGATCCTCATCTTTGTATTCCATGGAGTAAAATTTTGGCCTCTCAAGAGTTGAGAATCTAAAATATGGGCCTTTGCAATGGAAAATATGAGGGTTCCTTATATCACCAATTGGTCCTCCTTTATTTATATCGCTAGTCTGATAGACCTAATCTATCTAATATATCCATATTTCCTATAATACCCATCAGTACGTGGAATAAGTTGGTCCCCTAAATATATGTGGTCATACACGAGAGAGACTTTAAGGTACATAAAAAGATCAATCTATGGCACATAAGTAATACTAAAAGAGATTCACTCTATCTTTGACACCTGCTTAAAAAGACCTTCGTATACGTAGGGTGAGAAGTCCCTTAATTACTTTGAGGAACTTAATTTTAAGTTTTTTGTCAAGCGATAGTAGTGAATGGGATAAAGATGGAGTGAAATAAAATTGCCTTTCCTTATTTTCCCCTGATGGTTTATAGGGATAGAAACCAGATTTCATTTTTGCAACTATAGTAGGCACTAAACATAGTAGCTCAATCACAACAACATTACCTATAAGTGCAGGTCAGAGGCATCGTAATTACTAAACGTTACCTTGTGCAAAATTGTACAAAAATAGGGTATAAATTTGAGTTATTTTGCTGCCACAATATATTAATGCATAAAAAATAAAAGTAAATGCATTTAAACACTGATCATGCCCACAAATTTATGTTTTGAAGGTGTTATATTCCACCGAAAATGCACCTTTTACAATGTCAATTTTGTTTCAATGTTTGTTTTGCAATAATGTTTGATGTATAATTGTAAAAAATACAAACTTGTTCCCTCCTTTTTGTTTTGCACAAACTTGTTCCTTTTTATTGGTTTTGCAAAAAATAATTGTAGCCCCCTTCTTTGTTTGCTTTTATTTTGATTTTTGATATTAAAAATTTATTGAATATAAAATAATATAAATTAATTAGCTACTTAAGTTTAATTATTTTAACTTATAATTAACTAATTAATTAAATAATAATAATTAACCAATTAATTCATTAGTTAAATCCTTGCAGGTTCTCCTCCTTGTTTCCTTGAAGCTACTTTTTGGCGGGTCTGAGGAATTTTGGCTTCATGAGCAGTTTTGCACAACATCCTTTTGGGCTTGAGGGGTTGCCCATGTGCTTTCTACTGTGACTCTGCTCTTTGGGTCTGAAGTGGTAGTTCCTGCAGGTCTCAGTTCCTTTCGAGGCTTGTGGGGGGCCTCTAGTTTTATTGTTGCTGATTCCTTAAGTGATTTCCTTTCTTTGACCTTGAAGTTGTTGTTGAAGGTTTTAGGGATATATGGCTGTTGTTTTTTGGTTTTTACTCTAACGTCTGTAATCATGCATCCTCGTGCTTCCTTCTTGGTGAATTCATGTGGTACTTTCTCATCCTTTCCTTCAAAAATGTTGTTCTACTGCTGCTGCTTCCTTTGTTGGGTAGATTTTCTCGAAGACTTCCTTTTCTGCATAAGGACCCTATGGCCTGGGGTGTTCCTTTTACTGTTGATCCACTACAGTACCATATTTAGGATATTGTTCCATTCTGCTTCTTTTTGGGCTCCCCTACGTGGGATGTTGGTTTTCTTCAGATCTTTGTTTCCCAAGGGTGGTTTCTGGTTTTCTCGCCCTTGGGATGTTTCAAATTTTAAAACTTTGGCTTTGTTTCCTTTTCCTACCCATGGGAAATTTTCAAATGGATTTTTCATGGTTGGGGCAGTTTGGCGCTTTCTCCCGCCCTTGTTCAGCGCCTTGTGATTCAAATTTGGGTTTCTGGTGGGCTTTCCCTTCCTACCCATTTTTCCTTTGGCACAAAGGAAGACATCTTCCTCTGGCGCAAAGGATTGCGTGTTCCTTACTTTGTTCCTTTGGGTTGTCCTTGCCTATCCTTTTGTCCATCCTTGGAAAAATTCCTTTTGTTTCATTCTGATGTTTCGTGTTGTATTCTGATCCTTTGTAATCAGGTTTTGGGATCCTTGACAAAAACCCACTTTTAATCTACCAAAAAAAAAAATTAAAACTAAAATTAAAGGCTAAATAATTTAATTATATTTTAAACATCCAAATTTGAATTAAAAAATTAGGGATAATTTTTAACCTGGTCAGGCTCTAGCTCCTCCAAAGTCAATGACAAACGACGGAGGCAACGGTCCAAGTCAACGAAGTCCAAGCGGTCAACCAAATCAATCAACATAGAGTCGAAGTAACTAACTGGCACACAAGATCAACCCGTGTGGGTCCCTCATAGTGGCGTCGCCAACTGGTGCCTCTAGGCAGCCCTACACGGAAGGTGGCGTAACCACCATAAGGTGGTTGAAAGGCTATGTGAGCCTCCAGGCTTTTAATGCACTCGAAGTGCCTTCCCACAACGCATGTGGGAAAAAGTGCATAGGATAAAAATAAAATGTCTCCCCTCCTCTTGTGCTCATACGAATGTTGAGATACCACATATCAAACAACTATTGGGATGGAGATCCATGCTACACAATTGGAGGATTTAGGTTTGATTAAACCTTATAAAGGTTTAATTTTTTTTTCTTCTCCTGAATTGCTCTTCTCTACAACTATGCTATCTTTGGATCGCATTCGGATCTACAAATTACAACAGGGAACATCACCTATGGATGGTAAGAATTGGCCAAAGCAGAGATCATCACCTGTCTTATGCAATGTAAATCAACCAGTGATTAGGCGAATACAAGGATCGCCTATTTATGTGTTTTGCTATAAGTGGGCCTAAGATACACGATCGAGGCAATCGGCCTAGGGAAAAAGGGTAATTTTCTCCTACGATCGGGAAATCGCCTACAAGTAGTAGTGATCAACTGTAATGTGGCTCAAATAGAGACTTTAAATAACCTTGGCAACTTTTGGGTAGAATTGTATCCATTCAAGACCTTCCAAGTAGGGTAGACCTCCAATTGGTCCTTTGTATCCAATTGAACTCTTTACCTCCTATTCCAAGCTATATGCTCACCAATATGAGCTCACAATCAACTATTGGTAGAGGTTATTCTCAATGCAAGAGCTATGGTATTGTTGCTTTGATACCACTGATGGAGGAACATATTATTAAACAATTGCATGAAATTTATAAAGTACAAATGGCCCAGATTAGTCAGTAACCAATCTACCAAATAAATCATCAACTAACAAATTCAAGTCTAATCTAAGCACATATCTAACTTTGATTTTATTCACATTGGCTTTTGGAATGATAATGAATAACCCACTAACCTATTAACATACTTTCTATAATATTAAATAATGTAATAAATCTAATATCCTAACATTCTTCAATATTTTTGAGTCCTAGTCTTCACCAGTTTTCCTTCAACCAAGTGGAAATACCCTAGCCTTTTCTACTCAATAGGACCATTTTTTAATATAGAGTCCAAGTCTTCACTACCTTCAAAGTGGACACACTCTAAATTAACTTTATCAAATGGATAAATCTAATTAATAATGGTGGCTTAATAAATAACTCTATCAAACTAGACAGAGTATGGTGGTAGCTCTGATACCAACATTAGCTTTTAAAGTCTTTTTACCATAAAATATCATAGGTTATCTCACAATATTACACATGTCCCAATATAAAATAGCTACAATACTAAAGATCAAATAATGATAATATGTTGAGTAGAATAATATGAGAAAATTAATATATATATCAAGGCTTTAATAAATAAAATAACATTCATTTATATATTGAAATATGAATTTAAATAGCCTGAATCATTCATGTACAATACATGAAGAACAACATACAATATTAATTGTTCAAAATATATACAAGATTTATTGCTCCTTTTTTTGTTACAACTTTGAATTGTGACTACTTGAATCTTCATTGAACTTATTTTTCTATGGAGCATTGTCTCCATAATATAGCAATAGTAATGTGACTCTTTGGATACTTGACTATTGCTCTCCTATGACTCTTGGCTTCTCATCTTACCACTTGTATACAAGATCAACACTTGACTCTACAACACTTGGACATATCTACAAGACTCTTGGACTCCTAATCTAGGACACTTGTGCACATCCTCACATTACATATTTGCACTCTTACATACAAGATACTTGTGCACATTCTCTCTTACATGACACTTGTGCATTTCCTGCACATTTACATTTACATGACACTTGTGCATTTCCTACACATTCACACTTACATAAAAGGGAAAATATAAATCACACTCTAAACTATAGACTCAACCCTAATCTATTATTTACAAATATACCATGAAGGTACCATGGGGGTACATTAGCATGTACCAAATAATGTAATATTCTCCAACACTTAGAAGATTTTTTACCCATTGTCTTTGACTCTTCATACAATTTCCAAATTACTTTTTCCCTAAGAGCTAAGTTTGCATTCGTAAGAACTCTTAAACTAAGAATTACCCTAGTTTTATCATCACACACCTTGCTTCATTTCACCTAAGTAAATTTCTTTTTATCATGTAATATTGACCACAAAATGATCGTATATTATAGATTAATTTTTTTCTATTGATTTTGGCATACTATACAAGGATATATAATATGTTGGCATGACCTGTAAGATTGATTTAATTATTTGCACTCTTCCTATTAATGATAATCATCTACCTTTCCATATTAGTAGTTTATTATGAACTTTACTTATAATTGGATTCTATAATTCTATCCTCATTCTCCCCTCAAATAAGGGCATCTTTAGATAAGTTGCATATCCCTGCTTTGATTTTAGTTGGGGTTTTTAGGAAGTAAATTTTGGATTTTGTCCTATAAACTTCTTACCTTGATGCTCTTTTGTGTTCCTTTAATAGATTATTCAAATCTCTTGCCTCATTTATCCTTTCCCTCCCAAAAAGGATTGTATCATCTACAAATTATTGATAGATGATGTTGTTGATGTTATTACTAGCCTTAAGTCCATTTATAAGCCCATATTTGTTAGCCTTCTTCAATTTTCTACGCAAAACTTTTGCCATAATAATGAACAAATATGATGATAGAGGATCTCCCTATCTAAGACCTCTCTTAGCTTTAAACTATTATGTTACTAACCCATTGACCAACACTGAATATAAAATTGTAGGGACACAAGCTTTAATCCATCTAACCCATTTTTTCCCAAGTTCAAAATTTTCTAATCCTACAACAAAAAAATATCATTTAATCCTACATAAGCTTTACTCATATCAAGTTTTAAGATCATTGCTTTCTCTTTTCTTGAAGGTGTTGAATGCATAACTTCATGAGCTACTATGATCCCATCTAGAATTTGTCTCCCTTTCATAAATCCTCCTTGCTCTTCTAAAATAATATTTTCTAACAGTGGTCTTAATCGATTCGCCATCACTTTAGAGATAATATTATATGCCATATTACATAGGCTTATGGGTCTAAATGAATCAAACAATTCTACATCCTTTTTTTTTTTAATTCGGATAAGATATATCACATTTATTTACATTGACAGTTTTTTATTGTCTTCATTTGTTATAACTGAAGGTAGTCCTTGTAGAAGTTTGTCGTTAAGAACTTTATACCCCTCTGCTCCTAGAATATTTTGATAAAAAAACTTTGCTTACTTTCTGATTTCACTATGGTCTTCAATCCAAATTCCTAATTATATATATTCTCCTTGTAGAAATTTATCATTAAGAACTTCATACCCCTCTGCCCCTAGAATATTTTAATAAAAATACCTTGCCTACTTTATGATTTCACTGTGGTCTTTAATCGGAATTCTTAATTATATATTATTATAAATATTTCAACAAATTTATAAAATTTATGTATAACTTTTTAAAGATTTATATATTTTTGTTTAAATGAATACTACAAAAGAACCAAAATATTATATAGATTTCATCTTTTAAGGGTTCTAAATAAGTCTATCTTCAAAATTTATTTATATGACTTTTAATATAATCAACAACCTAATTAATCATATATTGTTTTTATAAGTACTTTAATATACTAATTATCTTTTTAATAATTTTTAAGACATTAATAATCTTATTTTAAGCATATACACATACACATGCACAAGCTTTTAGTTAGTATTTTGGATATTTTATACATCTTAGTTTTTAAGGGTTTATTATATAAATATTCAAGAAAACTTGTCATGATAAATGAAGGTTTTGAATATTTTAAAAATATTTTTTATCCATACTAATAATAAATAAATTTTGTTAGATTTATAATAATTTTTATTCATATGTGAGAAAAGTTAATTTCATATATTTTTGAATGAGTTATAAAAAAAATTCCTCAAAACAAATTTATAACTTTCATTTCATATTTTGAAAAAAAATTACAATGAAATAGGTATTTTATATCCTCATATAGGTCTCATTAAACAATCATGTTTAAAGTTATTCTAGAATCTTTCAGCAATAACTTAAATTTCTCTGAAAAGTCTATCAAACTTGTTGCAATAATAACAACTTGTTGCAAGCCTTCAATCATCTTATAAAGTGTCATTCATCCTTGTAGTCATTAGTCCTTACAAATATGACCTTAATTATCAAAAAACATAAAAGAAAACACAAATGATATTCTAAACCACGATTTTTTTATTTTGTTAAAAAAACTTGAACTCAATTGTAAGTGATATTTTTTTATAATTTAAATTATATTTATTGTATGATTTACTGTTTAATTAATATGTTGTACAAAGGCTAATGACTAATGTGAAAAAAAACTAAACATTATAATTTTTTCATATGTATTTTTTTTTTATTGGTAGAAAGGGTGTTGAAAGGTCCCTGAACCTTGTACAAGAGAGATTACAAGAAATCCATAACGACCGAGGTGGTCCAAGAAGAAAGGAATAGAGAGCTGGCAAACCTTCGCACTAGGGAAGGTGTCGCGAAATCGCGACCAAAATGGTGATGTCGCGAAATCGCGACAAGTTGCGCCGTTGATGCCAATAGAAGAAAGGAAGTCGCGAAATCGCGACAAGAAACGCCATCGAAACCGAAGAAGGGAATAAGTCGCGATATCGCGACATGTTGAAAAGTGTCGCGATATCGCGACAAGTTGCTAGGTTGGAGCCGGACGAGAAGAAGAGTCACGAAATCGTGACAAGAATGAAGACCGCAACCGAAATAGAAAATGAGTCACGAAATCGCGACGAAAGTGGAAGCCTGCTGCCGAGAAGAGAAAGTGTCACGAAATCACGACAAGAATGAAGACCACTGTCGAAGAGGAAAATTGTCGCGATATCGCGACAAATTGGGAGACCGCTGCCAAGACAAAAAAGTGTCACGAAATCGCGACAATCTGGAGGACCGCAGCCGAGGACAAAAAGTGCAGCGAAATCGCGACAATCTGGAAATCCGCAGCCGAGGAGGAAAAGTGTCACGAAATCGCGACAAGAAGGAAGACCGCCGTTGGAGAGAAAAAATGTCGCGAAATCGTGACAAAAAGGAAGACCGCCGTTGGAGAGAAAAAATGTCACGATATCGCGACAAAAAAGAAAGACCGCCGTTGGAGAGAAAAAAGGTCGCGATATCGCGACAAAATGGAAGGCCGCCGTTGGAGGGAAAAAAGGTCGCGATATCGCGACAGAATGGAAGACCACCATTGGAGAGAAGAAATGTCGCGATATCGCGACAAAAATGGAAGACCACCGTTGGAGAGAAAAAAGGTCGCGATATCACGACAGAATGGAAGACCGCCGTTGGAGAGAGAAAAAGTGTCGCGATATCGCGACAAAAATGGAAGACCGCCGTTGGAGAGAAAAAAGGTCGCGATATCGCGACAGAATGGAAGACCACCGTTGGAGAGAGAAAAAGTGTCGCGATATCGCGACAAAAATGGAAGACCACCGTTGGAGAGAAAAAAGGTCACGATATCGCGACAGAATGGAAGACCGCCGTTGGAGAGAGAAAAAATGTCACGATATCGCGACAAAAAGGAAGACCACCGTTGGAGAGAGAAAAAGTGTCGCGAAATCGCGACATGAAGCAAGGAAGCGTCTGAAGGCCAAAAAGTGTCGCGATATCGCGACAAGTTTGCAAAAAAGCACCCGGAGAGAAAAAGTGTCGCGATATCGCGACAGAATGGAAGACCGCCGTTGGAGAGAGAAAAACATGTCGCGATATCGCGACAAATTGGAGGACCGCCGTTGGAGAGAAAAAAGGTCGCGATATCGCGACAGAATGGAAGACCGCCGTTGAAGAGAGAAAAAAGTCTCGATAACGCGACAGGCTGAGATTTTGCAACCAACTGTGAAAAGTGACGCGAAAACGCTCCAAGATGCCAAGACGTAGCCACAGGGGAAAAACCCGGAGCCCAGTAACCCACTCACATTGTGCAAACATTGGAACTTGAAGGAGCGTCCCTTAGGCCGATTGGGAAGGAATCTCTCCAAACCTGAATGTCTGTTGCGTCAACTCCCTTGTTAGCAAGCCAGTCCACAGCTTTGTTTCCTTCCCGGTATTGATGTTGAATGATTAATTCTGGGTAAAAGCCAATTAGTGTCTTGCATTCTTCGAAGATGGAAACAAGGGCCCAGGGAGGCACGAGAGGTTCCTTTGAGCCAGTTGATGCAATGCAATGAGTCTCCTTCTATGATGAGTTTATTGATAGTCAAGCCTTCCAAGAGAATCAAGCTTTGGAGCAAGGCCCGAGCCTCGGCCATATTATTAGACTGAATTCCTAAGTTCTGAGCAAAGGCCAAAATTATTTCTCCTCTGTGATTTCTGAGAATTCCACCTCCGCCAGCCGCTCCAGGGTTGCCTTTGGCCGCGCCATCGAAGTTAAGCTTGTGCCACCCAGAAGGAGGTAAGGCCCACTTGATTACAGACCTGTCAACAGAAGTACGAGGAGTTGCAAAAAAATTGAAAAGATTGAAATGATTTGTTAAATCCAATTCAAGGCCAGGAGGGGGGGTTTGGACGATGAGACAAGAGAGGCATTCTCCGCAGCAAGGGCCAAGATTTTGGCAACAACAATCTTCTCATCCGTGGCAAGGTTTTTGAAAATTTTGGCATTTCTCTCAAGCCAAATCTGCCACAGGAAAATGTGAAGGCAAGCTTGCCACATGAATTTGAGTTGACTGCTCTTGAAAGGCCTGGGCCATTGTTGAAAAATGAGGGGAATGGAATGAGGGAGGGCTACGGAGATGGCGAAAGTGTTGAAAACCTGGTTGAGCACTGCAAGGGAGAAGGGACATTCCAGAAAAACATGCGCAGTAGACTCACAGGCATTTTTACACAGGATGCACCAATTGGGGATGAGAAGCCCTCTGGTTATCAAATTGTCAGTGGTGAGGATTCTATTTTGGAAGGCCAACCAGCAGAAGAATTTGACCTTGGGAATGATCTTGGGAACCCAGACCAGATTAGATAAGTCACGGCCATCACTGGGAGCTTCTTGGCTGTAGTAGGCAGATTTAACAGTGAAATGCCCTGAATCTTCAAGGTTCCAAACCATGGAGTCATCTTTGTGAGAGTTGGGGATTATGCAGCTCCTCAGTAAGTTTTGTAACCGCCTAAGCGCCTCGGTGATATGTCTAGGCCCATTCAGATCCAGGTGTTTCCATTCGGGTCTTGTAATACCTGGGTTAATGAAATGACACACCTTATCTCCAAAGGTGGCTTCGGTCACCGTCTTGAGCACAGCAAGATGAGGATCTTGGCTGAGAGGTTTGTCACGGATCCAAGGGTCATCCCAGAAATGAATGGTCAATCCATTTCCAAGACACCACCTTAAGCCTTCCATGATGATCTTCCTTGTTTTAGTGACACCATTCCAGAAATGAGATCCGCTAGGAAGGTTGTGCTCTCCAAGAAAGGGAACCTGATGAAGGTACTTAGCTTTGATGATGTCAATCCAGGTGGCTTTTTCGTTGATGGTAAGTCTCCAGGACTGCTTGGCAATGAGAGCCATGTTCATTCGCTTGATGTCCCTGAAGCCGAGACCTCCATCCTTTTTCTTGGAACAAACCTTGTCCCAAGCAACGAGGGGAAATTTGTTCTTGTTTTCGTTTCCCGCCCAAAGGAATCTGCGTTGAATTTGCTCAATTCTTTGGCAGATGGAAGCTAGAGCTTTGAAGATAGATAAGAAAAAAATAGGAATACTTTGCAAGCAAGCCTGGACCAGAGTGGCTTTGGCTACCTGACTGAGCAATGAACTTTTCCAGCCTGCAAGCTTCTTGTTGAGACGATCTAGAACAGGGTTCCACATAGCCGAGACCGATTTGCCATGGAAAAGCGGTAATCCGAGATAAGTAGTTGGAAGGCTCCCAATGATACACCCAAGGATCTCAGCAATCCTATTTTTCCTGTGGATGGGAGTATTGAGGAAGTATAGCTTGCTTTTGCGGTAATTGACTTTCTGGCCAGCCGCCTCTTCATAAGAGTCAAGGATGCTCTTAATAATTTTTGCTTCGGGGACAGAAGCATGAGAGGAAAGAATAGTATCATCCACAAACTGTTGATGGGAAATGGCATTGGTTGTTGAGGCTGGTTTGATCCCAGAGACGAGTCCACTGATGCAGGCAGCAGTAAGGGTCCTTCCAAGGGTTTCGGCCAAAATGATGAATAGGAAGGGTGACAGAGGGTCCCCTTGGCGAATGCCTTTAAAACTTGGAAAAAAGCCAGCAGGTGAACCATTGATAAGAATAGAGAACCAAGCAGTAGAGATACATTCTCGAACCATCTTAACCCATTCTTTGTGAAACCCAAACTTCTCAAGGACCTCGAACAGGAATTTCCATGAAACCCGATCAAAAGCCTTGTTCATGTCAAGCTTAAGGAACATACTGGGTTTTTTGTTTTTAGATGCCGAATGAGCCAACTCGTGGACGGTTATCACTCCATCAACAATGAATCTGCCTTTGACCGAGCTGCCTTGGCACTGGTCAATGATGGAGGGAAGGATGTCTTTCAGCTTGTTTGCCATAACTTTGGTGATAAGTTTGTAGATAACACTACAGAGACTTATAGGTCTGAAGTCGGAGAGGGAAGCACGATCATTAGACTTGGGAATTAAAACAATGAAGGTGGAATTGGCTTCTCTCGGCATCTTTTTGGCTCTCTGGAAGAATTTAACCGTAGCAACAACATCAGGGCCCACAATATCCCAAAAGTGTTGAAAAAACCGGGGTGGAAAGCCATCGGGTCCAGGGGCCTTGTCAGGTTCCATTGCAAACAGGGCATCTTTGATCTCCTCTTTAGTGTAGGATTGGAGCAATTTCTCATTATCATCGTTAGACACCATCATTGGAATGTTCGAAGCGAGAGAACTTGCTGTGCGGGGGTGGCAGTCAACACTTGGACCTAAGATTTCCTGGAAGTGGTGCACAACTTCCTGTCTGATGGCATGGATATCAGAGACAATGGTACCATCAGCCTTGGTCAACTCAGAGATTTTATTTGAACCTCTGTGGCGCAAGGTGGAAGCATGGAAAAACTTCGTGTTGGTGTCTCCTTCTTTGAGCCAAAGGCTTCTAGATTTTTGCCTCCCGTAGGACTCTTCCTTAGCCAAAACATTGTGAAGGTTTGAAAGGAGGCATTTTTCTTCCATGAAAGTTTCAACCCTCTGATCCCCTCCCTGAATCAGATTTTCCACCCTTTTGAGCTCATCCAGCAAAAGCTTTTTTTCACTAAAGAGGTTGCCGAAAACCTCCCTGTTCCAGCATTTCAGCTTGAGTTTGATTGCTTTGAGTTTGAGGAACAGATTCGAGATAGGGTTTGGATAGAGGTTTTGCTGCCACCATTGTCGAATGCACCGACCTAAATCTGGATGAGTGAGCCACATATTTTCAAACCTGAAAGGGGTTTTAAAGGTTTTCTGGGGTCGGGAACAATCCATAATTATAGGGTTGTGATCAGATCCAATTTTTGGGTGGCTATGAAGCCTGGCATCGCCAAAAATAGGAATGAGTTCTTTGGACAAGAGAAATTTGTCAAGCCAAATTTGGATGTGATGAATGCCCACCCGTCTGTTGCTCCATGTATAGTTGGATCCTTGGAGCGGTAAGTCCATAAGCTCGTTGAGGTGGACAAATTCGTTGAAATCTTCAATGCAGCGGCTAGTGATCGGATTGCCTCCTTGCTTGTCAAGCAGGTGAAGGGGAGTATTGAAGTCGCCACAGAGCATCCAAGGAAAGTCAGGAAAGTTATTGCGCATTGCGGTAATGTTATCCCACAACAATCTTCTATTGACAGGACTGTTTGGTCCATAAACATTGGTGGCAATCCATTGAAGGTTAGTGACTTTATTAGTGAACAAAATGTTGATGGTTCTGTCAGAGACTGAAAGGACTCTCCCCTCGATAGTTGACGGATCCCACAAACAAAGGAGACCCCCGGATGCCCCTGAGGAGGGGCAAAAGGCGAAATTGCTATTTTCCCAGATTAGCTTGCAAACTTGATTGCTTGCTATTCTCATCCAGTTTAGATTCTTGAAGAAACATGATATTTGGTTTTAGGTTTTTTCTCACCGACTTGACAGTCCTCTGTTTGGCGGTTCCGTTGAGGCCTCTGACATTCCAGGAGACAAACTTCATCGATTTGACTTGGGATTTGCTTTGCGACCTCTGCCTCTCCCTTGAGATGGAGTAAGTTTAGGTCTAACCTCATCCAAATCTTGATGGGTGGGTTGTTCGGAAGTAGGGCCCAAGGAGGTAGGCACAGATCCATCAGCCGCTTCAATCTCAGCTGCTTTGGCAAGCTTTTCTGCATTGGACGGTCTTCCCCTTCTCTGCTCTTTGTTGACATCAGCTTTGGGGGCGAGAATGGGAGATTTTAGAGGGCTGGATGACTGAAGAATGTCGGTGGTGTTGGTCCCAGGAATAGGCCTATGGGGGGATGGAGAACGGGGAGACTGGCACAGGGCAACAGACTAGGGGAGAGGGTAAGAGGACGGTTCTGAGTCGGGGGAAGGGGTGGGAAGGGAAGAGGAAGGTGAGAGGGACCAGAATCTGAGGGTGAGTTTGGGGAGGTCATTGCAGCCTTACCCTTGGACAAGGGAGACTGAATCACAGAGGGTGTGGATGAGATGTTTGGATCTATGGGAAGGTCATCGGAGATGTCCTCACTAGTTTGAAGATTATTTAAAGGAGCGAAATGATTGGAACGAGAAGGCGGAGCACTTACATTGTTAGGAGCAAATGTTTTAGGGGGGCCTGCAGAACGGCCACGGCCCCTACTAGGAGCCTTTTTTGAACGTTGGGGATCTGGGAATCCTTCTTCCTACCTGAATCGTTGGGGATATCTTTTTTTCGGGAAGGGCATTGAGAAGCCAAGTGACCCTGAGTGTTGCACTCCAAACAAAAAGTGGGCTTGTTCTCGTACTCAACCCCTTGACGTCTTCTGAAGCTCCCGACGTTGATGCCAATGCAGGTCGACAGAGCCGAATCCGGATTAGCCATGACACAGACACGAGCATAGGTCATTCTGGTTCTTGCTTTGGTAGCAGGGTCGATGGCAACTAAATCTCCAATCGGTTGAGTGATGCCTTTGAGAGCATCATTATAGAAGAACTGTGGGGGAAGCCCATGGAGTTTGATCCAAATCGGAGCGATGTTGATAGACTGAGTTTCAGGGTCGAAATCTTCCCCCCATCTCCGCAGAAATAGGCTTCGACGACCAAAAAACCAAGGTCCACCAGTGAGAATGCGTTGGGTGTCGAGGGCATTGTTTAGCCTTATCATAAAGAACCCCCTAGGAAAGGCCACGAGCTCCATGCTTCCAGACAGACGCCATTTAGAAAGGGCCCATTCACGGATAGTTTCCATATCAGGTCGGGCACCGACAAATTTCCCAACCAGAGAGAGGGACTCTTGAAAGATTAGTGGCTCCATAGCCTCGCTTGGAAACGAAACTTCAGTGCCCAAAATAGAGAAGGGCAAAGGAGTTTGAAAAGAGAACGCTCCAGTCGAGGTCCTGACTTTATCCGCAAAGGACAAAGACCAAGGTCGCGCTTTGGAAAGAGAGGAAGGTGAAACCCTACCGTTAACAGACGTCGGCTTCACCGCACCGTTTGGGTCTTCACCGTGACAATTGCTGAGTGGGCCTGCAGTAGGCCCAACACCAACTGCAGGGCCCGAGGACAAAGCTGCCAGACCAGCATTCTCCATCGACCCTCCATTCCCGCCATCGCCATCGCCATCGTCCACAGACGCACCTGGTCCCGCTCCCGTTCCCGTTCCCGCTCCTGTTCCCGCTCCCATTTTCATATGTATTTTTGAACATTAAAAATAAATCTATATAAAATATTTAAATATTATTTTTATTGTTTTGTAGTCACAAATATTTTTTAATTTATAAAAAAATTATAAAAATAAAATGTAAAAATGTTATATATTTTTAATTTAGTTATAGAAGAAAACAATTTTTTTTAAAACATGTTATAATTCAATGCATATATAATTGAAACATGTAATGATAATATTAACAAAAACTTATTATTATTCTTTATATAATCTTAAGCATATAATGATAATAAAAATTATTATTATTTTTATACAACAAGGAATAGTGGATGGCTTTTCTATAAAATCTATTGTCTATGTTTATATAAATTTTTATCTATATTATTATTTTTTATAATTATATTTATTTTTATATAATTTATTTATTTATTTTACGTTTTTTTTATAAGTTTATATACAAACTGGTTTTTTTAAGAGGATTCCAAAATCTTTTAACAAAAAGGGTCGTAGCACTGATTTCTTAGGCATTGCCTTAATACATGAAAATAAACATAAACAGAAAGGAAAAAAACCAAAAAAAACCCTTGATCCAGTAGAGAGACCAGATTCTAGTACCAACTAGTGAGACCCACTTCATCAAAAAACACCATCCTCCCATTGTGGTCAGTCTAAGATCCACCCGAGGGTGGATACAGTGCACCTTAGATCTTCAAAAAAGCTCCCCATCAGACCACAGCAACACGTGAGCAAGCCATATGGAAGGTTGAGTCCCACTCAACCTGCAACGAAAAAAGTCAAAAAAGTTAACTTTAGAAATTTAGAGATGGTCCCTGCCCAGGGACAGCCTGGGATGCAACCTAGGGTGTAGCAGAGCAGCAAGTAGTTGCGTAAGCTAAGCAGCCAGCAGCAATGAGATACAGTCCAGGGTGTAGCAGCGGGACAACCTAGGAAATGGCATCAGGACCCTCGAAGAACCAAACGCGAAAGCCTCCGCTTGAGCCTGAGAAATTGAACAACACTACTGAGGATATCTACAGGCCAAGATATCTCCATGCAAACCAATTTGAACTACAAGGAAGCCAGAAGGAGCCAGGGATAACAGCTGTAGGTGCAAATAAAGGATCCCCAAAATCCAAAACTGAAGGAGGAAGAAGTGACCACAACTGCAAGCGCATCGGTCTCCAGCCCAAGACCAGAAAATGTAGAAGAAAACCCCAAGCATTCCAATAGAAAGGACTAGGAACCCACCATCCTTGCTCATGAACAGTTCCAAGGAACTGGAATTGGGATTGAGAACAACTCAAGAACAGGATGAGGCCCACCCCCAAGGCCAAAAACATGCTCAAAGAGTCCATTGAGAAGCAGGACCAGAAAGCAGAAGCCCCCGAATAGGAAACCAAAATAAAATACCTACAATTCCTAGGCAAAAAGCGATAACAAGAACAAATATGGGATCTATAGAAGCCTAAACTGAGAGAGCCATGGGTCTGCATGTAATGATCATAGGTCCCCTTCCCAAGATCAAGATATGCAGCAAAAAAACCTAAGCACCCCAATAGGATGGACCAGGAACCCCCATCCTTGCTCACGAACATCTTCAGGGAACTGGTACTGGGACTGGGAACAAATCAAGCACAGGAAGAGGCCCCCCAAGGCTAAGCAAATGCCCTGAGCATCCACCAAGTAGTATATCCAGCAAGAAGAAGCCTCCGAACAGGAACCCAAAAAGGGCCCCACCCAAAGGGATGGGACCACCTACAACCAAAGGCATCCCAGAGAGGAGTCACTAGCACAGAGGAAACTGGCCCCCCAAACCAACCCCGATGAAGTGAGGACCTTATAGGATGCACCAGGAAGCAGTCGAGAACCCAACCTGCGAAAGCCCTAGGAATCAGATCCAAGTAAAAAACCTGTAAAAAACCCCAGGGGAAAGCTTGAGGGAGATCGGGGAAAGGATCCCAAAAACATGCAGGAAACCCAAAAAAAACCTGGGAACCGAACCCAAGCAAAAAAACCTGCAAAAAACCCCAAGGGAAAGCCTGAGGGAGATCGGAGAAAGGATCTCGAAAACATGCAGGAAACCTTAGAAGAACCCTGGGATGCACCAGGCCCCGGACTCAAGTAGGGAAACCTCGAAACTGCTGGGAAAAGAGCAAAAAAAGGGTAAGGATATCCCCCCAAGAAGATCATATGCTACAAAGCATTCCTAGAGTGGGATGACCTGGGATGAAGCAGGAACTGGGCAAGAACTAGGGGAGGGGGAGCAGGGAGAGGGAGCAGGTCCCTCCCCGTCTCCCCCCATATTTCAATTTTTTTGCATTGAAAATGATTTTAAAGTACATCTTTATTTTTTAATAAACTAAATTCATAATAATATATTAACTTTTTATTTAAAAATTTATGTACAATTCATATATAAGCAAATATTCTCTTTCCAACAACCCCATACTCACTATAATTGACATATTGCTTATATTTACAAACTTTTATGCAATAAACATTATTCACGAAATTACTTAAAATTCACATTCATATTTTTACATTAACTATATTTACACATATTTATATTCTTAAATTTAGGCATTCTAAACTTTCACATATTAGTATATAATTATATATGGATTTATTTTTTTATTTTTTATTTTTTGTTTTTTATATTTAAAAAATCTGATACACATATCCATCTTCTCACACACCCACCCACGTTGTGGTTTGAACTTTAGACCTTCCAAAAAATAGTCACTTTGGACCTTCCAAAAAAAGAACCAAAGCACGAACCGTTGCCCTGTCCCCCGGAACTATATGGATTTTTTTAATATAAAATTATTAACATGTTAATTATAAATTTATATTTTTATATTAATGAAATTGTGTTTAATTTATAATTTAAAAAAAAAATTGTTTAATTATTTTTAATATATATAAGTTGTATAACTTATATAAACAATTGTGTAATTATAAATTATATGACTTATATAAATAAATAATTGTGTAATTTTTAAAATAATTAATATATTATAAAAAATGAGTACATATATAAATCACATGTATTTTACATCCATAATCAAATTTACAAACTTTTTGTACAACTAATATCTGTATTTATAAATTTATGCACACCTTAATGGAAACTCATAAATAGTTCCCCCGACCGAAGGGAGGCTTACTTCCCTCCTCTTAAGAAATAGACCACCCAGATACAGATGTCTTATTGTCTTAAAGGATGACAAGATATCTTTTATCAGAGCTTGAAATCCGATCCTTAAAGAAAGGCAGCCCGGCGACCTTAAAAATTCCCGGTCAGTGCATTTCAGACCAAACCTAGCTAGTGGGTCAATCTGTCTTCCTTCCAAAAGCCCTCCCACTTTTACAACGAGCCGAAACCATATTTAAAATAGAGAGGGGCCCCCTCCCCTTTGAGATTATTCAAGAGCTTTTAAAGAGCAATTCTTTATTCGGTTGAGACCCTTCCTGAGACCTCTCTATTCTAAAAGGATCGTTTTACTCTTTAAAAGCCTCTCCCGAGCCTCTCCTCTCTATTTTAAAAGAGGTATTTCTACTTTTCCCCCTAAAAAAAGCTTTTGTAGTTGCTTCTCATTGAAGCGGGGCTTAAGTAAATTCTGTCCCTCTGCGGATTGAAAGACTACGGACTTGAATGATGGTCTCCTTTTAAGAGCCTTATTTGAGGGTGGGGGTGGGGAGCAAGTACAACCAAGTGCATGCGAGGGTGGGGGTGGGGAGCAAGTATAGCCAAGTGCTACACTTGGTTGTACTTGCTCCCCACCCCCACCCTCGGCAGCACTTGGTTGTACTTGCTCCCCACCCCCACCCTTAGCAACACTTGGTTGTACTTGCTCCCCACCCCCCAACTATCATGGATTGGTCTAACTCCTTTTATCATGCTAGATTACTCCTATTCATAAATTGTACAAGAAGCCATCACTGTACTGTTTCCACGACGACTTAGAGGAGACGTCCCATACTACCCCTCATCACTTGTTCTAATTGTTTTGCCAAAAAGTGGCTATTCTAAATTGACAACGATTAAATTACCAATACGTAATCACCGATATTAGATGCTTTAATTCCTCGATTGATAATTCCAATATTAATTTAATGGGTTTATTATAACTGAATTCTAACCCTTTTAAAAAGCTTTTACATAATATTATATTTTCCATTTAATCTAATAAAGATATCTAATAATTTTTAAATTACAAGCTCTTATATTGAATATTTTCAAAATCAATTTTTTTTCTTCTAAGGGTTATAGTTTGGAGAATTATATTCCCATATTCATTTTTTCATGAACTCATCCCAATACAATTATTTATTTATATGAGTCATATAATTTATAATCACATGTATAAATGAGTACATGTAAGGTGTAATTTTTAAAATAATTAATTTATTATAAAAATGAGTACATATATAAATCACATGTATTTTACATCCATAATCAAATTTACAAACTTTCTATACAACTAATATCTATATTTATAAAATAAGGAAAATGATGGAAGGAGGCGGAGCAGCAGGGCTAGAAGATAGCGGCTTAGGGCAGCGAAGCAAGGAAGGTAAGGATTCTGAGGAGGGCGAGGACGCTGAGGATTCTCAGGCGCGGGATACTGTTGATAAGCGACGGGATTCGGACCCTCCTGACAAAGACCCGGACAAAGGGACCCAACAGGTATCAAAAGCCCCTTTTACAGGTTTGTCCTTTGCTCAAATTTTCAAAGGCAAGGAGAGCGGGTTTGTCAAAACTCTCCCACCCCTTTTCCCTGATAAGAACAAGCTGAGGGTTCCTGCTACGACTATGGAAGAATTTTTGTCCGTCGAAACCTTTTCCCTAGTGGGTAAATTTCTAGGCGAAAGACCCAACATAGAATCCATAAGGGCTTGGGCCTTCTCCAAATGGCGCCTGGCTGGCAGTATGGAGATTGTTGCGATGACAAGGGGTTTCTTCATGATCCAGCTCCACAACAAGGAAGACGCTAGCCGCATCCTCACAGGAGGGCCTTGGTTCCTGGGCAGAAGGAGCCTTTTCCTTAGGCCTTGGGGACAGGATTTCGACCCTGAGACCCAAAGCATTAACACAACACCCATCTGGGTCAGGCTCCCGAACCTCCCAGCCCATTTCTTCCATGAATATTTCCTGACAGCAATCACAAAAACCATAGGGGAGTTGGTCGCCATTGACAACCCCACCTTATCTAGAACTCGCATGACGCATGCAAGAATGTGCGTGACTGCTGATTTGGAGTCCGAGCTCCCAACCTTCATAGATCTGGAATACGGGGACTATTCTAGAAGGCAACCCATCGAGTATGAAAATAAGTCGGCTTTCTGCGTAGAATGCAAAACTCAAGGACACCTAAGGAACCAGTGCCCAGATCTGGTCACCGTCAAGGAAGCACCAAAGAGGAATGCCCAAAGAGGAGCCAACGAAAAAGGGCAAGGGAGGCCCCTCCACCCATGGTTTTTGCCAAACAAAACAACGCACAAAAACGTGTACAACCAGAAGGCGCAAGAAGACCCTGCACAATGGAAGTTGAAAGGAATTCAACAAATGGATCGTGATCAGGATACTCAGGTTAGTCCCTTCTTTTTAGATCCTAATTCCTTTGAAGCCCTTGTTGAAACCGATGGCCAAGCATCTAGATCTGTCGAGGAAGAACCAGATCAGGGACTCCCCGAAACCCTTGAATCCCCTTCCAAACCTATTTCTCCAAGGAGGTCCTCTCCTTATCCACCACCAAACTGTCCCTATGGCATGCCCCAGGATCCTGAGGACATCAGCAGGAGCATGAACGAAGAGGAGCCAGGGGCAGCCCCATCGGCCCTAGGCGAGGGATGGTCAAGTCCGGTCCAGCAGCAAAACTGTCCCCCAAAGTTCAGCCCGAAGCAGACCCATAGCTCATCGAATAAAATAGACTTTGGCACCAAAAAGAAAAGAGGGAGAATCCCAGATGCAGAACACTATAGGATGAGAATCGAGAATGAAATTGCAAATGGTAAACAAAGCACCCTAGTGCTTCAAGACATGTCCCTCTTCGAAGGCAATAAAACCAACAAACCTCCCCCAGCTCAAGGTCGTGGCAGAGGGAGACATCCAAAATAGTGTAAATGAAGGTCCTCTCCTAGAATGTGAGAGGCCTTAACGGCCCACCTAAGCAGAGGGCGGTGAAGGCGTTAAGGAAAGAAACTTGTCCTTCAATCATACTACTTCAAGAAACAAAAATAGATGAAGCATGGTCCAAGATTCTGGCGAGCAAAATATGGAAACAAGGGGAAATGGTGTTCAGGCAAGCTCGTGGGGCCTCTGGGGGTCTTATGGTCCTCTGGGACCCTAAAAAAGTGGAAGGCAACGTCATTCAGGCTGATGATCGCGTCCTAAGTGTCCTTTTTAATGACATAGACAACAAACAGTCCTGGATTGTCTCAAATGTTTACGCGCCCAACACTGTCCAAGGAAGAGCCTGCTTGTGGGAACTTCTGAGTCATATGAGCAAGGCCTTTCAAGACGTTCCATGGATAATAGCTGGTGACTTCAACACCCCACTTTTCCCGTCTGATAAGAAAGGAGGGGCAGGACTTCCGACTAGGAGCATGGAGGACTTCAGCGAGTTTGTGCACACAAACCAGCTGATGGACGTCAAGCTTAAGGATGCCAAGTATACGTGGAGCAATAGGCGCTTGGGAAGAAACCTCATCCAGGAGCGGCTAGACAGGGTCCTTCTCTCACAGGAAGCTATCCAGGTCTTTGGTGCGTCCTCCTTGCACGCCTTTCCTAAGGTCGGGTCTGACCATAACCCCATTCTCCTGGAAACTCCTCAGACCTCCACTTCCAGCTGCAAGCGCCCCTTTCATTTCGAAGCAATGTGGACCAAACACCCAGACCTAAAAAATAGGATCAACCAATGGTGGCAGCAGCCTTGCCAAGGTAGTCATTCCTACAAACTTTCACAAAAGCTTACTCGGGTCAAGAATAACCTCAAAATCTGGAACAAAGAAGTGTTTGGAAATATCTTTGAAAACAAAAAGGTTGTAACTGAAAAACTAAAAGCTATCGACAACCGGATCCAACATGGAGTGCTAGATGATGACACCAGGATTGAGGAGAGAACGCTCCTGTCAGAATACCACAACATCCTGGCCTGTGAAGAGACCTTCTGGAGATAGAAGTCTAGGGCCCTATGGCTCAAAGAGGGTGACTCCAATTCCAAGTTCTTCCATGTCTCCACTCTCAGAAACAGAAGCAACAACCGAATCAAACAGTTAACAAGAGCGGATGGGTCCAGCACCCAAGACAACAATGACATTAAGAATGAAGTTGTGACCTTTTTTAGCTCCATCCTGGGTGAGGAACCTATGTGTCATGAAGCTTCTCGGGACTCTCTACTCCAATTCATTCCCCAAAGGATAGAAAAGGCCACCAATTCAAAGCTTATCACTCCTTTTTCTGATCAGGAAATCAGGGAGGCACTTTTTTCCATGAATCCTGACAAGGCCCCGGGCCCCGATGGTTTCTCACCAAGGTTCTTCCAAACCTTCTGGGACATCCTAGGAGATGAGGTGTGCTCCACTGTCCAGGAATTCCAAGCTTCCAAGCACATCCCACGAAGCTACAACTCTACCTTCTTAGCCCTGATCCCGAAAGGACCGGCTCCTAAGTCCATAACAGATTTTAGACCAATCAGCCTCTGCAATGTTTTATATAAGATCCTCACCAAAGCCATTGTGAATCGCATGAAAAGTGTGCTCCCTCAGATCATTGACCCCTGCCAAGGCAGCTCCGTCCAAGGCAGGTCGATCCTGGATGGCATCATCACAGTCCATGAAGCTCTTCACTCTGCCTCTCAGACCAAGAAGGTTGCCTTTGCTTTAAAGCTCGACATGAACAAGGCTTTTGATAGAGTTAATTGGGATTTTGTGAGCGCCATACTGCTAAAATTTGGGTTCCATCCTGAATGGGTCAGGCTCATTAGTTGTTGCATCCGCACCCCCTGGTTTTCTGTGTTGGTCAATGGGGAGCCAACAGGTTTCTTCCAAAGTCGAAGAGGGCTTAGGCAAGGGGATCCTATCAGCCCCTTGTTGTTCATCATTATCGTCGAAGCCCTAGGAAGAACAATCAAAGCCATCATTGCATCAGGGCTTATCTCAGGTATCAAAGCTACATCCCTCACGGAGGCCATTACCCACCAGCAATTCATGGATGACACCCTAATTCTGACTATGGCATCGGTGGCAGAGGCAAAAAACATCAGGTATATCCTTAAGCTCTACGAAGATGCGACAGGGCAGAAAGTCAATTTCAACAAGAGCAAAGTGTATTTCCTTAACACTCCCCTTCCGAGACAAATCAAAATCGCCAAAATTTTAGGGTGCTCCACCTCCACTCTACCTACTTCTTACTTGGGCCTTCCCCTATTCACTGGGGTTTCGACGGTGCCCATGTGGAACATTGTCCTCGAAAGAATCCAAAAGAAGCTCTCAGGGTGGAAGAGTCACTTGTTGTCCCAGGCAGGTAAGGCAACGTTAACCATGGCTTCCCTTCAAAGTATCTCGGTCTATTTCTTATCAGTTTTCAAAGCACCGGTCAAAGTCTATCAGAGAATTGAAAGGTACCAAAAAAAATTTCTCTGGTCCGGCTCTGAAGATAAGCAGAGAATCCACCTGGTGGGATGGGACAAAGTTTGCAGGCCTAAAGATGTCGGAGGGCTAGGGTTAAGGAAAGTTTCCCACCTCAACCTAGCGCTTATAGCAAAACAAGCCTGGCGATTAATGTCCAATGAAAGAAACGAGTGGACAACAATCATCAAACGTAAGTATCTCCAAGGCACTGAGTTGCTCAGCAACGCCATTCCAACCCGGGGATCCTCCTTCTGGAAAGTGATCCTAACCTGTAGGGAAGTGATCAGGAAAGGCATAATATGGATCCTTGGAAATGGGCGAAGGATCGACTTTTGGGAGGATAGATGGGCAGGAACAGAAGCCCTAATCGGTGATCCTATTTTGGCTCCGCTGAAAACCCTCACCACTGAAGGCTTTGGGCCCAAGGTTGCTGATTTCTTATGGTAGAATAGGAGCAGATCCAACTGGAAGCCCATTGCCTTTCAAGGGTGGGAGACAACGACCCAGAAACTCAATAGCATTTTACTACATCAGTTTGTCCCCACAAGACCGACAGAAGACCAGATGAGATGGACCGTGACAGACAGTGGCAAATTCATAGTCAAATCAGCGTACAGATTGTTAATCCATCCTGAGGCTCCTCGCTTCCAAACTCAGTTAGTCTGGGTTAAGAGACTCATCCCCAAAATATCCTTTTTTGCATGGCTTGTGGTTCAAGGGAAAATTCTTACTATTGACAATATGATGAAAAAAGGATTAACCATCCCCAACAGATGTTATTTGTGCAGGGCTGACTGGGAATCCATCCAACACCTCTTCATCGAATGCCCCTTTGCCACCACAATCCTTAATGGCCTCTTCCAAGCTTTCAACATAACTTGGGTCAGACCCGAGTCCCTCAGTGAGTTCCTCCTGCAATGGCCCAAACCATTTGTCAGTGCCAGATTAAAATTCTTTTGGAAGATCATTTTCCACCATTTCCTGTGGCAAGTTTGGCTTGAAAGGAACCTGAGGATTTTCAATGAGGCAACTAGGGACCCAGGATCCATCACTAATAAAATCATTGCCTTTGCTAAGGAGAATGCCCTATCTTGCACTGATGAGCCCTACTCAACTCCCCCGAGCGAAAAGCTCCTGGCCCAGTCCCTGAGTCTGCCCTGCCAAGACGGCCTCAGGAAGACTAATCCGAGGCGTGAGGTTGGTTGGATCCCCCCGACCGAATGCCTAAAGTTAAACTTTGATGGTGCCGCCAAGGGCAATCCTGGCAGAGCAGGGGCGGGCGGGACCGTCAGGAATCATCAGGGCGACCTTGTCCTGGCTTTCGCTGAGGCCCTGGGCACCACAACCAACAATGATGCTGAAGCTAGAGCCATTTGGCATGGTCTTCTCCTAGCTAAGGACGTCCAAGGCCGGTTAATTATGGAAGGAGATTCCCAAGTTATCATCAATCTCCTCAACAATGATAAGGATCCTCCGTGGAAGTTTGAGGCTTGCATTAAGGAAGCAAGGAACCTCTTAACCAACAGAGGTGACAGCGTGGCTCAGCACGTCTTCAGAGAGGCCAACAAGGCGGCAGACAAACTGGCAAACATAGGTGTTGATGCGGCTGGTTTGACCACGTGGACGCATGACCTCCCGACGGACGTGGATGGTATCTTCCAGGGAGAGCGACGACGTGAAGTCTGATGTGGAACGCTAATCCAAATCAGCTCTCAAAAGCAACGGTTTCAAGAAATTCGGCCATACGACATCAGGATTGCTCGTATCAACATATCAATATTTCCAAGGCATCCTCCTCGGATAACCACGTGACTAGAAAGAAGTGGCGGTGGCTCCTCGGGCCTCCGCTGGACAGTTCCCCAAGGATTGACATTCTCTGGCGGGCTGCATCTCGCGGTAAATCCATTAATTGCGTCTCATGCGGAGTTGGGGCGTGGGAAGGCCCACCCACCACAGCGAGACACGTGATCCCTCGAACGGCCATGATGACCACCAAGAACAGCTCGTATCTTTCCCAGAAGGAGAACGTTAAGGCTCCCAATTCCTATGCCAGATCAGCCATGCAGCATGGCACCCAGGTGGCAGGTATGCGTTGGCTTGCCATCAAAGCTGGCACTCGCCTTAATGAGCCTTTTCGTTTAAGATGGAAAGTCCTCTCTCGCCATCACCACTCTTCCCTCCTTTCTGCTTCGAGAGCAAGCATTACCTTCAAGCTGCCAGACAAGTTTCAGAGGATCCCAGAGGCGAGATTACGATGACGTACATTGAGCCAAGTATGGTGGTCATGGAGCCGGCTGCGCAAGCCATCCTTACTGAGAGGAAGTTCACGCAATTCTTCGACATGTTTGCTGGTCCGGACGATAGCATTACTGCCGAGTTTATGGAATCCTGGGATGAGGGCAGAGTGGTTATCCACGGGCGTGAGATTTCAGTTGATATTAACCTTCTGGCAACCCTAACTGGGCAGACGGTGAGGGGCCGCTCCATCCATAGGCAAAAACATAACTGGGAAGTCGAATTGCATGAGTTTAAGGATAACCTCAAGATCTCTAAGGAGGCGAAGAACGACTTGACAAGGATGGACCTCCCTGCCCCGTGGAACTCTGTAATGAAAAACGTCATGGAATTCATTACAGCAGAGGACCCCGACAAGGTTCTTCTAAGCTTCCACTATGCCTTCATCAACTTCTTCCGTGACATCAACCCCATTAGCATCCCATAATTTCTCCTGAATTCCATGAACTACACCATCAATTCTTGTCGTAGCAAGAAAGGCACAACAATGCCTATGCACCAGAGCCTGTTCAAGGTGATTTACAAATTTGCCCTCGCCACCTCTCCCCAACCTGAACCCCCTACTTTTCCCCCTGCTGAGACCCCCAGCTCCAGGCCCAAGATACCCAAGCCCCACTCCGGGTCCTCTGCTAAGAAGCGTGAGCTGGAGGTGTCAATCACTGGCGGAGGAGCGAGGAGAAAACTGAATATTGAGGAAGCAGAGGGATCCAAACGATCCTCTGCAAGACTAAGGAACAAGCTTGGGCAGGGAAGTTCCACAACCGTTATCTTAGACCCTCAGGCTGAGGGTCCTGAACCCAACGTTTTGGTCCTCAAACGTTTTGTTCTGACCACCCTGGCGTCCATGGCCCAACAGATGCAGGAGGTCCTCGATGCCCTATCCAAGGTTTTCTTCAACGAAGGCTACCAGAGCAATGCCCCTGCTCAAGTCAACACAGAGGTCGAGGACCCAAAAAATGACAAGGACGACGACCAGATTGAGGACGAAGACGAGGAGGATTAAGCAAGTTTTAGACCCTTTCCTTTTTGTGGCGGGCGTTTCTGAAGGCCCGATGACGGTGTCTTTTTGTTCATGGACCTAATTTCGCTTCTCCCATGCATGTTTGATGGGAGAAGCAAAATCTCTCTCGGTGTTTTTGTTGCCTGACGTTTCAGGACTGTTGTCACAAAGGATTAAGGATCCTTAGTCAGTATCTTTTCTCTGTGCTCAGCTACATGCTGATTTTGTACAAGGTTTTGGGTCAACCTGAAAAACCCGTTTGATATAAAAAGCTTACTTATCAAAAAAAAATATATCTATATTTATAAATTTATGCACACCTTACATTGACATGTATAAACTAACAACGTTAAATTTGTTTGTTTTCATTAATTTGTGCATAATAAACATTCACATTTATTAGTGTAAGTTATATACATTCATTTATGTTGCAGGGGACAACGTAAGAGGTCCAAGGTTTAAATCGAGCGTGGGCGAGTGTGTGAAGGGTGGGTGTGTATCAAATTCCCTATTGATAAGTGTGATTCTCGACTTTAGGAGTCATGGTTGAAATAAGACAACCCTATACATTGGTCAGTCGTAGTAGTTTCTCACACTACCCAAATCAAAAAATATATATTCATTTATATACTTTTTTATAATTACTTATTCTTATTTTTATATGAAAATTAATAAGGTGTGCACTTTTAAAGAATACTTGTATAGTTTCTCACATTACCCAAATATATATATATATATATATATATATATATATATATATATATATATATATACTTATACTTATACTTATATTGTTCAACCTCGTTCGATCATAGTAGTTCTCACACCCAAATAAAAATATATATATACATTTTTTATAATTGCATAATTACTTATTCTTATTTTTATATGATAATTAATAAGGTGTGCACCTATAAAGAATACTTTTATAATTTCCTCACACTACCCAAATAAATAAATATAATATATATATATATATACATATATATACATACTACTGAGGCCTATGCATCCTAGTTTCACACACTACCCAAATCAAAATATATATATATATAATTCTATACAATTTTTTTGATGTAATTTTGTACTGTTTTTTATCATTAATATATGTGAAATATTTTCAATTCAAAATATATATGTATTTATATACATTTTTTATAATTACATAATTACTTATACTCATTTTTATATGAGATAATTAATAAGTTGTGCACCTTTAAATAATACTTATATAACCAACTTGTATAATTCATGTTATAAACTTTAATACAATTCTATGGACTTTTATATAACTAATATATGTATTTATAAGTGAATGCATCCTTCACATTCACGAAGTTTTATGTAATTAATATTAAAACAATTATATATAATTGTAAATACCTATTTCTTATATAATTTTATATAATTTGTATATATATATATATATCATAAATTTATTTCAAGAAATAAAGAAAATTACACTTCTTAGATATTTTCGCAAAAATAAAAACCGAATTAAAAACAACTTACTGGGAGTTAAAATATAATCACAATCGAACAGATCAGAGGAAAACCCATCTTCAAAATAGCATGGGATAATAAGAATAAAAATCTTTATATATCAATACATAATCATCAAAATAACCCCATGTCCATAACTTGGAAAGAAACCAGCGAAAAAGAACCAACAGAAAAAAGAAAATAGTAGGAAGAAAAGAAACAGTTAAAATCTACTATAAAACTTTGATCAAAAGAAAAGACCCACAATAAAAAACCAGAGCTAGCATGGAAACTAGGGTTATGATATGTGGGTGAAAGAATAAACTCCATCCTTGATCTCTTCCAATTGTAAAAAACCTTCTGGAACCTGTTGATATTTTTTTGATAACTTGTCTGCTTCTTGATTTAATTCTCTATAAACATGAGTAAAAGAGATATTTTCAAAAAATGTAAACACTTCCAGCAGTTCATCTCCCACCGGTCTGAGCAAATTATTTTGTAATTGAGTAGATCCATTCATCTAGTTGATGACCATAGTAGAATATCTAAAAATTTGTAATTTTTTCACATTTCTCTCTAAAGCACACTTCATTAGCAATCTCAATGCTTGAAACTCAATAAAATTATTGGAACTTGTCCCAAGACCTCCTTTAAATTTTATGTAGTGGATATATGAGAAGAACGGAATACCTCCTGCACTACTAAAAGTCATCTATCTCTGACTAGCCCCATCAAAAAAACCTCATGGTTGAGACTTTTAATTAAACAAATTGTCTATTTGTCGAGATTTCTTACATTTGCAAGGCCCTTTATTTATTGAGACCAATGTTCTCATCGGAAATATGACATGAAATGGAGATATTTTGTACCAACCATATAACCCAACATATGAGACATGGTAAAGAAATAAACTATTTCAGCTCTTTTTTAAAAACCATTATCTTAAGCATACCTCCACTGTTTCTCCTTCCCAAATATTTTGAACTCTAGTTATTTGTTTAGCTTCCAACCAAAACTTGTTGAGAAAAAGGCCATATGATTAAAAAATGTGAGATGTTTTCCTCCTTTGACTGACACAACAAACAAATATTTGAATCTTGTATGCTTCTCCTTTGTAAAACTTTCCAAGTCAAAGCCTTATTTCTCAAAGCTAACCACATGAAAATAATTATCTTTTTGGAGGCAGATAATTTCTAAATCTTCTTCCACCACCAAGTAGACCCTTGAGGATCAATATCAAAACTTTCTTTGTAGCCAATTTTACCTGTATACTGACCCCCATATTTGTTGTATGCCCAACCAATAGCATTTGATTCAACTCTCAACTTGATATAACTCTTATTAAGACTATCAGTGTAAGCCTTCCACAAAATAGTTTGCTTGTCGAAACGACCTAAGACCTGAGCTAGCTTCCAACCTTTGGTCCAAAGACCAGAAGAAACTGATTCCCCCTCCTGATGAAGAAAGTAAAAACCATTGTCTTGTAAAGAACCTATCATAGCTTATGGTAACAAAATATTTTTTCCACAACCCAAAATAGAATCAACCCCTATTCTAACTTGTTCACCATTGCCCACTTTCTAAGACAAATATTTTCTAATCATAATAAAGGCCTATAATAGTGTCTTCCATTGAATGAAAATATTTTTTATGCTTTCTTGTGGACTTCTGATCCAATTCATAAAGGTCCTTGGAAAAATATACTTATGTTCAATAATATTCTTCCATAATCCTTCTTTGGTCAGAATCCTCCACAAGATTTTTGTTTCCAAATAAGAACAAAAAAAGATGGATATTTTTAATTTCCCAACCACCTTTCTCCATTGGTATAGCAATACTATGTCTTTTAACTAAAGGAATTTCTTCATGCTCTTTGCATCCAGTCCAAAGAAATTTGAAGCAATGTTTTCTTATTTTCTCTAGAACTCCTTTTAGAAAGAAGACCGAGGAGTGTCAAAACACATGAATTGCTTCAAGAACAGACTTTACAAGTGTTAATCTCCCACCAATAGACAACCATCTATTACACCAATGGTTAATCCTAACTTTAGTCTTCTCTAAAAGCCATCCCCAATCTCTCTTCCTGTAACTATTTGACTTCATTACAAAACCCAAATACTTAAAGCCTTCTTGGAAATCTAAGAGATTAAAAGGAAAAAGTTTGATTAGACCCTGTTCAGTTTCCTGCTCTAGACCATTAAAGAAAATAGAGAATTTTAAAAAAATTATCTCCATACCAGTAGCAATATTATGTCCAATATTTCCTTCAATTTTATAGCTTCCCTTAATCTGCCATTTGTGAACAACAATACATTATCAAAAAATAATAAATGGGATAAATAAAGGACCCCCACTCTGATCCTGGATATGGGCCCTACCCTCTTTGCATCCAAAATAGTTGTACTCAATCCTTCAACAACCAACAAAAAAAGCAAAGGAGATAAAGGGCATCCATGTCTCAGTCCTCTTGAGGGTCTAAAGAAATTGGAAGTTGATCCATTGATAAGAACAACAAAAGATATAGAAGAAATGTATCCCATAATCCACTTTACTATTGGATAGCTAAAACCCACATGTAAGAGCATCAATCTGAGATACAACCAACTAGTTCTATCATAAGCTTTAGATAGATCTAGTTTAAGGACCATTGCAAGAAGATTTTTAGTTTTAATAGAGTGAAGGCCCTCTTTTTTAGCTCCTATGGCTTCAAAAATTTGTCTACCTTCTATAAACCCAAATTGTTCCTAGGAAATAAATTCAAATATAATCTTTGTCAATTTAATAACCAGAATATTTACAATGATTTTATAGATACAGTTACACAATGAAATAGGTCTAAATTCATCGAAGATTTCAAGATTCTCCTTTTTGGGAATCAAAGCTAAAAAAAATGGAGTTAAAAGCCCCAAAAACATGACCACTCAATCTGACTTCCTCTATTACCTTGAGAAGATCCTTCTCAACAAGATCATAGAAAACTAAGAAAAACTCTATAGGCCATCCATTAGGCCCTAGACTTTTATCCTTTTTGAAAGAAGTTAAAACAACTTTCAGTTCTTCCTTTGTGACCTCCTTCTAAGTAACTGATTATCCTCCTCTATCACAAAATTGTGGAAGAAAGTAGTTAACTTTAAAATTTTATGAATATTGACTCTATCAAGTTCTTTATAGATAGATTGAAAATATTCTACCCCCAAATCTGCTAACTCAGAGAAACTCCTAACGTGAACCCCTTCTTCATTTTGCATCTCCCAAATAGTGTTAACCTTCTTCCTATGATTAGCAAAATTATGAAAAAACTTAGTATTTTTATCCCTTTTTTTAACCATACAACTCTACTTTTCATTCTCCATTTAGCTTCCCTCCACTCCAAGAATTTGTTCTTAACTTCTAGTTCAAGTAGTATTATTTTCTCCTCTTTAAACAAACCAGCCTCATTCTTTTTGTGAATTTTTGAAATTTCCTTCTCCACCAACTTAAGATCTTTATTCATACTCTCATTTTTAACTGCAATCCAAGATGCCACGACTCTTTTTAATTTTTTTAAAGCAGCAACAAATTACAAACTCGTTGATAACCTAGAACTTTGGTCATAACCAATCCATTATTTTTTAATCAATTGTTGAAAATCTTCTTCCTCCAACCAAATTGGATTGAGTTTAAAAGGATTGGTAGGTTTTACCTCCTCGTTTTCTAATTGAAGAAGTATGGGAGTATGATCTAAGCCACCTCCAGTCTATTTCATTGTATAAAGACTCTGAGATAAAAAATCTATCCAACCTCTTTGAGATCCCAACTTCTCCAACTCTATTATTTCTCCACGTGGGTAATAAATTTATTGGTTCAAAATCAATTAAACCAGCCCCTTCAATCTTATGTCTGAAGTAATCTGCAAGTCTATCAAGTCTTGCATATTTTCCCCATACCTCACTTCTATTCATAGTAAAATTTAAGTCCCCACCAATGATAACTCTTTCGTCCCTAACACACCTCTGGGAGAAAAAATCATCCCAAAATATCTGCCTATCATCATAGGGACCATAACAATTAATAACTAATAACCTCAAACCCAATTTTTTAAAAAATAATTATGTCCACAAGCCTGAAACCATAAAGGAATAATTAATTAAGGATACCGAGTTCTTTTATCCAGTAAAAACACCCCCTAAATTTCCAGTGGCATCTAGAGCCAAGAACTCCCAGTCCCTAAGAAATTTACTTAACCCTTCGATGACTTTTATACTGGCCCCCATGGTTTCTTGTAGAAGGATAACATCCATATTATGAATTTCTACCAGTCTGGCTAAGGCAAGTCTTTTAGAGGGACTGCCAAGACCTCATATATTAATGGATAACAAGATCATTTAAACATATTTGAGTGGTTTTATCCCGCTCTAAGGACCCCTTTGATAGATTTTGGTTTACCTTGTTGAATTTCCCTCAAATCCTTATCTTGTGCATAAAATAAAAAAGAGTTCCTACCTGTTGAAGAAGTGGAAGAGTCCTTTATATGGTTCAAACCTAACCCTAAACTTCCAACAGCTGCACAAGTTCTCAACTCGGATTCTCTTTTCCTAGAACGTAACAAATATCCTCAAGAGAAGCTTGTCTCCAAACCATCCCCTGAAACAGATATCTCCCTAGAAGATTCACTTGATAGGTTAGAAAGACTTCCCCTAAAAATATAAATATTTGGATCACAATTCCTATTCAATGTGTTTGAGGTTGCCAGCCCATTGTCCAAATCCCTAGAAAATTCCTTTTCTTCAGGACTTCTCTCTGAATATTTATAAGGAAGTGTACAAACTTCTTTATTACCTAATTCTTGATTAGTTTCCACATGTATTGGACAATAATTGTCATAAGGATTAGATGATTACCAACAAGCTTAATATTTTCAGGTTCCAATCCTTTCACAATTTTCTTTATGACTTTATCTCCTTCTTTAACAGCTTGTGAACAATGAAGTGGAGATAAAGTTAGGCCCAAAATTTCTTCCTCCTCCAGAATTTTGGTTCCAGGTTTGACAACATCATTTTTGCTTGTTTGTACTAAGTTAGGGATTATCTTTACACACTTTACCATGCACATGGTTTATATAAATATTTATAATATTATAAAATTATTAAAAGTATATAAGCTACGAAAAAACTCTAAAAAGGAAAATTAGGGTGTCGATAGGGTAGACGAAGTACTTTCAGGTTGCTATGGAATCAAAGATAAGATTGTTGCCCTAGGAGAGCCCAATGGGGATGTCTCCAGATCCTCTCTTAGATAGACAAATTTAATTTACAGATTTGGTGAAGAAAAAATATCCAATAGAGACTAAAGAATCACAAAAAACTACACTAAAAATGCTCTTTGTAGTTGTTGGAAAAAGATAAATATCTCAAAGATTCAATGGATGCTTGCCATAGTCGAAATCAAGGCCAAAGACCATCATTGAGTAGAGTATAGTAGAAGAAATGGTCTTATATAGATCCAGTCATGACTTGATCTGTAAATTCATGGGTATTCGTCCTACCTTGAATTTTTTGCATTTGTGGGTTAGGCAGAACTAGGAACCTCTTGGTGAGTATTCTTTGTAATGTTTATTAGTAATAGATGTTTTATTGTTAGTTTTTCCTCACTTGCTAACATAAATAGGGCATTTGAATAAGAAAAGAGAAATCATGGTCTAGAGGGATTATTTGTTCAGCCTTGGAGAGTGGGATTTGATCTCGAATTGAACCCATTGCTAACCCAATTGGAGAGTTGTTCAACGATCATATTTGTATTCAAGTGAATGGGAAAGAGATACCATTATATTGCTTTGAAAAGCGAATGGAAATATTTACAGACGATCTTGAACAACTGCTCGTAACACATAGCAAGTTTGATGTAGTTTTGTAGGATACAAGGATTAAATTGAGAAGAATAGCAAAAATATTGACAAAAAAATAAGAGACCGTTTTCAAAGAGACGTTTTGCTTGAGGTCATGGTTGTGGTTAACCCCATGTTTTGGGATCCATGTATTGAACAAACTATTACAAATGAATTGTTCATTAAATATATGCATATCATTATTACATATTTTTCAAGATATGTGGAAGTTAATGGTATAAAGATCAATGGTATTCTCAATAAAGAACATTTGACAAATCAATCAGCTTATTTTGAATCAATAGTGGTCAGTCAAATTTGTCATTTGACTAATCCATATGAAGCAGTTTCAATTACATGTTTGTGGAAAAAATTGTATCCTGGTAATGTTTTGCAGTCTACCATGAGTGAATATTTTTGCTTATATGAATTATGTCGAACAATGATTTTGGAATCAAAAAAATATCAAAGGGTTTTTAGTGTATTATCTTTTGTGAAATATAAAGTTTGTAATAGGTTGGATAATAAATTAGAACATTGTTTGATATTATATGTGCCAACATATGAAGTGGACAATTTTCCTTACGAAAGAGCATTGGCATACTGGAAATCTCTTGCAAATAGAAGAGGTATCACTAATATCTAAGATTATGAGGATAATGATAACCGCATTGATCAGAGTGTGGAGCCACAACATTCAGATTTACATATTGTTGATTTTGGACGGACTCATAATTGTTTATTTCAGCTTCCACCATTTTGATTTGTGATTGTCCATACTTATATTTTGGCAATAATGATTTTTATAGAATATTGATTTTATCAAAAATTATGTTGTGAATTTTTATGAAATGTTGATTTTTACATTGTATATTATTGTGTTCTTTGTAAAATGATGTAACTTCGTATAGAATTTTTTTGATTACATCATAGCCTTGTGTTCTTTTCACATCATAGCCTTCGTATAGAAATTTTTTGAATACATTTGATAGACTTTTATTTCCATGATTGAGCATTGTAAATATTGGTTATTTACTTGTTAAATTGATTTTATGATTAAACTACAATACAAGTTTGAGTAGAAAGTAATAAATCATTCGATACTACTTTAGAAAATATCGATAAATAGAATAGAAAGCAAGTTTGATTGATTATATGAATCATTCAACATTGATTTAGAAAATATCGATCATTCAACATAACATAAAAACAAAAAAGAGAATTATATTTGCAAAAGGGTTTTTCATTAATTAAAATAACGTCTCATTACATAATTCTTACAAAATTAGTGAACTATAAGTCCACTTAGTATCTATTCTACTACATTGCTTGAACTAGTTCCTATCTCCAATGGATGCTGAGGAACTACAAAAACTGTCTCTAAGGGAGGATCGAATCCCATTAATGGAGGATCTTCAGAAGTTATCTCCAAGCACTGATCTGGCACATCAAGCAATTGCTACTAATGCACCAGCTCTGACCAACCCCTCTGTTGTTTCCTTAAAGCTCTTTATCAATGCCCTTTCTTCCTTAGTAGGGTCTTCTTTACATGTTGAATCCAGTTCTTTTTCTTTGAGTTTTATCAAAAAATTTGGATCTATATTATGTTCCACAATAATCCTCCTAAAATAGTTATTCTCAGCAATGACTTGGGCTAATATCTCTTTCAATTTTATGGCACGAAAAATATTTTTCATTGCCATCTCCAAAAACACTTGCAAACTATCCACTTGATTCTTCAAATTCACAAAATTTGACTGCAAAACAGAAAAGCAAAAATTATTAGTTTCATATATTATTATAAATAAATCAAATGATAAACAATAATTACTATAACTTACCTCTGTTATACCTCTGCTATTACTTTTGCTGCCTCTCCAGCTTAAACCTTTTAATAATATTTAGCCTATTGATTGTAATAGGCTTGCGCTTCAACATTTAGATTTTCTAATCTATTCAAAACAATATCTAAAATTTCATCATCATAAACATTTGTAAACTTAACATTTTTAGATTTTTGGGCCAAGAATATCAATGTTAAATATGCTGAGAATAAAAGTCCTAAAGACCTTGTTCGTTATCAATTGCCTTCCAAAGGTTTTTCCATTTTAGTAGTTCTTAAGACTGGTGAGTATTTGATAAAGAAAAACTTATTTTGGATCATTCATAATGGTCAACAGGTAAACTTTTGGACAGATTCTTGGGATGGTCACAAGCCTTTGATAACTCAGTTTCCCGATTGGAGGCCTTGGATGGAGGAGCTTCATCGAGCAAACTAGATAAAGATGGCTAATTAATGTTAGTACGATACTGGTAATTCAGAGGTTGGTAGATATTGGATCCCTATTGAGGACTGGCCTATTCAAATCCTAGAAATGCAAAGACAAGATATCTAGTACATCCTTCATATGAGATCTCTCTCTTGTTCCCATGATAAATATTGTTTTCAATGGAACAACACTACTAAGGGTGAGTATTTAGTTACTCAAGGTTATTTGACCTTATGCCATAATAATCCCAACTAATCACCTGACATATTTTCTCAATTATGGGCTCAAAAGCTCTAGCCTAATGTGAGGTTCTTTACTTGGATTTTATTGCATCGCAGGGTGCATACTGGGGAGCATCTTATGAAGCGTGGTTTTCATGGCCCTTTTAGATGTGAAATGTGTGGAGAGAATGTGGAAACTCTTAGTCATATTTTTATTGAGTGTACTTTAGCCTTTGAGCTTTGGAGGAGAATGGCCACTTTACTTGGCTTATAGTGGTCCAATATTTTTACTTTTGAATAACTTTGGATGAATTGGCCTAATCATGAGGGTGTTGATCATTTTATTAGGCAGTTAGTTTGGATGGGTTCTACCATTATTCTTTGGAATATCTGGAATGAAAGGAACAACCAAATTTTTAATCAAGAAAGGAAGGATATTCACTATATCTGGAAAAAGAGCATTGCCAACTTAGTTGAATCGGTCCAGTAGCTCCTTAATCACCCCCAAAACTTGCACAAAATATGGGATCAAGTGATGCAAATATTGAAGATTAACTCTTCTAAGAGCAACCAGCTTAAAGGGAATGTGACTAATTGCAAGATGTATATAACAAGAAATTGGCAACCTCCTCTTAAGGATTTTGGAAAATTCAATACTAGTGGAGCCTCTAGAGGGAAATTTGGAAAAGCTAGTGTGGGAGGAATTGGTAGACTTTCATATGGATCCCTAGTTTTTTACTTTTGCTGAGTTTTGGGTATTCTATCCAATAACCTTGCTGAGGGGTATGGTATCCTTAGAGGCCTTCAAGAGGCTACTAAGGTTGTATGGGAAAAGGTACTAGTTGAGTCTGACTCTCAACTCATGATTAATCTTTTGAATACTCCTAAGAATCATAAGGTTGATTGGAGAACCAAAAAATTATTGAGAAGATTTAGTTAATCCAGATGGGATTTTTGAAATTTGATTACAATCATGTGGTCAGAGATCAGAACAAGAGTGTTGATGCTTTAGCTAATTGGGCTTTGGATAAAGGTGATCTTACTTGCTATGGCCACCCTCCTAGATGGTGGGCTTCACAAATAAGAGAAGCTCTTTTTTCTATCATTTCTTTGGATGGCTTCAGTTCTGGAGGTACCTAGTTTCTTCTTGCTTTATTTTTTCTTCTCTTTGGTTTGATTAGGGTATTTTAGTTCCCTAGTTTAAACTAATCTTTCTTTTGTTTCCTCTATTGATTCTTGCCTTAATAGTCTTTTGGTCTAGAAAGGTCATTGTTGTGTTCTATTTTTTTCTTTTTATTTTCTATTTATGTGTGTGTTTTTTTGTTTTTTTTATTTTTGTGTTGTTTTTTGTTGTGTTTTTGTTGTTTTGTGTTTTTTGTTGTTGTTCTTGTGATTGTGTTTTGTATGTTTGTGTTAATTGGTGTTTTTTGTTTTGGTGTGAGTGTTTTCTATATTTTTAGTTTTCTCTGTTGTCTGTTGTTGGTTGTATTTAATTTATTTTTTTATTATTTTTTAGGTTTTGGTTGTTTTTGTTTTTCATGTTTTTGTTGGTTGTGTCTTTGTAGTGTTCTGTTGTTTTTTGTTATGTTTGTGTTTTGTTATGTTGTTCTTGTATTTTTCTGTGTGGTTCGTGTTGTGTGTGTTTTTAATCTTATTGTGTGTGTGTTTGGTTGTGCTTTATGTTTTTGACACACTCAAGGAGCATGTTTTTTTATTTTTTGTTTATTTAATATTTTGTGTGTTTGTGTTTGTGTGTTCTTGTTTTTTGTTGTTTTCGGTTTGCTCCTTGAGTATGTCAAATCTGGTAGGCCAGGTGCGAGCCCTAGGCAATTTTTGCAAAAGAGATACCCCTACCTCCTTGGGTCTTACCCGAAAGTGGCATCCGTTTTCCACACAAAAAAAAATAACATTTTTAGATTTGGCTTGATCTAACAAAGCCTTAATTTTTTCTAATTCATGTTCAACTAAAGAAAATAAATTATTCCTTTTATCACCATTTTTGTATCGTGCACTTATTTCTTCAGTAAAAAATTTTGTGCGATACTCCCAATCTCTCAATTTAGACAAATCAGGGAGGAGCAAGTTTTTAATTATTGCCTCAATACTGTCAGGTAAAATATTAGTTGATGAAAATTTTAACTTTCCATCATCAAAAAGAGGAGCAACAATAGCACCATTGGAATGATGAGGGGACCTCCCACCAGTTGTTGGTACCTCTGCAGTCTTTGTTTGTTGTTGTGGTCATTGCAGTATGTCAAAAGCTTTGAAATAATGAGAAACACTACCTTGATAAACATAATCCTCTTCAATATGTGTTTCCTCTATGTCTGTTATACCATGAACATTTGATATTATTACCAACCGAAAGATCTCAAAGGCTTGAAAGAGTTAGGATTTGCAGTATTTTCCAACTCCTTGCGGTAAATAATTTTTTCAGCCATATGCCATTGACCCCTCATCTTTGGTGAGTGTGGTGGAGGTGATAGGGGTGTCATTTGCTTTTCGACATGACGTGCTCAAACCAATGCTGCTAAAAAACAATAATTAGTAAATTTGTTGACAAATGCATAAAGAAATTTAAAAATCTAACTAGTTGCACAGACCAGATTGATTTTTCGATACAGACTCTATCAGATTTATGTTTTGTTGCCCTAAAAAATCAAAAAAATAATTAAAGCAAAATAAAAATTACCTAAAATATTTAAAGCAAATCTCACAAACAGTGAATTTCACTTAAATTTATGAAAGAGAAACATTACCGGTGGTTGTTGAGGGGTCCGACTGGGAAACTTCATCTTCAAGATTTATTTGTACTCTTTGTGCAACTCTTGATTTAGTTGCATGAGGAGTAGATGATGTGGTTGGACGAGCAATAGGAGATGCATGTGAATGAATGATAGGAGATGCATGTGAACGAATAGAAGGAGATGCAGTCGTAAAGGTCTTTAAACATCTAGAAGTTTTAAACAAAAAAAGAATTCATAGATGAAGCAAAACAAGTGGATGAATAAATGAAATATCAACTTGTATAAATACTCGATTAATAACAAAGACGAAGGTATTTGTTAACTGGAATCTATGGCAAGGGATTCTTAATATGCTTGGTAAATGCATGTTGATGAATAGAAAAATTGAAGATTGGTTAAAGCAATGGCAAAGCACTTATAAAAGTGAGGCTTTACAGACAATATGGGATATATCAAAAGATACATTACTTTGGACTATATGGCTAGAAAGGAATAGAAGAATATTTAAATGAAAGAAAAGCAATTTAGAGGTAATGAAAAAGAAGATATGTTTAGCCATAGAGGAGTCTAAACCAACCCTATCTACTCACCCAGTGCCTAATTTGGAAGCAAAGAGTCGTTATAGATGGAGTCAAGTCATTAGATGGAATTATGATGTTGGGTACAAGAGAAGCAAAAAGAAGGCAAAGAATATAAAGTGGAAACCACCAGATGTAGAGTGGGTTAAATTGAATATTTATGGAGCATCTAAAGGAAATCTAGGACCAGCAGGATAAGGAGGAATACTTAGAAATAATAGAGGAGAGATTTTATCTCATTATGCTTTGAATAGTGGATTGAAGACAAATAATGAAGTTGAAGCTTAGGTGGCTTTAGAAGGGTTAAAAATATGTAAACAAATGAAATGGAATAGAGTATGGATGGAAGGTGATTCTCTCATAGTAATAAATGTAATTTTGAGGAAAGCAAAAGCTCCATGGAACATACAAGAGATAATTTTGGAAATTCAAAATCTTGCTAAAGAGTTTTAAGAAATCAGGTTTACACATATATTAAGAGAAGGAAACAAATGTGCAGATAAGCTAACCAATAGAGGGGTTTTGATTGAGGATCATGAAGTTAAATTATCTTTTCGATGGTTAAAGGAAGTACAAAGTTTAGTTGAAGCTGCCAAAAAAATGTTGATTGCTTGAATCCATTAATGATTAAGATTTACTTTAATATTTTCCAATGGTAATATCTGCTTTATTTTGTAACAATAATGTGTTTTCATTAGACTATTTATTATAATTTTTGTGGTTGCACTTGTGTTTTAGGAAGGAAACTAGCAATCCAGATTTGGTAAAGCAAACTATGATAGTGCAATATTTTGGAAATATTACTCTACTAAGATGCAAGGCATAGATAATAGAGGTGAAGTTTTAGCATTGTGAAGGCTGCTATAGGAAAATGTCAAGAAAGATGCTAAATTCTAGATTAATTGGATTTATACAAAAATTTGAAAAGATCTAGAAAAAAAATCAAGAATTTAGATATTTTATGTAAAATGATGTAGGTTTCTATCTATAACATATCAGTTTTTTTTTTAAATAATTTGAAAACCTTATATTAAAACAAAGATCATTTACAAGTTGGGATGAGACTTCTCTTAGCCTTAGCCAAAGAGAACACATGTTTACAATAGTAAAAGAAGATTTGCATTAGATCTGTTGAGTGGTATTTTCACCCGATTGTGAAAACACACTCTCCGATAGGATTTGGGTTCTAAATCCTCTGCTTGCAAAGAAAAACAATTTCTCCAAGGTTCCTGTTATGTGAGCATTTTGCATCTGTGTATAAAAGATATTTAATTAAAATGCTAGGAACACCTTAGTGGTTGCAAGTAACTGAAAACAAGGGGCACTGTGGTTTATTTTACTATGAAATTTAATGATTGTTCCTTGAACCCTAATAAAGTAAATGTGATTTGATCCTTAAATGACCATGCTGTAACTTCAAAATAAAATTTAATGAAATGCCATAACATGAATGGAATTATTTTTGGGTTTTGAAGTTTTTTAATTTTTAAATTTTATTTTAATGCTTGAAAATAAAATTGGAGTTTCGAAAAATAAAATACAAGCAAAAGAAAATAAAATGTAAAGAAAAGAAATTAAAAATTGCATCCAGATCGATGCTATCCCGTCCTGGCAAAATCGAAGCTGTGAGGTTTCCATGCATGCAACCTAACTTATCTGGAACCTGCAAACATGCACAATCCCGATAAGCTAAGTGTTGATTCCTAGGGTTTGAAATAAAAATTCAGATTTCAAACATTCGCCTAATGCAACCCACAAAAGTGGCATTTAACATTATCTATAAATCTGAAATCTGAAAACAAAAGAATAAACATTAAATCCATTAGCATGCACAGAAGATCTCCTTCTTTCTTGCCAACAAGATGCAAATTTCTGAACACTCTGCATTAATAATATGTCAAGTTACAATGGCAGCATCTCTGGTTTTCTCAAAACCAGCAAAAGGCAGAAAACAGCCCCAAGCAGGCCCAGAATGGCCCTCTGGCCTCTAGCACTACAACTCTGCTCCAGCGGTTTTCCCTGTGTCGCTTCGTTTCACCTTCCAGCATGTGACCTTTCAAATTCTTGCCTTTTCGATGCTTTTGCTCCATGTTCGATTCTAAAACGTCCAAAATATGTCGCTGCATGTAACGCCTCTGTAGCTCCGACACCTGTACACCACGTGTCTCACGCCTTCTGTAACGTCTTCCTGTGAAAATCGTGACAAAAATAGCATGCAGCCTGTTCACCTTCCCGACCGCGAAAATGCGACATGTCGCGAAATCGCGATGCTTTTCTATCAGCAGCCTCCTTGCCTTCTTGCCCAGCGAAAACGCGACATGTCGCGAAATCGTGACACTTTCCTGTTTCGTACCCTTTGGCTGCTTTCCATCGTGAAATCGTGACAATTTTCACTTTCGGACTACCTTGCTGCAACTTGTCGCGATTTCGCGACGCCTTCCACTTTCGGACCCTTTCACTCGTTTCTGTCACGATTTCGCGACCATTTTTGCTTCCGTACATTCTCGGCCGCAACCTGTAGCGAAATCGCTACGCTTTTCGCTTCTTGCTCCTTCGCTGCATGCTGTCGCGATTTCGTGACCATTTTCTGTTTCGGGCCTTCTCGTCGCAACCTGTCGCGATTTCGCGACCATTTTCTCTTCATCATGCCTTTTGCTGATTTCTGTCGCGATTTCGCTACGCCTTTCTGTTCCGTACAACTGGGCTCGTTTCTGTCGCGATATCGCGACGTTTTTTTACCTTGGACCTCTTTGCCACTTTCTGTCGCGAAATCGCTACCACTTTTGTTCCGTACGCCTTTGGCTGTTTGGAGTCGCGAAAATGCGACATGTCGCGATATCGCGATGATTTCTCGTTTCATGCCTTCCCCTTGCAATCTGTCGTGATTTCGCGACATTTTTCACTCGACACCTCTTTGGCTTCAATCTGTCGCGATATCGCGACGTTTTTCCGATTTGTGCCGTTTGACCAGTTTGACCCACGATTTTGCGACGCGTCGCGATATCGCTACGCCTTTCCATTTGCCTTTCTCTCTCCTCTTCTGGCCGCGATGGAGCAACATGTCACGATTTCGCGACACTTTTTCATTCTGGCAGCGACGGAGCGACATGTCGCGATATCGCGACGTTTTTCTCTCTTCATCCCCCCTTTATACTTCCCCTTGCGCTCCCCGTTTGACCGGTTTGACCCGCGATTTTGCGACATGTCGCGATATCGCGACACTTTTTCATTTTTTGGCAGCGACGGAGCAACATGTCGCGATTTCGCGACACCTTTTCATTTTCAGCCGCGACGAAGCAACATGTCGCGATTTCGCGACACTTTTCTATTTTTCGGCAGCGATGGAGCAACCTGTCACGATTTCGTGACACTTTTTCATTTTTGGCCGCGATTTTGCGACATGTCGCGATTTCGCGACATGTCGCGATTTCGTGACACTTTTCATCCTTGTGCAATTTTGCCCCTTTTTCTTGATTTTTAGCATCTGGGTCACTGAGATTATCTGTGAAAGCATGCAAAAAAGGTGGGTCCCCAAGTTTGGGGTGTGTTGTGGATCAGCCACAACAAATGGCGACTTTGTTGTCAAATGCTCCTGAGCATTTGGTGAGAACCCAACCTGGAAACATATATAAACTCGAAAACATGCATTAGCACATAAGCAATATAAACAAATGCCCAAAGATCAAAAGTACATGAATCATCAGAATCATCAAGTATTAGCTCGGTGTGTGCAATGTGTTTTCATTCCCTATCGTTTGAAATTGATCAACATTCCATTGTCAGTTTTACATGAATGCATATATGAGACTGTGAATGATTTGTGTAACCTAATAAATATGCTAAGCGGTTTTGCTTTTATAAAAGGCATAGTCTTTCTTCTAGTATCATACACAAACATTCAAGATTATCAAACCCTCTTAGGATCAACTATATGAATTGTTTTATTATATCCCAAAGTTGGTTATGAGTCCCTACTATCTTGAACCCATGTGCAAGTGGATGTGAAATCAGAACTTTGGGGAATCAGACTCCCAACCTAATCGAGATGGGAGTTTAACCCTATCCTTACTATTCTGATTTAGAATTCATTACCTCACTTTGAGCAAAATAATTTAACCAATTATGGAAGAAATGGTCATGCTAGTCTAACCTTTTGAACAATCGGTGGTCTTGTTTTTTAGACAAGACATGTTGCCATGCATGGGCATATCTAACCCCACAATCCAAAACTTATCTTCATTTCTTTGGACCTTGGGGATGACTACCCATCCTTTGCAGAGGACAAGTAGTACGATCCTTCCAATCCAATATAAAGATGAGATGGGAAAAATTTATTTTTACCTCTTGGACCTTAGGGATGACTACCCATCCTTGTTAGGGACATGTAGTACGATCCTTCCAATCCAAACTTTAGATGTAAATGGAAAATATTAATTTTGTTGCTTAGACCTTGGGGATGACTACCCATCCTTTGCGAGAGGACAAATAGTACGATCCTTCCAATCCAAGATTTATTATGAAATGAGACATAGGAGCTTTGGGGAATCAGATTCTCAACCTAAGCGAGATGAGAATTTATGCCCTATCCTTACTACTCCATGTAGGTCAAATCAAAGCTTTGGGGAATTGGATCCTCAACCTAAGTTCGATGAGGATTTAACCCTATCCTTACTACTCCGATTTTAGGCTTTAAGCTCTATGGAAGTGGTCAAAACCACTGTTTTAAGGATCATGTTGCATAATAGGATAGACATGAAAAACTTCTTTCGCCCAACCTTTTCTTCCAAGTTAGGTTTTGATCATTTTACTCAAGATCCTTTTTAATGTATGAGACGTGCTTGGTTCTAGATATCTCAAGACTCAGTTTCCAACCTTAGGATTTTCTTCTTATTTATGTGATAGCATAACCTTAAGAGGATTTGACACACTTTAATGATTTGTTTTTGAAATGCATATGCAACTAAGATGGCATGCATGTGCAAAATGAGATGTAATATGAATGCATTGTCCTTTGAAATGCAGATGAAATATTGCCATATAAAACTGACTACTTCATGCATCACAAGTTTCAAACGATATTATTAAATTGTTTGTGTTACTTGTGGAGCTTTTACAAGACAATTCCAATGTTCCATATTTTCCCGATCTAGAACATAAGTTAGCATCTCAAGACAACTTTTTCATCTCCTCTTTTTTTTTTATATAAATAAACACAAAATGTCAAACACACCACTTATTCAATCCAAAACCAAACTACAATCCCAAAAATGAAAATTTGAAAACACAAACCAAAAACCAAAAACCAAAATCTATATACAAATGTACACTATAATACAAGATGATGCAAAGCTTGGCTTATCACTTTCCTGGATCCCAAACATGATTAGAACATTTCAACAAAAACAAAAATATAACGTGATATGCATGCCAAATGTTGCGGGAATCCCACAAAAACAACACTAGACCAAACAATGCAACAAACTTCCACTTTCCATGCTCACCATACCAATTTGATTTAGTTCCAATAATACTCCCATAGGTAAGCATCAAATTACTAGAATGATTAGACAATAAATGATTTTCAATTTTATCATGTCTATTCTTTAAAATATAACCTTCATAATTCCCTCCTTGATTTAGAATTAGGCTATCCTTTTCAAATATGCAATTTTGTAAGTAGTAGCCTATTTCTACAAATTTCTTAGCCAAATCATTTTCCAAATTTGTAGGCCAATCAAATTTGTGCAACAATTTACAAGCATCTAGGATATTTACTAAATTAGGATCATTAAAAGTTTTTATCCTAGATCCAATTAATAATTGTTGATGAATTTGATTTAACAATTCAAGTGCATCAACCTCTTTTCCATTCATTAAAACCATGTTATTAAAGGTGTGATTAAAAATTATACCTTGTTTTTCATTTACCTTTAATGACATTTCATCACAACTATCAATCAAATTCAAAACATGGTCATGCAAATTTTCAACCCTCAAATGCTTTTGGTCAAAGTGTATGTCCCATGACTCATCTTGATGATCCTTCATTTGAGTTGCTTCCAATTGATCAATCTCTCTGTCATTTGGTTCCAATTCTTTGTTCACTACCCAAGGTATCTCTTCATTTGAATCCTCAAAATCATCATGCAAACTTGCATCCCCACTTTCAATGAATTTATATTCAACATGATCTAATTTTGTCACCTTTTCAAATCCTGCGAATATGAGATCTTCGTATGATGTAGAAGGCTCACCATCCTGCATGTCAAGTGAAATATGAGTTTCATCTATAGGGATGTGAGAAAAGAATGCATTACCATACCTTCCCCAACCATTGTAAAAATCGTCATCCAAATCTGTGAGATGAAACTCCATGGTATTTGTGACATGATCTTTTGATTCATTCATAGATTCTCTTCTTTCTTTGTTCTTGGCAATAGGATCATTATAATCTTCCAAAATTTGATGAGATTTGAAACCCTCTTCCAAAACATCCTCAAATTGTACAGGAGTTGTAATATCTTCCTTTGAGTAGGCAATTATGTTGTCCTGTATATCAATTGGCACAAAAGTTTCATTAGTAGTTTTGGAAAGAGTGAAGTCTTCCCACTTCTTCCAAGCATCATAATAATCATCTTTCAAAATCAAGTGGTGACGTTCAACTATTTCTTCAACATCTTCCAATTCATCAATGTGCTTCTCATCAAATTCATCTTCACCTTCCTTAGATGGTTCAATTATTTCCAAAAGTGGGTTATTTCTTGAATTCAAATTTATAAGGCTATCATTGTCCAAATTAGTAACCCATGATTCATTATCATAATTTGGAGGGTGAAGAATTTCTTGATCTTTAATTTTACACATTTCATCAATAGTATCTTCCAAGAACAAGTGGTGAGACTTTATCATGTCTTCAAATTCATTTATTGTTTTTCTTTCCATTTCACTTTCAACCACTTCATTCAATTCTATGGTGGGTTCCATCCATTCACATATATCAAACATTGTTGAATTTAGAACCCCTTCATCTAGATAATCATGTATCTCTACATGATCCTCACTAGTGGATGTTGTCTTAGCAATTTGCACCTCCTCGTGGACTACATCTAAGGTGGTTGTAAGATTTGGATATTCAAATTCATCCCCTTGATCATTTACCTTAGATATCATTGGAGTGGAGGGTGCTATGTTTGATGGTTGGTGTAGGTTGGCATCAAAAGAACAATCTCTCATGTGAACATGTTGTGCCTTTTCTTCTTCAAGACCTTGTCGTTCTATCTCTTCTAAGATCTCATGGATTCTCTCTAGGGACAAACCACTCAGTTTTTCCTCAATGAGTAAAGCAAGTGTGGGGTGTATGGCTCCTAGGTATACTTCCATGGCTTCTTCTTCCAACGTGTTAAAATTTTCCCACATTTGGGAGTGCAATTCATGAAATCTTCCATTGAATTGACTCAAGGATTCATTAGACTCTTTACATATGGAGGTAAATTGATTTTTCAATGTTTCTAAGTCAGCCTGATTACCAAAATGATGAAGATAGGTTGCTTCTAGTTGTATCCAAGAAGTCCTAACCTCCATGGGTAGTTGGCTATACCAAAAGAATGGTCTATCATCCAAAATGTATGCAAATAACTTACAAGCCACCTCCTCATAGAAAATCTGGAATTTACATAATGCATCCTTGTAAACATGCAGTTTTTGCAAGTATCCTAGTGGCACCTCTTGATTAAAACACCGTAAAAAATCCAATAACATTTTAGGAATTTGATAGGGTACCACAGGTATAGATAAACCCTCATAATGATCCTCTATCATAGATACCATTCTCTCTCTTAGAGATGTTATTTCAGCTCTCAGGGATATCCTTTGCTCCTCAAGTGTTGCCATTAGTGAACTTAAAATGTAATTTTAGAACCAAATCATTGAATATTCAACCTGCAATATAAAACAGAAATCAAGTTAGCATCAACTAAGAGATGTATTCATTAAAATCAAATGAAAAGTAATTGCATGAGACCAAAATTCTGAAAAATTAAATCAAATCACTTTAATTCTATATGAACAATCAAAAAAATATACAGCATACCTGAATTGCTTAAAATAGAACAAGTAAATAAATTCAGACCGTCCTTTTTACAATCTTCTGAATGTTAGAGGACTAATGCATACAAAAATTTAAAATTATATTACACTAAAAATAAACCCGTACGGCCCTCCTAGCACCAAACCGTTGAGTGGTGTTAGAGGCCGAAGATGCTAATAAAATGGACTTGAAATATTTAGCAATGTAAAGTTCTTAAAAAATTATAAATCCGTAGCATCTAAAATCACGATAAAATAAACCCGAACAAGGCCCTCCTTCTAGCGCCAATCTGTTGAGTGGTATTTTCACCCGATTGTGAAAACACACTCTCCGATAGGATTTGGGTTCTAAATCCTCTGCTTGCAAAGAAATTAAACAATTTCTCCAAGGTTCCTGTTATGTGAGCATTTTGCATCTGTGTATAAATAAGATATTTAATTAAAATGCTAGGAACACCTTAGTGGTTGCAAGTAACTGAAAACAAGGGGCACTGTGGTTTATTTTACTATGAAATTTAATGATTGTTCCTTGAACCCTAATAAAGTAAATGTGATTTGATCCTTAAATGACCATGCTGTAACTTCAAAATAAAATTTAATGAAATGCCATAACATGAATGGAATTATTTTTGGGTTTTGAAGTTTTTTAATTTTTAAATTTTATTTTAATGCTTGAAAATAAAATTGGAGTTTCTAAAAATAAAAGGCAGAAAAAAGAAAATAAAATGTAAAGAAAAGAAATTAAAAATTGCATCCAGTCTGATGCTATCCCATCCTGGAAAAACCGAAGCTGTGAGGTTTCCATGCATGCAACCTAACTTACTTGGACCCTGCAAACATGCACAATCCCGATAAGCTAAGTGCTTGATTCCTAGGGTTTGAAATAAAAATTCAGATTTCAAACATTCGCCTAATGCAACCCACAAAAGTGGCATTTAACATTATCTATAAACTATGAAATCCAAAAATAAAAGAATAAACATTAAATCCATTAGCATGCACAGAAGATCTCCTTCTTTCTTGCCAACAAGATGCAAATTTCTGAACACTCTGCATTAATAATATGTCAAGTTACAATGGCAGCATCTCTGGTTTTCTCAAAACCAACAAAAGGCAGAAAACAGCCCCAAGCAGGCCCAGAATGGCCCTCTGGCCTCTAGCACTGCAACTCTGCTCCAGCGATTTTCCTTGTGTCGCTTCGTTTCACCTTCCAGCATGTGACCTTTCAAATTCCTGCCTTTTCGATGCTTTTGCTCCATGTTCGATTCTAAAACGTCCGAAATCTGTCGTTGCATGTAACGCCTCTGTAGCTCCGACACCTGTACACCACGTGTCTCACGCCTTCTGTAACGTCTTCCTATGAAAATCATGACAAAAATAGCATGCAACCTGTTCACCTTCTCGACCGCGAAAATGCGACATGTCGCGAAATCGCGACGCTTTTCTATCAGCAGCCTCCTTGCCTTCTTGCCCAGCGAAAACGCGACATGTCGCGAAATCATGACACTTTCCTGTTTCGTACCCTTTGGTTGCTTTCCGTCGCGAAATCGCGACAATTTTCACTTTCGGACTACCTTGCTGCAACTTGTCGCGATTTCGCGACGCCTTCCACTTTCGGACCCTTTCACTCGTTTCTGTCGTGATTTCGCGACCATTTTCGCTTTCGTACATTCTCGAACGCAACTTGTAGCGAAATCGCTACGCTTTTCGCTTCTTGCTCCTTCGCTGCATGCTGTCGCGATTTCGTGACCATTTTCTATTTCGGGCCTTCTCGCCACAACCTGTCGCGATTTCGCGACCATTTTCTCTTCATCATGCCTTTTGCTGATTTCTGTCGCGATTTCGCTACGCCTTTCTGTTCCGTACAACTGGGCTCGTTTCTGTCGCGATATCGCGACGTTTTTTTACCTTGGACCTCTTTGCCACTTTCTGTCGCGAAATCGCTACCACTTTTGTTCCGTACGCCTTTGGCTGTTTGGAGTCGCGAAAATGCGACATGTCGCGATATCGCGACGATTTCTCGTTTCATGCCTTCCCCCTGCAATCTGTCGTGATTTCGCGACATTTTTCACTCGGCACCTCTTTGGCTTCAATCTGTCGCGATATCGCGACGTTTTTTCGATTTGTGTCGTTTGACCAGTTTGACCCGCGATTTTGCGACGCGTCGCGATATCGCTACGCCTTTCCATTTGCCTTTCTCTCTCCTCTTTTGGGCCGCGACGGAGCAACATGTCGCGATTTCGTGACACTTTTTCATTTTGCAGCGACGGAGCGACATGTCGCGATATCGCGACGTTTTTTCTCTTCATCCCCCCTTTGCCGCTTTCTGTCGCGATTTCGTGACCATTTTTCGCTTCATGCACCTTTGCTGATTTTTGTCGCGATATCGCTACGCTTTCTGCTTCCTGCCCCGTTTGACCGGTTTGACCCGCGATTTTGTGACATGTCGCGATTTCGCGACACCTTTTCATTTTTTGGCAGCGATGGAGCAACATGTCGCGATTTCGCGACACCTTTTCATTTTCGGCCGCGACGAAGCAACATGTCACGATTTCGCGACACTTTTCTGTTTTTCGATAGCGATGGAGCAACCTGTCGTGATTTCGTGACACTTTTTCATTTTCGGTCGCGATTTTGCGACATGTCGCGATTTCGCGACATGTCGCGATTTCGCGACATGTCGTGATTTCACGACACTTTTCATCCTTATGCAATTTTGCCCCTTTTTCTTGATTTTTAGCATCTGGAGCACTTAGCTTATCGGGATTGTGCATGTTTGCAGGTCTAGTAAGTTAGATTGCATGCATGGAAACCTCACAGCTTCGGTTTTGCTAGGACGGGATAGCATCAGATTGGATGCAATTTTTAATTTCTTTTCTTTACATTTTATTTTCTTTTGCTGTATTTTATTTTTCGAAACTCCAATTTTATTTTCAAGCATTAAAATAAAATTTAAAAATTAAAAAAACTTCAAAACCCAAAAATAATTCCATTCATGTTATGGCATTTCATTAAATTTTATTTTGAAGTTACAGCATGGTCATTTAAGGATCAAATCGCATTTACTTTATTAGGGTTCAAGGAACAATCATTAAATTTCACAGTAAAATAAACCACAGTGCCCCTTGTTTTCAGTTACTTGCAATCACTAAGGTGTTCCTAGCATTTTAATTAAATATCTTTTATACACAGATGCAAAATGCTCACATAACAGGAACCTTGGAGAAATTGTTTCTTTGCAAGCAGAGGATTTAGAACCCAAATCCTATCGGAGTGTGTATTTTCACAATCGGGTGAAAACACCACTCAACAGAGCCAAATCTCCTAAACCATATTTCTACAATGGTTGTTCACATGTTTACAATTGTAAAAGAAGATCTACATTGGAGCACAAATCTCCTAAAATATATTTCTAGAATGGTTGTCCAAATTAGCTAAACACTAGATTTGCTCATCAACCTGCCTAATCATCTCATCCTCAATAGCCATGTCACTGTGCCACTGAACCCCTACCTCCTTCTCAATGCCCATCTTAGCCATTAAGTCTACCACTTTATTTAGATCTCTACTTGATGAGCCTTGAAAATGCTCATTTTTTGTACCACTTTCCTTATAAAACAGTGACACTTATTTCTATAGATATATATGTTTAATGAGAATTTTATACATATTTAACAGTTTATTTTACATGTTATTTAATATTTGTTTCTAAGTGTGTTTTGTGTAGATTTCATAGAAATTGTTGTGTTTTAGCATGTTTTCATCAAGGTCCCACTCGGACCTAGCACCTTCGATTTCATGAAGGCAAAACATTCGTAGTACACCGGTGTGAAGTGCTAAGTCAGGCACCTGATTCCCTTTGAAGCGCCCAACTTTCGTTCGATGCTTAACTGACGAACGTCTGCTTCCCGTTAGGCATCTGACTCTCATATTGGCGCCTACTTCCCGACTTCTACAGACAAGGTGCCTGCTTCTCGACTTCTACAGACAAGGCACTTAATTCCCATTGAAGCCGAATTCCAGCATGGCTCTGTGGTCGGCAAAATAGAATGCGATTTCAATGATAAGCAGATGGAATTTCAGCATTGAATCTGGATGAGGGACAATGTCAAAGATGACTAACCATCTATTTTTTAGCTGCTATGTAAATATCTATGTAAATCGAGCAAAACCAATATCAGACGTATTCTGATAAAATAGAATACGCCTTGATATTTTGCTCGATCCCTTGTATTCATGCATGCGGTTGTAAAGTAAAATCAAAACTTTGATTTGTTTCTATTTTGTAATAGGGTGTGGCTGCATATATTATAAATATGTAGGCCACCCTTAAAACGTGATCTTAGATTTCCCTGTATATTTTTTTGTTGCAAGTTTTAATAAATATTTTTGAGTCATTTCTGGTTAAATCGACTAAGCGTCCGGTGAATGATTTAACGTGGGTAGAACCTATTGGAAGCGTGGGCCCACTCTCAACAACGTTCTTCCCTTTCCTTTCCCTATTTTTTATTTTCTTTAATTTTATTTTATTTTTGTAGATTAATTTAATTTCCTGTATTTCCCTATTTTTTGTAAATTCTAGCAATGTGTAGTTTTAATTTTTGAATGTAATTTAGGCATGTTTTCATAAACGTAGGATAGATTAGTGGTTTGGAAATCAAAATTAGAACTTCAATGAACACCAACACCCCCCAAACCATAAATCTGAGGGACTCATCTCTGTGGAGGAAATTATAAGCATATATTGTGCAAGGCTTCTCACAAGTCTACGAGCTACCCCGGGTTGACAAATTAAATGAGGTAGTGAACTTAAACGTAGAAAACTAACCAATGTTTTTGCCCAAAATTTTGGCATCATTTTTGAGGAGTAGCCTATTGTAATTTCTTGTTCTGAAGGAAGCATATTAGCAGTAGTTTAGGTTGTGACCTACAGAACCTCCATTTTTAAAGCCTTGTATGAGTCCGCCTAAGAATAGAGGATCGAATGTTTTTTTTTTTTTTTTTTTTTTTTTTTGTTTTTGTTTTTTTAGAGATCACAAGATGAAGCATATCTCCCCTACCCACCTTCCAACCTTTAGAGGGCTACCAACAGAAGATCTAGATCTATTTCTATTTAAATTTGATGTTTTATGTAGATCTATGGATTACACCGTTGATGCTCAAAAACTAAAATTATTCCCTTCCACTCTTGATGATTCAACTTTGCATTGGTTCATCAGTTTGGGGGATAAATGGATAACTACCTAGGAATAATTAAAGAGACTTTTCCTAGAATAGTACCAGGATTTTGGTAGAGCACGTGATGCAAGGGAAGAAGTCCTAGACATGACACAAAAGGAAGGGGAATCTATGGAGGAATATTGGGATAGGTTCAACTTTAATTTGCAAAGATCACCCCATTCGAAACTAGGAGATAGGTCCTTAAGAAGCATCTTCTTAAAAGGACTTACAAATGAATCTTTGGAAGCCTTAAACATGATTTTTGGAGGGGATATTTATCAACATCAGATGGATGATATTCAGTGTTTGTGTCAAAACTTTTCAAGAAGAAAAGGTAAGTTGATCCCTAGAAATATCAAACAATCAACCACTATCACTAAAATAGAAATAGGCAACATGCTTGAAGACCTTAAGAGTGAGATGTTATCATCTCTGGCTCTTCAAATGGACACCCTTCTACTTCAAAAAATAAGTAGGAGAATGAGGTAACATTGGCCTACTTTTATCCCAAATGTAAGGGAAAACACCCTAGAAATGAATGTCCAAAAAACAAAGTTTGAGTGTGTGTTGTATGTTCAAAAGATCACAAAATAAAGTTGTGTCCACAGTTATCAAAACCTAGAGAGGAACCTGAGGTAGCAGAAGCATACTTCATGGGTAATAGGAGAAACTGGCAATAGTCTCCTATGGGAAACAACATGCCATCAGGAATGCCATCTTATGGGGGCAACAATTTTTAGAATCAAGGTCAAGCTCAACCACCCAACATGGGCTGGTGGGGGTAACAACCTTGGAATCAGTATCCCCAAGGAGCAAATCCTTATAATCCCTATCCATGGATGCAATACTAGTAGCCTGGGTAATAGTGGAGGAACTAGAATGCTTGGAATCAAAACCCATAATAGGCTGCTCCAGTTCCACTACAACCAACCCTACCTCCTCCTCCTTTTAGGCCTGCTCAACTGCCAGCATAACCTACAACCAATCCAAATAACAAATAACAACCAGCTTATCAAGTGGAGAATGAGATGTACCCCATGTACAATATTAAAGTAGACTATAGTCCAATAGAATTAAGGTCAGGAAAATAAGTAGGTGTAGAAGTCACTCCTCTGGTAGAAGAGGAGGAAAACATAGAATTAGGAAAAGAGGAATCACCTCTTATAGTAGAAGTAGAAGAAGAATCAACACTTGTAAATAATAGAGAAGAGGTTCCACCTTTTCCACAAATATTGTAGGAACCTAAAAAGCTAGTACAATCAAAATTTGATATTCTCTCTAGTCTAAAGAACTTGATAGTCACAATCCCTCTCTTTCAGGCCATCAAAGATATTCCTATCTATGGCAAGGCCATAAGAGAATTGTGCCTAAAGAAACCAGGAAGAAAACCTACAAATTCAATCAGTTTGGTGGGTCAGTTAGCTGATCTCATGTTAGGGAACACCTACAACCAAAAGTACTCAGATCCAGGAAGCCCTGTCTTAACTGTACAAATAGAGGGTTGTGTTTTACCCAATACACTAGTAGATTTGGGGGCTGCCATTAATGTCATGCCCAAAGAAACCATGCAAAATCTTAAACTATCTAACCTGAAGCCAACCAAGACTATTTTATAGTTGGTAGATAGGTCTATAGTGCTTCCAGAGGGAATACTGGAGGATATCACAGTTATAGTGGATGCATGGGAGTATCCAGCAGACTTCTTAGTGTTACAATCCAAGTCTGGGTTGGGTGGATATCCATTAATCTTAGGTAGACCTTGGCTAGCAACAGTCGATGCTTACATAAGTTGTAGAGATGGCTAGATGACCATTTTTTATGGACAAAACATAAAAAAATTGATCATCCATCCACCTGCACAATCTACAGAAGTATTGGGAGAACCTGAAGATGAAAATCAGAATATTGGTGGTCTATCAATGATCCAATCTATCATGACACTTGATGAATTGGAATATGAGAGTGATGAGGATAGGGTAATATCAAACTTTTTCCAAGGGGAACCTTCCTGTCCTCCTCCTGAGTTGCCATTAGTGGGAGGAAAAGACCATCATATTCAGCAAATAGAGGTTGCACCTGGTAGAGTGTTGAACATAGATGACAACTTGATAGTTGAACAACAAATCAAACTGAAAGAAACATTGGTAAAACATCAAGATGCCTTTGCTTGGGACTATTCAGACATGAGAGGAATAGCTCCTAAAACCTGTACTCATAGGATATATCTGGAAGACCAGGTTAAACCAGTAAGACAACCACAAAGAAGAATGAATCCAACAATGAAGGAAATTATCAAAACTGAATTGCAGAAACTCCTCATAGTTGGGTTCATTTACCCCATTTTAGATAGTGAATGGGTATCACCTTTGGTGGTGGTGCCCAAGAAAAATGGCAAGTGGTGAATTTGTGTGGATTATAGGTTGTTGAATAAAGCAACTAAGAAAGACCACTTCCCTTTACCCTTCATAGATCAGGTCCTTGACACCTTAGTAGGCAAGAAGTATTTTTCTTTCCTGGATGGGTTCAGTGGATACAATCAGATCCAAATAGGGGAAGAAGATCAAGATAAAACCACATTTACTTGCCCTTGGGGGACTTTTTCTTATAGAGTTTTACCTTTTGGTCTATGCAATGCACCTACCACATTTTAGAGGGTAGTTTTGAGCATATTCTCTGACATGATTGGAGAAACTGTGGAGGTATACATGGATGATTTCACTGTATATGGTGAAACTTTTGAAATAGCCATAGAAAATTTGGAGAAAACACTTGAGAGGTGTGAGGAAACTAACCTGTCCCTCAACAATGAGAAATGTTACATGCTAATGCAGGAAGGGATAGTTTTAGGACATCACATTTCTATAGATGGGATCAAAGTGGATAGGAAGAAGATAGAAGTTATCCAAAACCTGCCTACTCCCAAAACATAGAAGGATATCCGTAGTTTCCTGGGATCAGCTGGTTACTATAGGAGGTTTATAGCAGACTTTAGCAAAACTGCTAAACCCTTGAGCACATTGTTATCAAAGGACATAGAGTTTGTCTAGATAGAGGAATATGAACAAGCATTTAACACCTTAAAGGAAAAACTGATTACTACCCCAGTATTGAGAGGTCCAAATTGGACCATACCTTTTCACATATATGTTGATGCATCTAACAATGCAATAGGATCAGTGTTGGGATAGAAGGATGGTGATGATTTTTATGCCATCTATTATGTCAGTAAACACCTCACAGGTGCTGAATTTAATTATACTATCACAGAAAAAGAGTTTCTTGCAGTTATACATGCGCTTAACAAATTTTATCATTATATTATAGGATATCAAGTTTTTGTACATACTGATCACTCAACTATCAGATACTTGACAAATAAACCTAGGATTAGTGGTAGAATTATTAGATGGTTGTTGCTTCTGTAGGAGTTTGATGTGACAATAGTAGACAAGCCAGGTAAAGACAATGTGGTAGTTGATTTCTTGTCCAGGTTGACACCTCCAGATGATGCAACTATAGATGACAAATTTCTAGATGAGCATTTGTTTGCTCTGAATGAACAGATACCATGGTATGTAGATATGGCTAATTATTTAGCCATTGGTAAAGTATCCCCTACACTTTTACCTCATGAAAAATAAACTTTAATTGAGAAAAGTGTAGACTTCTCATGGATTGATGGGTGCCTATTTAAAATAGGGCCTGATCAGATCATGAGAAGGTGTGTTGCTGAGAATGAGATAATAGAAATATTGAAGGCTTGCCATGATGAACCTTGTGGTGGCCATTTTGCAAGAAAAATGACTGCATATAAAGTGTTGCAGGTTGGTTATTACTGGCCTACACTATTCAAAGATGCAACCAAGCATGTGAGCCAATGTGATCAATGTCAGAGGATGGGTAGACCTACTCTCAGAGATGAGATGCCACTCCAACCACATGTTCACATAGAGCCATTTGATAAATGGGGGATGGACTTCGTAGGACCCATTAATCCACAATCAATAGGTAAGAGGTTTATCTTAGTTTGTACTGACTATGTGACCAAGTGGGTTGAAGTGCAGGCTTTGCATGATTCAAAAGAGAAGACTATAGCAGACTTCTTGTATTCATCTATTTTTACAAGGTTTGGGGTTCCAAGAGAGATCACAACTGATCAAGGACCCCAATTTACTTCAAATATGATTCAGGAACTCATGCAACAATATAAAATCAGGCATAACAAAACCACTCCCTACCATCCATAGGTGAATGGACAAGTTGAGGTAACCAACCGAGAGTTGGAAAATATCTTGACAAAGATAGTGCAACAACATAGGAAGGACTAGACCACTAGATTACTAGAAGTAGTGTGGGCCTACAGGACCACCTGGAAGACTACTACTGGTTTCACACCATTCCAGTTAGTCTATGGGAAGAGTGCTATGATGCCTATAGAGTTTGAAGTCAAAACACTTAGGACTATAGTAGAGTTGAATATAAATCTGGATGATGCATAGAAAGAATGAATTCAGTAGCTTAATCAATTGGATGAATACCACCTTGATGCTCTACAAAAAATAGAGATCATTCAGAAACAAAGGGCCAAGTGGCATGACCACACTAGGCCAAAGTAGCTCAAAGTGGGAGAATGGGCATTACTATATGACTCCCAATTCTAGGAAAGGAAAGGTAAGCTCATGCAACATTGGATGGGGCCATATGAAGTGACTGAAGTCATCAACAATGGAGCTATGAGGATCAGAATAATTGATGATAGCAACATTACATTAATAGTCAATGGTCACCACTTGCGTCCATACCATGTGTCTGAAGCATACATGATTGAGTCTAGATTAGGCATGGGGGAGACCCCAGTTGATTCTGATTTTAAATTGAGTCAGTAATATGTGGACCTAGTCCACATAGTCCCAAAGATAATTATTCTTTCAAAGTTTTTTTTTTTTAGTTGTATTTTTGTTTTGTAGGAATGATGCCTTGAGTGCAGTTATTAGGCAACCTAGGAAACCTAGGCCTAACAAGCATAGGATCCATGAACCTGCACCTTCCCAGATTTCTAGAAGAATTGTTTGTAGTAGGAGTAACTTGTCCCCATTTAGAAATGGGAATACTATACCTGAATCTGCACAAGAGTGTTTGGATTGGTCTTTATGGATAATAAAACACTCAACTGCTGGTTTAGGGGTGGATGCTGATTTTGTCCCTATTCTTCAACCAAAGTACTGAAAGGCCTGATCAACCTTGAGCGTATATAAGTGGGCATGTCAAGCGGACATTGCAATAAAGGAGGAGCACCTATTTTTTGTTAACTTATGGAAAGGTGCCTGATTCTATTTTATGATAGAAGGTGCCTGATTCCCATATTTTAAAAGGTGGTGCCTGATTCCCATTTATATGATAAAAGGTACATGATTCCTATTTTATGAAAGAAGATGTTTGATTCCTAGTATGTTAAGGAGATGGCGCCTGCGTCCCATATTCTGGTAGATCGACACTTGATTCTTAGGTTTTCCAAGAAAAGGGAGTCTGACTTCCATTTTTTGGGAAAGTGACATCGAATCTTCTGAACATTTAAAAAAAAGTTTGTATAAAGTTTGCTTTAAAAGTATGACACTCAATAGTTAGCAAAAAGGTGCCTGCTTCCCATGTTAAGTATAGTGCTCGATTGCTAAGGTGCTTGCTTCCCATGTTAAGTATAGCACTCGATTGCTAAGGTTGCTTCCCATGTTAAGTAGAGCCGATTGCTAAGGCATACTTCCCATGTTAAGCATAGCGCCCGATTGCTAAGGTGTCTACTTTCTATTTTTGAGGCACCTGCATGCCATAATTCGAAAAGAAGGTACCTGATTTCCACATAGAAAAGGTGCCTACTTTCCATTGTCATGACCATTTCTACCTTGTAAGAATAAAACTTCAGCATTGGGAAAGTGGCCCGAGCCACGTCAGCACCCCACTCATGTGCAAAGTCAAATCTATCACGGATAAAATTAAAAGTTGACATCAACCAACTTTCGAGGAGGGGATGTTTGTCATCCCATGAAGATATGTTTTTCTAACCTTTGTTTTGAAACCTTGCAGGATGTCTCGAACGAATCATGTTGCAGCTATCAAGAACCAATCACATGGAGAGAAATTCATCGTATGGGAAATATGGCCATCATTGTCCATTGAGGTTTACCTAGTCATCATCCACCGACCAATAATGATGCACCATGGATATCCACACATGATGCACCCATGGAACGAATTTAGGTACATGATTAAATTTTTTGTTTTATGTCTATATTATTTTCATATGCATGTGTGTCTATGGAAAAGTGTCGGCACAACCCCCATTATAGTCCTAGCCACCCAAATAATTCCACTTGGCACTTGGCTACGTGTCATGGCTCTGATTGGTAAAATGCTTATGGTTATCACCTCCACACAATCTGGCACATGCTCTAAGGAAATTTTACATGGATAACCATAATCACTTCTGATTATGGTAGTTAACCACCTGCATCCAAGGAAGCAGCTAGTTTTAAAAATTGCTTACTAAAATAACTACTATGTAAGGAGGGAAACTATAGAGTGTGGCAATTCAAAAAAATAGAGTGTGAAGCAGTTGCCGAGTGAATCGTAAATCAAAGAGAATTTGCACTCTAAGCATGGGGGGAAATCTAAGAACCATGATTTGAAGAAGAGTGAACCTATCGACTGCTCAAGGATTTCTATGGATGTCCAAACCCAATTCGATGTCGTAGGATGGATGGAGTACTATCAACTGGTCATCCAAGGCTAGGATGTAGTGGTAGCCAATGAGTTTGTAGCATCCATGAGGGATGGGGTCGTGCATATGCGAGGACTAGAGATTCTAGTCATCGAAGAGTATATCACCATGGTGATGGGCCTTCCTCTGATAGGGGAGCGCATGTACAAGGAGGACAACCTAGCTCTCTATGCATAGATATTCTTTGGTAGATCGATAGAGCACCTGACGTGCACTGGTTTGCCCAAGCAACACATTCTTGAGCTCTAGAGGGTGGTTTTCGAATAGATCACATGATTTTTCACCTATTCTAGTAGGTACTCTAAGCTGAACTCGAATCACTTTCAATTTCTAAACCATATACTACATGGGGACAAGATCAATGTCTCATATTACCTTGCATGCACACTCAAATATGAGGCCAAATGGTACCAGGTAGGCACAACATCTACCTTGGCTCACCATGGCCTAATTTTGGCCTTGGTATGATATGCAGAGTCACATAGACATGTGATGGTTGAGGAGATTGAGGGCACTAATGTAGTTCTAGGGGCACAAGAAGGAGTAGAGGTGCCATTACAGAATGAGTAGTCGGTTGAGAGGGTGATAGAATGAGAAGAGATGGTGCTTACATCCCAACTTGAGGAAAATACATGGGATGTAGGACAAGCCTCATCCCCTATTTTTCCCCAATTTGATGAGGAAGTAGGATAGGATTTGTCCCCCACTGGCCCTCAATTCGATGATGAGGTAAGGTAGGATCCACCAAGCCCTCCTTTCATGCCAATTTCCACCAGGACTCGAAGTAGAAGGATGAAGGCATCTAGGGTGGTTTCAAGCTCATCAGATGATGAAGCAATGATCGATGAGCTGAACAGGGAAGAATACCTAGCCCAAATTTTATAGGATATTTCTAAGGGGTAAACTCCTCAATAGGAGGTTGCAATGGAAGATTTACCATAGGAGGGCCAGGTGGAGGATTTGCAGCAATAACTACAATTATTGAGAGAGTAGGCTTCCACTTGGGAAGCCAAATTTAAGGAAGAATGAACTCTATTTCAAGAGTCTAGGAAAGAAGTTGCATTGAAGATGCATGAATTGTATCAGACAATTCGACAACTATAGGGGCAAATAGGAAGATTACAACTGTAGGGTAGAGTAGTGGAAGTTGAGCAACCGACCAAAGTAGATGTAGTGGTGCAGACTGATGGGGCAATAGAGGTGCCCATTACTAACATAAAAATTGAGCAAGGAGTGGATGCTATAATGGAAGTAGAGCAGCCCTGTTCAACATCTCATTCTACAGAATAGGTAATTCAAGAAGATGAGGTTGAGGTTGAGGAACCTCAGACTTCAAAACAATCTATAGAAAAAGTAGATGAAGAGGAGAATGAGGTGGAGGCTCAAGAGCCTCAAGTTTTAGATAAGGAGGAAGAGCTAGAATATTCTCCAATTGATGTAGGGGCCGAATAACCTTAGGAGGAAAAAGTAGTTCCAGCCGAGCAACAATTTGTTGCATAGGTAGAAGAGGCTCAACAGCCTGCATCTACTAAAAACTAGGAAGCAGTAACAACACCAACATACTCTGAGATGCACCCCAAAAATTTGAGATCAAAGCAAAAAGTTGTAAGGGCATCTCAATGAAGACCCAGAACCAGAGCAAGAGTTGCAGAATTAAAGGAATTGGGCATAAAATCTGATGAGGAATCAAAACTGGATTCTGATGAGGAATGGGAGGCAACAAAGAAATTGTTTGCTGCCCAAAAAGAAAAATTTGAAAAGCTTAAGGAAGATATAGAAGCAGACAAAAAGAACTGGAAAAAGGCTTCTAAGAGGGCATGCAAGGAATAGAGGCAAAAAGAGGCCAAGAAGCCTCCCAAGAAAATTCTAGTTGCCCAACCTCATCAGTTCTGGGGCATATATGGGTCGATAGGTGATCAACCTTCAAGGATGAAGGTATATTTCATGAGGATGGGATTTTTAGGTCCTGTGCCACCTGCAGATCAGGCATCAAGCAGTAGAACCCCTCCGATGGTAGAAATAGAGGTTAAGGCTGAACCTGAACTTGACCCAATAGGGGTCGATTTACCCACAGCCAAGGTTGCTAAAAATTCTAGCATCCCATTTGGTGATGAAGATGTAGTACCTGTGGGTGAAGAGTTACCCCTTCACCATGAATACTAGAAAATGGTTGAGCCTACATTCCATAAGGATACCACTAGTTTCACTGGCTACTATTTAAATATTAAGAAAGGCAAGGTGGCCTAGATAAGGGAACAACCAAGAAAAAGAGTAAGGCCAAGTCAGTCGGTTCAATGCAGTAAGCACCAGAAATAGTAGGAACATGAGGTAGCCACTCCAAGGGGTGAAAGCCTAGAGACAAGAAAAAAGTAAAGGCCACTGAAAAGAAAAGGAAAGAAATAGTCAAGGCCTATTGGAAAGTTGTAAATGAAACTGGTAATTACTAGTATAAAGTGGCATAGGGACGTGCCACCCCTTAAGCATGGGGGGATGATGAGCCTTGAAAATGCTCATTTTTTGTACCACTTTCCTTATAAAATAGTGACACTTATTTCTGTAGATGTATATGTTTAATGAGAATTTTATATATATTTAACAATTTATTTTACATGTTATTTAATATTTGTTTCTAAGTGTGTTTTGTGTAGATTTCATAGAAATTGTTGTGTTTTAGCATGTTTTCATCAAGGTCCCACTCGGACCTGGCACCTTCAATTTCATGAAGGTAAAACATTCGTAGTACACCGGTGTGAAGTGCTAAGTCAGGTGCCTGATTCCCTTTGAAGCGCTCGACTTTCGTTTGATGCTTAACTGATAGGCACTTGCTTCCCATTAGGTGCCTACTTCTCGTTAGGTGCCTGCATCCCGACTTCTATAGACAAGGTGCCTGCTTCCCGACTTCTACAGACAAGGCACCTGATTCCCATTGAAGCCGAATTCTAGCATGACTCTATGGTCGGAAAAATAGAACATGATTTCAACAAGGAGCGTAGATGGAGTTTTAGCATTGAATCTGGATGAGGGACAATTTCAAATATGACTAACCATCTATTTTTTAGTTGCTACGTAAATATCTATGTAAATCAAGCAAAACCAATATCAGACGTATTCTGATAAAATAGAATATGCCTTGATATTTTGCTCGATCCCCTGTATTCATGCATGTGGTTGTAAAGTAAAATCAAACTTTGATTTATTTCTATTTTGTAATAGGGTGTGGCCACATATATTATAAATATGCAGGCCACCCCTAAAAATGTGATCCCAGATTTCCCCTGTATATTTTCTGCTGCAAGTTTTAATAAATATTTTTTGAGTCATTTTTGGTTAAATCGACTAAGCGTCCGATGAATGATTTAATGTGGGTAGAACCTGCTGGAAGCGTGGGCCCACTCTCAACAACGTTCTTCCCTTTCCTTTCCCCTATTTTCTATTTTCTTTAATTTTATTTTATTTTTGTAGATTAATTTAATTTCCTGTATTTTCCCCTATTTTTTGTAAATTCCAGCAATGTGTAGTTTTAATTTTTGAATGTAATTTAGGCATGTTTTCATAAACGTAGGATAGATTAGTGGTTTGGAAATCAAAATCAGAACTTCAATGAACACCAACACCCCCCAAACCATAAATCTGAGGGACTCATCTCTGTGGAGGAAATTATAAGCATATATTGTGCAAGGCTGCTCACAAGTCTACGAGCTACCCCGGGTTGACAAATTAAATGAGGCAGTGAACTTAAACGTAGAAAACTAACCAATGTTTTTTCCCAACACTACTCACATAAACTACAATCACATCATCTAATTCCCTCCACAATTCCTTAATTTGAGTGACAAGTATCCTCAACCTCCATGTCTTTAAAGCAAAATTCCTCATGCAATCCAGAGCTCCTACCATTATTTGAGAATCTGATTCTAGGATTATCCTCCTGTAACCTTGTTTTACTACCCAAATAGAAGTAGATTTGATAGCTAAGGCTTTCACTTCATTGTTTATGGCCCTTCCCAAGCCTTGCAGTTCCCAATAGAGCATTGTTCCAACATGATTTTGGTAAACCACTCCAATTCCAACTCTACCCGGATTGCCTTTTTACAACTCCATCATTATTAATTTTAATCCAACCTTTTGGGGGTGCTTTCCAACTATCTTTGTCCTGCCCCTCTTGCACTTCAACTTCCTTCTCCATTGTCCCTATAACAACTTGAGTTTCCTCTTTAGCATGCACTGCCACAATTTATGTGACTTTACTTCAAATGACTTTTCAAACTCCATCTAAAGATGAAAAGGTTTATCGAAAAATTATGTCATTTCTATCCAACCACACTTGACACCAAATGAAGTTTAATCCAAGATCCCAACCAATGTAAAGAGCTTTAGATTTATATCTACCCCTCTTCCATCTTTCCCAAATATTAATCCGATTCAAATCACCATTAACTCAAATTTTATAAAATAAAAACCATCTCTCCCAAATCTGGCATGTGAATGGGCACTCAAACATCAAGTGGTCAGATGTTTCCTCACTCTTGTAGCATAAAATACATTGATATGGACCAATGATTTCCCTACGTCTAAGATTATCAAAAGTAAGAATTCCATTATGCATGAACTGCCAAGCAAAAAGTTTACTTTCGGCCAACCCTTGGACTGCCAAATCTTTCTCCAATCCTCAACCTGATATGCATGAGGAGGCTCTGGAAGTATCTTATCATATTCATCCTTCATGTTGTAGACACCAAGGCTCCCATAGCCCCAAGCTAAATCATCCTCTTCATCTCTACCTATGAGATATATTTTTTGCTAAGATTTTAGTCATGATGGGTGTCAATTTCGGAGGGATTGAATTGGCCACTCATCCAACTTCTTAAATTGTTTAAACTTATAATCCCCCAGATAACTAGTGTTGAAATAAATTTCAATTTGGACCCAACCCCTGGTTTCCATGGCTATTTTTATTGGTTGCAGTTCAAGTAATTCAACAATGATATGTGGGTATTGATCCCATGAATCTATCCAAAATAGTGCCTTCTCCCCTCTCCCCACTTTCCAAAATAATCCATATTTCACTACCTGATATCCTAACTTAAGAGCCTGCCACACTAAGGATCCATTACCATCCAAAGGGAAATGACCCACCTCATTTGGGTTTACCTATCCCAAATATTTACTAGTTAAAATTCTACTGAATAAAGAAGTTGGTTGGGAAATCCACCTCCAGTAAAGCTTTCCAGCCAAAGCTTTAATATTTAACTTTGATCTTCTTAGTCCCAAACCTCCTTTTACCTTGGGTGGTATTACTTTCTCCCAACCTACTAAGACCCATTTCCTCTCTCCTTTTACTCCTTCCCATAAACATTTTCTAGTCATCTTGTCCAACTCTTTCCATATTATATGTGGGGCAGCAAGGATAGAAAATTTATAAATTGGCATGGCTTGAATGACTAACTATAAAAAAGGTAATCTACCCCCATATCTTAACCATGTATGAGACCAATAATTAATTATTTTCTTGATACAGTCAAAAAGAATCCTTGGATATCTATTTTTAGTTTTTTAAAATGCAAAGGGACCCCCAAGTATACCACTAGGAGAGAAGTCCTTGTAAATCCCAAGATCTCTAAAATTCTATCCTGAAGCCTTTGATCAAGATTGAAAAATACCACTTTGGATTTTTTTATCATTGATGACTTGGTTTGTGGCCCTAAGATAGACATTAAGTGTATCTCTAATCATTCTTGCTTCCCTAAAGTTGGCCACTCCCACCAATCCTATGTCATCCACAAACTATAGGTGAGTCAAAACTTCCTCACCCACCTTGATACCTATTAGAAAACCTTGTTGTCTTCTCCTCAAGACGAACCTACCCAAACCTTCAACCAATATGAGAAAAATATAAGGGGAACAAGGATCTCCTTGAAGAAGGCCTTGAGTAGCTCCAAATGGTTGCGAGGGAAGACCCTTGATTAACACTGAGTATGTCAAAGTAGAAACACAACTCATGACCCATTCTATCCAATCCTGAGAGAAACCAAAGGTTGCCATCATCTTTGATAAGAAGCTCCACTCCACCCTATCATAAGCCTTTGACATATCCAATTTTATGAACATTCTTCTATTACCAGATTTTTGCATTGAATGGATTGCCTCTTGAGCTAGAACCACACCATCCAAGATCTACCTACCCTCTACAAAACCTCCTTGCTATGAGGAGATAATGCTATGTAGAAGAGGTTTTAGCCACTTAGCCATTACCTTTGTGATTATTTTATATATGACAATGCATAAGGCAATAGGTCTATAATCTAAAATATGCACCTCCTCCCCTCCCCCCCTTTTGGAATTAAGGCAATGCAAGTATGATTTAATGCTTTAAGAATTCTTTTACTATATTTGGACTCCTCTATAATAGTCATTACATCCTCCTCCAAGTTGTCCCAGAAGGCCTGAAAAAACTCAATTGGAAAGCCATCTAGACCTCGTGTTTTTCGGTGCTCATTCCAAAGACTAGTTTCTTCAATTCCTCTCTATCAATGGGTTTAAGTAGGGCCTGATTTCTTCTTCAGAGATAACAGAGGGTATGACAGCAAGAACTTATTTTTGAGCCTCTTCATATTGCACCATACTTTACTTAAATAGTTTAGAAAAATAATCCATTGAATGGAAATGCATACCTAGAATTGTATCAAAGGAGTGTTTGTTCTCATCTTGAAGAGATTCCATGTTGTTTGTATATCTCCTAGCACAGGCATCCCGATGGAAAAAATTGGTATTTTATCACCTTCTAATAACCAAGTGGTTCTTGCTCTCTATTTCCAGTAGGTCTCCTCTTGGTTGTCAATGTCCTCAACCGCTTTATGCAATGCATCATCCTCTTCTTTGATTTGATCTGTAATTGTTCCTTTCCTAAAGTGTTTTTTAACCTCATCCCATCTGGCCACCAATGGAGCTCTTTGGACCTGGAAGTCTATCTTGTTAGCTCACCTCCATTATTTAAGTTGATATTTGACATAATGAAGTTGTTTTTGGAATCTAAATATTGATGTCCCATATGTTGGGCGGCCCTCTTCCCACCACTATGGAATTTTCTTTTGAAGTTTATATTTTTGTAACCAACAGTTTTCAAATTTAAATGGTTTGTGATGCTGCATTGTCTTGATACCCCTTCCAACAAAATGGGAAATTTATCTGAACCTGGGCCCTCCAAAATTTGAAATTTTATACTCCATTTCATAAATGCCTCCTCTGAAACCAAAAAATGATCTAACTTCACCTTCCTGCTATGTGGCTCCCTCCTCATTTAATATCCACCAAGTGTAATGCCTGGACCTGGGCAATCATAAGTCTATCCCCTAGGTCCAAAATTGGGGTTCCTCCTTCCTGATCTCTAGAGGATAATTTAGCATTAAAATCCCCAGAAACAATCTAGTTTAGATCTTCCCTTGAGACTCTCATGTTACGCACAACTTTCCATTGATGCATTTGACCATCTAGGTTTTGAGCCCAATAAAAATTTATGATTAAAACATGTTTAACTGTGACATTGTTCCTAAAATGTGATGTGAGAACACCCCTCCAAGCTATATTTTCTATTGTAGTCCATTCAATAAAGTTCCAAAAAGTAACTATCCCCCCTGAGGCCCCTTGGGCAACCCACTTCCATATGACCAGCACCCCTCCAAAGTCTATTTACTGTTTGACACATAAGATCCAACAATATTTTTGTCTCTTGTATAAGCAAAAAATCTGTTTTACATTTTTATAAGATTCTTCGAACATCAAATTGATGGGTTCTACTATTTAAACTCCTAACATTCCATGTATAATCATTGGTTACCTTGAGAGCAGTAAAAATCTATTGGCCTCACCGATCCTCCAGTGATCAGTTTATCTCCTTGAACTATTATCAATTCCTTATTTTGTTTTCTACCCACTCCTTGAGAGCTAATATTTTTTTTCTCTTTTCCACCTAAGTTATCACTAGAGTTGGTCTTTCTCTATTCTTTTCTGCTATACCCATGATAACATCCTTAATTATCGGTTGCTTTTGGTTATGCACTATCAATGCCCCTGCACTCTCTGACTGCAGTAACTGACTACACTCAATTACCCACTCTATGATGGGAGAAGGTGAAAGAGGGGCTTGAACATGGTTGTCATTGTTTTCATTATTCCCATCCACTCCTTCCATGAATTGTTCTTCTTCTTGGTCCATTAGTGTCTTAAGTATCTCATACCTATTAGAGGGCTTAAGTTGGGTTTGCTCTTTACCATATTTTTTCTTTTGCCTTCTCCTTCTTTTGGGTTGTTCAAAACCATCTCCCTGTGCTTATTTACCCTGAGAAATGTTGGTTGTTTTTTTTATTGTTCACTTACCCTCCTTAGGAAGATTTGACATTCCCAAAGGAGCCTCCATTTTTATGTTCATATTGTTTGGGCAGGATCAGGCCAAATGCCCATATTTGTGGTAAACTTTACACCTGAAGGGCAATGCCTCATAATCTAGTTGTTGAATCCAAGATAGTCCTGCAATTTCAAGTTCAACCTCTATCGGTAAAAGTTGGCTAAGATCCATTTCCATGCATAATCTAGCATAAACGATTGTGTTTCCTTCCATTGTGTCTTTGGAAACACCCAAATATCTTCCAAGGGAATTATCGATAATTTCCAATACCTGCTCACTCCAAAACTCGATTGGAAGTGCATACAAAAAGATCTAAATTGGGACAGTAGTGGGTTCAATTCGAGGATCAAATCCCACTCTTCAGGGCTGAACAAATAATCCTGCCAAACCATGATTCCTATTTTTTGATTTGAAAGCCCTATTTCTATTGGCAAGTGAAGAAAAACTAACAACAAAATATCCATTGCTAATAAACCACAAAGAATACTCACCAAGAGGCTCTTAGTTTTGTCGAACCCAAGAATGCAAAAAATTTAGGGTAGGGCGAATACCCATGAATTTACAAATCAAATCATGATTGGTTGTATATAAAACTCTTTCTTTGACCATACTTTGCTCAATGACAATATTTGGCCTTGATTCCGACTATGGCAAGCATCTATTAACTCGTTGAGATGTTGATTTATTTCCAACAATCGTAAAGAGCATTTTTAATGCAGTTTTTTGTGCTTCTTCAGTCTCTGTTGGAGATTTATCCTTTAACAAATCTGCAAAAGAACTATGTCTCTCTAAAAGAGGATCCAAAGGTGTCCCCATTGGGCCCTCCTAGGGCAATAATCTTGTATCCAAGTCCACAACAACCATAAATATCTTCAACTACCCAATTGATGCCCTAGTTTTCTCTTCCAAAGCTCTCCCTCAATCACATCCTTTCATCACATTAGCTATCGTTTCTTCTATAGCATCTCAATTGAGATGATAAGTGTATCTATTTGTAAAATCTCAAGATCTAAAGAATAGAGATGCAATTTGTCAAGGGTGGGGGACCCAAGTACAACCCCTTATTATCAAGCAAAACAATAAATAAACGCATTTGTTAAGGAAAACTTTAAAGTAACTAGTAGGAAAATAAATTAAGAAAAATAGACAACACTATCTTACTGAAGTCATATTTTGAGGTTAACAATCATAATTCTTTGTAAAGTTCTTATCCCATAGGTTACTTTTCGCCTCATGAACGTAAAAAACCTTCTATTATATTTGATAAATTTATTTGTAAAGTTTCTATTCTATAGGTTGTGTTTGGCCTTATGATTGTTAACATCCTTTTGTTCTATCTAATAAACATTAGGGTTCACCTATAATATTTGAACTTTGGTCTAGAATGTAAAACTCTTCACTTTTTATCAATTGTTCTAATATCTATTGCTAAGTACAAAAAGGTCAAAGGTTTGAATCCCCTAGGCACTCAATAGACCTCTCTTAATATTAATCTTAAGTAATGTGTATATGCATTTATTACAGCTAGACCAAAAAGATTACTTTATAAATAATAATTTTTTTTCTTGAAAAAAGTCATAATTTTATATTAATCAAATATAAAATTACATTAAGTTTATTAGAAAATATATATGAAATTACATTCTTCAAATGCCTATTTGGCATTTCTTCAAAGTTTCAATAATGACCTAAAAATTAGCTTATACATCATAACTAGCTATATCTATTAGGCTAAGTTCTATCCTTAGACACCTTCCCAATTTGTCAACTAGTATCCTTTAAATCACTAAATTTTGAGTTTTTTAAAAAAGTTGCTTTAACTAGAGTGAATTAATCCCCCCAGATAGAGATATGGACCAGTTGTAGTGCATTGCCCTCACTAAATTCCTATACTAAGCATGTACCTAGTTCAATATGAAGTGCCTCCTTTGAGATTTCATCTGCTTCCCTCTTCAGTTATCTATAAATATTCCAAAAAGTAAAAGCTTCATTTGATCCACAATTTATTTTATTTGAGAGAATACGGGCTGTAGAATCATGTTTTCCATCCTAAAAACACTAAGCATCCAGTTAATTACCACCTGTGAGTTTCCATAAACTTGAATTTTTTGTGTTCCTTTTGATCTGCTAACTGAACCAACAATTTGAGTGTCATAATTTTAACATAATTATTAGAACATTCTCCCAGTCCAACCTTGAATTTAAAATAATGAGAGTAAAAAATATATAGTAATCCTCATGCTCCACAAACTCTAGGGACCCCATTTTTAGCCCCATTGAAAAAGGCTTAGGCCCCTAATTTACCAATCTTTGAAGGGATGATTTGTCTATTTACCTTTGTTGTTTCTCAAACTTTACAATTATCAAAACTTTTGATGATTTGGGAGGGGACTTGTCGAGTAGGTTTCTCTTGATCCAAAATATTTTTGCGTTCCTAGATAAACATACTTCCCAAGACATAAACAATGGGAGAGCTATAATACCTTTGTATGACCTATTTTCAAACCAAGATTTTAAGCACTCTCCTAAGAAATATTCTTGCCATCCTATAGGAAGCTTTAACTGTGCTATAACCTTCCTCCAAACTTGTCTAGTAGAGGCGCAAGCTACCAATAAATGATCAATTGTTTCATTGTCTGCCTTACATAAATGGCATCTTCTTAGACCATTCCAATTCTTCTTTTGTAATATCTCTCATGTCAAAACCTTATTTTTCATGGCAATCCATAAAAACATGTTTATCTTCAATGGGGATTTATGCTACTAAAGTGTCTTCCACCACCATGTTGGATCATTGTTATATCTTCCAACCAATTTTTATACCCCAACTTTAGAGTATACTCCCTTCTACATCCATTCTTTATCCATACCAATTGATCAGTTTCCTCTCACAACTTTATATGTCCAATTTTAAGTCTCCCCACATATTCTTTCAACTACTATGCCTCTTGGCCCTTAAGCCCTAACACTATTGTTTTCTTCCATCCTTGACTCCAGTTTGTATAAGATTATGGTTCAACTACTTGGGCAAGAGTTCCAATCCCCTGAGCTCTTATGGTTTGAATTACATTATTTGGTAGTTTGTGCATATCACCACAACCAATCCAAGGGTTTAAGCCTAGTCTTATCCTTGAACCTCCACTGTGATCTACTTTTGAGTCCATCATGCTTCTCTCTTTGTTAATAATTTTCTCTTCTCTTGTTCCAAAATTTTATACTTAAGTCGTGTTTCCTCATCCAATTCTTTTTCAAAGACATCTACTAGAAACACTGCAAGCTCATAAATCTCCCTCAGTTTTTTCTCATCCATCAATTTATTTTTATAGCCCACTAAACCACTATTGCCTTAACCTATTTAGATTTACTGCAAATTGAATATGAGCAAATTCTCTCAAATTAGGATCAAACTTCACCCATTTTGGTTTGACTAGAGTTACAAATTTATCCTCTTTTAGCCACTCAAAAATGAAATTTAAAGGACAATGTGGCTTTTTATCCTCTTTTGTTATAAGAAGCATGGTGGGGGAGTGATTAGAGTCTCCTTCAACTTCAACACAAAACTTCAATATGTAAGTTGCATTTACCAAATTCTCTGCTACTAAGAATCTATCTAGTCTCTTAAAAATTATATCAAGTGTTGTCCTCATTTTTCTCAAAGTTGGGATAGATTTTATAGGCACTAGATCTACTATCCCCTTGGATTTAAACTTTTGAATTAAGTAATTAGCCAGTGGATCGGTTCTAGCAACAATATGCCACGACTTCACTATTAGAAAGAGTTAGGTTTAAATCACCTCCTAAAATTAAATCATTAGCTTTAAAATAAATGATCCATAAGCTTATCCCAATACTGCATTTTGTCTTTATAGAGGCCATAAATATTCACCATTGTCACTATTTCCTCGAGCTCCACTGAAAATAATTTAGTCCTTGCTCTTGAGTCAAGTAATGCAAATTTGGTTAGCCTAAACTGATTTGCCTTTCACCCTATGGCCACATTTCCTAAGCCCCCTACAACATCAAGGGCCAAAAAATCCCATCCTTTAAGTAATTTACTGAGATCTACCATCACTTTTATAGATAACCCTTTTGTCTCATGAATTAGCAGAATCTTTGGATTACGAATTTCTACCAACCTACACAAAGCAAATTTTTTTGCAGAGTTGACCATCCCTTAGATATTAAAGGAGAGTACTTTCATTTATTAACTACGTTCGAGACCATCCCTATCCTATGGATTCCCTTTAAGGATGATTGCTTGCCTTGTTGAATTTCATAAAGGCTTTTATTCTTAGCCAATGAAGTAAAAAATATTCTGCCCTTCCTACCAACATGACTTTTATCCCGCATGTATTTATTGAGGCCTTCCCTAGCTCCTTCCTTTAGTCCTATTATTTTTCAATGACTGTAGGGGATACCTATGGGTTTCTAGGGACACATAACCTTCTTGACCATAGGCAAAATGAACTGGGGAAGAAAATTCAAAGTGATTTACTTGCAAAGCATTACTAAAAAACTTACTAGAGTCTAAAATAAGGTTTGGATATACTTCCTTAAAGGAAGATGAATTCAAGGGTCCTAATTACCCCTCAAATCCACCCTTACCTTCTTCTAGGGGAGATTTTGTTTTACAAATTGGTAAATCTGGCCATTGGTTAGTTGAAGGACTCAAAAGAGAATTATAGGTAATCCCATATGAGAAATGAGATTTTAGCAATAGTTTTGCTTTGAAAGATTGTATTTGGGTCCAAGAGCATGTCATACAACTTTTGCTATAAGAATCCTAGCCTTACTTCAATCTAAGATGATTATGAATCCATCCCTTGATCTAGTACAAAAAAATTGTCTCCACCTTCTCTTCATCTTCTATTTTTTCTATTAATTTCTTTATCTGGCGTTCCTTATGCATTAATTCAATAATAAAATTAGTCTATAAGTTATGTGCCTTAAGGAAAAATTGAATCTCCTTCTCACCCTTAAATACCCCTTTGTCTTTCTTACGATGCCAAACCTTCCTTTAAAAAATAAGATAGCAGTCCCTTGCAATATGCCCATAATTATGACAACATGCACACCTAAAAGGTACACTAATATAGTCTAGGGTTTGTATATGCATCCCTTTATTGTACTTCAACATAATTTCCCCCACCAGTCTGTCCCTCTAGTCCACATCAACAAGAATCTTAGCCACTATCCTCAAGCATGAGGACTAATAATTCTTGTCCACCTCTAAGAAAGAAGCGATGCAATTGCCTATGCCTTGGAAAAAATCTCTAGACCAAAATTCTAATGGCAACCCTAGTAACTTTAGGGTGAGTAGGTATTCGAGTGGTCCTAGGATCAGAACAAGGATCCCACAGTTTGAAAATTAACAAAGATGACCCCTAAAACCATTTCTTTGATAAAATCTTTGCCACATTTTCCTTAGTCCTAAACTGAAATGACAACCACCCTCTTACTAGAAGTAAGAAACTAGGCACATACCCTAGGACTTCCATCCATTCCTTGGCCATCCAGTCTACTAAGGATTTTTTAGAAATCACACCCCCATAGAACCTCCCAATAAGCATTTTCTCTAAGAGTTCAATGACTTCCCCTATTTTCACATCTTCTCCTAGGAATAATTTTGCTCTATTACACTTCCTTCTAATGCACTTGGTTGCCTTTTTATGTGCTTCCAAGGGATTCTTCTTTGGGTTTTATCCTTCTAATATATTGTGTTGTCTCTTGTATCCCTAATCAAAGAGTTGTGGGCTATTTTGAACCTACTCTAAAGAGGATATATCCCAATCATCACTCTTGTCCAAGATCTGCATGTCTTCCCATAAAATCCTCACTGACTCATGCCCATTCTTGAACTCTTCTAGAGGAGACTTCCTTCTTTCATACTTCCTTCCACAATAAAATATGGAGACCTCCTCATAAGGATTTTTTGAATAGTCCACTGCTTCTTCTTCATGACCTTGTTCCAAAAAACCCTTAAACCTTCCTTTCCTTTTAAAATCTTGCATTCTACTTATAGCCTCAAGGTCGAGGGACTCTCCATTAGCATTTGCATTAGAAAACCTAGTCTCAATAGAGAAATTTCCACTATCTTTGTTACCCTTTGCTTCACTCACCATGGTGGTAGTCTTGTTAGAAAATACTCTTAAAATATATCATCTTAGTCCATGTCTTTACAACCTTAGGTTTAAGATACATGTCACACAATGATGACTCCATCCTTAGTGGCCACAACCCTAGTATGTTCTTCTCAATTTTTCCTTCCTCATCCATTGCTCCCTTTTACACTAAACTCGCCAAAAAACCCCCTATAAATGCCTCTATCAAACCCTCTATTGAGTTGCTACATCTTGTTGGTGATACAATGTGGAACTAAGGGTTGTGTGATCTAACATGTGTAATGGTAGTTGTAGTAGTGATCCATCCTTCTACTTGTCCTATTTGTATCCCCTTGAATCATTATTCATTGTCAAAATTGAAATCTTAGAAACCTCTAACATCCATTTGCACCTTAATGCAACAATTTGTACTATTTTTTAGGCAAAAATACAATAGTTTTAATATATTCAAAAAAGTTTGATTCTCTTGCAAACTGTTGAAGGCCCTCTTCTAGCACAAATTGTTCTTCTGCCATCCATTCATGAGCAAGCCTTGGGTTGTGCTTTAGGGTCTACAAAATTCTAGTGTTGTTCTCCATTTGTATTTCCATGAAATCCTAACTTGCATAGACTATTGCCTACTCGAACAACAAGTACTATGAAGTTTTAACAAATTGAAAACTTGTTCTTCTTTAATGGCTACCCAAACCTTCATATTAAAAAAAGGACCCTAGACACAACTCTAAAAACAACTTTTATTTTCATCTAGAAAAGTAAACACTAGAGAAAAGTACATATCAAGACATCCATAGCCTTTGTAAACCAAAAATTTCATAGTATCTCTACAACACAAATATTTTGAAGTTAATACAATAGATGGTTGAATTTGAACACTTAACCTCCATGTGCATTGCAACCTAACCCACCCTTCCAAGGCCCTGCAGTCTTCCTCCACCACAAAACCCTATCTTGCACAATCTATTACCTATCTAAATGGCCAAATCTGTGAAGTTATTGTATCCTCTAGATTTGAAAGCAACAAATCCTGCTTCTACCCTTGGTGTGGTGTCCCTCTCCTCATTTTATTCAAAAATATTGTTGGCTGCCTTAGAAGAAATTCATTGCTTGCTTCCTCGCACTAGGGTTTGATCTCCTATGCCTTCTTCAAAAAATATGTCATCTACTTCAAAAATTTGTTGTTTTTTCTTCCATGTACTAGGGTTTGAAATCCACCACCTACTTCAAATAATTGCTATGTTTTTTTCTCACTAAAGTTTGATCTTTGTTGCGTGCTTTAGAAAATCCACTACAAATTACTATGAGTTTTTTTTTCATTTTCTTTTCCTCACACTAGGATTTGATCTTAGCCGCTTGCTCCAAAACATATGATGCTTGTTACTCCTCATAAATAATATAATACATAACAAAGGACTGTGGATGTAACCAATTCCTCTATGCATCCAAAAAAAAAAACAACAAAAATAATAAATAATATTATACATAACAAAATTTAACTTTAAGATATGTCCACAAATTTTAGCATTTAACATTTAATTTAAATATCTAATAAATGCTTCAAGAACCATAAGTGCTTCTTATTTTCCCGCTTTGGTTTTTAATCCATAGCTGAGTCAGGCAGCAGCGACTGTAGAGGGTTTGAAGCTAGGCAACAATGTATTTGGAGGGTTTTTAATCTGCAACTAAGTCATGCGATGGCGGTTGTATAGAGTTTGAAGCCAAGCAGCGATGACTCTGGAGGGTTTTTAATCCACAACTAAGTCATGCGATGGTGGTTGTAGAGGGTTTGAAGCCAGGAAACAATGATTGTGGAGGGTTTTTATTCCATAACTGATTCAGGCGACAGTGGTTGTATAGGATTTGAAGCCAGGCAAATATGAAGAGGTAAGTTTTGGTATCTCTGATTTAGTGCTTGAAATTATTTAGGTTTTAGGAAAGTTTAAAAGAGAGCATGAAAGAATAGATTAGTAGAATAGAGTTGGTTTGATAATGGAATAAGGGAAGCAACAATTACAAGAACAAGTAGAAACCATGGGACAACTGGTCTTCGTGAATGCACATACTATTCTAATCAGTGGAGCTAATGGAACACGGGGATTGACATATCCACAAGAAATAGGACATACAACAATACTACCATCTGAGACACCCAAAGAAGGAATGGCAAAACCCATATATGTAAATGCGAAACAGTACTGGAGAATAATAAGGCATCGATAAGCTTGAACAAGGGCAACAATAATGAAGAGGACTAATAAAAAAATAATAGTAAAGAGTATTCTTCCACATAAACATATGGAGAATAAGGAACAATCAAAAGCACTAACCATCATCGAATGGTAAAATCAGTCAAACCAATATAGGGGACAAAAGAAGAAAGACAAAAGAGACAAAGGCAAAGCAACAATACACAAGAACATAGAAGGAAAACAAACAAGGATAAAAAAATAAAAAATGAAAGCAAGAAAACATTTAGTGTGGAAAGTGCAGGTCACCAAAATGAGTTTGAAGATAGGAAATAAGTTTATAGTCCCACAACCATGCAACTCATGTGGGCACCAAAACTTTATGTGCAAGAGCTAATGAAGATGAAAGATAAACTTGAGAGAATGGAAAGAAGGGAGAAAATAAGAGATATTAAATTAGATGAGGTCATAAACATCCATCAAAGGCTATAAAAGGAAAACAACCAACTCAAGGAGTAAGTGTCAAAGCTACAAAACCTTACGAACATGGGGTAACATAAATGGCATGTCCTCAAACAAGCCATCCTCTCCCCAATCAATGATACGATAGAGGTGGAAAAAATGAATGCAATACAAATAAAAGAGGTATAGGAAACACTCCAAAACATAGAAACAAGAGAAAATGAGTTGCAAAATGAATTAACAAAGGCAAAGTCATGGTCTCAAGTAGTAAAAGAACCAGTCAATCAATAGAAAGAGTTAATAGAGAAGCAAGTAAAAATTCAAAAAACATAAGAGAAAGAAAGACATGAGAAGTTATAAAACATAATCATCAAAGGGTTAAAATATTATGGGGATAGGGAAGACACAAACCGTTTAACCAAGGACTTCTTGTTAGATTGGTTACAATGGAAAGGTTAGATCAAACAAGCAGGTAGAATTGGCAAGCTGAGAGAAGGAGGTAGAGATAGGCATATTTGGGTCACATTGATGAGCTATGAGGATAAAACAAGGTTACTAAGAAATAGAGGCATGTTGAGAGGGTCACAATTCTATTTAGATGATGATCTAACCTTTCTACAATAGGAAGAAATAAATAAGAAATGGGAAAAGGTGAGGGCAACAAGGAATGATGGGAGATGGGCATATTTAATAAATGGAAAGGCATACATCACATCTAAACAAACCCAAAATAAATAGGTAGTATGGCCTGCCAGGGAACATCTTACAATGGTAAGTTGGAACTGTAGAGGTTACCCTTAGAGAAGAGGACCCGAGTTAGGGCCTATTGCTAAAGACAGAGATATAATCATCCTGAAAGAAACACATGAGCATGATGGATGTAGGACTCTAGACTTTGTGGGATACAATAAAATAACAATATAGAATAAAGCACCAGAAAATGGCAAGGGGCAGGGGGTATTATGGTTTTAATAAAATAGGAGTGGGATAGGATATGAAAACAAACAGTACATATGGATAAAGATCCTAGAAAATAAGTCAGTTATTAGCATAGTAGCATGTTATTTTGCTCCCAAGAATTCTAAATTCTATAAGAAACATGACCTTAACAGAGAAAACCCATACTCCTCCCTAAAAAGATATATTTTGACATACAATAAGTTGGGGAAGATTATATTAATTGAAGACTTCAATGCAAGGACAACAAATAAACAAGATAATATTCTAGTAGGTAACAAAGATATTGAGATTAATCCTCTTTGGATGCCAGAAGAGGAAAATCAACAGTGGACTAGGATTTCAGAAGATGAACATGGGACAATCACACAATATGGAGAAGAGTTGTTAGGCCTTTGCAACATACACAACTTGGTTATTTGCAATGGGAAAAAAAATTAGAAAAATTCAGGAAAGTATACATGCAAAACATATAAGGGACAAAGTGTAATAGACTATGTAATATGCTCACAAAACTGCATACCAAAAGTAGAGAAGCTAGAAGTGGAAGATTCCCCGATGGAACTTAAGTCAGATCACAACCCAATTGTTATGAAACTTTAAATGCAAGGAGACAAACGAAGGGAACAACACATGCAAGGCAATGAAAACAAACTTCCTCACAAGTGAAACATTCTCTTAAAAGAAGAAAATCGACAAAGTTTTAGGGCAACATTAAATAACAAGTTACAGGAAAGGGAAAGAAAGGGACTACATCACAGTAACAAAGATTACAATAAGAGTGAATGGTTAATGCACATTATCCAATAAGCTTTAAACAAATGCAAGCGAGATAAACCTAGAAATAAAGAAAGAAATAGCTTCCCAACCAACTCATGGTTCGATGAAGATTGCAAGGAAGTGCAAAGATTACTAAAGAAACCAATGGGTAAAACAAGAGCAAACAAAAAAGCATATGAGAAATTGGTAAGGGCAAAAAAAGAAGAATACACTAGAATAAGGAGAAAAAAACTGATTTACTTAGGGAAGCATGAACCAAAGAAGTTTTGGAAGGAACTAAGTGTGAAAAAGATGCAAACTGAAAATAACATAACAACTAGTTAGTGGTTGGAGTATTCAAAACAATTGTATGAGCGTAGTAACCAGCAGGAGGCACCCCCTATTGTCATTGTCAAGAAATAACTTTTCACAAATGAAGACATTATTCAAAGGATAAAAAAGTTAGCAACTGGTAAAGCCCATGACATGGACAATCTTTAGATAGAGCATATAAAATGGGGGCTAGATATTCTTGCACCACAGATCAAAGATATTTTCAATGAGGTCATACAAAACGTCTTCCCTACAGAATGGACAACTAGCTTGACCATTCATTTGTTTAAAAGTGGAGATGTAAATAATCCCTCAAACTATTGAACTATCATGATCAACCCTCTTTTTGCAAAGTTGTTTAGGAGTATGATAGAGTGTAGGATTAGTAGATTGGTGAAAGAAAAGAGAAAAAGAGCAAAGGGGCAAGCGGGTTTTAGGCCCAAACACTCAACTATTGATCACTGTATCACGCTTAGACACATAGTGGAAAAAATATGGGATAAAAAAGAGGAGGCTTTCTGCTGTTTTGTAGACTTTAAAAAGGCATTTGATATAGTGCTAAGGAAAAAAATATGGAGTAGAATGGAAGAGCTAAAGGTTCCAATTCACTGTAGGGCGGCGATTCACATATCATATGAGCATGTAAAGGCTAGAATCAAAACATAGGAAGGGTTATTTGAATGTTTTAGGAGTGACATAGGCATCAAACAAGGTTGCCCTCTATCTCCGACCTTATTTGGGTTGTACATTGACAAGTTAGAAGAATGGATAAACAAATTTGGGGGAGAGAGTGTGCACTTAGCCAAATATGTGGTAAAACTCCTCATGTATGCAGATGATGTAATTTTTATGGCTAAAACAACTAAAGATCTAGAAGATCACCTTCGGGATCTAGAACTCTTTTGTATGGAAGTTGGAATGCAGGTGAACACGAGCAAAATAAAAATCATGATTTTTCAACAAAAAGAAGAAGCAACATCTCGAATTTCAGTTTGTAGGAGAATCTCTCGAATAGTGGTATAATAAAAATACCTAGGCATAGTCTTTCATGACAAGCTCAATTGGAATACATGTAAGATGAAAAGAATTCTAAGTGGTTGGAGAGCACTATATGCACTTCAAAATCGGTGTAGAATACCGAGTTGTGGGATTGGAAGACCACCAAGGTCTTATTTGGCCTACTTGTCACACCGATTGTGTTGTATGGTTGTGAGGTGTGGGCCAGTGGCACGACAAATACAAAATGAAGGCAAATAGAAAGAATTCAAAAACATCTAATTATAAAATTTCTTAGAATTAAGGCCATAGTTCCTTATGAAATTATTTTAGCTAAAATTGGAATGTTCCCTTTAGAAGCAATTGCTATGACCAAGTTGTTATGTTACTTGAAAAAAAAGAAAACATGAAAAACAACAAATGACTTAGGGCAGTTAGGGACGAAGAGCTGCATAGGCGAAAGAACACATGGATGAAACAAAATTAGAAATGGATGAAATGTTGGGAAATCAACATAAATGAATGCCCAAATTTCAATAAAGACATTAAAAACTATGTGAACGAAAAGTTTAGAAGTGGAATGTGGAAAAATGCAAGCAAGAAAAGACAATACTATATTGCAAAGTTTAACCCAATGTATGACCACAAGGCAAAAACATATATATGTGCTAAAATCAAGTGGAGGGAAAAATTCCTCATTGCTCAGATAAGGACTAGCTCTCATAGGCTTAGATGTGAAATAGGGAGATGGACAACGCCCAAGGAATAATGGAAAGAAAGGATATGTACTCTATGCAGCACATAGGCTATAGAGACAAAGAAACATTTCATCTATGAATGCTCGAGTTTTTCGAAAATTCGTGCAAATACAAAGAAACACTTGGAAAATGATCTATGATAGAGTTATTTGAAGACTGTAAAATAAAAAATTTGGGGAGTTGCTAGCCCAAATTAGTAGAAGAAAGAACAACCTTCTCAAAGATATTAATGGTCATATGATTTGAGTAAGTGTGCTTCCATATTTAGGGTCCCATAAGCCATGTTTAGGTCTCGCGAACATAATTAAAATCTTTCATTTTATTTCATTGACAAGTTAGAAGAATGGATAAACAAATTTGGGGGAGAGGGTATGCACTTAGCCAAATATGTGGTAAAACTCCTCATGTATGCAGACGATGTAATTCTTGTGGATGAAACATCCAAATATCTAGAAGATCACCTTCGAGCTATAGAACTCTTTTGTAAGGAAGTTGGGATGTAGGTGAACACAAGCAAAACAAAAATCATGATTTTTTCAGCAAAAAAGAAGCAATAGCTCGAGTTTCAGTTTGTAGGAGAACCTCTTGAGGTAGTGTAGACACAAATACCTAGGTATAGACTTTCATGACAAGCTCAATTGGAATACATGTAGGATGAAAAGAACTCAAAGTGATTGGAGAGCGTTATATGCACTTCAAAATAGGTGCAGGAATGTGGAGTTGTGGGACTGGAAGACCACCAAGGTCTTATTTGGTCTACTTGTTACACCGATTTTGTTGTATGGTTGCAAGGTGTGGGCTAGTGACACGACAAATACACAATGGAGGTAAATAAAAAAGATTAAAAAATGTTTAATCACAAATCTTCTCAAAATTAAAGCCACAACCCCTTATGAAATTATTTTAGCTGAAATTGGAATGTTCCCTTTAGAAGCAATTTTTATAACCAAGCTGTTATATTACTTGAAAAAAACAAAAAACATGAAAAACAACAGATGGCCTAAGGCAACCGGGGATGAAGAGCTGCATAGGTGGAAGAACACATGGATGAAACAAAATTAGAAATTGATGAAACATTGGAAAATCAACATAAATGAATGCCCAAATTTCAATAAAGACATAAAAAACTATGTGAATGAAAAGTTTAAAAGTGGAATGTGGAAAAATGCAAGCAAGAAAAGACAATATTATATTGCAAAGTTTAACCCAACGTATGACCACAAGAAAAAAACATATATAGGCGTTGGAAGGAAAAAATCCTCATTGCTCAGGTAAGGACTACCTCTCATAGGCTTAGATGTAAAATAGGGAGATGGACAATGTCTAAGGAATAATGGGAAGAAAGAGTATATACTTTATGTAACACATGGGTAATAGAGACAGAGGAACACTTCATTTATAAATGTTCGAGTTCTTTATTTATAAATGCCCGAGTTTTTTTAGATAAACATCCGTAACAAATACAAAAAAAATGTTTGGAAAAGAATATATGACAAAATTACTTGAAGAAAAAAAAATAAAAACCCAAAAAATAATAGTAATAAAAAAAAAACTTAAAAAACTTCTCAGAAATATTAAAGATTGTATAATTTGAGTAGTTGTGAGTTGTGCCTACATGTTTGAATCTCGCGGAAACAATTAAAATCTTTCATTTTATTATTGAAATGAAATGAAAGATTTTAATTACGTCTACCAAATATGGTCTATGGAACCTCAAATATGGAAGTACAATTACTTAAATCATATCATATGATCTTTAATATCTTTGAGAAGGTTGTTCATTCTCTTGCTGATTTGTGTTAGTAATTCCTCAACTTTTTTTATTTTACTGTCTTCAAATAAATATGCCATAAACTCGTTTCCAAATGTTTCTTTGTATTTGTCATGGATATCTGGAAAACTTGGGCATTTATAGATGAAGTTTTCTTCTGTCTCTACCGCCCCTGTGTTGCATAGAATACATATCCTTTCTTCCCATTGTTCTTTGGGCGTTGTCCATATCCCTGTTTCACATCTAAGCCTATGAGAGCTAGTCCTTATCTGAGCAATGAGTATTTTTTCCTTCCACTTGATTTCAGCGCCTATGTATGCTTTTTCCTTGCGGTCATACGTTGGGTTAAAATTTGCAATGCAATATTGTCTTTTCCTACTTGCATTTTTCTACATTTCACTTCTGAACTTTTCATTCACATAATTTTTTGTCTTTGTTAACATTTGGGCATTCATTTATGTTGATTTCCCAACGTTTCATCCATTTATGATTTTGTTTCATCCATGTATTCTTTCGCCTATGCAACTCTTCGTCCCTACCTACCCTAGGCCATCTATCATTTGTCATGTTTTCTATTTTTTTTTTTCAAGTAACATAACAACTTGGTCATAACAATTGCTTCTAAAGGGAACATTCTAGTTTCAGCTAGAATAATCTCATAAGGGGTTGTGGCGAGAAAGTTTGTGATTAGATATTTTTGAATCCTTTCTATTTGCTTCCATTTTGCATTTGTTGTGCCACTAGCCCACACCTCGCAACCATACACAGAACCGGTGTAACAAGTAGGCCAAATAAGACCTTGGTGGTCTTCCAACCCCACAACTCAGCATTCCTACACCTATTTTGAAGTGCATATAGTGCTCTCCAACCACTTTGAGTTCTTTTCATCTTATATGTATTCCAATTAAGTTTGTCATGATGAAAGTCTATGCCCAGGTATTTGTATTCTACTACTACATCAAACGGTTCTCCTGCAAACTGAAATTTGAGTTGTTGCTTCTTTTTTTTGCTGAAAAAATCATAATTTTTGTTTTGCGTGTGTTCACCTACATCCCAACTTCTTTACCAAAGAGTTCTTGGTGTTGTCCTGCGAAAGAACTTCATTTAACATGCCACGAGGCTCTTTGCCACGCTGGACCATTTTTTCGCCCTTTTAAAAAAGCTCGCCTAAGAGAGACGGCTAGAAGTTTAAACAAACGGAAAACCTCAACCTGAGAGCAAAACCCCTTGTACTGTAACTCTACGCGCGAGCCGGAACAATGGAAATGGATCCAAACACGAATCCGATGCCTGCGCTTCCCGAGGAACCGGAGGATTTGGAAGACATTCAACACGAAGAAAACAAAGATAAACCGCCATCAGTCTTTGCCTCTGTTCCGCCTCGTCCAGCCACTCAGTAAGTATTTGTCATTCCATTGTCTAAAAACTTTTAAGGCAGGAATCTCGCGCGTATACTACAGTTTGGTTAATGTGGTAGTTCATAAGTCAGGGATTGCATTTTCTTCTCAAAATTGTCTGGAATTTTCGAGTCGAATTTAGCGCAACGGATCCATTCGAAGTACACTAAATGAATTAGGTTTTGATAATAACACGAGAATAGTAACAGTAACTCTTAAAGATGTTACTGACATTCTCCTGATAGGAGGGAAGGTAATCGTTATATACGATCTTCAAAAAAGTGTTGTAAATTATTATTTTTTAAATTGGTTATATGGTGTTTAAACGGCCTATTATGCATGTATTGGATGCCAAGATTCATACATGGTTCTCCTCCTTGAACTTCTAAGAATTCAACCGGCCTAGCTAATGCCATTGGATAAGAGTGATGTAAATTATAGGAAATAAAATTGCGTAATATTTGAGGATTTGCTGCATAGGCCGCCGACTTTTAGTAAATTTTGCAGACTGATATCGATAACTTTTGGTGGAATTATTGCAAAGTATAGTTAAAAAAGGAAAAAAGCAAAAAGAAGAGAAGATTATCAATTCAAATATTGTTAACTTTCGAGATAGTATTCCTTGCGTCCAATATCTGGATCTATTGAACTTTCAGCAGAACTGATATTCAATTCTTGTTGCAACATAGGATTTATGACATTCGGCTGAATTTTTTGGTTGGGGTGAAGTTTTCCCTGCTATTTCCTACCTGTTTTCTTGTTGATTCGTTTAGAAGCCTATCCCAAAGACTATATGTTCTCGGTTATGCTTTTCAAGATATTGAATTCTTGTTGAAACAGAGAAACGCTTCACGTTGGATTGCAAACTATGTTGTGATATTCGGGCCAGATATGCCTACACACTAGCGGTGGGTTCTATGTCTGAATTTTTTGAAGAGAAAAGAATAGAGAAAATAGAAGAATTGATCAGCAGGGTCAGTAGCAAAAGATCATCACTTCAAAAAGAGATAATGTTGGTTTAGGCACACCTTTTTCACACGGTCCTGTTTCTTTTTAAGGAATGAGTGAGATAACATGCTATGTTTGGTAACAAATCTTTGCTGCCCACAGGCTGTTTTGGCCTCATAGATGTATAAAGCCTTCTATTCAATTCCATTTTAGAGTCCAGTCAATTTTTCCAGTTCTTGGTGCAATATAGGGTTTTGTAGTTTTCCATGCCCTCAAGTGCATCTAGTGGCCCTTACAAAGGTCCGTTGGCCTTGTTTTGGACCTACTCATTTTATAATGTTCTTTTCCCACCCTTTCCCCAGTTTATGCTGTCATATATCTCCGTTTTCAATTCTTTGCTCAGTATATCTTTAGTGACATTTCTTAAGTTCATCTTGCGGCTCCCCATTTCCAATTCTTTGCTGAGCACATTTTTAAGTCGATGTTGCGGCCCTTTCACTGGTTTTTTCACCTTTCTTTGGGGTATTTTGCTATATTATGCTCTTTTCTCTCCAATTTATGTTGTCATAAGTCACCATTTCCAAGCCCTTTACAATATAATGGCTAATACATTCCTCTAGTATGTTTTATGTCTCTTTCATTAGTTTTTTTTTAAATTTTTAACTGGTTATATGGGATTGAAACAGCCTTGCCCTTGTTATGTGACAACCACGTTACCATGGTACCTTTAATGACATTTTATGCTTTTTAAATTTAAAGCAACAGGTCACTGATATTGCACGAGCACTGTCCCTATGCTAATGCTTGTAACATCACATTTCACTACAAGAGGCTGTGAAAAATCTAGAAGTGCAAGTGCAAAGCTAGAAGTGACTTTTTTTTGTTAAAATTTTAACAAAAAGGATCAATAAGAGGTACCATGAGGCCTCCAATGGTTTTAATAAATTTTCTGTAAGCTGCACAAACAATTGAACCCTCTCAATTGTTTCACATTCTCATTTGGATCAACTTTGGCACCCTCCTTACTAATTGTGTGACCAAGTACACGAGACCACTCTATGTAGAGTCACATTTTAGTTATTTTGCAAATAGGGAGTTTAGAACCCAAGCATACAAGATCACTTTTTTTGTAAAGTCACATTTTGGTAATTTTGCAAATAGGGAGTTTAGACTCGAGATTTAAAACGATTTTCAAGTGGTTCAAATGGTTTTCCATGGTTTTACAATAGAGAAACATCTTATTCTCCTCAAAGAGGGCTTGAAGATTCTATTTACTGTACTTTGGCATGTGGGTGGGGCATTGATTAGCACCATAGTTGAGAAAATCTGCCAAAAATCTGCAGAACCCGATTTTTTGCCGTTTTTTTAAAATGCTGATGCAATCGGCAAACTCTCGGCGGTGCAAAGATTTTTTGCCGATTCTTTCAAAAAATGTGCAAATTTTTTTTTTGAAGGTGAGGCGGATTTAGGGTCGCTGATTTTTTCAAAAAATCTGCAATATTTTTTTAAGGCTGCGGCTGATTTAGGGTTTTTTAATGCAAGCCCATTTTCAGCTGTTAATGTTTGAACTTCGAAGTTTAAAGTTTAAACCCTAAACCCGAAACCCTCTTTTTAAGTAAATATTGCTGCCTGATAACTATGTATGTAAGCCAATTTTTCAGCTGTTAATGTTTGAAACTTTGAACTTTAAACCCTAAACCCTAGTTTAGGGTTTTGTTTTTTTCCTCCTCTTTTTAAGTAAATATTGCTGCCTGGTAACTATGTATGCAAGCCCATTTTTCAGTTGTTAATGTTTGAATTTGAAACTTTGAACTTTGAACTTGAAGTTTAAACCCTAAACCCCAGTCTAGGCCCTAGGGTTTTGGGTTTAGGATTTTTTTTCCTCCTCTTTTTAAGTAAATATTGCTGCCTGATAACTATGTATGCAAGCCCAATTTTCAGCTGTCAATGTTTCAATTTTAAACCCTAAACCCTAGCCTTTTGGTTTAAGGTTTAGTTTTTTTTCCTTTTCTTCAAGTGATTGTAACTTTGTTGTTACTTGTTTCCATGTGCAGGCATATAAAAAATGAAACATTTTTTTCTTTGTTGTTACTTGTAACTTTGTACCTTTTCATATTATAAGCAATACAAGATGTGTTTTGTCACTTTCATGTGTACTTAAAGCTTGAGCCTTGTATGATGTCTTGACAGGAAATATTGCTTTTATTGCAATATTTGATTTGCATAATGTTAATTCATTGTAATATGCATGAAAAACTTTTTTTCAATGAAATTTTTTGTTTTTTTCGGTTTTTCTTTTTGCCGCTTCTTTCCCTGATTTTTTGCAGATTCTCGATTTTTGCTGATTTTTAAAATGCCGATTATGATTTTCTCAACTATGGTTAGCACAAGAGGCATCACTTGCTATTCATAGTTGCAATGATGAGTTCTGAATGTCGTCTTAAACTTCTCACCTTCCCTCACTTGTAGTTGGTGGTGACAGATTTCAAATCATTCTTTGCAAACATTAATGCCTTATGTAACTCAGCGAACAATTCATCTGTGCATGGGATGAGAAATTTGTTCTTAATGGCCTTTTTATTCAACTCTTTGTCATGGATGCACATCTGAAGCATCTTTCTTTTCTTAACTAAAACTACAAGAGAGGCAAAAGGGATCTTGTAGGATACTATTTGCTCTATATCTAGTAACTTCAACTATTTTCTCAATTTATCTTTAGGCGAACATTGGATATTGTTGAGATATATTACATTATTTGGTACATGCTAATGTACCTCCATGGTACCTTCATGGTACATTCCTAAATTATAGATTAGGGTTGAGTCAATAGTTTAGAGTGTGATTTATATTTCCTCTTTTATGTAAGTGTGAATGTGCAAGAGAAATGCACAAGTGTCATGTAAGAGAGAATGTGCACAAGTGTTTTGTATGTAAGAGTGCAAATATGTAATTTGAGGATATGCACAAGTGTCCTAGATTAGGAGTGCATGTAGGAGTCCAAGAGTCATGTAGATGTGTGCAAGTGTTGTAGAGTCAAGTGTCCATCAAGTATGCAAGTGGCAAGTTGATAAGCCAAGAGTCATGAGACTTGGCATATGGAGAGCAATAGTCAAGTACTTGAAGAGTCACATCACTATGGCTATATTATGGAGACAATGCTCCATAGAATGTATTGAATGGAGATTGAATACAATTCATATATCTCATTGTAAGAGGAAGTGGAGTAATAAAACTTATATACATTTTGAGCAATTAATATTGTAAGTTTTCTTCATGCATAGTTCATGAATAATTTAGGCTATTTACATTCATATTTTAGTATATAAATGAATGTTATTTTCTTTATTATATAAGCCTTGATATACATATTAATTCGCTCATATTATTCTACTCATTTTATTATTATCTTGACCTTTATTATTGTGGCTATTTTATATTGGGATTTGTGTGATATTGTGAGATAACCTGTGATATTTTGTAGTAGTAAGGCTTAAAAAGCCAACAGTGGTATCAAAGGTACCACCTGACTCTATCCAGTTTGATAGAGTTATTTTATTAGCCATCATTATTAATTAGCTTTGTTCATTTTGATAAAGTTAATTTAGAGTTTGTCCACTTTAAAGGCAATGAAGACTTTGACTCTATATTAAAGGTCATATTGAGTAGAAAAGGCTAGGGTCTTTCCACTTGGTTGAAGGAAAACTAGTGAAGACTAAGACTTAGCTAGATTGAAGACTTAGCTAGATCGAAGGCGTACCAACCTAGAAGAAAGTTGGTCATTCAGGGATAAAGCCACCTTGACATTAATATTCTCTACAAAAAAAAAAGAAAATAATTAATGATAGTTTGAGGCAGAATCAACTCAGAAGATAGTTGATCATTCAGGGATATTTAGTGCCACCCTGACATTAATATTGGGTTCTTTAGTAAGGAGGAGAATCATATTGGGTTCTTAGATGCGACCTAAGACATTGAAGATTTCAGATTGATAGAAAGCAGAGATTAAGTTAAAGAAGTTTGAGAAGCTTCCTACAAAAGATAGAGAAGAGTTTCAGCTTCTAAGTTGCAGCAGATTGAGAAGCATTTAAAGCTTCCTAAGTACAGTGAATAGTAGAAGCAAGCATACAAAGAAGAGAAGAAGAATCAGGTCAAATTGACCTTGACATATTTGAAGAATAATCAGAAAGCATAGAGCAGAAAAGAAGGAAGTATCTTCCTAGGATACATTGAAGAACTAGGCTGATTGAATATATCTATATATCATTTCAGTCTTGGCTGCAGATCATTTTTTGAAGCAAGTTCTTCAAGGTAGACACATACTACAACATTAGAATGAAGAGGTCCAAGAGATAGGCCATCATTTGAAGAAAGGCCTAAGAGGCCCATATAGTGAAAGAAAAAGTCTAAGAGATCATATAGAAAAGTAAGAGGATCATATAGAAAAAGTAAGAGGCCCTTATAGAAAAAGAAAGAGGTCCATATTTCTAAAGAAGAGGCCCATTTGGGCACCTCAAGAAGGTAGCTAAAGAGAGGCCCATTCGGCCAACTCAAGAAGGTGACAATAGAATAGGCATTCGGCCCTATAGTAAAAGGATAAGCCATTCAGTCATAGAATCAGGCCTTTTAGTCAGCATACAACAAACAGAAGAAAGAAAGGCCACATTAAAAGAAATTGCATTCAAGAAATTGCAAAGCCGAAGTAAAAAGTTGCTGTCATAACAGCAGTAGCCATATGCCAAACATTGAAACTAGCGTCATTGCAGTAGAGAAAAACTACAACGCCATTGCACTGATATATACAGCGCTGTTGCAGTATAGAAGCTCAGATTTCAGCACAGAAAGATAACATGATGGAGTGTGATGAAAGGCCAGGATAACAGTGAACGAGGCAAGCCTAAAAGAGTCGAGGAAAGTAGCAGATCAATACTAGCAACGTTGGAACCAGCCAAGAGAACCTGTGACCAAGGTGCAAAAATCAGCAATTAAGTAAGAGCAACTAGCACCTAAGGAGGAGAAACTAGCGAACAACTAGCTCCTAAGGAGGAGAAACCGACAAGGAAGTGAAGAGACCGAGTAGGGATCATTGAAGTTCAACGTTTGGAGAGAAAATCATAGCCTATGAAACCCAACGCTGCTGTAATGTATAACAATGCCGGATATTATTTGAAATGAAGCGTTTTTCTAACATACTTGTCCATGTATAACTCCACGTGGACATTTGGAACATTTGAGTTCATCCACGCGGACATTTGGAACGTTTGAGTTCAGATACACGGACATTTGGAACGTCTAAGCTTAGATTCATTTAAATAGAGGGAGCACATCTAGAGGCATGTATGACTTGATTAACGCCAGTGAGCAAGCGAAGCACGATTTGGTTAATGCTAGTGAGCAAGTGGAGCACGATTCACCAGTGAGCAAGCAATGAGCAATTCAGAGTATAAGGTTAGATTAGAAATTATTTTTAATTAGGGTTTCTTGGAGTTATAAGGTGCTTACATGGTCTAAATTGTTATAAGTAGGTTATTATTATAATTTAGGAGTTATAAGGGTTAGTTTGGAATTTAAGTTTTTTGAATTTTAAAAGATATATATATATATATATATATATATATATATATATATTTTATTTGTGGAAAACATCCCAAAAGGGATGCCACTTTCGGGTAAGACCCAAGGAGGCAGGGGTATCCATTCCGCCAAAAACGAGGACTCGGACCTGGCCTACCACCTTTGACACACTCAAGGAGCAAACAAACACACAAACCCAATTAAAAATAAGCAAATAACAACAAAAATAATAAAATAAAATAAAAAACATGCTCCTTGAGTGTGTCAAAAACAAAAGCACAACCAAACACGCACAATAAGATAAAAGAAACCACAACACAAACCACATAGAAAAACACAAGAAACACATAACAAAACACAAACAAGACAAAAACAACAGAACACTACAAAGACATAACCCAAAAAAAAACAAGAAAAATAAACACAACCAAAACCTAAAAAATTAAAAAATAAAACAAAAATAAAAATAAAAAACAACCAACAACAGACAACAAACAAAAACAAAAAAATATAGAAAACACTCACCCATAAAAACACGAAATAACACAAACAAAGAGAAACCCAAGAACAAGAACGAAAAAAACACAAGAACAATAACAAAAAACATAAAAAAAAACAAAACAACAAAAACACAAGAACAACAAAAAACAACACAAAGAACACAAAAACAAAACAAAATAAAAAAACCCACCCACCTTAAAAAACTAAACAAAAAAAAAACAAAAAGGAAAAAAGAAATAAAAAATGAACAAAACAAAGACCTATCTAGACCAGAAGACTATTAAGGCAAGAATCAACAGAGGAAACAAAATAAAGAATAGAATGAGCTAGGGAACTAAAAAAAACTGAATGAACCAAAGAGAAGCAAAAAAAAAAAAAAAAAAAACAAGAAGAAACTAGGTACCTTCAGAACTGGAGCCATCCAAAGAAATGATAGAAAGAAGAGCTTCCCTAATTTGAGAAGCCCACCATATAGGAGGGTGGCCATAACAAGTAAGATCACCTTTGTCCAAAGCCCAATTAGCTAAAGCATCAGCACTCTTGTTTTGATCTCCGACCACATGATTGTAATCAACTTTCAAAAATCCCATCTGGATTAACTGAATCTTCTCAATAATTCTTTTTATTCTCCAATCCACCTTATGATTCTTAGAAGGATTCTTCAAGAGATTAATCATAAGTTGAGAGTCGGACTCAACTAACACCTTTTCCCATCCAACCTTAGTAGCCTCCTGAAGACCTCCGAGGATACCATACCCCTCAACAAGGTTATTGGAAAGAATACCCAAATTCTCAGCAAAAGTAAAAACCAGGGAGCCATCTGAAAGTCTACCAATTCCTCCCACACTGGCTTTTCAAGGGTTCCCTCTAGAGGCTCCATCAGTATTGACTTTTCCAAAATCCTTAGGAGGAGGTTGCCAATTTCTATTCCTATCCAATTTACTAATACTCACATTCCCTTTAAGTTGGTTGCCCTTAGAAGGTTTAATCTTCAATCTTTGCATCACTTGATCCCATATTTGGTGGGAGTTTTGGGGGTGATTAAGGAGATGATGGACTGATTCAACTAAGTTGGCTATGGTCTTTTGCCAAATATAGTGAATATCCTTCCTATCTTGATTAAAAATTCAGTTGTTCCTTTCATTCCAAATATTCCAAAGAAGAATGGTAGAACCCATCCAAACTAATTGCCTAATAAAATGATCAACACCCTCTTGATTAGGCCAATCCCTCCAAAGCTGTTCAAAAGTAAAAAAATTGGACCACTGTAAGCCAAGTAAAGTGGCCATTCTCCTCCATAGTTCAAAGGCTAAAGTACACTCAATAAAAAGATGGTTGATATTTTCTACATTCTCTTCACACATTTCACATCTAAAAGGGCCATGAAAACCACGCTTCATAAGTTGCTCACCAGTAAGCACCCTACGATGCAATAAAATCCAATTAAAGAACCTCACCTTAGGCCGAGCTTTTGAGCCCACAATTGAGAAAAAATGTCAGAAGAATGGTTGGGATTATTATGGCATAAGGTCAAATAACCTTGAGCAACTGAATACTCACCCTTAGTAGTGTTGTTCCATCCAAAACAATCTTTTTCATGGGACCAAGAGAGGGATCTCATATGAAGGATGCCTTGGATATCTTGTCTTTTCCTTTTGGGATTTGAATAGGCCAGTCCTCAATAGGGATCCAATATCTACCAACCTTTGAATTACCAGTATGGTACCGACAGTAATTAGCCACCTTTATCCAATTAGCTCGGTGAAGCTCCTCCATCCAAGGCCTCCAATCGGGAAATTGAGTTATCAAAGGCTTGTGACCATCCCAAGAATCTGTCCAAAAATTTGCATGTTGACCATTATGAATGATCCAAAATAATTTTTTCTTTATCAAATCCTCACCAGTCTTAAGAACTGCTAAAATGGGAGAACCTTTGGTAGGAAGTTGATAGCGAACAAGGTCTTCGGGACTTTTGTTCTCAGCATATTTAGCACGGAGATTATTGGCCCAAAGAGCATTGGGGTTATGCAACATCCTCCAATATAATTTAGCAGCTAAAGCTTTGTTGTTATTAATTGAAGACCGTAAACCTAACCCCCCTTCACTCTTAGGAAGACATAAAGTATCCCATTTCACCAAGGCCCATTTTCTTTTCTCCTTAGTACCACTCCAAAGGAAACGATGACTGATTTGATCCAATTCTCGAAGAACAGCCTTTGGAATATTCAAAACGGAAGAAACATAAATAGGAATAGCTTGAAGGACTGATTTTACCAAGGTGATTCTACCCCCATAAGAAAGCCACTTGTTGGTCCACTTTCCAATTTTCTTCTTGACTTTGTCCAACAACCAATTCCAATCTTTATTTTTCTGCCTTTGAATATTTATGGGAATACCTAAATAAGTGATTGGAAGAGAGGTCTTCTTATATCTTAGCTTATCCAAGACCATGGATTCCCGTCTAGCAGAGCAGTGAAAGAAAATAACTTTAGATTTGTCTTCATTGATCAACTGCCCAATAGCCTTAGAAAAACAGCTAATGATTTGCTTAATATTAGAAGCTTCCTTAACTGTAGCTTTACCTAAAATAGTAGAGTCATCCACAAATTGAAGATGAGAGATAGGTCTAGCTCCATGAGCAATGGTAACTCCCTCAAGGATTTTGTTTTCCCTCTTTTTGGTTATAGTCCTACCCAAGCATTCAGCAAGAATGATGAATAAATAAGGGGATAGCGGGTCACCTTGCCTAATACCTCTGGAAGCTGGGAAAGACTGAGAAGGCCTGCCATTGATAAGAACTAAGTAGGAAACTGAAAAGATACATCCCATAATCCAATCCATCCAATCCTTAGAGAAACCAAATCGCCTCATTAATTAGTTAGTTTGATTATTGTTTCTACATTAATTAGTTAGTATTATTGTTTTTTTTTAATAAGCTATGTGTGGCTTCTATTAGGGGCCACTCCTATTATGAAAATAAAACATTACATTGCTCTCATTACATTTCTAACAAGTTAATTAAAGCATATCCAACTTTGTCTTTCTATCGGAGATATTCTTCATTCACCCGTCTATCAAAAATATTCTTCATCTTTCTCAAACTGCTAAGTTTCCACAATCAACTCCTTTTATTATCAAATGCCTTCAAAAATTTAAATTCTGTCAAGATGAAATTCAAAACTGCAAATGGATAAAATATTTGCTGCCCAACTTCTATATCCAAAAATATCTTGTCTATAACAACCTCACAATTTCTTAATACCTTTTTTTAGGGTTCTTATTCATTCCCCTAATATTCCAAGATATTATTTTTATTGTTATTTTTTGATTTTATTTGTGGGTTTAGCCCCACTTCTTGTTAACACTTGTGATATTTGCTTTTGTTTTCCCATATCAATATCCCTTTATGTTTCTTTTTCTCTTTGTTTTTTTTTTTTCATTCCCAACAATACTTTCCTCTTCATCAATCTCTTCAATCTTCTCACGCTGCTCATAGTAAGACTTATAGTTATTATCTTTAGGTTTGCCTTGTTCTAAAGGATCTAAAGTGCAATGAATGACATCAAAAGCACAATCTTCTTTATGTTTCCCTGGAAACCCTAAAGTGCAAGGATGCTCTTCTGTAGCAATTACTGTTGGAAATATGTTGAATATTTTCCATGTTGTTCTCGTGGGGTTAACACTAAAAGGTACTGGACACTTTGTACCTATACTCGGTGGGGTTTAGGGGCGGTAGCCCTCCAAAAAGTAGGGGTCCGAGGGTGGTAACCCCCAACCAAAATTTTAGGGTTAGGGTTTTCAAGTTATTTTTAGACCCTTTTAGATCCATTTGGGCTTTTTTGGGTTACTATAGTTGGACCCATGCTTTTTTGCCCATGATATTGTAAAATCCGTGCATGTGCCTTTGTTATATATATTGCACTTGCATTAGGGTTTGAAAAGATAAGAAAGAGGAGCATTATTGTATTGGAGACGGTCAAGTCTATGCAATAAGGAGATAATACTGTGTTGGTTTTTCCCGGTAAAGGGTTTCTAGGATAAATACTGTGTTATGTGTGCATCTGCTATCTTCCTCTTTTGATTTTGCATTTGCTTTGCTAGTTTAGTTTATCGGGGCTCTTTATTTCTCTTCATTTGGTATCAGAGCTAGGTTTTGGCTTTGTTCGAGGAGTAAGGGTTTCAACCCTATGATAAATTAATTCTTGAGTGGGAATCTGGGAGAAGGAAAATGACGGGAAGCACGTGGGTAGAGATTGAAAAATTTAATGGACAAAATTTTGATTTATGGAAACTCAAGAAGGAGGATCTGTTGGTTGATAGAGATTAGTGGATTGCGGTCTCAGGAACAAAACCAACATCAATGACAGATGAGGATTGGTTGAAAATCGATAAGAAGGTAAGGAGCTTTATCAGACTGTGCTTATTTGATTTGGTATTGTTGAATGTATCGATAGAGACCACGACAAAGTTGCTATGGAATAAGCTAGGAAATTTGTATTAGACAAAGTCGCTAGTAAATAAACTCTTTCTTTGGAAGAAGTTTTTGTTTCGGATGAATGATGGTGACTCTGTGGTTGAACATCTAAATGCTTTTAACACCGTGGTAAGTCAATTAACCTCTGTTGAAGTAAAAATGGATGAAGAGGAAAAGTGTATTACTTTACTTTGTTCATTACCCGATTCATGGGATAACCTAGTTATGGCTATCACCAATACTACTTCTACAATAAAAGTAGAGGATATAGTAGGAACATTGCTATCTGAGGAGATGAGACGAAAATCTTTTGAGGATTATCATCAAAAGGATGCATTGGATGTGTGAGGCCGTTCTCAAGAAAGAAGCAAATAGAAACCAGGAGAAAAGAAATTGAAATCTAGGGGTAAATCTGTTGCTCTAGAAAAAAGGAAATGCTGGAAGTGTGGTAAAGAAGGGCATTATAAAAGAGACTGCAAATCTAAAAAGGCTGATAATAAACGATCATCTGATGAAGGAACTTCTACAGAAACAAAGACCACAAATGAAGATTCATGGGACTTAGTATTAGCTACAACATGCTCAAGCAAATGCCGTGACTCATGGCTGATTAACTCAGGTGCTTCTTTTCATATGACTTCTCGTAGGGAGGGGTTTTGTGAATATGAAAAGATAAATGGAGGTGAAGTCTTCTTGGGAGACAATTTGACATATAAAATACTAGGTCGAGGAAGAGTCAAGTTGAGGTTAAAAGATGGTAGAATTAAAGCCCTTCTTGGTGTGCCGCATATTCTGGGTTTGGCAAGGGATCTGATATCCGTGAGTAAGATGATTGATGCAGGTGTGAATGTGGTATTCAATAAGGATAACTGCAAGATGCTTCGTGGAGCCTTGGTGTTGGCAAGGGGAGTTCTCATAGGAACTTTGTTCAAACTTGAGGCTAGCACTGTAAGTATTAATTGCAATAACTCTTCAATTGTAGAGAAAATAATATGGTAGAAATGGCTCCGAGTATTCTTACAACGAAGACAATGTTGTGGCATCAACGCATGGGGCATATTGGTGAGAAAGGCCTTCGAACATTAAAATGAAAGGTATGGCTGAAGGAATTTTTGATTGCCCATTAAATTTTGATTTTTGTGAGCACTGTGTTTTTGGAAAACAAACTAGAGTCAAGTTTCCTAGTAGTGCTATAAGGTCTAAAGGAATTTTGCATCTAGTTCACAGTGATGTGTTTGGACCTGCAAAAGTACCATCATTAGGTAAATCTATCTATTTTGTTACATTTATAGATGACCAAATATGAGGTTTTCAATAATTTAAAGAGTTTAAGGCTCTTGTAGAAAATTAAATAGAGAAAAAGATAAAGGTTTTGAGAAGTGATAATGGTGGTGAGTATTGCTCTAATGAATTTGAGCAGTTTTGCAAGGACTGTGGAATAGAAAGGCAGAAAACAACTCCGTATACTCCACAACAGAATGGGGTTGCAGAACGGATGAACATGACATTGATGGATAAGGCCAGAAGCATGCTAAGTGGTGCAGGGTTAGAAAAGAAATTTTGGGCAAAAGCTGTGTTAACTGCTTGTTACCTCATCAATAGATCTCCTACCTCAGCTTTAGTGGACAAGACTACACAGGAAGTGTGGACTGGTAAGAAACCCTTTCTCAATCATATAAGGGTTTTTGGTTGTGATGCTTATATGTATGTCCCAAAAAAGAAAAGGACTAAGCTAGACTATAAATTTGAAAAATGCATATTTGTGGGTTATGGTATTAGTGTTAAAGGATATAAGTTGTGGAACCCAAAAACACAGAAGGTTGTTTACAGTTGTAATGTGATCTTTAGAGAAACAAAAGGGGTTCCAAAACAGGAAATGCAACCAAGCGGAGAACTTGAAGCAGTTAAAGTAAAATTGGAACTAAAGAAAGAACCTATGGTAGAATATGATGTTACAGAAGAAGATAAACTACAGAGAGAATTTGAAGAGGACAATTTAGATGAAGAAGTTGAGGAGGAAGCTGAAGATGCACAACCTAGAACTCCAAGTTTGAGGAGATCAGATCGAGCGAGAAGACTCCCAGATAGGTATAGCCCTTCAAATTTTTGTTCTGCATTATCAGTTATTGATGAAGAACCCAAGATTGTAAAGGAGGCACTTTAGTCAAGTGAGAATAAGTCTTGGAAAAGGGCTATGGAGGAAGAAATGGAGTCCTTGGATAAAAATAAGACATGGGATTTGGTGAGATTATCTCTTGGAAGAAAATTTGTTGGTTGTAAGTGGTTATTCAAGAAGAAGTACAATGTAGAAGGAAAGTTGAAGAAGTACAAGGCTCGCTTGGGAGCAAAAAGATTTTCTTAGGTTGAGGGAATTGACTTTGGTGAGATTTTTTCTCTTGTGGCTAAACTAACTTCAATTAGATTTTTGTTGGCTATTTCTGCTGCTTTTGATCTTGAAATAGAACAGATGGATGTAAAGACAACATTTCTACATGGTGAACTTGATGAAGATATATATATATATATATATATATATATATATATATATATATATATATATGTCACAACCATAATGCTTTAAGTTAAAAGGTAAGGAGGACCTGGTATGTAAGCTGAAAAAGTCCCTTTATGGCTTGAAGCAATCTCCAAGAATGTGGAACCAGAAATTTGATAGGTTTGGTTTGACACGGGCCTGAAAAAGGCAAAGCAGATCTGTGTGTGTATTTCAAACAAGAAGGTGAAATTTTTGTTATCATTGTTTAGTGTGTGGATGACATGTTGTTAATTGGTAACAATAAGGAGATGATAAAGCTACTAAAATCTCAGCTTATCTTTTGAATTTGACATGAAGGATTTGGGTGCTTCAAAATTTATTTTGGGTATGGAAATAATAAGGGATTGTGCAAATAGAAAGTTGTGGTTAAATCAAAGGAAATATGTTGATTTGATACTACAAAAATTTAGGATGCATGATTGTAAACCAGTAAGTACTCCATACCCTGTTGGTCAAAAGTTATCTGCTGAACAATGTCCTAAAACAAATGAGGAAACTAAAGAAATGCATCATGTTCCTTATGCTAGCGTTGTTGGTAGTTTGATGTATGCAATGGTCTATACTAGACCTAATATTGCACATGCAGTGGGAGTAGTTAGTAGATATATGTCCAATCCAAGAAAGGAACATTGGATTGTTGTGAAGAGGATCTTCAGATATTTGCTTGGAACTTCAGATTATGCTATATGTTACCAAGGAAAATATGGAGATAGTAATATTATAAATTTACAAGGTTTTGTGGATGCTATCTGGGTTGGAGATATTGATAAGAGAAGATCCACGAGTGCTTATGTGTTCAGACTATTTGGAGGGGTAGTAAGTTGGATGAGTAAAAAGCAATCAATGGTTGATTTGTCCACAACAAAGGCAAAGTACATTGCAACAACTCATGCTTGTAAAGAAGCAATGTGGCTACAGAGGTTGTGTTCAACAGTTGGTCTTAAGAAGAAGGTTGTGAGAATTGACAGTGACAGTCAGAGTGCAATATTTTTGGCCAACAATCCTGGTTTTCATGATCGGTCAAAACATTTTGATATCAAGTACCATTTTGTGAGAGATATGGTTGAAGGGAATCGAGTGATGTTGGAGAAAGTTGATACAGAGAATAATGTTGCTGATTCGTTAACGAAGGCTGTATCTGCTTAAAAATTTTCTTGGTGTAGGAGATCTATGGGCATGGTTGCCTTTGACAGTTGGCGATGGTAGTTTTTGGCCCTTATGGAAAGTATTCAACAAGTGGGAGAATGTTGGAAATATGTTGAATATTTTCCATGTTATTTTGGTGGGGTTAACACTAAAAGGTACTTGATACTTTGTAGCTATACTCGTAGGGGTTACTTTTAAGTAATTTTTAGACCCATATGGGCTTTTTTGGGTTACTATATTTGGACCCATGCTTTTTCGCCTATGATATTGTATAATCCGTGCATGTGCCTTTGTTATATATATCACACTTGCATTAGGGTTCGAAAAGATAGGAAAGAGGAGCATTATTGTATTGGAGACGGTCAAGGTATGCAATAAGGAGATAATACTATGCTGGTTTTTCCCGGTTAAGGGTTTTTAGGATAAATATTGTGTTATGTGTGCATCTGCTATCTTCATATTTTGATTTTGCATTTACTGCTTTGCTAGTTTTAGTTTATCGCGACTCTTTATTTCTCTTCAATTACCTTCTTATTCTGCCCTAAAAACCCTAAATTGTTATGGGTTTCCTCCAACCTCATTTCTATACTATATTGCTCTTGAAACCTTAGAGTGCAAGGGATAACATCTTCACCACTTTCACTTTTATTACTTGAAGATAATTCTATACTACTTGAGGAAAATGAAGATGATTTACTTGGAATAAATTGTTTTGGGTTTTATCTCCACATCTTCTTTGGCATCTTTAATTCCTTTTGAACTTTCTAAATGATATTGTCAGTAGGCTTTATTTACCTCTTCTTTTGGAGTGGAATATCCTTGATCTAATCTTAGCTTCTATTATTGTATGATTTCCTTGCTTCGTCTTGAAGTTAATCTCATGGCTAGAATTTCGTCTCTTTCTTCATAGTTTTTACTTTGCAAACTCTTGCCATATGTCCAATCTCAAAACAATTGTGGCAACGAAATGCAATATTTTCATAATCTACTTGTTGATCCCATTCTCTTGATTCAAATTTAATCTTAATGGATTGTGGCAAAGGTTTTGAAATATCCATAGCAACACATATTCGAGTATATATAGCATGCTTTTGCTCCTTAGTTGTTGGTCCTTCCTTGATGAATTCCCCTAGGGTATTTCCAATATTCTTCAAAACATCCTTATTTATAAGCTGATATGGATGTCCAAAAAGCCTAACCCACATTGTAAGCTTCTTAAAAGTTTCTGTCTCAACAGAAAAATTTTCATTCCATGGTCTCAAATGAAGTGCATCTCTTCCCCTAAACCATGGGCCACCAAGCATTATTTTATCCCTAATTTCTGAACTGGAAAAGATGATGAGGGAAAAACCTTTAAGAAGAAAATTCACAGAATAATTTGAATTCAATCCCCACTTCCACTTGATCCAATTTTGAATCTCCAAAAACCCTGGCCATGATCTATGGAACTTACATAATAACCCTCTACTTTTAAGAACCACTATATCATGCTTAATCATCTCATCCTTGATACTTACTTCTGGTGTAACATCTGCTACCTGGATCGAACTTGCCATGTATTTGCTCTTTTTCTTATCTCCAACTTGGGCCTCCATACTTCCAACTAGGGCATTTTGATTTCTAGCTAGGGCATCATGACTTCCCATTACGGCTTTCAAATATGACTTTCCTTCCACAATAGCTAATGGGGCTTGCTCTTGGCTTGCACTCCCTCTTGGTTCGCACTCCCTCTCTGCTTGCACTCATTGCTGCTCTTGGCTTGCACTCTTTCTTACCTCACACTTGCTCCCAACTTGCACTCCCTCCTGGCTCACAATTGCCCGTGTCTCTTCTTTTTCTCGGCGTTCCTTCGCTTCAACAATATTTTGGAAACAATGTTCCATGCATTTGTGGTAAGGGTTTGAAGCATTGATGCACTTTGGATGAACCTGTCGCTCTTTTGCCATGATTGAATCTTGGCTCGCACTCCCTCTTAGTTTGCACTTCCTTTTGGCTCGCACTCGCTCTTGGCTTGCACTCTCTCTTGCCTCGCACTCACTCCCAGCTTGCACTCCCTCTTGGCTCACAATTTTCCTTGTCTCTTCTTTTTGCCGGCGTTCCTTGGCTTCAACAATTTTTTGGAAACAATGTTCCACGCATTCATGGTAAGGGTTTGAAGCATTGATGCACTCTGGATGAACCCACCGCTCTTATGCCATGATTGAATCTTGGCTTGCACTCCCTCTTGGTTCATACTCCCGCTCTGATCTCATTCGCTCTCAGCTTGCACACTCACTCCCAGCTAGTGCTCGGACTCGTTGCAGCACTTACTCCGGCTCACGCTCGCACTCTCTTTTGGCTGCACTCACTCGCACTTGCTTTCGGTTGCACTCACTCCCGACTCATGCTTGTACTTGTTGTTGCACTTACTCCCGCACTGCTCTCGCACTTGTTGCTGCAATTACTCCCAACTTGCAATTGCACTCATTGCTGCACTTACTCCCGACTCACGATCACACTCACTGTAGCACTTACTCCTGGCTTGCTCTCGCACTCATTGCTACACTTACTCTCAGCTTGTGCTCGCACTCGCAACTGCACTCCCTTCCGGCTCGCGCTCGCACTCGCAGCTGCCCTCCCTTCCGGCTCGCGCTCGCACTCGCAGCTGCCCTCTTCACCAAGTTTGTGATTGTTGTTTTTAATATTTGAAGATATTTGATTTTTTTTTGAAGGTAGAAGATTTATTTTTGAGAAAAATTGAAATTAAAAATATTAGAGAAGTTTTTCAAATTTTGCAAATTTAAATATATTGGATTTAAAAGGTTTTTAACATCAAAGGATTAAAAATTTGAAAATATCATCTTTATATTTGAATTATTTGAACTAGGGAGCTATAAGGTTTTCTACTTCAAAGGAAATAGATTATAGAATTGAATTGCATACCATGGAAAAAATTATTAGAAATGCATTCAATGAGGATAGTGAAGAAATGGTGCACAAACTTAAGTTTTATTCTCAAAACTTAATAGATGATTTTGATGGAAAGAAACAAATGACAAATGTTTTAAAAGAGAAACTATCTTTATTTCTCAAGGATGCAAAAGATGAAAAGTTCACAATGCTTATAAGCTATCTTCATGAAAAACTTTTTAGAACATGGTGGAATTCACAAAACACCATTATACTTTCATCAGAAGAATGCTTAATGATGTATTTGTCATTACTTAGCTTTGAGATCTTTCAAGAAAAAAAACAAGAAAAGAAAGATGACACATACAACTTGAATGAAGCTTATGTTAGCTTCAATGAAGAATCATTGAAATCAAAAATATATTATTATGATGATTTACTAACTCAATGTTTAGAAGCCACATCATCAGGTACATCACAATTAAATATGAAGAAGAAAAGAGGAAAGAAGTAAAATAGAAGAAATTGTACAAGGAAGACTAATAGAAGATCTGAAGAAGAACCATATACTGCATATTCAGATATTGATCTAAAAGAGGTGGATTGAAGACGAATCTCAAACAGAGGTTCATGAACTTGATGAAGACCACTTGAAGATTGAAGACAAAGACGAAGACCAAGATTGAAGACTAAAGTCTTCAATAATTTTAAATAATGTAATACAGGGGGGCGTTGAGATATATTGCATTATTTGGTACATGCTAATGTACCCCCATGGTACCTTCATGGTACATTTGTAAATAATAGATTAGGGTTGAGTCAATAGTTTAGAGTGTGATTTATATTTCCCCTTTTATGTAAGTGTGAATGTGCAGGAAATGCACAAGTGTCATGTAAGAGAGAATGTGCACAAGTGTCTTGTATGTAAGAGTGCAAATATGTAATGTGAGGATGTGCACAAGTGTCCTAGATTAGGAGTGCATGTAGGAGTCCAAGAGTCATGTAGATGTGTGCAAGTGTTGTAGAGTCAAGTGTCCATCAAGTATGCAAGTGACAAGTTGATAAGTTAAAGAGTCATGAGACTTGGCATATGGAGAGCAATAGTCAAGTACTTGAAGAGTCATATCACTATGGCTATATTATGGAGACAATGCTCCATAGAAAGTATTGAATGGAGATTGAAAACTTTTAAGAGGAAGTGGAGTAATTAAGCTTATATACATTTTGAGCAATTAATATTTTAAGTTTTCGCCATTTACATTCATATTTCAGTATATAAATAAATGTTATTTTCTTTATTATATAAGCCTTGACATACATATTAATTTGCTCATATTATTCTACTCATTTTATTATTATTTTGACCTTTATTATTGTGGCTATTTTATATTGGGACCTGTGTGATATTGTGAGATAACCTGTGATATTTTGTGGTAGTAAGGCTTAGAAAGCCAACATATATCTCGGTTCTAAGTCGATAATGTAATTGTGGTAGCAGGTCCTCACAAAAATCTACGTAATCATTAATTGAGTCCTACACTATCTTCTCTCTATTATGATTTTGTGTTTTTGCTTTAGCATACAATCCTCATAGAATTACATTCAAAGATATAGGATAATTCACCGTTAGCAAGTTGTTTGCCCAGTTTATGATCTAAAATTCAGTCTGATTTCACATTTTAAAAGTTGTTTGCCCTTTCTCAATTTTAACATAAAATTTATTTAGATTTATTTGGGATCGATCCATCGTCTTCAACCACTGCACTCCTATGATGACCACATTAGGCCTTGTTAGAGGCACCATTGAAATACAAATATATTATACAAATATATTTAATGGTTATCTAACTGTAGTATCATGCAGTTTGTCATTTGGTTTCACTTTTTCATGGTATCATTGGTCACTAATATATCTGGAAATGAGACAACCATTAGACCTTAAATGCCAGTGATATTGCATCCATGAAATTATGAGTTTTCCAATGTCGATGAGAGTCACCATAGTTCTTACCTTCTCTTTACTTTTAACTCTTATGTTTTTGTATTGGCCGATTACCAGCATGATGCAAGGGAAATAGCTGGTATTTCATGTTAATCTGTGCCTACTATATGGGTGTTTAATTCTGGTAGTATTATTTCTACATGGTTACTGTCTGGCATCTTTATATTTTCTTCATCCAATTCAATAATATGGATCCTTCTATGAGATATATGCTTATGTCTCTTTGACCAGACTTCTTTACAATTAAAACAAAGTCTCTTTTATGTATAATTCAGTGATGACGGTGGAGTCTACTATTCTTGCCTTTACCATCCCACAACTGAATTAAGGGTGGCATTAGTGTTGGTGTTACCTTCCAATTCATCTTTTGCTGTTAGACTTCTTTGGGGTAGTTCTGATTGCATATCAAATCCTAACCAATTTGTAACAGGCTTTTGCTTTCTGGATGGCTTTTTCGAGAATTACAGGCTTCGGAGCATTGACATACCTTCAAATGAAATCTTTCCATTCATTAATATACATAGCAACTATATTTTATGGAGAGATGTTATCCGCAAGCAAGCTAGATGGGTGAAATTTTCCAGAGAAGTAATTCACCTTTTCTTGCTTCTTCATGTTCTTGAGAACAAAGAAGTAATCTTCTTCCGTGTGTTCGTCAATATTATGATAAAATATTGTTATAAATTGAATCCACATGGTTTTATTTGGCTGATCACTTGCAGCATCCTTCTCTTGCTCATGTTCAATCTTTTGCCATAAACTCAATGCAAGTCCTATTGATGTGTAAGGTGCCAAATTGCATTTTATTTGAATATTTCTACAGGATTCAGCTGAAGGAAACCGGGTTGCTTCAATATCTGAGCCCTTGGTTTAATCTCCTCGTTGGCCTCATCAAATTTTGGAATAGGAATTGACCTGATCAAATTCATGGTTCTCTTGAATACCTTAATCTCCTCAATTGACCCCCTTCTAGCAAATGGTTCTTTTCATCATGATGGTTAGCCTCTCTTCTATGGTATTTGGTCTTCTGTACCATTCTTCATGCCATTCCCATCTTCTTTTTCCCTTCTTTTCATGAGCATAATAAATGAACAAAGAACCTCAGCTCTTATGGGGTTTTATTTGCTTCCTCTATTAATAAGACAATTTCACACCTCATATTATTAACCAAACGATGGTTAGAGTAGTCCATTGTTGTAGCTGTCCCAAAAGGTGTAAATCTAAAAAATAATAGAACTGCTGCAAAACTCAGGTTTGCAATCTGAACTTACTGAAACCACCACAAAACTCTTATTCATGAAAATTGCAACCAAACTTAAAAATCTGAAAACCATAAAAAAATGACTTTGAGTTTTTATTATCATCATTATTATTTGAGTTGTAGAAAATAGGAGTGAAACAGCTCCATTATAAGATAGCTTTCAATCCTTCTATAGCTGGACGAGAACAACAGTGAAACTCTCCTTGAAACATAAAGTAGAAAATCACTTTCATCAGCAGGTGTGGTTTCCAGCGCAGGCCACGGACTCTCTGACAGCAGATGGCCATTGCACTCAGGCCAGGCCAAGGAGTCTCTGAGAGCAGGATGGCCGCTGCACTTGGGCCAATAGTCAGATTTGTGCACAATTACTTTTCCTTTTAAAAACTTGAAAGGAAATAAAGCCCATGTGTCTGCTTATAGTTTTCTTTTCCTTGTTCACATACTTACCTAGTAGGGATGTTTAATCGTTTACCAGAAAAGGCAACTAGCAGAAAGGTCAATTATTACTGACTATTAAAAAGACAAAAGTTGCTAATATCATGGCTATTAAATAACAAATGTTACAGCTAGCTGATATAAGGTAAACCAACAAATTGAATTGGATCATAGTTGCAAGTCATAACATTGATTGAGCCATGGCTAAATTATTACCATGAGCAGGGTTATGCCAAGCAGGTTAACTTACAAAGTATGTTATCAAATCTGCCACAAATTGGTAGGAAGTAGTTGGTGGGACTTACCTGTCTGCATCAAAAGACTATGCTTTCCAAAGTGAAAAGTTGCTAGCAATGTGAACATGGTTTTACAAGCTTTAAAAGTAATTTGATAGTTGGTGGTGGAGGAATTCATGAGAGTCAAAATTGAATCAAATTAAAATAGAATAACCCTTCTCCTTTTACTTGAAAGTGGGTCTTACTTCATGCTTTGAAATGTGTTGGCAAATATCAATATCTGTCTTCATGCTTTGAAATTTATTGGTAAATATCTATGTTATTAGTGAAGACACTGTCCGAAGAAAAGGGAGAAAAATAATAAGAACTTCTTTTATAAGAAAGGTTTCTATATTTCTTTTATTTTTCATCTGAATTATCTTATGTCTACTTACTAATATTTGTTTTGTCTTTTTTGGCGCTATTTGTACTGTAGGAGTCCAGCTACTAAATATTCACCTTTACAATGGGAGGGCCATTTTGATAAAGAAGAGGATATAAACATTCCAGAGTCGAATAGTGTAAGAATTTGAACTATTATGCCTATCTGCAAGTATTGTGTTTCATGTCTGTTGATTTTATTTAACTCCTTTTTCACTTGATTCTCCATGTAGATAACCATAATCTTCTAGAAATCCTAATGGTCAATCATATCACATTGATTCATGGTAGCCAGTAGTCTTAACTTATAGACCGTTGAGCACTTATCAATGGCAAAATGGGAATCTGAAAAATGGTGCATTTTGAAATTCAAATTACCTTATTTATGACTGGTGCTTTTTTTTTTAAACCGGTTAAATGGGATTGAAACGGGCCCACCTTATTAAAATATTGTAACTACGAACAGCTTGGATTGTGGTGTTTACAATCTCTGGAATTTGTAATTCTGGTTCATTGTTTTAGTTTTTGAGAACCAACTAAGAGAATCTACCCACCATATCTCTCTCACATATTCACAATCATTTGATACATGACTCCAGAGCTAATGTGTAGTTCCATGGGAGATTTTCAAAGAATAAGTAATTCAATATGTTCTTTGACTTTTGAGTTGGCACCATACATCTGAGCAGGTAAGAGATGATTAAGTAATAAAGATTATCTTGCAGCTAGACTCCATTTGATTGAGTCAACCCAGGTTGAGGTTTTGGATCTCAAAGATTGCATCCATAAAGAAATAAACAAAAATGGCCTAACAGAATTTGATACTCAAAAGAATGAATAGATTACAACCCACTAATAAATCCTAGTAGTTGGAAGAAAACTCTTATAACAATGCAAAGGAATATTTGTTTCTTTCGTTTGTTGTCCCATACTTCTTTGTTGTCTTTTCTTGAGTCCACATGGAGTTCCTAGCCAATAACAGAACATTTTTCTACATACATCAGGAGAAGGCGAGCTTTGCTGTTAGGAGAGGTATCCCTTATTATTATTTTATTTTTTTTGGTATCTGGTTATATGGGTTAGAAACGAGCCCCACCTATACTACACCTTGACCACATTATCGGGGAATTCTTATTAATTATTTTAATATTGTATTACAACAAACAGTATTATCATGGGCCACCTTATTGCAGGTATGTCCATCATAATTTGGGGTTTTGAACTTGGGTTGCATTCATAAGATTGCATCCCATTACCATTTCTTCACAATGCCTTAGACTCATGAGAGATATCTCTTATTTTGTGTCCTTCGATGCATTACTAGAAAAAATGCTGATGTTCGGAAAGAAGAGATCTCTTGTGATTTTCAACATTGGATGCCTTAATAATGTACGTGGATGACTAGTTTCCTGGTCACTACAACTGTACAAAATTTATTTCTTTCATTGTTGATCGGTCACTGGACTGCTTCGCAGATGGATTATATGCCAGTGATTTTATTATTCACATTCTTTAAGTCTTAGTTTAGATTGAATATGTTAATGTTATAATTGATGTGGTCTTTTATTGAATTTCTTCTTTTTAAGTTCCTACTTACTTTATTTTATTATATAGTTATTTTTTGGACCCCTCGATGTACATTCTGTAATTGGGTATAAGGAAATGCAAGGATGCGAAAAAGGGACAACTAAAAGACCCCCAAATTTTGGCAAAAAAGGGATGACGATATAAAAAATATTAAAACAATACTACAACATTAAATTACAAGTAAAAAAAGCATTTTAAATTGCACAATTCTGAGTCATAATATAGACAACGAAAATACGATGACGTATTATGGTTCACAATTCAGAATAAGAAGTTTAAAATTATGAGTGAGAAACACTTTAAAATGCGCAAATTCGAGTCACTACTTTAATCATAGACAAAATGAAAATATGATGATGCATTATGGTTCATAACTGAAAAACATATTTTTCTCTAAATAAACTTCAAGTTCCATAAATTTATACCTGTTGGTTACGAATCTGCCATGAGGAAAGGATTTTTGGTTAATGCGCCCAGATTCGCCCACCAGCATGAAAGGCCGGAAGGAAGAGATGCCTTCCGGGCCAATCTCCGGAGAAGGCCGGCTCCTTTTGGGGGGGGGGATTTAAGCCAAAGGGAACAGGAAAGAAATAAATGAACGGAAAGAGATAAATGTACAGAAAGAGATTACAAATATGTCCAAAGGTTGGTGGGGGGGAACTAACAGTACGGGAACACACCAATCTCCGCTACTTATTGCATACAAACACAGAGCATGACAAGGAACTGCAAAACCTAGGCGTACTTCCGATACACCAGCGAGCGTATGCACAGCCTTCAATAGCTCCCTAGCAAACATTCCCTACAAGGAACTAACGAGCAGGGATCGTATCAATCACCGGATACGTACACCGACAGGGGTAGAAAGTAAACCTAGAGATGTCGAGCCGGTATATGTGTTAGGTAGAGAGTTTAACCGCACAGCCTTCAATGGCTCCCTAGCAAACATTCCCTACAAGGAACTAACAGCGAGGGATCGCATCAATCACCGGATACGGGCCAAGCAACGTCACACACAACCGATGGAACTGCTACCAAATTTATAATGAATGCTTTAAATAATGAAGTACATAAGGTGCTTTAAGCAAGCAATGCTAGAGGAACCTGATCGCCAAATGCCAAAGTGAATTAACGAGCAGCGACACAGGTGGGCCTAAGGCATATAATGAAAGACAGAATAAAAGAATAAAGATAGTAGAACAGAACCAGGCATACAGATTGTATTCATAAGCGTAAGCACGGTTACAGATAAGCTACAGTAGTTCCCTAACAAACATTCCCCTTCCACCCTCTACAATGAATTTCGGATGGGCTTTTATAGCCCGAGTCCCACCCGTTACATTAATGGGCACGGAGTCCCAGCCAAACATGAGCCGACGAAGCGGCGAAAGAGCTGCAAATGCTGACCTTTTGTCGGACTGGGCTGTACCCGCAGCATGGTCTTCCTGGAATCTGGACAGCTACGTGGCGGAGTGCTGGGTAATTCTTCAAGTCGGCAGGCTTGCTAGTAGCTGGAGCAGGTGAAACCTTAGATCAGCTTTGAATGAGGCTATTAACGCAGGCGGTGCAGGCAGCCCATGCTTATCCCTTTTGGTCGGCAGTCTTGGTTCAAATCCCGAAGTCGGACACTTGTCCGATGATGGGTTATGCTCGTGTGACACTTGCCTCGCCTTAGAGGGCAGTCTATCCATCTTTGCTTGGGATCGGGGCTCCTTGGGATGCGTGCAAAAATCAGTGCGGTCGGGGAAGGCCTTCAAGCCTTGGTCAAATTCCGGGTTTGTTCCCCTATCGTACACTCGTCAAGGGCGCATTCCCGCTCCGTTGAGAAGTCGAATCGCGCACAGCGAACACCGGTGTTTGCCGCCATATGGACCTGCTCCGGCATTTTACCTTTTTTCTCGCATTGACCGTCGCGCCGCGTGCAAGGTGCGCCCAGGAGGTGGGGCGAAGTACGAACTTCGCACCAAAACTGGGCGAAGTGCGAACTTCGCACCAAAACTGGGCGAAGTGCGCACTTCGCACCAAAACTGGGCGAAGTGCGAACTTCGCACCCAAACTTAGCCAATTTCAGATAGACCTGCTGGAAAGCTGGAAAATCAACTAGGGAACTCCATGGAAAAAGGGGGGAGAGAAAGAGAATGGGAAAGAAAAGGAAAGGGAGAGAAGTGAGAAAAACGGAAGGAGGAAAAGAAGAGCAGCACTGTTACAAAACAACATTGAAGACATTGCACCTCGTGCAAAAATGTGACAACAATACCAAACCGATAAATATTTTTTTTTGATAAGTTATATGTGGCTTTTATAAGGGGCCACATAAAAAACAAAGCATTACATTAGCCATTATGTCAAGTGGACCATATCCAAGCATTGAAAAAAAAAGAAAAAGAGAAAAAATCATTCTTCTGCTTTGTGCTGGGAATCCCACTGAGCAAATCCATGGAGACATTCTCTCAAGGCCTAGATGGAATCAGCATTGGTGTGTACAACCTTAACTTCCTGTTGTTTGGTTTGATAATGCTACAAAAACACAATCCTTCACAAAGTCTCCAATATCATCTCCCATTGTTGACCAAAAATGTCTCTACAAGTCAGCAATGGTCTTATTCATGTTAAAATGGCCAGCAGCAAGAGAAGTATGGGCTTCTTTACCAAGTGTATTCTGGAGCTCCCATTTGGAATGCAAAGCTTCTCCACTTTGTAAAGTAGACCACCAACAAGTTGATAGTCAGCTACATCTCCTTGCTGACAAAGTTTGGAGCACTTGAAGCACTGATATATCTCTCCAAAATCCTTGTCTTGGGCACACTCCTTCAAAAACTCCTCGTGAGTTAATGGCCCTATCTGCATAACAACACTAGCTGCAGGAACAAGAGGTCTGGATAACAAATCAGCCATCTTATTATTAACACCTGCACAAGATGAAATTGCTGCTAAAACCCATCCATTTTCATTGAATTGGTTATATGGGATTGAAACGGGCCCTACCTGTATTACATCATGAACTTGGCAATTATGCATGTATTTGCTTGGAAAGATTCAAACCTGGTCTCCTCCTTGAAAGTTGAGGAATATAAGCGGTTGAGCTAATGGCATTTGAGAAAACCCAATGTCTTGCTTGCTGCATTTTGCTTTGAGTTTTAAGATATTGCAAAGGCTGAACAATCATTTCCTTTGCCAATAGATAGTGCTTTCATTTCTTGATGGTTTGCAATTTGCACGAAGGCATACAACTTCTCGTCATAAGTGGGGTAATTCTGAACAGCTTTGTCAAACACCTCAGAGTGGTAACCATAGTAGAGAAACTCGGACTCAGCACGTACTCAGCAAGGCCAATTTTTGACTCAAACTTGGACTCGGAAAAAAAAAAAAACCCAAATAAAATTTAAATTTTCATTGGATTTTTTTTTTTCATACATATCACAAGCAATTAACATTATACAAATCCAAAATTAATACATATTTTGATACAACTTTAAACTACACATGAAAGTGACAAAACACCAGTGTAACCGGGTTCTCGCACCCACTTGGCTGGGTTCGCGCACCCGCACCCGCACCCGCACCGGGTTCGCGGGTTCACAATCGGGTATGGCTAGGCCGAACCCTATCCGAACTCGGTCAGTCAGGTTTCAGCTTTGTCTGAGCCCTGTCAGTCAGGGTTCAGCTTTGTCTGAACCTCGTCGATCGAGGTTCAGCCGAGCCGAACCCTGTGGTCAGTCAGGGTTCACCCAACCGAACCCAACCCACTTTGGGCATTAACATAGGAAAAAACAGTTTTTTTTTCTTTTTATTATTATTTTTAAGGTGGGCCCGACCACACCCAGCCCATACGGGCTAAAAACAATTATTAAAAAAAATTAGAAAACATTTTAATTTTTTAAAAAGTTTATCCCGGGTTTTGCCTACTTAGGAGAATGGTAAGCTTCCTTTGTCTTAGAAGTCATGTAGAAATAATGATGATTCATGCTTAGTATTTAACTAATGATGATATAAATGACAATATTTTTTATTAGAATAATGTATCTTGCCCATTGAAATTTATTTTCTAGCATTTATTTTATGCTAGTATGATGACTTTTGGGGTATTTTTTGTTTATTGATAATGGGGTTTTGAAAGGGTCCCCGAACCTTTTACAAATGGGTCAGGGAGAGTATCTCCATAGGGAGAAGATCTCCACAAAGAGAACATAGAATAGGAGATGATCCTAGCAGGACAATCTTTAAACATTTCAAATTTGAAAAGCGGGATCATCCCACGCTGCACAAAATAGAAAACCCGGCTTGTGGGAGCCTGGGATAAACGATCAACCAAAAAATCCCACCTAGAATAGGAAAGCTAAACCAAACAAAAAATAAAAGCTTAATTGAAAAACCCAGCTTGTGGGAGCCCAGGATAAAGTTCAAATCTGTTATTGATGTTAAAGATGTTAAATTGTACCCTCAATTACAGACCATTCATTGGAGGTGGAATGCCCTCAACTCACCACTTCATATGACAACTTATGCTCTTAACCTGAAGTGGTATGATGTAGAAAAAACAAGGAAGAGGGCACCAAATCAAGATCTAGAGGTGACTGCAGGGTTTCTACAGGCAGTCAAGGACATATATGGCATTGGACAGGAGGCAGCAGAGATTAGAGAGCAGTTTGCATCTTTTGTTTGTGCACGGGGTACATTCCAGTCTATTGAGGCCTTATATGACAAGAGTTTGAAGAACCCCATATTTTGGTGGACATGCATGGACATGGGACGCCACAGTTGCAGCGACTAGCATGTCGTTTGTTGTCTCAGGTGGCCAGTTCCTCAGCTTGTGAGAAGGGCCGCACCCGCACCTGCATCCGCACCCGTGATTCCTGCCGCACCCACACCCCCGCACCTGGTAACCTTGCAAAACACACATCAATGTGACTGCTTGGTGGTTGTTAGATTCAGTCTTAGAGCATCTACAAGTCCTTTTGTTGTCATTTAATGTGCTGTTTATTTGTAATTATTTCCTCCTGATGAATATGTAGTGTTTGCTAATATTTCATATTGAGTCAAAGTCCAGAGAGAGTACATAAGGCTGCTACATATCCCTTCTAATTTTCATGGTTCTTAGATTGTGGCTGTACTAGGGGATGTCTCCCCTAGATGAATGGTTATATATGGGCCAGTGGCTACTGTTAGAAAATCCTTCAAGTCATGTTATCTCCCATTCTGATTTTGTGGCCATACACAAGTGCAATACTCAAACCAACACCTTATATGGTTGATGATATTCTCTGACAGAGTATGGATAGTATATTATCCTTCAAAGGGTACAACTACATATCACAATTATTAGTCAACTTATCTTCATTAGAAAGAAACCTCAAGTACGTTTTGTGTTTCTTCAAATGGTCTCTTGCTAATTTATGTGCATCTTATACATCTCACTGGGATTGTGAGGGGGCCCAAGCACTGTACCGTTCCAATCTTTTGTGTCTAATTCTTGACGCCTCTGAGTTGCCTGAAACATGGTGAATGATTCCTGTGTTGGTTAGGATTTCAGAAGCATTTGTTTGTTCCGAGGCCCAGTGGTTAGATGAATGTTCTAGAGAATGCATATTACAGGGAAGTGCAAAGTAATTTTGATCTTGATTATTAAAGGTGTTACACTTTGCATGAAGTGGGACTTATTGCCATGGAGCTTCATACAAGATTGGTTTAGATTCCTCTTAACGTTGTCTATCCTTTTGGTCTCAACTTCCATTGTTGATCTTCTTTGACCTTATCTTTGTACTTTGCTGACAAATTTTTCTTTTCCTTTCGTCTTTGGTCCTTTGTAATCAGGTGGACCTTTTGGCATTAGCCTTCCTTTTGATTCTTGTTTTTTTACGTCAAATGTAACTGCTGGGTGGCTGTTAGATTCTTGAAAACTAGGAAAAGTTTGGGTTTAGGATCCAAATGAGTGTTTTCTGGGTCTGATTTCACCTTCGCTCTGTTCTCTCTGCAAGTGGAAACAGTAAAAATGAGGCCAATTTAGAAAAAAAAAAATCAATGCTGTTTTTATGTACTTTTGCTGCGGCATCCGAGTTTTTTTTCTAACTCGCAAGTAAAAAAAACACTCGGTGAATCCAAAAAAACTCGCCGAGCCAAGCCGAAAAACAACATAGGAGGGCTGACTTGGGTGCAGACTCGGCGAGCTTTTCAAAAACATGCCGAGTTTCGTAATTATGGTGGTAATAAACCGGTCTTCCTCCCTCCTGTAAAACCATAGCACCCATAGCATAATTAGATGCATCAATGTCCACCTCAATTAATTCTAGGCAATGCCAACAAGTGTTCATTGCTGATTTTATGCTTTAATTCTTCAAATGCTTGAGCATGCTCTTCTTCCAAACAAAACTTCAGCTCTTGGAAGATAAGGTATGCAAGGGCAGCAATAGCTGAAAAGTGGCGAATGAATTTCACCAAAAACTATACATCAAAACTCCTAACTTCATGAACGTTAATGAGAGTAGGCCAATTCAAAATGACCTGGATCACATCTTCAATTCATCTCCACCTACAACAACACTGAGATGCTTTGCAAACTCACACTTATTTAAATTAGCTTTGAGTCGGTTTTGCTGCAGAAAGTCTAACACCTTCCTCAAATGGCGAGTATAGTCATCCTAATGTCTCACTAAAGACCAGAATATCATCCAAATACAAAATAACAAATGAATATATGTCCTGAAGGTTGTTCTTTAAGTGCCCTCCTTGTTCATACGAATTTGGTGGTAACCAGACTTCAAATCTAAGTTAATGAAATACTTTGCCTTCTATAATTGATCATAAAGATCAACCTTTTGAGATAATGGATGGTGATTCTTGACGGGGTTTTTGCTCGGTAATCTATGCACATCCTTCACGTGTCATTTTTCTTAGGCACTTAAACAAGGGGCTAGTTGCAAGGGGATGTACTTGGCCTAATGACTTCTTGGTTGAACAACAACAGGATTTGGCTCTTGATTTTTTTATCGTCCTTTATGAATCTATGATACAACCCCAAATTGGGTTAAGGGACATCTAGCTGCAATTGAATCTCATTCTCAACTTCACTCTTTGGCAGAAGTCTTTTAGCTTCTTCAAACACTAACTTGAAGGATGGAAGCAAACCCCATTTGCTCTCTTTGTTCAGGAGTACAACTAAAATTTGAGGTTTCAATCTCCTCCTTCTCTCTTAGTTTTGATGAAAAGAAGCACACATTTTTTTATTTGCATCGACCAATTGTTTTGCTTGATTGGCTGAAACAAGTGTGATGGGTGGTTTCTCTTTGTAGGCCTTGATGATGTATTGCTGACCTCCTTTGGTCAAGAGATACTTATTCTCTCTTCTCATAAAGATTGCATTTCTCATCCAGAAATAAGGGCTAATTAACACAAGGTCACAAACATCCTGTGGTACAACATTGTATAATACCTCATTAACAAAGTCAGCAGAAATTTTAAATTTCAATCTACATTGCAATCCAACTTCCACCTCAACATCGTTACGATGAGGACGAGTGCTCAAGCTGAGTTTCTTTATCATCTTTTCAAAAATCATTTTTTTTTCCCGAACTAGAATCAATCAAGACATTTACCTTTGCCTTGTTCTCATATGCCCTAAAAAGATACAGGTGCTCCATCTATTCTTCTTTATTTTTGCTGATTTCTTTTCTGAAAACAATTGATTTGGAAAGAGCAGTGTCACAAAGAATCTTCTCATCCAGAACAGATTCATATTTCATCTTTGTAGCTTCAGCAATGGTTGCCACAATCTTTTTTGCCATTAATTTTGAAGAACTCTTCATGCATCTTTGGGTGCAGTTTTCAACAGGCAGCCTCTTCATGGCAATCTTGATCATAATGAGCGCAATGCTTCTCTTCTTTGGTTGTGGTGGTAGCAACTATTTTCTGTTGGAGTTGCTTCTTCCATCTGTTTTTGGATGGTGTACTTGGTCCTTCTCCTTGCTTGGATTATGAAGTGAAGTAAGTTCCCTTCTTTTAATTCTCATCAATTGCATGAACTTTGATGCTAGCCTTTTCCAGGGTCTTGATGGGAAAGAGTGACAAAACCTGCTATATATGAGGCTGAGTCTGCCAAGGTATTTTGCAATCACCTCCTCATCATTTAATGACTTCTTCATCAACATAGCTTGTCTTTGAAATTCATAAGTATATTCTTCAACATTTTATCCTTACCTTTGCCACAGGAATTACCACTTCCACTTCTTTTCTGTAGCATACCCAAGTGGGTAAAAATTGTTCCTACATAACCTCCTTCATTGGGACCACTTTTTGTTGGATGACTTTGCTTTATGTGCCAAAGTTTCTGTCTAGGTCCTCCACCAAACTAGTGCATATTTGGACATTTTCAGTCTTGCACAAGCGATTCTTTATGCCTCACTGTATCCATGGACATTGAAAAATACCTCCAAATGCTCAAACAAATGCTTTACTTTTTCTGCATTCAGCTGTCCTTCAAAAGATTGAACCTCAACCTTGGCCTTCATCTTGAGTGCTGGTGGTGTGGAAATCATATAAAAGGACTATAAAACTTCCCGTATCAGTATGCTCTTTTTTTCCTTTTACAGCAGTTGCTTTCTTCTCTAATTCCGCAAGAACTTGCTCCATAGTTTCTTCAACTTTAGCCAACCAATCGCAAAGGCTTGAGGATGAGTTTGCACCTTTTGCCATGGTCTTTAGTTGCAACTTTCCTAATCTGGTTTGAGTTTCTGGATCTGCAAACAAGCCCTCTTTTCTTTCTTTTGGGTTAAATGCATACGCACACAAGATCAGGAAAACTTCTGCTCTGGTGCCAATATGATCCATGGCAGTCCTCATATGGCTCATTCATATCCCTTTTCAAGCAAAAGGCAACAATACAATAGGCTTTGATCAATATATAAAAAATTAAAGCTGGGAATTGTGCAGGAACATGACAACAAAGTTAACATCCATTGGAAGGGAAGTTAAATACAAGATACTAATAGGATTACAGGTATTTAAGAGGGGAAAACCCTCTAAAGAAAAAAAATGCACAAAAAATTGCTGCTACAGTTATATTGTTGAAATGTAATGAGAGTACAATGTGCTTGAACTGGTAACTAAGTGTCCCCAGGAAAATGAGAGCACAAACAGCTCTCATGAACCAAGTCTCTGACAGCCACTGCATTGCCAACAAATGGATAATGCAGCAAAGCTTTTCCAAATAGGGACAAAAAGAGGGGCATGAAAGGCCAAAAGTCATGCCCTTACCTCCTTAACTTCTCCTCTAGCGATCTTTCATTAGCCAATCTCTCTGCAAATTCGGAAGTGAATTTTATTTATTATTCTTGTGTCTGACCCGGTCATCAATTTGGATCAAAAAGAGCAAGGCATGGTATAACTCAGTTGATTACTATCTATTCTATCCCATTCTCTTTGAGCTAGGTAATTGCAATTGGCAATTTCAAAGAAAATATTCCTATTCAGCAAATTTAGTTGTCTTCCAATGGGAGACTTTCAAAATGAATTCCTATATACTCTTGTTTTGCTGTTGATGCATGCATATCTCCTGCCTGCTTTCTAATTTATTCTTCCTTTGCTCCCACTTTGATGGTCTCCTTTCAACATTTTGTTCTTCATTGTTCTTGGATGACAAAGTGACAAGGATCAGATCTATTTCTTTTGTGGCTTGATTCACTGGGCTGCTGCCATAACTTTGTTAATACTGTGGTTCTTTTGGTTTTAACTCTAAATTACAATTGCGAGGCTTAGAGTATCTGACATAAAAAAAGGAAAAATGGTCAATGTTTTGTAATGTAATATTTTAATGTTTGTAATCAAAACCGAACTTAACTTGTGATTTTCTCTTACAATTTATAGAATCATAATTGTTTGTAAATATTTGTAGATGAATGGTATTTCAAAGACGTCTCTTTCTTGATTAAAGGTAAATTCTTCAGAAAATCACTTGAGATAGTTATGACAAATTTTAATTGTGCATAGTCTTGACTCTTTATCACTATAATAATCTATGGGGATATCGATCTGTAACTTCATAGGTTGTTATTCAAATTGACATATAAATTTTCTTTATATAAATATCATTGTGGTTCTTTTACTCCCCATACCATTAATTCTTAATCAGTGATATTTATTAACCACAAGTTATTACAATTTGTGAGCTTTATTTTGAATGCCTAAACACAGAAAAGTTCATGGATGTAAGTCATGTAGATTATTTTTAATGCACATATTTTCATTGTTGTATATATCTTTTAATATGAAGTTATTTGTAGATGCATATTTATTTTTTATTTAAAATTTTGAAATACTGAAAGTATAATTGGTACTTGTTTGTTTGAACTTGATAACAGATTTTATACCCGAATTTTCTCCCTAGGGAGTTTTTCCCTCAATTTTTTCCCCCATCAAGTGTTTCCTTCTTGATGATGCAGCATTAAAGCATGTATTTATAATCCTCTTTTTGCTTCTAGGGTTGGGGCGTCCTTTGCATTGAGCCAATTTTCTAATTTAGCATTAACTATCTATTAGGCTAGCCATTGTCAATTTGAACATACCTATTGCATATGCATTTTAGGTTCTTTTTCCTGGGTTCTTAAGGCCTCTTGGTTTAATCCTTCCTGTGGCTTTCTTGGGAGCATTGTCTGATGAATTGATCTATTCCTCTTTCCTAGCACTGAGATCATTATCGGTGAAAAGTTGCTGTCTTTAGTTTATTGTCTCTATCTTTTTATGAAGTGTCAGATCAATAGAATCTTTAAATAAACAATTTATAAGAATATTGTTCCCTTTACCTTGATTGTCCCTTCTACACTCAGTTCCAAGATGACCTTTTATTTGTAGCATCTACTGTTGTGCAAAATGTCTTCAAGTTGAGATGGGGAATAATTTCATTGTTAGGTTTTTAGTTTGACGACATTAGAGTGTACATCCTATTTCCTGTTGAGGGATTCATGGGGGTGAGTAGTGCTCCTTCTACATTCTTTAGATATTCTGATTAAATATGCTTGATCCTGGTTCTTAAAGGTATAAATAATTTCAAGAAAATATCTATCAAGAGATTGCTGAGTGCACAAGTCTTGCAATGTGTTTTTCAACCGTATATTGGTGAATGCACCTTTCTGGCCAGTGGATATATTCATGATGATAAGAATTGACCTGCCAAATGTTGTTTTCTCATCTGAATTTGCCAAGGATTAAAGCTAGTTTTGAGGCATCATACATGAGATTTGAGGAGGATTGTTTGCCTCGCACACTTGACTGCGTATGCATACTTGTGAGTGTATTATGATATGTTAATCTTCCAGCAGTGACTGATCAACCTCCGATGTTAGGATGATTGGCTCTTTTCTTTCTAGAAGAGGCACCCATTCCCTCTATGGGTCCCTCCTCTGGTTTCTCTCAATTGAAGCCATTCTACAGATGACATTCCTAGAGACACCATTGTGGTCAAAGTGGGAATCATCAATGTTGGTTATATTTCTTGGACTGGGGAGGATTAAGGATCCTTTTTCTCTATTGTTTTTATATGTTATACTTGGGGTGTTCTCTCTCCATTTCAGGGTTTTCTTACGGTAATTGTTTTCTCGTCGATGTTTATTCTCAAATTTTTAGGGAGGTGTTGATTTCCACATTTCTTTTATTGTTGTGACTTGACTTTGCACCAAGTGTCATTGACCTATTTTGCTCACATGGGGACATCAATGTAATTTCTTTCTTTCCTCATGTAAACAACTACCATGTTTACATGTAAAGAGAATTCAGACTAGCCCAAGGGTTAGTTTTTGTCTTGCAAAGTGTATTAATGACTTACCATTGTAGTTAGTGTTCTGTTGAATGGTGTAATTTGACCAAAAGAAACTTAGAACCACTTGTCGAAAGGAAAGGTTTTGATGTCGAATATATCGGGTTTCATTATATTAGCTTTTTCATAGTAAGCACATTTGCTGACTTGTTGCTGCATGACATTAGCCATGTTATAATGGAAATTAGAAATCTTTATTGCAATAATTATTTTGAATCTCTCTCTCTCTCTCTCATCAGGAAAATATCCGTGATGTGATTTATTATGCCTTGTGTTTTATCTCTAAACTAAGACAAAGGCATCTCGTTTTGTTATTATATTTTAGATTGGCTTATTTGAATTTCCTTTGTATGCAGACATTTCATGTATATTCTGCAGGAACAGAGGGACCAGTAGTTTTCTGTCTGCATGGAGGGGGTAATTCAGGGTAAGTTCTTTTGAGTTGTCTTTGTTCATGCCCTTGTCACATGCATGCTAACCTTGTATGGATTTGGAAGTATAATTATAGTGAATGATTTGCATTAGAGGTAAAATGTTGACTTGAAGAAATAATTATGAACTGTAGACTGAAGACTAATGCTAAGCAAAAAAGAATATTGCTTCTGTTCTTAATTCTTATTTTTATACCAAGATTCTGTCTGCGATTAGACATTAAATCCAGATTCTTGAATGTAACGTGTATCCAAATATAAAGTGTGGAAAAGGTCAATATTGAACTCGGGAATGCCTCCTCCATGATCATCCCCCTTTTCTGAGAAATTCTTGAATATCTGATCTGTTTGTAATTCTTCTTGCTACACCAAAATGCTGGAACATGATTGTACAGAATATAATATTCCTTTTGTAGAATTCTAGTCTAAACATAAGAAACTGAATTAAGTGACACTCTTTTCAACCCAACCATTCAATGATAGTTGAGGCTCTTTTAGGGGTTATTGGGGTTGATCTCTTCAAGTCTAAACAGACCAGTTCTTTGAATCTTTGCTCTTTTTTGGTATTTACAAGTACTAGAGTAGCAGTAAGCTTTTGTTTTCTCATAGCATACATTCTATTTTGTATCCAGAGATGATTTGTCAAGCACTTTACTTCAGTTATAGGCCTTTCCCTGTTTTCTATTGCAATCATTCACTTGTTATACTTATGTGCTTCATCTTTCATCATTGTGGTCATGGACTCATGACTAAGATCATCTATTTCTTGCGCACTATAGAAATTCTGTCAGGAATTTGCTTTGCATTTATTTGATTGTGTGGCACTACAGAGAAGATACAAATATATTTATGCAATTCATATTGATGTGTGTTTATCATAAAAGATATGATGTTATGAGGGAAGGCTTAATAAAATATAAATACACATAAATATGGCATGTGCAGCGACATGTCCCCTAGGAATGGGGTGCATATGTAAGGGAACCCCCTCCTGGTAATGCTAATTGGGGTCATTGCTTTGATCTCACAGCATAGGAAGTGAAGGATAAATTTTAATAAATGCTTGATTTTCCATAAATATTCTTCTCTTAGAAACCCTTTCCGCTATTCAAATGCTCAATAAGTAATTGAGAATGTAAAGACTTTGATTGTGTTTCCAAAATATCTTCAGGTTTGAAAAGAAGTCTTCCCTTTTCATCTAAATATAGGAAACTTATATTGGAATGGGGAATGGATTCCCAACTTCTTCAAAAAGGAGACATGGAAAACATCATGAATAAGACCCTTATTTGAAAGTTCTAAGGCATAAGCAACTTAACTTACATTTTTCTGTATTTGAAAAAGGACCATAGTATTTCAGGTATTGTTTTAGATTCTTATCACTTTTACTTAAACATTTTGCTTATAGTGTTGCAAGTAGATATAAACATAATCTCCTTTCAAACACTCATGCTCAAAATGATTATTTCATTTTGTTCCATAAAGTTCAGATAAGTGCTTGACATTCCCCATGGAGATTTTGTACTGTTGGAATTCTAATGTGATTAAACAAGAATTCCTTGAGTTGTGGAGGCTCACATCAATACAAGCAGTGAGTGGAGTCAATTTGGTAGAGTACTGTTGGTTGCATTATACCGTCATTGAGCCTAACCACATATTCCACTGGTGTTGTTTATGAATATGTAAATAGTGTGTATAACCTCTTGTTTGACCAATTGTTTGAGGATTGTATGTGAAACTCAATGTTAGTAATGTTATTGTTCGTTTATACAATTCTATAAAGAAATTACTTGTAACAAGGCCATCATGGTCACTTCCTCCCATTTCTACTAAGGAGCATGTAAAGGTTGGAGCAATCTTGGGTATGGGATTGACTCATTTTTGCAACCTTAATAAGTGTTGTATTATACACATTTTTATGTAATGCTTTCATGAAATTCCAATTAAAATATGTCGTCGTTGCCCTATTTGGGAGGTGGAGATTGAAGAACATTTCATCTTCAGGTGTCCTGTTTATTATGAGATTCGAGGAAGGTACTATTGCTTGTATAGAGACTTAGGTGGATTGCTTGCCACTTTTTTCAGCTATCCTAACCAAAGATGCTTGGCTCTTTACCTCAAGGAAGCTATGACTCTTCGGTGTTGGTTATTACAGGGAAGATAAACTACTATTCAATTATCACCTCGTTCTTTCACCTTATATATCTCTATAGTCGAGAGTAATAAGTTCTCATTGGAAGCTAAAACTATCCAAATTATTAATGACAGATTTGTGCGCCCTTGCTTGCATACAAGAGTGGCTACTAGGACTTTAGCTCTTTTTTCTTGCTTTCAACAAGACGACTACAGTTCTTCGACGTCGGGTTTCAGCCACCCCTCACATACCGAGGAGTTGTAGACAAGTGCAACTTACTAGTTTCTTGTCCTCTTCTATTGGTTCCATAACCATGGATGCTAAAAGAGTCTTGAGGGATTGAACTCCATGTCCTTTGAGGATTATCCAACCAAGCCCTCTAGTCTTGGCCATTCATCATTAGATCCTGTGTTGGCCCTTTTGGGATAGTTGGTGACGACAATGATTGTGCTTCTACTTTACATCCCACTATAGATTAATGTTGGTGCTTGGATCCGATGGAGCTCCTTTCTATCTCTGTTGTACCTTCAACTTTTAGATCTCTCTTAATCATATCTTTTAGCATGTTTTGGTTTATCCATTTTCGGTGACCCTCGAGGCTGTAATTTTATGCCATATGGTTGTTCCACTTTTGAGTAGTTTACACTAGATTCTTTACTCTAGTATAGCTTATTTTTGTACTACTTTGTGGTTACTACTTACTACAATGCATTGTAATTTGTAACATCTCTTTTCAATGAGTCCCATTGGCCTACTTTGGCCATCTATGGACATTAATAGAATTATCTTATCTTATCTTCTATATCAATTTTCAATATTTACGTAAATAAATCTGATTTTTGACCTATAATAGATCATTTGTCCTGGTGAACCTTGGGTGCTTGCTAGTATTGTTACATGTTGAATAATCAACTTGACTTTCTGTTATCCATTCAAGAATAATTTTTGAAATTGCATTAGTCATCACTACATCTTTTTGAGATAAGGTATTAATTGATTTGTTATCTTTTCTGACTTTGAAAACTGAAAATTGGTATCTTGTCTGAGTTTTTGCTGTCAAGGGGATAAGGTCTTTCGTTGAAGAAGATGTTTTGGATTGTTATGATCAGTTTTAATCAACACTTTATTTATTTTTTAATTGGTTATATCAATATGGGGTTGAAACGGCCCCACCTATATTACATCATGACCACAAAGTGGTATAATGAAAGCTTGGCAAATTATGCGTGTATCTTTTGGCAAGATTCGAACCTTGGTCTCCTCCTTAAAAGTTGAGGAATATAACCAGTTGAATTAATGCCATTTTGATATAATGTTAAGGTTCACCCATGAGATTCGAACCTTGGTCTATGGTGTTAAACTCTTCATTCCCAACCAATTGCTCTAAACCCCATGGGCTTTGCTCAACAATTTATTACCCAATAAATCTTCCATTTGTTCTTCTAATGCATGCATAATTATTAATTGCCAGTGCTTCCTTACCTTAGACCAATTTCAGTTTCTCATTGGGCTTTAACTTATAACTTTAAAAAGAAAGAGGATATCCTTTTTTGCATAACAAGTGCTCCAATTTTCACTCGTAATGCATTCATGATTTTGAAAAATTTGTAGTTGCCTGATGTGGGGTTGATGATTATTCCTTTTCAGCTTTTGAAAATGTTGGTATGCTATAGTGGACCAGGTTGCAAAGGTTTTTTTATAAATATATTCTACAACAGATCATAATTGTCGGCATTTTTTCTTTTATCAGTATAAATTTTAAACAATAACCAGCTAAAATTAAGAACCCTTTTGAAATTGTCTTTGGAATAGACCAATGCTTTTATTTTAGGGGGTCTTTATTAACACCTCATTTAAGGTTTACATATCGCAAGTATGCAATCTCCTTTCTCCGAAAACTTTATTAGGATCTTTTTGCATAATATCTAAGATTGATAAAACCTTATCCACATTCTAAATGTGATTTTGAGATTCTGTCAGTGTCTTTTGGATTTTGTTTCCTTCATAACTGAACTGACCTCTGGACTTTTCTTGTGTCTGCTGTGTGCTTATGCTGGGTACTTGTTATTGACTTTTTTATCTTCTTGTATGCTTTAAAGAGTCGATGACACTTATTTTACTTTCTCTTTTGCTCATATGTCCTACTTACGGGTGTTCTTTATCAGCTAGGGAGAAACTTGCATAAACATGAAAACATAAGGTGCTTTTCATACATGTAACAATTGTATTTGGTAACTATTCTGATTGGTATGTTATCTAATATCAGGCAAAGCAAATTATATTTATATGACGGTGATCTGTGCAAGAGATTCTAAGGTTTTCACTTTTCACTCAATGCTTACGAAAGGGTTACGACCCTTCATTGCAGCCGTCACTAAATTAGATTAGAATTGGTGGCTTTCAAATCTAAATAAATTAATTTAGCGCTTAAGGCAGTTCATTATGGATTTGTGTTGGGTTCACTAATGTTTTCCTACCTAAGGATGTTCTTTATCATTTAGAGAGAAGATGCATAAATCTGAAAACATACACTACTTTTTGAATGTAACAGCACAATTGAACCCGGTAATTATTCTGAGTCTTATTGACGTCCAAAATTTGCAAAACTATGTTATATTTATGACATAAGAGGTGCGTGCAAGAAGTCAAAGGGTGCAACTCTTTATTGCAATCCATACAAAATAAGAAAATAATTGGTTTTTTTAACTGCCAACTTAACTGCTTGAGTGTTTAAATTTGTACATTTTTAATTCCTAAAACAATCTACAGCATTTCATCGCTTTATTCTCATCCTAATCCCTATCATACTTAGTTCTTATCCTAATAGATTTATTCTTATCCTACTGTACTTAGTTCTGGTTCAAATACACCTAATAGAGTCCTAGAAATATTCATAGATGTATAAATGCTATGGGAGCAGCATTACAGCCATAGTTCTAACTTCTCAAACTCGTGAATAACTTGCAAGTAATCGCAGTAGGCGGACAAGTTGGTCTGTATGAGCGTCTGCATGATCATGAACTTTGTAAGCGCACGAGCAATTGAATGAGTTGTATAAAAATTGTCGTATGATGTTATCTGATGTAAAAAATAGCATGTCATAGGTTATGGTTACTTTTATTGTTATGTGTATATGGGCATTGAGGTGGTTGAGCATGTGTGGCAGTTTCCCATGATACCTCTATGTGGGCCCATCTCCTTTGGTTGAGATACATGGAGATTTGTTTCCTTTTTGTGGTCTATTGTAGTAGTATTTAGTTGTCAGATGATGATTGATGTAGGATTACTGTTTGTATGTTGTACGCTTGACCACACCATGATACACTGCAAATGTTTGGAATCTAAATGATACATGTTGGTTGCGCATATATGCGTATATGTGAATTCCCTTGTCTATATTTATATATAATATGAAACTGTATTATTGTGAGTCACATTATATAAATATGCTAGATTGGAATACTCCCACATTCTATGTTTTAGCTCTATTGCCTTTGCGAAGTTAGATCAAATTTAGTGACATGGAATTGTGACAAGCATCTCACTCAAAGACAACAAAGACAATGGGTACACCAGAGCATTGCCAACTAGTGTCATAATCTAACAATACCTCTTCCTTCTCAGAGGGAGTGAATATGGTAAATAAAAACTGAAAGTGATGTAAATTTTTTTGTTGATGCTGATGAAGGGCCAAGTTAAGACAAGTTTGAAGTAATTTAAGTTGTTGCACAAGGATGATGAGGTCATTGCTGAAACCTATAGAACAAAACAACTTGAGATAGAATCTATTCCATCCTACGACTAGATGTTGAAAGTTTTGGTCAACCAACTAGAGAAGGAACCATCTAATGGACTAAAGCAAAGGTGGTTCGTAGAGGGACTTCTTCCTACATATAGGAAGAAAATCAAAATGGTCTCTTTGAAAGAGGCCTTTGAGTAGACCATAAACTTAAAAAGCAAGTCGAAGATATCGTCTAGATGTTGGGTTGGGAATTCAATGGCAAGAATGACTTCAAAGACTAGTAACTCTGAAGATGAGAATAAATGACTTCGAGAATGAGAGTGACTTGGGCGATGAGAGTGACTCAGAGAACAAGAGTGATAGAGAAAGAACAATGATAAGTGCTTTTCATAGGGAGATGATGCACAAGCTTGATGAATTCAAAGTGAACAAGATGCAAGGTGCAATGACTCCAAGGGAGAGGGACTACCATTTTGCGGTAATTATGAGGTGGAAGGACATTTGATGAAGGAATGCTCCTTTACTTTGAAGAACACTCAATATGTGTGTGACACAAAGGGAGATTGTTATCAATTAGAGCTGCCGCTGGTGGAGGGTTTCATAAGATCACTGTGTCCATTTCCACTTGTACTTGTAAACATCTAGTTATCAATATCATATGTATCATTAGAAATACCGTTGACTTAGTCATCACTTTCTAAGTTCTGGCTTATCTTGAGGATGCACAAGTGGGGCAAGTCTGCAAGGCCATCACGTGCAAGGTTGTTATCCAATGCAGTTTCATGAACATTTTGGTCTTATTATTGGATGGTCCATCCATATACCCCTTGTCTACATGAGATGGGCCAAAGATACTTAGGGATATACTCCAAATTCTCTGCTTTCTTTGAACCAAGCAGTTTCTCTGAACAGATTGACTTAAACGTAGTTACTCCAATTCCTATATCAAGAGGAAGAACTAACAGCCTTCGAAAGCAATCCTGTGGCAAGTGTTTGAACTGAGATGCATGCTCCACATTGAGTGTTCATCAACTAGTAAGATCTTTGTTTTTGGCTCTATGTTCCAAATGGAGCTCTTCCATGAGCAAAGAAAGCAAAATATTCTCTAATAGTAGCTACCTCTTCACCACAACCATAGATTTTTTTGCACAACAACATGGAACTCCTCCATCATGAGATGGATGACTACACTTTTGTTTTTTTTTGTCATACCATCTTGTTGGGATGAGGTGTCATACACCTTTCAAATCCTAATGTTGAAGTTTAATTAATTATTTTGTATTAATTATGTGTACACATCCATCCCACTTGATGTGGCAATTTTTTGTTATCCTATGTATTATGTACTAAGAGCATGAATAAAGGGAGACCCAAAAATAAAAAAATAATGAACTAGAAAAAAACGTTGGATAAGCCCAAGTTGAGGTGCTTGTATTAGATACCTGTTGTTAATTCACCATGCATTCTGGGTGGCTGGATAAGATTAACTGGGACTGCCCAAATTTGGTGATAAGTGTTGTTAAATCATCACACAGTTAAAGCGATGGAGAAGTCTAAATTTGGACTGCCAAATCAGTGGATAAGTGCTGTTAATCTGAACATGCAAATTGGGCGGCTGAGAAGTCTAAATTTAGACTCTATTTTTGGTGATAAGTGCTGTTAATCCACCTTGCATTCTAAGTGCTGGAAAAGTCTTTAAATAAGGCATTTGGGGTGGGAGATCTAACACACTACATTCTTGGTATTTGCAAGAGAATTAACAGTCTTTGTAATTCCAGCTGTGTTACTGCCTGTGTATTTCCAGCTTTGCAGATTATTGGGACTGAAGCAGAGTGGATACCCAGTCACTATACTGCGAAGTTACCGGTTCGTTTTGGGTTCGGGTTCTGATTCGAAGAACCCGGTTCGCGGTTACGGCAAATTTTTTTTTTGTCTTGGGTTCGTTTTGGGTTCGGCCGTACAAAAATTAATAAAAAACATACCTCAACTTCACTCTCTACAGAGTGTTTTAGCTCTGGTTGTCAACACTGAGACAGGGAGATTCTCTTTATATGTACATCTTCATTATGATGGATGAAACTCTGAGGTGAATTCTCCATTCTCCTAATACTGCATGTTTGATAAGAGGTCTGTAAATTTGCTAACAAATATATATATATATATATATATATATATATATATATTTTGAGCCTTTATCACTTAGACCCAATATATATTGAGCTACCTGATAGGCTAGGCTGTCATCCACAGGGGCCAATATTATTATCAGGTGGGCTGTCATCCACAGGGGCCAATATTATTTATTCAATATGCGTTGAATTCTCCATACTTTAATTATAAAAGTTTGGTGTATAACCTTATTTTATTTTTGTTTCAATTTAAACTTTAAACCTTTTATTACTAAACATCTTAATTATCAAAACCACAAATACTATATTCATGTTATATTTACTTATAAAATTAGAAAAAATGATAAAAAATTATCTATACAAATACTATATTCATGTTATATTTACTTATAAAATTAAAAAAAATGATAAAAAGTTATCTATAGGATGAAAACCTTCATCACACAAAACCATTTACTTTTCATCACTTCATATATGCTTAAAAAGATTTAAATGAATTTTCTCTTTTAAAAAAAAATATATATATATATATATATATATATATATATTTTTATTTGGTTAGTATGAGAAACCCTTACGACCAACACATAGGGTTGAGCAGGCTCCCCCAACCATGACCCCTCCTAAAGCCGAGAGCTATGCTTATCAATAGAGAATTTAACACACACCCACCCCCTCATACACTCGCCCACACCACGGTTTGAACCTTGGACCTCCCGAAGAAAAGCCAAAGCCTAAAACGTTGGGCTATCCCCCTAGAACTTAAAATTTATATTTTTAACTATCTAAACTTTTATTATTTTAATTTTAATTTTTTAATATTATGTTTATTAAACTTATATATTTATTTTAATGTTAAAATCTAAAACCAAATATGATTAATATAGACTTTATAAAAGCTTTAATATCTACTATAAATTTATTTAAAAATTATAAAAAGAAAAGAAATTAAATTAAATTTAAAAAATTTAAAATTTTATATTAATTTTTTTTTAAATTATCTATTTAATAATAGATCCGAGACGAAGCATAATCATAAACTTTAGACGAAGCGTAATCCTAAATTTTAGGTTTCGGTCTATAAACCTTCGATAACACTATTGAGTCAAAATATTTATAAAAGGAAAAAAATTAAATTAAATTAAAAAAAATTTAAAATTTTATATTAATATTTTTTAAAATTATCTATTTAATAATAGATTCGAGACGCTTCATCTCAGAAGCACTTGTAATCTGTTTACAATTAAGCTCCGATCTTACCCAGCTGGCGAGCAATCCCAGTCCGCTTTCGGCAGAGGAAGGAGACAGCTTTTGCCCTCTATTTTAAAAGGCTTCCGGGTTCGCTTCTTCTCCACCAAGCACGGGAGTTTGGGGATCACTGTAGGTCGGTGGCTACCTGAGGAAACTCCGATTCGATCTGCCGGCTGGAAGACACCTACCTCATCCGTTTTTTTTTCAAGAAATATCGGGAGAGGCGGAGATATCTTTTCTCACATAACCCTCGACAAATTTGCTTTCAGGAAATATCGGGGGAGGCGGTGATATCTTCTCAAATGCCATAGTTCTTCGTATTTACTTACTGCATTTTTCAAAATTTTGAGAGATCGACGCCATATCCGTGTTTTCATCGTTTTTTTTCTTATAGAAATTCTCAGTTTTCAGGATCCCAATTTTGGTTCGGTCTAGGGTTCTGCCTAGGGACCCGGATACGTCCGGGTCCATCCTTGGACGGACTTGTGCGTATCCAAGTCCCTCGGGCGGAACCCTGGATGGACCCGGGCGTATCCGAGTCCCTCGGGCAGAACCCTGGACGGACCCACAGACGTACCGGACCCTTGGACGAACCCGAGCGTATCCGAGTCCCCCGGGCAGAACCCTGGACGGATCCACAGACGTACCGGACCGGTACCGGGACCGGGTACGACCTGTATCAGGATCCGGGGGTCCTAGGGGACGAACCGGTAACATAGCTATACTGTAAATACAGACTTTTGATTATGGAATAATACATTGAGTACTCCTTGATTGCTGGTTTTTTTCCCGAAAGGGCTTTTCTAGGATATATGATGCGTCCTATGTGAGTTATATGTGATTTTCTAAGTGCTGTATGTTGCTGCAGTAAGTTTACATGTTTAATTCCTTTGCTAAAATTGAAAGGTCTAGGCCTGTTTTGCACTGCTTTCCTCTAAAGATTAAGTAGGAAGTTGTTCCGCATTTATCTAGTTTCCTTTCATTTGGTATCAGAGCTTGACCAGCTTTTGAGATCCTTGGTTAGAAAAAAAAATTTTTTCTATTAATCTTGGTTTGAGTGGGAGTTGTGCACAAGAGTGATCTTATTTCAGGATGGCAAGTACATCACGGTTGGAGATAGATAAGTTCAATGGCACAAACTTTGAGCTATGGAAGCTTAAAATGGAGGATCTGCTCATAGACAGAGATCTATGGGCTGTTGTTTCTGGAAGCAAACCTGCGTCTATGAAGGATGAAGACTGGGTTGTGATGGATCAGAAAGCTAGAAGCCTGATTAGGCTTTGTTTGGCTGATTTCGTGCTCCTGAATGTATCTGCAGAGTCCACCATGGAGAGCCTTTGGAAGAAGTTGGGAAACCTGTACCAGGCTAAATCCTTGGTAAATAAAATTTTTCTACAAAAGAAGCTTTACTCTTTGAATATGGGTGTGGGGATTCATGTTGCAGAGCATTTGAATGCATTCAATATCATTGCAAATGGATGGTGAGGATCTATGTATCACACTATTATGTTCTTTGCTAGACTCGTGGGACATCCTTGTGATGGCTATTAGCAGCATCTAAAGCTTGAAGAAGTGGTGGGTGCTTTACTCTCGGAGGAGATGAGACGAAAGACTTTGGATTCCGTCAAGGATGCATTGGTTGTTTGAGGTAGATTGAAGGAGAAAGGAAAGAACAAGAAAAGGGATAGCATATCCAAATCTAAAGGGAGATCTATGTCTCCTGGTAAATCTAAAGTGAAGTGTTGGAACTGTGGCAAGAAAGGCCACATCAAGGACTGAATGGAAAAGAAGAAGAGCAAGAAGGAATTGGACGACGATTCAAACTCTAAGGCTCCTCAAGAGGACATGGGTGACGTGTTTGTTGCAGCCCTTGCCACGCATGCATGTGAGGATGCATGGTTGATTGACTTTGGATCTTCCTACCACATGACTCCCCATTGGGAGTGGTTTTCTGAGTATGCAGATTTTGATGGTGGGATGGTATATTTGGGAGACAACTTGTCTCTCAAAGTTGTTGGTCGTGGAAGAGTCTTACTCGCGCTTGGAGATGGATAGACCAAATCCCTCTCCAACGTACTGCACATTCTTGGTTTGGCGAGGAACCTGATTTCTATGAGTAGATTGAATGATCTTGGAGTGCAGGTGGTCTTTAGCAAGGAGGGTTGCAAGATGGTGCATGGAGCCATGGTCTTGGCTAGGGGAGTTCGGGACAAAACTTTATTTCGTCTTGAGGTGAGCACCATTGCATGCAATAGTTCGGAGGTTCTTGTTGCTGAGAACCTGAAACTTCTAGCTGAAAAGACTATGTTGTGGCATGAGTGGATGGGCCACATTGGTGAGAAAGGCCTTAGAGCCTTGAAATGCAAAAATATGGTTGAGGGGTTAGTTGATTGTTCTTTGGATTTTGACTTTTGTGAACATTGTATATATGGAAAGCAAAATCGTGTTCAATTTTACCCGAGCTCTACTAGATCTTTAGGGATTTTGGATTTGATTCATAGTGATGTATTTGGTCCAGTTGTTGTACCTTCACTTGCAAAATCCCTATATTATGTTACTTTCATTGATGATTTCTCCAAGAAGACATGGGTCTATTTTCTCAAGAAAAAATTTGAGGTCCTCAATTGGTTCAAAGAGTTTAAGGCTCTTGTTGAGAACCAGACGGAAAAGAAGATCAAGGTGTTGAGAACAGATAATGGTGGGGAATTATGTTCAGCAGAGTTTGATAGATTTTGTAAGGACAATGGCATTGCATGGCATAAGACAACTCCATACACCCCTCAACAAAATGGAGTTGTAGAAAGGATGAACAGGACGTTGATGGAGAGGGCTAGGAGTATGCTAAGTGGAGCTAGTTTGGATCAGAAATTCTGGGCAGAAGTGGTTAGTACAACTTGTTATCTGATTAATAGATCTCCTACATCAGCTCTTGTTGACAAAACCCCATAGGAGGTTTGGATGGGCAAGAAGCCCTCACTATAGCATATCAGAGTTTTTGGTTGTGAGGCATATGTGTATGTGCCTAAGGAGAAGAGATCCAAGTTGGATTTCAAAGCAGAAAAATGTATCTTCATTGGATATGGTGATGGTGTGAAAGGATACAAGCTTTGGAATCTTGTGATAGGAAAGACGATATATAGTTGGAATGTGATTTTCAAAGAGATCAGGTCTTCTCCTAAAGTTGAGCAACCAAGTGATAATGCAAAGTCAATAGTGCAACTTGAGCCAAAGACCAAGAAGGCTGCACCTGAGGTTGAACTAGAAGTTCAAGATGGACCAAATGAGGAGCATGTTCCAGAAAGCTCAGACAATTTAGAGGAGGAAGAACCTCCATCTCATTGGGTGAGGAGGTCCACTCAGCAACAAAGGCAACTAGAAAGGTATAGCCCACCTGATTTTAGATGTATTTTTGCTTTGTCTACTAATGTTGATGAGCCTAGAACTGTGAAGGAGGCAATGGAGATGAATGACAGTGAGTCTTGGAGGATGGCCATGGATGAGGAGATAGCAACTCTAAAGAAGAATGGCACATGGGACCTAGTTCAATTGCCTAAGGGGAGGAAACCTGTTGGCTGCAAATGGGTTTTCAAGAAGAAATTCAGTTTTGAGGGCAAGGTAGAAAAGTACAAAGCAAGGTTGGTTGCTAAGGGATATTCCCAAGTGGAGGGAATAGATTTTGGTGAGATCTTTTCTCCAGTTGCAAAGCTTACATCCATTAGATTCCTTTTATTTGTTGTTGTTGCATTTGACCTTGAGGTTGAGCAAATGGATGTGAAGACAACTTTCTTGCATGGAGACTTGGAGGAAGAAATCTACATGAAACAACTAGAGCACTATGTGGTAAAGGGTAAGGAAAAATTGGTTTGCAAGTTAAAGAAATCTCTTTATGGTCTCAAACAGTCCCCTAGAATGTGGTACAAGAAATTTGATTCTTATGTTTTGAGGTTAGGATTTGTTAGATCCAAATCAGATCACTGTGTTTATTATAAGCAGGAGGGTGGTCATTTTATTGTTATCACTTTGTATGTGGATGATATGTTGTTGATTGGTAACAGTAAGGATATGATTAAGGTCTTGAAATCTCAGCTTTCATTATAGTTTGAAATGAAGGATTTAGGAGCTGCTAAGTTTATCTTAGGGATGGAGATTAGAAGAGATAGAGCTAACAAAAAACTTTGGTTAAGTCAGAGGAAGTATGTTGACTTTGTTTTGCAGCATTTCAACATGAAGAATTGCAAACCAGTGAGTGTTCCTATTTCTGTGGGAACAAAGATTTCAGTTGAGTAGTGTCCTTCTACACCTGGAGAGATGGAGGACATGAGTCATGTACCCTATGCTAGTGCGGTTGGGAGCCTCATGTATGCTATGGTCTGCTCCAGACCGGACATTGCCCAAGCAATGGGAGTCTTGAGCCAGTTTATGGCAAATCCTGGAAAGGATCACTGGGCAGCAGTGAAGAGGGTTTTCAGATATCTTCGTGGTACTTCAGATTACTCTATTTGCTATCAGGGATCCCTAGCAGCCAAGAAGTTCCACACCATGCAGGTGGATATACAGGGATTTGTAGACTCAGATTGGGTAGGAGATGTTGACAACAAGAGGTCTACCAATGGCTATGTGTTTAGCCTGTTCGGTGGTGCAATTAGTTGGATGAGCAAGCGACAGGCTGTAGTCGCTTTATCCACTACAAAGGCAGAGTATATGGCAGCCACTCATGCCTGTAAGGAGGCAATCTGGCTTCGGAAATTGTGTTTGGATGTTGGGATGAGTCAAGGAGCAATGAAAATTAACTGTGACAGTTAGAGTGCCATCAGCTTGGCAAAGAACCCTACATTTCATGCGTGGACAAAGCACATTGATGTGCAGTACCATTTTGTTCGTGACATGGTGGAGGATGGGAAGGTTATACTTGAGAAGGTGGATACTTTGGTGAATGTTGCAGATGCTTTAATGAAGCCTGTGAGCACTGAGAAGTTCAAATGGTGCAGTAAGGCTATGGGCATTTCTGCCCTTAGCAATTAGTTCACTCTTTTGTTGATGATTCCCTTTTGCTCTTGCAAGGTATATGACAAGTGGGAGAATGTTGGGATCAGGTGTCATACACCTTACAAATCCTAACGCATTGGATGTGGTAATTTTTTGTTATCCTATGTATTATGTACTAAGAGCATGAACAGAGGGAGAAAAGAAAAAAGGAAAAAAAAATAATGAACTAGAAAAAAAAGAAACACTGGATAAGCCCAAGTTGAGGCGCCTATATTGATGGATGCCTGCTGTTAATTCACCATGCATTTTGGGCGGCTGGATAAGACTAACTGGGACTGCCCAGATTTGGTGATAAGTGCTGTTAATCATCATGCAGTTAAGGCGCTGGAGAAGTCTAAATTTGGACTGCCAAATCAGTGGATAAGTGCTGTTAATCTGAACATGCAAATTGGGCGGCTGAGAAGTCTAAATTTAGACTGTCTATTTTTGGTGATAAGTGTTGTTAATCCACCTTGCATTCTAAGCGCTGGAAAAGTCTTTAAATAAGGCGTTTGGGGTGGAGATCTAACACACTACATTCTTGGTATTTGCAAGAGGATTAGCAGTCTGTGTATTTCCAGCTGTGTTACTGCCTGTGTATTTCCAGCTTTGCTGATTATTGGGACTGAAGGAGTGGATACTCAGTCACTGTATTGTAAATGCAGATTGTTGATTATGGAATAATACATTGAGTGCTCCTTGATTGCTGGGTTTTTTTCCTGAAAGGGTTTTCCTAGGATATATGCTGTGTCCTATGTGAGTTATATGTGATTTTTTAAGTGTTGTGTGTTGCTGCATCAATTTGTATGTTGCTGCAGTAAGTTTAAGGCATTTGGGGTGGAGATCTAACACAATACATTCTTGGTATTTGCAAGAGGATTAATAGTCTTTGTATTTCCAGGTGTGTTACTGCTTGTGTATTTCCAGCTTTGCAGATTATTGCGACTGAAGTAGTGGATACTTAGTCACTGTTTTGTAAATGCAGACTGCTGATTATAGAACAATACATTGAGTGCTCCTTGATTGCTGGGTTTTTTCCTGAAACGGTTTTCCTAAGATATATGCTGCGTCCTATGTGAGTCATAACTTATTTATGATTTTTTAAGTGCTGTGTTGCTCTATCAATTTGTATGTTGCTGCAGTAAGTTTACATGTTTAATTTCTTTGCTGAAATTGAAAGGTCTAGGCCTGTTTTGCATTGCATCAGTTTGTATGTTGCTGCAGTAAGTTTACATGTTTAGTTCCTTTGCTGAAATTGAAAGGTCTAGGCCTATTTTGCACTGCTTTCTTTCGCCGAAGTTGTCCGTAGGAATGTGCAGTATGTTGGAGAGGGATTTGGTCTTTCCATCTCCAAGCGCGAGTAAAACTCTTCCACGAAAACAATGATTTTGAGAGATGAGTTCTCTCCCAAATACACAATCCCAACATCAAAATCCACATGCTTGGAAAAGCACTCCCGATAGGGAGTCATGTGGTAGGAAGATTCAGAGTCAATCAACCATGCATCCTCACATTCATGCGTGGCATGGGCTGCAAGAAACATGTCATCAATGTCCTATTGAGGAGCCTTTGAGTTTGAATCGTCATCTGATTCCTTCTTGCTCTTCTTTTCCTTGCAGTCCTTCTTGATGTGGCCTTTCTTGCCACAGTTCCAGCACTTCACTTTAGATTTACTAGGAGACATAGATCTCCCTTTAGATTTGGATCTGCTGGGCCTTTTCTTGTTCTTGCCTTTCTCCTTGATTTACCTTGAACAACCAATGCATCCTTGACAAAATCTGAAGTCTTCCGTCTCATCTCCTCTGAGAGTAAAGCACCCACCACTTCTTCAAGCTTTAGATGCTGATGATTGCCATCACAAGGTTATCCCACGAATCTGGCAATGAACATAATAGTATGATACATTGACCCTCACCATCCATTTGCATGTCTATGGACTGTAGCTGGCTCACATTGATATTGAATGCTTTCAAATGCTCTGCAACTGAATCCCCATCACCCATCTTCAAAAAGTAAAGCTTCTTCCCTAGAAAAAAGTTTATTTACCAGGGATTTAGCTTGGTACAGGTTTCCCAATTTCTTCCTGAGTCTCTCTCCATGGTGGACTCTGCAGGTACATTATGGAGCACGGAATCAGCCAAACAAAGCCTAATAAGGCTTCTGCTTTCCGATCCATCACAACCTAGTCTTCATCCTTCATAGATGCAGGTTTGCTTTCAAATATAACAGTCCATAGATCTCTGTCTATGAGCAGTTCCTCCATTTTAAGCTTCCATAGCTCAAAGTTTGTGCCGTTGAAATTATCTATCTCCAACCGTGATCTACTTTCCATCTTGAATAAGATCACTCTGTGCACAGCTCCCACTCAAACCAAGATTAATAGCAAAATTTCTTTTTTCTTTTCCAACCAAAGATCTCAAAAGCTGGCCAAGCTTTGATACCAAATGAAATGAAACTAGATAAATGCAAAACAACTTCCTACTTAATCTTTAGAGGAAAGCAGTGCAAAACAGGCCTAGACCTTTCAATTTCAGCAAAGGAATTAAACATGTAAACTTACTGCAGCAACATACAAACTGTTTGCAGCAACACACAACACTTAGAAAATCACATATAACTCACATAGGATGCAGCATATATCCTAGGAAACATAGAAAATCACATATAACTCACATAGGACAAACATATATCCTAGGAAAACCCTTGAGGGAAAAAACCTAGCAATCAAGGAACACTCAATGTATTATTCCGCAATCAACAATCTGCATTTACAGTACAGTGACTGCGTATCCACTCCACTACCAATAATCTGCAGAGCTGGAAGTACACAGACTGTTAATCCTCTTGCAAATACCAAGAAATGTAGTGTGTCAGATCTCGACCCCAAATGCCATATTTAAAGACTTTTCCAGCGCTTAGAATGCATGGTGGATTAACAACACTCATCACCAAATATAGAGTCTAAATTTAGACTTCTCAGCCACCCAATTTGCTTGTTCATATTAACAGCACTTATCCACTGATTTGGCAGTCGAAATTTAGACTTCTCCAGCGCGTTAACTGCTTGATGAATTGACAACACTTATCACCAAATCTGGGCAGTCCCAGTTAGTCTTATCTAGCTGCCCAGAATGCATGGTGAACTAACAACAGGTATCCATCAATATAGGCACCTCAACTTGGGCTTATCCAGTGTTTTTTTTCTAGTTCTCTTATTTTTTTTTTTCTTTTTTTCTTTTCTCCCTCTATTCATGCTCTTAGTACATAATACATAGGATAACAAAAAATTGCCACATCAAGTGGGATGGATGTGTACACATAATTAATTAAACTTCAGCGTTAGGATTTGCAAGGTGTATGACCCCTAATCCCAATGTTATTATGGGCTGCCTTATCATGGGAGTTCCCATCAAAATGAAAGGATTCGAACTCTGGTCATGCTAATAAGGTTGCATGTCATTTACCATTGGCTTGGACATTATAATTTTAAAACTGATGATTTTGAGTTTTCGTCAAAATGGAAGGATTTAAACTCTGTTCATGCGCATAAGACTGCATTTCATTGGTCGTTGTCTTGGATAATATAATTTTAACATGCTTCGATAGGGAGAATTTGTTTGAGTATGAAGATATTTGGGGTTGAAATGGGTCCTACCTGTATTATAACATGGACACATTATATCAGTATTTCAACACACCACATTAAAGTGGTATTATAGCAAAACATATTATCATGGGCCACCTTACTGTGGGAGTTCCAATCAAAATGGAAGGATTTGAACTCTGGTCTTGCTCATAAGATTGCATTTCATTTACCATTGGTTTGGATAATATAATTTTAAAACTTATGATTTAGAGTTCCCATCAAATTGGAAGGATGTGAACTCTGGTCGTGTTCATAAGATTGCATTTCATTTGCTGTTTCCTTGAATAATTTAATTTTAAAATACTTCAATAGGGTGAATTTCTCATCTTTGTAATGTATTTCAATAGTGAGAATTTGTTTGTGTATGAAGATGCAATAAATGCGGTTGAAATGGGTCGCACCTATGTTACATAATGAGCACATCATGGCAGTATTTCAACTTACTACATTATAGTGGTATTACAGTTAAACATATTATCATGGGTTGCCTCATTAGGGGAGTTCCAATCAAAATGGAAGGATTTGATCTCTGGTCATGCTCAGAAGATTGCCTTTCATTCGTTGGCTTGGATAATATAATTTTAAAACTTTTGAGTTTGAGTTCCCATCAAAATAGAAGGATTTGAACTCTGTATCATGCTCATAAGATTGCTTCTTGTTGGTTACGAATCTGCCATGAGGAAAGGATTTGTTGTTATTGCGCCCAGATTCGCCCACCAGATTGAAAGGCCGGAAGGAAGGAATGCCTTCCGTGCCAATCTCCGGAGAAGGCCGGCTCCTATGGGGGGTGAGTTAAGATAAGAGTGCAGGAAAGAGATAAAAAGGTACAGAAAGAGATAAAAGTGCAGAAAGAAATTCCAAATGTGATTGGAGTTGGGTGGGGGGAATAAGCAGCACGACGACGAATCAATCACCACTACTAACAGCATTCATCTAAGAACATACGTTGAAACTACAGCTATCAGCGATCTCATGTATCCTCTATCTATGCATTCCAGGAATACCTGGCCATCAAATGCTGGAGTCCAGAGTTCAGTACAACAACAAGCAATGACACAAGAAACATGAGGCAGAAATGACAAGGAGAGGCAGCATGCAAGATAAAAGACAGTAAGCAGAGCCAAGTATATGTCTGTATTTGAGGCAAACGCACAGCAACAATTGTCCCCTAGCAATATATTCCCCTTCCACCACTTACAATGAAAATGTGGTGGGTATTTATAGCCCCAAATTCCCCCGATTACACTCATGGGCACGGAGCCTAGACAAGACAGTAGCTGACACGAGCGGCTGAGGAGCTGCTGATGCTGACTTCTGTCGGGCCGGACTGTCCTTGCAGCATGGTGTCCCTGAAGGCGGTACAGCTACGTGGCAGCACGTTGGGTCGAGTCTTCGGTCAACGGGAACGCGGGTAGGTGCGGCAGATGGCACTTCACATCGGCTTTAAATGTCAACAACTGGCGTCGGTAATGTAGCCCATGCTTCGTCCTTGCGCGGTCAAGTCTTGGCTCGAATCCCAAAGATGGATACTTGTTGGATGTTGAAGCGTGACATGTGTCTGCCTTGAAAGGCAGCTTATCCAACTTCGCCAGGAATTCGGGCGCTATCGGGTTGCGCAGGAGGAGAACAACGCAGTTGGAAGGCCTCCTTGCCTTAGCAAATTTCTGAGTTGACTTTACCCAACTGCGCACCGGTCAAAGGGCGCACTCCGACTTTGCTGCGAAGTCGGGTTGCGCACCGGTGTTTGGCTGTCTTCGTCCGCTGTTCGGACTGCGCACTGGGACAGGGGCGCACTCCGACTTCGCTGCGAAGTCGGGTCGCGCCCCAGCACTTGTTCGTTTTTCTGATGAACTGTTCCCCTAGTGCGCCCAGGAAGAAGGGCGCACCCCGACTGCGCTGCGAAGTCGGGTGTCGCCCTTTGACACTTAGTCAAATTTTCAACATTTCCTATCCTGGTGTGCACTTCGGGTTCCCTACTGCGCTCCACTTGAGGTGAAGTCGGGGTGCGCCCTTTGACACTTAGTCAAATTTTCAACATTTCCTATCCTGGTGTGCACTTCGGGTTCCCTACTGCGCTCCACTTGAGGGGCGCACTCCGACTTCGCTGCGAAGTCGGGTGTCGCCCCAACACTTAGAAACTTTTCGAGGTACACCTGCTGAAGTTTTTTTTGGGGGAAGAAAGGGAGAGAAGAAGAAAGGGAAAATGAGAAGGGAAGGGAAAAGAGCAGCTCACTTGCAGAAACCAAACACATGGCACCCCTGTGCAAAATGTGGCAACATTTCTGGCGGCTCGCGGGGTGTTGAGCTCGCCTCGACGCAAAGAACCATGCCTTTATCCTTTGGGTGCAGAAGAACTTCCTTCCCCTGCTTTCTGTTGCTCTGGTCTCTTTCCTTGGGGCAACTGTTCTTCTTCAGGTTCGCTTTCACCAGTTGCCTCCTCAGTCTCGCCTTCTGAATCTGAAGGTTCTCCACTTTCTGCCTCCTGCATGTTTATGCGTTCGAGTACAGCCTTAGCTTGTTCCCAGGCTGCGGCTTGGAAGGGAGTGGGGTCGCTGATTTCTCTGAGTACTGCGTGGAATGCAGCGACCGCGTGCAGGTCAATGGTGTTATATATTTTGCCCAACTCCTCGAGAGAAGAGTTGATTTTGCAGTACTTCGCCACCATTTGAGCGACCTGCGCTTCTTGAACTGGCTCTGTCCAGCTATCGATTTCAGCTGTATCTGCCTCGAAGGACAGCCAGTTCTTCTTTACCTGCTCAAGGGTGAGGAACTCGTCATCTCTGACATAGCTCGGACACCCATGCTCGGACAGAACGTGAAAGGGTGCCAGGAGAATGTCTTTCATGTTCTAAGGCGTCCAGCGCCTGCCTGGCTGTTCTGATCTTCTCTGTCTGGGCGAAATAAGTGTGCAAGGTTACCCTTGCATTTGCCCATTCTGAGGCAAGTTGGGACCTGGGGGCAATTTGGAAGCCATCGCGCTCTAACTTCTCAAGTTTCGTAGCCAGGTCCAGCAATTGCCTCGCCTGGTGTTCGGCTTCCTCTACCACAGGCTTTCCTTGGGCAGATACCTCTTCAATCCTGGATACAAAATCCAGAACTGTCAAGGATTTGACAAGGTTGGGCTTGCAACCTTGTAGCAGACTTGCGCGCATCTCCTTCGCCTTGCTTTTTGAAAAGGCCGCCGCTTGTAATGTTTTCTCTGCGAGCTGCGACTGCGCCTGTTTCAGCGAATCTTGTAGTTGCGAAACCTGCTCTTGCGCTGCTTTTCTCTCTCGCTCGGCTGTCTGCTGGGAGACGACTAGCTGAGCCTTAAGATCTTCAACTTCTTGCTGCGCTGACCCCAACTGTGCCGTAGCCCTCGCCAAGTCTTCTTCAAGCTGCCTTGTCGTATTCTGCGCACTGGAAAAGCGCTTCTTGGGTCTCGAGATGCTTGACAAGGAGGCTGTCTGTTTTACGACGAATATTGCGGATCTCGTATTCTTTGTTGATATCATCAAAGTTCTTCTCCTTTGTCTGAAGCTCGTAGTCTGCCTCGGTCATGTCACGGAGAGGCTTCCTCACCTTAGGAATCAGCTTTTCTGTCGTAAGCACTCTCCGATTAAGGTCAAACTTTGTGCGCTTGACCGGGGCGGCTATCCCTTCGGCCCTTCTGCGCTTAACTCCTTGAAGAAAGGAGGCAGATCCCCCCGCGGCTCTTACTTCCAGAGGCTGGTCCTCAGTGAGGCTCATGAAATCAAGATCTTCCAGCTCCTGGGCCTGCTGCGGCATTTTTCCCGCGAACAATGAAGTAGGTGGGATACCAGAGGGGGTAGTAGCCTTTGAGGGCGACCGGGTCCTAGGAGTGACAGGGGTTTTGGCTAGATGGCGCTGGTAGGGTTTCAGTTGGCTGGGGCGAAGGATGTGGAGATGAGGGAGCGGCTTCGACATTAACTGCGGGTGAAGGCTCTAGGGTTTGACTCAGGGATTGAAAAGCATTGGGGTCCTGAGCAAACTGGTCAAACGAGTGGAGGCCGCTAAATGGTGGGGTGGCTTGAGATGCGGAGGATGCGGCTACGGCTGGCCCTGATGAAGTGGGAGATGGGGTTTTTGCAGGGCCGACACAGACTTGGGCAAGCGGAACAGAGGACTTACCTGCGGGCTCCGCCTGAGCCGATGCGGAAGGGATGGTCGTAGCCTGGATGTCTGCTTCTGGTTCAGGGCTGTCTAAAGAGACAACCTTTGGCGCTACTGCTTGCGGCTGCTCTGCGGGTGATTGCTGCACTGGCTCCTTGGGACGTTTGGTCCTCTCAACCTTTCTCTTTTTCTTTTCTGCTGTAGCTGGTCCAGAGGGAAGCGGCAATAAAGGGGCGGCAATAAAGGGGCGGCAGATGTTGATGTCCCCACGGTAAACTTGTACCTGGGTCGTGCTGGTAGAATACCTGCCGCACTTGGTCCACTGGCTGGCAGCGCGTGCGTCTTTTCTGCTGATGGAGGGGCCAGCGTTTAGCGGAGTCTTCAGCTCTGAGTTAAGAAACTCTCTCATCCGCTTCGTCTGCGAAAATCGGCCGGTCTGCTCTTCGATGCTCACCCTTCTGACAATTGCGTCTGGGCTGTATTGGAGCCCTGGGGCGAACGCCGGCTGGACGCTCTCTCGGAAGAGAGTGAACAACACCCTTCCTTTGTTATCGCAGACTTGCCGCGCAGCTGGTTTGTAATATTCAGCAATCACTTCAACCAGCTCCGGGCACCAGTGTGTCGGAGGGCACAGGAAACAGTGAAGATTTGAATTATATGCGGCTCCGAGGTGGTGAGAAGGCGAAACCTTGCCCACCCACTTTGCGATAGTCAGACGCAGCTTCGTGATACTGATGGAAAACGAACCATCCTTGTACACGGACAGACGATTGATTGGTGGCGGCGGAGTCTGACCAGGTACGCGCCTCTTCGTTCTGGATTTTGCTTTCTTGCCTTTTTGAGGCGCTGCGCTCTCATGGTCGCTGGACTCTGGAGACTTGTCAGCATCGCGCGGATCTTTGCTTGATTGCGCCTGTACGGGCGTTTTCCCCTTGTCCATTCTTGTTGAAACAATCAGAGACGGGGACAACAGCTTCAGAGCTTGTCAGGTTTATTCTTCGTAGTCCGAGAGTCAGCTTCGAACTTATGAATTTTTTGGCCGTGCCAGGGCTCTTTTTGTAGACAGCGACTGCAATCATTAATGGCGCGAGGGAGGGAGTTAGGGCAGTTAACTCTGGGTTGGTGGAGACGTTATGATTTTGGCGGCTGCGCATGGGCCTTTTAGAAAGGCGTGCTTTATTGGCCCAAAACGCACCTTACCTTTTAAATGCATCTTTTTTGGTAATTGCACAATCATTAAAAGCCTCCTTGATTGTTGTGCCACTGCCGATGTCACCGCCACCATTTGGGCACACTTTTTGAAGAACTTTATAACCCAGATTAGCCACGTGCCGAACTTCGCCCTGGGCCCACACTTATGATTTTTCTTTCTCCGTGGTGAGCTGTTCGGACTTCGCCTGAAATTCGGGGCGCAGTCGGACTTTGCCCAGAAAAAGGGCGCACTTCGAACTTTGCCCGAAAAACGGGCGCACTCGGATTTTAGACTTATGCTCTTTCAGCTTTCACCGGACCGCCCAAGGTGCGCCCGAAATTCGGGGCGCACTCGGACTTCGCCCAGAAAACGGGGCGCAGTCTGACACAACATTTCCTTGTAGTCCGCTTCCCCACCGCGCCCTTTGGAGAGGGCGCAGCCCGACTTCGCTGCGAAGTCGGGTTGGGCAGCTAGACTTAGACGTTTTAGCTCCTTTTAACTGCTCTGTTCCCCTCTTCGCCCCATTTGATGAGCGCTGCCTGACTTTGCTGCGAAGTCGGGTGTTTGCCTCGGACCTACTTGGGCTACTTGGAAAACTAAAAACTGAAAAACTTGAAATATTTACATGCTGAAAACTTAAAATACAAAAAGGGAAATCTGTACAAAGAAGGGCCCCTTCGGGCGCCTTCAGTGGTGGTACAATTTGAGGTGAAACCCGTTGACGGGAATGGGGAGAGGATGTCCCTCCATGTCCCGGAGCACATATGCGTTGAACTGGTTTACCCGGGCAATCTGATAGGGGCCCTCCCAGAGGGCATCAAACTTTCCATGGTTGTCGGGTTTGGCCTTGAACGAGTCCCATTTCAGCACCAGGTCCCCGATTTTGAAAACTCGGGCTGTGGTGCCTTTCACGAACCAGCCTTGGGTTGATTCAGCGTGTTTTGTGAAGGCCTGGTCCGCTTTTTCTCTGTCTTCCTCCAACTGCAGCAACTGGCAAAGTCTGTCTTCTACCGGATCCCCGTTGCTTCTTTCCTCATCGAGCATCCAGAGAGCGGGTATTTCAATGTGAGTTGGCAAGACAACTTCTTTGCCATACACGAGCGCATAAGTGGACGTTCTGATGGATTTTTTGAATGAAACTCTATCCGCCCATAGCGCCTGATTCAGGAGTAGGTGCCAAGTCCTTTTGTTTTTCTCCACTGTCCTTCGGATGATCTTCAGCAGATTCTTATTGGTGGACTCGGCGAGACCGTTCCCCTGCGGGTAGTAATTGGAAGACATCTTGCGATAGATGCCAAATTTGCTGGTGTACTCCGTGAGTACTGCGCCTGCGAACCCTGGACCATTGTCCGTCACTATTGATTCCGGGACCCCGAAACGGGTAATCAGGCTCTCGAGGAATCTGATGACTGTCTCTTGGTCAGCGTTATTGTGGGGATCGCCTCTGCCCACCGCGTGAAGTAATCGGTGGCGGTTAAGATAAACTTGTGGCCCGCTACAGAGTTCGGCGAAATCACCCCGATGAAATCCAGACCCCATTGCTTGAAACGGAGTCTCGGCTTGGATCGGTTGAAGGGGCAGGGGTGCCTTTTCGTTTCGCCGACAAATCTCTGGCATTGATCACATTTGCTACAGACTGCATGGGCGTCTGTAAACGAGTGGGCCAATAGTACCCAGCTCTGATTATTTTCAAGGCCGTAGGCCTTGCAGAATGATGACCTCCAGGCATCTCGGAATGAAATTCTCCGAGGACCCTGGACTGGTCTGATTTTCCGACGCACCGCAACAGGATATCGTTGATGTTTTTAAAGTAAAGCCCCTTGGGGCGAAGAGTGTACTTCAAAGCACCTAGCCGAAACCTCCTTCTTTGTGAGGCGTTCATGTGGTCAGGACATCTTCCGGTGCAGAAGTATCTCACCAGTTCATCTTTCCAGTCGCATTCCTCGGGTAAAGAGTTAGCTAGGTTGATGCGTGTTGCTGGATCCTCCCACTCGCAGGCGGATATCTCGGCTGCCGCGCTTCGAGCTAGCTCCTGGCACAAGGCTCGACCTCTGATTAGCTTGGTTGGCCGCACTTCTATGTCAAACTCCTGGATTGTGGCGATCCATCCTGCTCTTTTGTGACCCGGCTCTCCTTGAATAATGAAGCTTCGGACGTCCGGGTGGATCACAAAGACAGTGATCTTGCTCTGGGAGACCAAGTGCCTGAATTTTCGGAGAGATTTCATGATAGCGTGAACCTGCCGCTCTATAAAGTTGTACTTTTCTTCATGCGGCTGGATTACTTGGCTCAAGAACGCGATGGGGCGCTCCTCGCCATCTTCTCCCTTTTGGGTCAGGACTGCGGCGTAACTCTCTGGTTCTCCCACCGCGTATAGGATGAAATCCTTGGAGTAGTCCAGGTTGATTAACACCGGTGCTTGTGCAATGCGAGCTTTGATTTCCTCGAAGGCTTGCTCCCTTTCTTCAGTCCACAGAAATTCTGTATTCTTCTTCAGCAACTCGGACATAGGCTTGATTACTTGTGCGAAGTCCGGTATGAACTTCCGCACGAAGTTGATTTGGCCGAAGAAGGACTGCAGCCCTTTCTTGTCTATTGGGGCGGGCAAGTGGAGGAGAGCCTCTGCTCTGTCAGGATCTATAGCCAGGCCTTTTTCGGAGATGACATGCCCCAGCAGCTTTCCTTCTTTCACCGCGAAGACAGATTTCTTCGGGTTTATAGAGATGCCGAATTCACGACACCTTTCGAATATTTGCCGCAGGTGGGGAACATGCTCTTCTCGCTTGTGAGAGAAAACAATCATGTCATCCAAGTAGATGACGATCACTTTGTTGAGCAGCTCTCGGAAGGCCCAGGTCCATGGCTCTTTGGAATGTGGCGCCAGCATTGGATAAGCCGAATGGCATGCGCTGATAAGCGAACGTTCCCCACTTGGTGGTGAACGCCGTCTTGTGCTGGTCCTCATCCTTGACCCATATCTGGTTGTAGCCGGAAAAACCGTCTAAGAGGGAAAATCTCTGGGCTCCAGCAACTATATGGAGGATCTGATCGATCTGAGGAAGCGGGTAATGGTCCTTGAGGGAGGCTTGATTTAGATTTCTGAAATCCACGCAGAGACGAATGTCTCCGTTCTTCTTCCTCACGGGAACCAAGTTCGCAACCCAGGATGAATGCTTGATGGGGTAGATGATCTTGGCCTCCAGCATCTTCAAGAGCTCGGCTTTCATCATGGCCTCGATTTTTGGATTGACGGCCCTCTGCTTTTGCCGGAATGGCTTGGTGCCATCTTCTAGCTCAATGGTATGCTGGATTATTTCTCTGTCATACCCCTTCAAGTCCTGGTAGCTCCAGGCTACTATGTCAGGGAACTCTTGAAACAATGATCTGATCTGCTCGAGTTCCTCTGTGGTGCAGTCTGTCCCAACCTTGATTGATTTGCCAGGTTCCAGCTCTAAGTCGGCATACTGCTTCGGGTCTACTTTGATCCTATGAGATATGGCTCTGTCGTTCTGATCAAATAGACTTTCTAGGGTAATCAGTCCTTTTGGGACATGATTATTTTTTAGATGTATCAACCCCTCATATTGCTCGTCATCAGGGTCTCTACTTTCGATTGAACAGGCTTCATTTACCAAAAATGTGACGATCTCCTCGTCACAGCTAAACACCTGCCAGTGGGTGTCCTTATCAGGCACAGAAGGCCTGTAAATGGTACGGACTGGCTTCGGCTTCTGGATAGTGTCATCAGCCGGAACGTACCTGGCTCCAACAGATGCCAGAATGTCAGCATGCTTGTTTTTCTCTCTCGAAATAGCCTTGACATTCAACGAGTCAAAAGACTCCATCAGATCCCAGACCCGATTTCGTTACGCCTTGAGTTAGTGCTTTTTGGAGGCGCACTTGTTCGTGATCTGGTGGCACACCAGTTCTGAGTCTCCGTAGATCTGCAGATGCTTGATTCCCAACCTCTCCGCCTTTCGCAATCCCAAGCACAGGGCTTCGTACTCCTCCGCGTTGTTGGTACAACTCCAAGCCAGCCTGTAGGTATAATCCTTCTGGATCCCGGTTGGGGAAGCCAAAAGAACTCTAGCACCGGCGCCATTTTTGCATCGCGCGCCGTCAAAGAAAAGCCTCCACAACTTTTCAGGTGCAGGTCCCACTTCTCTCCTGGCTGACTTGTCAAGCCTTTCAGGCTGCACAATGGTGTAACAGCCTTGCTCTGTTTCAATCACGGCGTTGAAGTCCCGCAAGGAGAATTCATCTTCTACTTGCAGCTGCTCGAGAGCTTGCTTAGTCATGTCCACGGTCACCAGTTCCTCCTCCGTCAGCTGAACCATGCAATCCTCAGGCTCTTCTCTGGGTATCTTCTCGACTAGGTAGGTGGAAGGCTTTTCATTGAAAATCTTCAGTCTCCTTCCTTTGAAGGGCACTTCCATGTGTGAGTAGTCTAGAGACAAATACCCTCCCAACTTCGCAGTGAACTCCCTGGAGAGACACATGCCGAAGTAGGGTTCCAAGTCGACGACCACAACCTCTTGGATGACCACAATGTCGAGAGCTTTGTGCAGCCGAATGGGGATGTCTTTTATGACACCAACTGTCTTGACAGGGGTGCCGTCCAGTTGCAGCACGCCTTGGTTGCTCCTTGTGTACTCCATCCCGATTTCATCGCAGACGGCTCTCGGCATTACGGTCGTGGAAGCACCGAGTCCACCATGCAGTTGTGTACTATGTACCCTTGCATCCGTAAAGACAGATAAAAGGGAGGTGGTCTGTTCTTCCCAGTGGCTGAGACTGTTAGGGGTTGCACCAGGACAGCGGGTTGTATCTGCTTGCCGTTCTTCATAATTTTCAGGGATTCTTGCAGCAGATCAACCTGGCCTAGGAGCTGAAGAGCATCGTACATGTTGATTCTTGCCGGGGTTCTCTTCAGCTCGTCTACTATGCTGTAGCTCGAAGTGCTTGCTCCTTCCGCTTCTTTCGCCGGCTCGTACTTCGTCCGGTACTGTTGAGTGGCCTCAACTCTCTGCCTCTTGGTCAGAGACGGATATCTCAGCCTCTCCTGAGCTTGTTCTTTTGTTTCAGTTAGAGGCTGAGCAGCGGGAGCTTTAGCCGGAAGAGCTTTGGCTATGGGCGGCTTGACTGCGGGAGTCTTTGCCGGAGGAGTTTTATCTTTAGCTGTGTAAGGCCACAGCCTCTTGTAGGGTGGTATCTCCTCGGGTTGCGCCTTGTCTCTTCTGGCGTACATCTTTAAGGGTTTGGCTGCAGCTTTGGCAAACTTCTTGTTTTCCTTGGCAGGAGGCGGCATTGGAACTTCGTCTGAAACGACGAAATTGCTTTCGTCGCCCAGGATCATGTAAAGCTCTTCGTCCTCAATGACGCTGTCGACCAAGGTCTGGAGGTAGTGTTGATGCAGTGTACAGTCATCCTCGGCATGCGGGTCGTTGCACGTGGTGCACCAGTTGACCTGGTCAGATGCACCAGGTTCGTCCTCAATGGCAACATTCCTCGGGGGGTGCCGCCTTTGCAATTGTTGCTCGGGGGGCCGATCCTTTGTCAACGCCGGGGGTGGATATGGCCTCCTTGGAGGCGGCGGCAATTGAGCTGGGGGAGGCAGTGCAGCCAATGGAGGAGGAGTTGAATATTGTGCATGCTAAGGGGAGCAGGAAGTGCTGGAAAACGCGGAGGACGAGGAGGCGGATAATGAATCTGCGGCGGGCCGTAAGGATTCACGACCGGCGCCGGATTCCATTGCTGTTGGGGTTGCTGTCCTGAAGTGGACGGCTCCGAACCAGAAGCTGACGGATACTGCGATCGGGGAAAATCAGGGTAGATGGGCGGTTGCACTCTGTGCGGAAGCTCGCCGATGGAGATGATGTCCATTTCAGCGTGTCGGGCAGCTTCGTACGGAGCGAGGGAATGTGTTGATTCGGCAACCTTCAACAGCAGGCAAATGTCTGAGTTGAAGGATCTCAGGTTGTAGTAGGCGACCTGACTCGCTGACGGTCGGAGTTCGCGAGGCACTCGTTTCCAAGACCTCGCAAACCGGATGTTGAAGTCTGACACCTCCTCTTGGGGGTGCCTCTGAATACTTTGGAACTGATGCAGCAAAGAAGAGGGGTCAGCAGACTCGTTGCATCCTTTCACGAGTCTGCCGGCTAACTGTCGCCACCCTGTGATGGATCCCTCTGGCAGCGATCTCCACTTGTAGAGGAGCTTTCCCCTTAGGGAAAGGGCTAGCAGACGGGTCTTCACACTTTCATCAGTAATGGAGTGAAGTGCAGCCAGGGCAAGAATGTCCTGGATGTGTTCATACGCCGTCTTGCCGTAGCCGTCGTATGTAGGGATAGACTTTAAGGTAGCAGGGGGCACCGCTTGCTGTTCGACTAGGGCTAAGGGCCCCGTAGAATCTACCACCGGGAAGAGGTCGTCCTCATCCAGATGATCAGCCATTTCTGCTTCTGACCTGGTAGTGTACTCGGTATTGGAACTATCCGAAGAGGTGGATCCTTCTTCGGCCTCTACTTCTTCAATCTCGGCTTCGGCTTCTTGGATTTCAGCCTCGGCCTCTTCTTGGATTTCTTCTTTGCGCGCTTGATAATCAGCCAGCCTGACACGCTCGCCTGGAGCGTCAAGGTCAAGTTCGTAAAAGTCAGGCGGGTTCTCCGGATTCCTTGCTCGCCACCTTCTTGTTTGCATGAAGGCGTTAGGACCGGTCTTCACGAACTCAGAGAATGTTCAGATAAGTTGAAGAGTCGCCAGGTGCTCTGATTTTGAACAGCAATGAAGTGAGCACTAGTACTTCGATTCTGTTTGGGGGTGGGAAACTTCCATGTCCCACCGGTTAAGACCAAGAAACTGGTACAAGTGGGTTTATCAGATTGGAATAGTTTGCGTCCCACCGGGCGTGCCAGAGAAACTGTTGGTTACGAATCTGCCATGAGGAAAGGATTTGTTGTTATTGCACCCAGATTCGCCCACCAGATTGAAAGGCCGGAAGGAAGGAATGCCTTCCGTGCCAATCTTCGGAGAAGGCCGGCTCCTATGGGGGTGAGTTAAGATAAGAGTGCAAGAAAGAGATAAAAAGGTACAGAAAGAGATAAAAGTGCAGAAAGAAATTCCAAATGTGATTGGAGTTGGGTGGGGGGAATAAGCAGCACGGCGACGAATCAATCACCACTACTAACAACATTCATCTACGAACATACGTTGAAACTACAGCTATCAGCGATCCCATGTATCCGCTATCTATGCATTCCAGGAATACCTGGCCATCAAATGCTGGAGTCCAGAGTTGAGTACAACAACAAGCAATGACACAAGAAACATGAGGCAGAAATGACAAGGAGAGGGAGCATGCAAGATAAAAGACAGTAAGCAGAACCAAGTATATGTCTGTATTTGAGGCAAACGCACAGCTACAATTGTCCCCTAGCAATATATTCCCCTTCCACCACTTACAATGAAAATGTGGTGGGTATTTATAGCCCCAAATTCCCCCGATTACACTTATGGGCACGGAGCCATAGACAAGACAGTAGCTGACACGAGCGGCTGAGGAGCTGTTGATGCTGACTTCTGTCGGGCCGAACTGTCCTTGCAGCATGGTGTCCCTGAAGGCGGTACAACTACGTGGCAGCACGTTGGGTCGAGTCTTCGGTCAACAGGAACGCGGGTAGGTGCGGCAGATGGCACTTCACATCGGCTTTAAATGTCGACAACTGGCGTCGGTAATGTAGCCCATGCTTCGTCCTTGCGCGGTCAAGTCTTGGCTCGAATCCCGAAGATGGATACTTGTCGGATGCTGAAGCGTGACACGTGTCTGCCTTGAAAGGCAGCTTATCCAACTTCGCCAGGAATTCGGGCGCTATCGGGTTGCGCAGGAGGAGAACAGCGCAGTTGGAAGGCCTCCTTGCCTTAGCAAATTTCTGAGTTGACTTTACCCAACTGCGCACCGGTCAAAGGGCGCACTTCGACTTCGCTGCGATGTCGGGTTGCGCACCGGTGTTTGGCTGTCTTCGTCCGCTGTTCGGACTGCGCACTGGGACAGGGGCGCACTTCGACTTCGCTGCGAAGTCGGGTCGCCCCAGCACTTAGCCTTTTTTCTGATGAACTGTTCCCCTAGTGCACCCAGGAAGAAGGGCGCACCCCGACTTCGCTGTGAAGTCGGGTGTCGCCCTTTGACACTTAGTCAAATTTTCAACATTTCCTATCCTGGTGTGCACTTCGGGTTCCCTACTGCGCTCCACTTGAGGGGCGCACTCCGACTTCGCTGCGAAGTCGGGTGTCGCCCCAACACTTAGAAACTTTTCGAGGTACACCTGCTGAAGTTTTTTTTGGGGGAAGAAAGGGAGAGAAGAAGAAAGGGAAAATGAGGAGAAGGGAAGGGAAAAGAGCAGCTCACTTGCAGAAACCAAACACATGGCACCCCTGTGCAAAATGTGGCAACACTTCTATTTGCCATTAGCTTGTATAGTATAATTTTAAAATTTATGATTTTGAGTTCCCATCAAAATGGAAGGATTTGAACTCTGGTCATGCTCATAATATTGCATTTCATTTACCATTGGCTTGGATAGTATAATCTTAAAGTTTATGATTTTATTTATTTATTTTTAAAAATAGGTTGTGTGTCAAAATTATCTGTCTATCTCTATATTTTTATTTTAAATGGTTATATGGGATTGAAAGGGACCCCAGTGTATTATACTGTGACCGCATAGTGGTTACAACAACATTTTTGGCAGTTATGTATGTATAGCTGGCAAGATTCAAACCTGGATCTCCTCGTTTGAAGTCAAGGTATATAACTGTTGAGCTCATGCCATTTGATTTCGAAATACAATATTCTACTATCGTATTTTTAGTTCATTTATTTTTTTTAAATAATCAGTTATATAGGATTGAAATGGCCTCACCTAAATTACATTGTGACCACATAGTGGTATTACAACAACCTGGCAATTATGCATGTATCGCTTGGCAAGATTCGAACTTGCGTCTTCTCCTTGAAGGATTTAACTAGTTGAGCTCATGCAATTTCTTTAAATATTAAGGTTCACACATGAGAATGGAACCTTGGTTTATGGAGTGAAATTCTTCACTCCCAACCAATTGCCCTACACTCCATAGGTGTTTAGTTCAAATTTTAAAGTTCAAAATTCTATAATTAAAAACAAAAGAATATTTATTTAAATAACTTTCTTCAAATTACTATAAAATCTAGTAAGAAATATTGAATTTTAGTAAATTAAATAATTTATCAAAAAAATATTGACCTTTAAATTTAAAATTTAAATATTTTTAATTTGAAGTTTTTCTTGTGTGGAAAAATTAAAAAAATATGATTTTAAAATATGTAATCTTTTAAATTTAAAGATATTAAATTGGAAAATATTTACCTAAACTCATTCTAAGTTTAATAGATGCTTTTTAAAAATCTATCATTTCAATTTTGATGTTTTAAAAATTTTAAAATTTAATTTCAAAATTTAATTGTTTTATTTTTTCTAAATATATGTTACAAATACTGAGTTAATAAAATTTAAATTTGAAACATTGAAACACAGTTGAAAATCTAAACTAACTGTAAAATTAATAAACTTTACCTACGGGTATATTACAGGTATATTAAAGATTTGATGTAGAAACATTAAGGTTTGTTATATTATTCCATAAAATTTCTTCAACTGTTTATAAAAGTTATACAAATGAACTCACATGTAGAGTTTGACTTTGATTAAGCCTGCGTGAAGCTTCCAACCAACCATCCAACAAAACATGATTATGCCTGAGGAGCAATTGACAAGAGCAGTTCACAACCAAAGATGCGATTTATGGATAAAAGTAAGTGGCTGGAAGAAACGAGAAACTGTTGTTTGACATTTTCATAACTGGTGTCTCCCTCTTTTGGCTACTAATGTTGACAAAGTCTTAACTGTTCTTTTGTTATTTTCCTCCATTTTGGCTCCTCAACCTTCCACTAGCTTTAAAAGAGATGAAAACTGTTCATTATTGGAGGGACTTCTTCTAAAAATATTTGCATGCCAATTTACCATTTGCACCCAGACTTCTTCCTTTTTCAATTTAAAATTTTCTCTTTAGTGAGTTGAAGATGTGTATAGAGTAATCTGCAACTTTGTAAATCAATGTACTTCTTTAATGCCTTTTGGAAACTTACCTGAGGTTTCTTGCTGGAAATCTGCAGTTCATGCGCATGTAAAACGAACTGTTCGCACAACTGCTCTTTACAACACTCAAAATATACCTGGACCTGAACCCAAGTGTGGGTTCCAGTTGCACTATGAATATTTGCATCCGGCAGATTTGGAAGGTCAGACCATGGAATTTTGAGTTGAAATTTATGCTGCAGATGCATGAGGATGTATAGAATATCCCCGTATATTTTCAATTTTATATGATGGCTAATGATGGAGTTATAGCTTCTATATCGCTTTCTTGTTTTCGCAAGCTAGTTGACCATGTCATTCCTCTAGCCACTTTTTGCTCTTGTATCACCAGTTTTAGTAATTCCACAAGGAATTGTTGTCAATTATGTATGCCTTTTGAAAAATGGAGCAAATATTTCTTAAATTGATCATGATAATCTTAAATAATTCCTATAGCAAAGTACTTTATCCATAGAGCAACGGAAGTGGATGGAGAAGATACAAGCATTCAACCTTGAAATAATTTATAAGAAACAAAAGGATAAGCAAGGATTGATGCTTTTATCCAAAAGAGATATGGAAATTACAACATATTCATTTTTTGGTAAATTACTATATTCCATGAAGTTTATAAGAGAGGAACGATGCAAGATGGTGGCACACTTTTTTGGGACAACAGGGCATGATTTTGGGGCAACAGGATGACATTTGAGGAAGTTGAAGCACGTCTTTGAGATGGCTCCCAAAGCCTGGGATATATTCACATGGAACATTTGTGAATTATTGATGAATGGATAACAAGTGTTCAGAGCAATTATGTGAAAAGCAAAATGTGTCCAAGAACCATCAATAATACTAGTAATTAGCAAGTATCCAAGATCTGCTTGAAAAAACTTGATATCTTGCATTTTGAAAACCAAATCTATTTAACCCAAAAATGGAAATTCATTAACAAGGTTTTGTAGGATGCTCATGATGCTTCAAACTTAGAACATCTAAAGTTTTTCAAAATGTATCAGAATGCCCAACAATTATTTTTTAATTAGAAAGATATGAAAACTAATGTGCACAAAAATGTGTTGCAAAGTGTTATACTATCAATAAATCAAAGTCAATTCATATGATACTAGGGTGGCTACAATAGTTACATGTCCTATATGAAAAGTGAGTAGTGGCCTTAACTAATCTTCTTGATGGTTTACTGCTTCAAATGATAATATAATTGCCATACTTGTAGGATACCTTACCAAGTACCCTTATTTTATTGTTACGAGGAGAACATAATCAACACTTTGATGGTAGAGGCCTATGTAAAGTATGAACATAAGCTGGTTGGGTTTCCAAACATATTTATTAGTGATCATGATCACTTGTTTACACATAATTTTTTGCAATGAGTTTTGCATACCAATCCTCAGGCAGATGGGCAATTAGAGACCATTAACAAATGTTGAGGGGGATATTGACAAATGTCACTCAGCAAACAGAGGTCATGGACTAAGCAGTGAGATGTGGTTGAATGGTGCTATAATACCACATATTACACATCTGCCAAGATGACTCCATTCACTGCTTTATACAATTTTGAGCCTTTGCAGCTGAAAGAAATATTATTTAAGTAAAAGTTTTCAAAGAACGAAATTGCTTAGATAAGTCAAGCAATAATTTGCGTTTTAAAAGACAATATGGTGCATCTCTTGAATAGACAAACAAGAAAGACATCAGTATCATATTCAGAGTTGAAGGAATGCTATTGAATTTATAACCATTTACAACCTTGCAAACAGATGTCATTGAAACAATGTGATAAAAACTTGAAATCATCTATCCAACTATGTAGGTCCTTTTAAAAATGAAGAGAGGTTTGTAAGGTTCCATGTTCCCTAGACCTAAATAAAAATTAGATTCATGATGCCTTCTATGTATCTTGTTTGAAAAGATGTTAGAATTCATTTTCCAATTCAAAACGAGCTCCCTATTAAGATATGGGAGCACATTCTCCTTTTTCAAACTAAGCTCCCTATTTTGGAGGAAAAAGGAATGCTGACAGAACTTGGAGGTGGTTTGAATACATAAATTAGGTTCTTATTCTATCCTCAAATTATATAATACCTTATTAAATGGAAAAGTTCACCAAAAGAACAAGCTTCATGGGAAAGCCAATTATATGTTGATACTCATATGCCACTTTCTATGCTTTTAGGGCAAAGCATTCTTGGAAGGAATTTGATTAGTAAGTCACAGGTGCTATGTGGGATTGTGTATTTAAATGAGGAACTGTGTATTTCTTATTTCTTATTTACTCTAAAAATATTAACATATTTTTTATTTCTTATTTACTCTAAAAATATTAACATATCCATCATTTATCCTGCGATATCTTCTATGTACTACTCATCAACATTGGGTCAAAAAATATGGAATGTGAAAGGTCTACCCAAAACCAATTTTATTTTTGGGATGTGGTAAATCACATTCTTCCACCAGGATGAAAATGCAGCTATCTTGGCCCCTCATGTATTATGTGTATCTATTGGGGAAAACACAAAGCACATGCTTTTTTGTTTTAATTTCATTCAGCTTTTGTGGAACAAACACATCAGTTGATTGGAATTCTCATAATATGCTCCCTCATCTTTTATTTCGTGCTTAAGGTAGGACTAGGGTCATATAGGGAAGGAATCCCACTTAATGTGGAAACCTTTAGGAGATAGAGATCATGGGCCGTTAGTTGGAGAGTAATTAATGCATCTTTCAAGGCAAAGCTATGCAAGTGAAGGAAGCTATCATGTTAGCGTCAGTTCTTATAGGAAAGACAGATTACTACTCGACTAATCACCTCATTCTTTCACTCTATCTCTGCAGTTGAGAGTAATAAGTGCTCATTTGAAGTTACAACTATCCAAAATGTTAATGATAGATTTGTGTGCCCTTGTCTGCATACAAGAGTGGCTACTAAGGCTTCAGTTCTTTCTTCTTGCTTGCAACAAGACAAGACTATAGTTCTTTGGTGTTGGGTTTTGGCCATCCCTCACATATCAAGCTGCTATAGAAAGGCATAGCTTACTAGTTTCTTGTCCTCTTCCCACAACCATGGATTCTAGAAGAGTCTTGTAGGGTCAAATTCCATGTCCTTCCAGGATTATCCAACTAGGTCTTCTTAGTCTTGGCCATTCTCTTGGGAGCATCATTAGATCTTGTGTTGGACTTTTTGGGATAGTTGGCGACATAGTTGAGAAAATCTGCAAAAAATCCCGATTTGATCCGATTTTTCCTGATTCACAGGCTAGCCGATTTTTGCCGATTCACAGGCTAGCCGATTTTTGCCGATTTTTTCCCGAAAAATTCTGATATGCATGAAAAAAGCTTTTTTCAATGAAAATTTGCATTTTCTTCGGTTTTTTCAATGAAAAAATGCTGATTTTTTGCTGATTTTGTCCCCAATTTTTTGCCAATTCTCGATTTTTCCCAATTCTTTTCCATGCCGATTCCGATTTTCTCAACTATGGTTGGCGATGACAACTATGCTTCTACTTTACATCCCACTATAGATTAATGTTGGCGCTTGGATCCATTGGAGCTCCTTTCTATCTTTGTTGTACCTCGACTTCTAGCTTTCTCTTAATCATTACTTTTAACATGTTAGGGTTTACCCATTTTGGGTAACCCTTGAAGCCGTAATTTTATGCTATAGAGTTGTTCCACTTTAGAGTAGTTTACACTAGATTCTTTCCTCTAGTTTAGCTTATTTTTGTAGTACTTTGTTGTTACTACAATGCATTGTAATTTGTAACAACACTTTTCAATAAGTCCCATTGACCTACCTTGGCCATATGTCGACATTAATAGAATTATCTTATCTGTTTTAGAAATCATGGCTTGTTGTACCTAGATCCAAATAGAAGTAGGACCACAACAATTGGAAAAGATAAAAGAGTCAACTTGAAACAAGAATTCCCTTTCCAAGCAAATTCATCTTTAAAGAGGCTTCACATAGGGCCTTTGACCAAGTTGGTGCAAGAGGCTGATAGTGCTAACTTTGGGAACATTATATTTATATATTCAAAGCACTTGAAAAAATTAAAAAGTGAAGTTGAATTTATGGTCCTCTATAGAGGAATTGTAGGTTGTTATCCAGAGGGTTACCTATATCACTCTTGGAGGAAACCCTGAGTATCCTTTCCTTCTTTATGCAAGTTTTAAACAAGCATGTGTGTTGTTAATGCAACAAAGTAGTGGATGTGACAAGTCACTTGGGGATTGGAAAACATAGAGAATCACCAACCTAGCTTTTTCTCATTATTGGAACAAGGCTGTTCAAGCAATTAGGAATTATGTGTTAGGATCTTGGAAGTGAAAAAGATATTTTTTGAATTAAAGGTATGGATCTTGGAAGCGAAAAGGGTCTTGATCACTTTGGAGTTGGACTTTTTATTTCCATGGCATGATTAGGTAATTTTGCTTGTTGGATATGTTCCACCAAGTCCCCCTTTAGAGGCGACGAAGATATGTGATAAAAGGAATGCTTGGAAATTTTCCTCGAATCTTAGGGAAAAAATAAAAATTACAAGTTGTAGAAGCATAAAGTACATTTCCACTGCAATTCATGTATCACTAGAAATTTTTAACAAAAGCTTTCATTTTCTGGTGAACTTCATTTGAAGTTTCAAGACAAAAAAGGCATTGCTCTAGTGGTAAATTGAGGGGATGCCCCACAGGGGAGTGGATGGGGTGACGAGTATCGATGTGTATAGAGTCTAGGGGATGCATCCCCATGGAACATAGCTTGTTCAACAACATTATGAAGATAATAGAGTAGCTCTGTGTGTACCTAAAGAGGCCCTATTCATTCCTATGATGAACTTTCTCTCCCATCACAATTTGTTGGAGCCTCTTAAACATATTAGTATTAGGGTAGGAAACAACTGAAAATGTCTTAGCAAAATCCTACATGTACAAGTGGCTATGGTGGCCCTTTTATGACTTTCATCATTATAAAACGATCTATTTGGCATACACCTGTTCACATTTTTGCCACATTAAATTTTTGACAAAATTTTGCCTAAGTATGGAGCTTTAAATCGGCAAAGCACATGCAGAAGTGTTGGCATTTTCGCAGGCCCTAAAAGAGGAGGATAAATTGGATGAAATGATCTTTAGATGTCCCATGGCTGTAGACCTTCTCTTAAGCTTTCCACCGATATATTATAATGGGCGATCGGGTCAACGGATCAAAAGTTATGGCCCCAGGAAGCAGAACCAGCGAAAGCCCACTTCAGGCTTGAAAAATCGGCTAAGGCATAGACAGGGCTCAACTTCGCCCAGGAACCCAGCGAATCTCAACTTTGCCCTAGAAGGTAGTGTTGTCAATTTTGCCACATTTTGTCTAAGAGGTAAAATTTTGAAAAATTGTTGCACTGTTTTCATGCTTAAATCCTCTCTCCTCTCTTTCTCTCCTCCAAGATCGGCTTCGCTCAAATGGAGGGCCGAACCCCAGCTTCGCTTGGTTTCGGAGCGAAGAACAACTTGAGTGAAGAAACCACGATGAAAGCCCAAAAATTGGCTAAGGCATAGAGGTCTCCAGTTCGCCCCCAGGAGTAGCGAACCTCGGGTTTGCCCGAATTGCCGACGAAGCCCAACTTCGGGCCTTTCTAGGAGCGAAGTGCAGAGCGGCGTAAAAACTTGCTAAGGCAGGGTTGATCTCGGGTTTGCCCCAATCCGCAGCAAACCCCAGTTTCGGGCAGAAGGTTCAACGAACCTTGGCTTCGGTATCGTTTTCAGCGATTAGCAGCAGGCTTCGGGATCAGTTGGCTCCAAAATTGACCAAGGCATGGAAGTGTCTCAAGTTCGCTCCAGAAGTTGCGAACCTCGGCTTCTCTCAAGGTTTTGGGCGAACTATAGCTTAAGCGATGAAGGGACGCTGGCCAAGGCATGAAGGTGCTCAAAGTTCGCTTCCAAAGGGGAGTGAACCTCAGCTTCGCCCAACTTTTGGGCGAAGCTCAGATTGAATGTGCAAATAGTTTGAAGGCATAAAGGGCCCAGAGTTCGCCCTTTGCAGGAGCGAACCTCGGCTTCGCTCTTCATCAGGGGCGAAGTGCAGCGCCAGACAATGAAAAAATTTAAGGCACGGAGACCTCAACTTCGCTCTATTTCCGAGCGACTCTCAGCCTCGCACCGGTTCTCTAGCGAACCTCGACCTCGCCCCAAGCCTTAGCGATTCTCGGAATGCCAATCTCCCAATTTCGGGCTTCAGTCCCAGCGACGCTGAGCTTCGGGCTCAAATTAAATGAACTTCAGGCCCTATTTCGGGCGAACTCCGGCAAGGGCGGGCAAATTCCAACAAAGGCGTTTCTAAACGCTAAGGAAGCAGCCCAAGGGGCACCCTAGCAGTGAAAGAAGGTAGGTGGGCATTTAAGGCGCACCCATGGCGCACGAGTTCGAGTCTCCTGCCCATCCCATCAGGACGGCCATGTCAGGTCCCGGAAAGGGCCCTAAGGGGCAAGCTGCACCAACCATATTAATGAGACATGCTGTCCCATCTACCGCGCCCATATGGAGTCTCTGTAAGCACGAACGAGCCAAATCCTGTGGGTACGCTATCATCTGACAGGGGTCAAATCCCAGTTGCCCCGACAGTTTTGGGGGTTGGACATTAATGTAATCAAGGGGATTTTCCTCTATAAAATGCGGCTCAATGTAATGTAATAAGAGAGGGGGGAACATCTTGCTAAAGAGTTGTTGTACTTGGATTTTGCTTCAATATTAAGACTCCTGGTTTTGATTCTGAACTCCTTTTTTGTGTATGATGCCTTCTAAAGTTATTTCTGTTAATTCTGTTTCTTCATTTGCATACAGTAAATTCTGCAATCTGGATTTAAGTGTGTGATTAAGAACGAAATCTGGAATTGTTGAAGGATACATATCGAGGTGTGTGTTCAGTTTTAGTTTCTGTTATACTCATAATATTGATTGTTGTTGGTTTAAGTAGAAGTTAGTAATTGTGTTGCTTGTTCTTCCCCTTGGAACTATCTACATTTCTCATTTCTTTCAGTTATTTATTTCTTTCAGCAATTTCCCAATCTCTTTCCAGTTCCCTAATATAAAACCTATCGTAGTGTAGTAAAAGAGCCAACCTTCTCTGGAGATTGTCATGGAAGGCATTCCTTCCTTCCGGCCTTTCAATCTGTTGGGCGGGTCTAGGGCGCATAGATAGACCAAATCCTTTCCCAGTGGAAGATTCGTAACCAACAGTTTTTTCTGGCACGCCCGGTGGGACGAACAGTCTCCATATTTTAAGGAAGCTCGAGTTTGGTGAATCTCTGGCTTGCCTTCATCTGGCAAAATCACCTGGCGACTCTGTTGAGCTGAAGATCCAGATTTCTTGATCGTAGGCGCCTTTTAAAGCTGAAAGAAGACACCTCGGAGGAATCAAGGTTTGGTGAGAAGCCTTGACCTCACAAGCGGAGAAAAGAATGTTTACCTGGCAACTTCGACTTAGTGGCAAGTACCGTGATTTCTGTAGACCACTGCTATAATGGCAAAGGTATGCTATCGCATCTGGGATGATCCTAGCCCTCTGAATCTCCAAAGTTGGCATTAGATTCCCAAAAGTGCCCTGAAGACCCTAACGAAATACAATGGCACTGAGGGAATGGCCCGAGAACACCTTGAAGATGTTGCTGCTCTAGCGACCCTCCACGACATAAGCCACGAAGATGTCATGATCAGACTTCTGGTCCTATCTTTGGAAGGAAGGGCGCTGTAGTGGTACAAAATACTCGGGCATAAGAGCATCTGTTCATGGGCGGACTTGGCAGGGGCACTAGTCAGCACATTTGATGGGTCTCAGGATCCCTTTGAACTCTTGATGCACCTCTCCGCCATCACGAGGGCATCACAGACTTTAATGTTCGATTTTGGAGGAGTTGGAGGAGAATTCTAGAGGAGGTCCGACCGACACCCGCCCAGGCCCACCTCTACTATATTCGGGCTTTCTACCCGGTCATAAGCCTCCTCCTACTGCAATCAGGGGAACGAAGACTCCCTCAAGTCTTTCAGGAAGCAGTACAAGCGGAGCGACTTCTACTCCTATCAGGAAAAATACAGTGGGGAGAAATTGCCTTTCCATCACTTTCTCCGATAGTTGCTGCTCCTTGTCTACGCCGCGCAGTATTCACAATGGCAGATCCGTCAAACTTACGGAGACTTGGAATGCAGGTGTGTGGAGCTCAAGAGGCGGATCTTCTCCAAGGCCAATGAAGGGAAAATGTAGGCATTATCCTTTAATGAACAATATGGTAGCGTGCAACTTTTATTCGGAGGACCGGGAGGAAGAGAAGGGTCTAACGACAAGCTTTGAGTGCGAAGAGGGCGCAATTTTGCACCCTTTTTGTATCCCTGAGCATAGCACGCAAGTACTCGGTCGAGACCCAATAAGCATACCTCCTTAGGAGGCTGGTTTTGGAGAGATTCTGACAGTGGGGCTATCGCCGGAAGAATCTTGTTGTCGCATTAAGGAGTTAGAGGAGCACATACCAAAAATCCCGCAACTGGTACCCGAAGAAGGCTCCCATGTGGCAAATCTCTTTGTCACATTGTTCATTAACTGTATGAGTACTGGCATGCATGATAACTTGCCACGTTGCACCCTGTTCACAACTTGGAAAACTTTGGGAGGCCAGCCGAACTTCAAAGATCAACTCAAGTACAATCAGATTTGGTTTGGACACTGCAGATTCACTGGGTAGGTGCCCAACGACAATTTTGTGGTGGCGGCATGCCAATCATGTTGCATACTTTTGTGTAAATAATGTAAATAGGCCGGCTAGTAAGTAAAGTTTTAGTTGTTTTTTTTAGTTTAGTTCGTGCATTTTTGTGCGCCAAAGAGGACCATGAGCGCCAAAGAGAGGAAGAGGTAGAAGGGGAGAAGTTGGAGGAAAAGTTTACTGCCATCAGTGAACATTCAGAAGAGGACAACAAGGATGACTCTGTTGCCCAATGGATAAAGGCCTGGGATCTCTGCATTCAGACAAGCTAAATGCCCTGCGAGCCGCCATAAATGTTGGCATTTTTGCCACATTAAATTTTTGACAAAATTTTGCCTAGGTATGGAGCTCTATATCGGCAAGGCACATACAGAAGTATTGGCATTTTCGCAGACCCTAAAAGAGGAGGATAAATTGGATGAAATTATCTTTAGATGTCCCATGGTCGTAGACCTTCTCTTAAGCTTTCCGTCGATATATTATAATGGGCGTTCGGGTCAGCAGATCAAAAGTTATGGCCCCAGGAAGTAGAACCAGCGAAAGCCAACTTCGGGCTTGAAAAATCGGCTAAGGCACAGATAGGGCTCAACTTCGCCCAGGAACCCAGCGAATCTCAACTTCGCCCTAGAAGGTGGTGTTGTCAATTTTGCCACATTTTGTCTAAGGGGTAAAATTTTGAAAAACTGCTGCACTGTTTTCATGCTTGAATCCTCTCTTTCTCTCCTCCAAGATCGGCTTCTCTCAAATGGAGGGCCGAACCCCAGCTTCGCTTGGTTTCGGAGCGAAGAACAGCTTGAGTGAAGAAACCACGATGAAAGCCCAAAAATCGGCTAAGGCATAGAGGTCTCCAGTTCGCCCCCAGGAGTAGCAAACCTCGGGTTCGCCCGAATTGCCAACGAAGCCCAACTTCGAGCCCTTCTGGGAGCGAAGTGCAGAGGGGTGTAAAAACTTGCTAAGGCAGGGTTGATATCGGGTTCGCCCAAATCCGCAGCGAACCCCAGTTTCGGGCAGAAGGCGCAGCGAACCTTGGCTTCGGTATCATTTTCAGCGATTTGCAGCAGGCTTCGGGATCGGTTGGCTCCAAAATTGACCAAGGCATGGAAGTGTCTCAAGTTCGCTCCAGAAGTTGCGAACCTTGGCTTCGCTCGAGGTTTTGGGCGAACTACAACTTAAGTGATGAAGGGACGCTGGCCAAGGCATGAAGGTGCTCAAAGTTCGCTTCCAAAGTCGAGCGAACCCCAGATTCGCCCAACTTTTGGGCCAAGATTAGATTGAATGTGCAAATAGTTTGAAGGCATAAAGGGCCCAGAGTTCTCTCTCTATAGGAGCGAACCTTGGCTTCGCTCTTCCCCAGGGGCGAAGTGCAGCGCCAGACAATGAAAAACTTTAAGGCACCGAGACCTCAACTTCGCTTTGTTTCCAAGCGACTCTCAGCCTCGCATCAGTTCTCTAGCGAACCTCGGCCTCACCCCAAGCCTTAGCGATTCTCGGAATCCCAAGCTCTCAATTTCGGGCTTCAGTCCCAGCGACTTTGAGCTTCGGGCTCAAATCAAATGAACTTCAGGCCCTATTTCGGGCGAACTCCAGCAAGGGCGGGCGAATTCCAACAAAGGCGTTTCTAAACGCTAAGGCAGCAGCCGAAGGGGCACCCTAGCAGTGAAAGAAGGTAGGTGGGCATTCAAGGCATAGCCATGGCGCACGAGTTCGAGTCTCCTGCCCATCCCATCAGGACGACCATGTCAGGTCTCGGAAAGGGCCCCAAGGGGCAAGCTGCACCAACCATATTAATGAGACATGTTGTCCTAGTTACCGTGCCCGTCCGGAGCCTCTATAAGCACGAGCGAGCCAAATCCTGTGGGTACTCTGTCATCTGACAGGGGTCAAATCCCAACTGCCCCGGCAGTTTTGGGGGTTGGACATTAATGTAATCAAGGGGATTTTCCTCTATAAAAGGCGGCTTAATGTAATGTAATAAGAGAGGGGGGAACATCTGGATAAAGAGTTTTTGTACTTGGATTCTGCTTCAATATTAAGACTCCTGGTTATGAATCTGAACTCCTTTTTTGTGTATGATGCCTTCTATAGTTATTTCTGTTAATTTTGTTTCTTCATTTGCATACAGTAAATTCTGCAATCTGGATTTAAGTGTGTGATTAAGAACGAAATCTGGAATTGTTGAAGGATACATATCAGGGTGTGTGTTCAGTTTTAGTTTCTGTTATACTCATAATATTGATTGCTGCTGGTTTAAGTAGAAGTTAGTAATTGTGCTGCCTGTTCTTCCCCTTGGAACTATCTACATTTCCCATTTCTTTCAGTTATTTATTTCTTTCAGCAATTTCCCAATCTCTTTCTAGTTCCCTAATCTAAAACCCAGTGTAGTGTAGTAAAGGAGCCAACCTTCTCTAGAGATTGGCACGGAAGGCATTCCTTCCTTCCGGCCTTTCAATCTGTTGGGCGGGTCTAGGGCGCATAGATAGACCAAATCCTTTCCCAGTGGCAGATTCGTAACCAACAGTTTTTCTGGCACGCCCGGTGGGACGAACAGTCTCCATATTTTAAGGAAGCTCGAGTTTGGTGAATCTTTGGCTTGCCTTCATCTGGCAAAATCACCTGGTGACTCTGTTGAGTTGAAGATCCAGATTTCTTGATCGTAGGCGCCTTTTAAAGCTGAAAGAAGACACCTCGGAGGAATCAAGGTTTGGTGAGAAGCCTTGACCTCACAAGCGGAGAAAAGAATGTTCACCTTGCGACTCCGACTTAGTGGCAAGGATCGTGATTTCTGCAGACCACTGCTATAATGGCAAAGGTATGCTATCCCAGCTGGGATGATCATGGCCCTCTGAATCTCCAAAGTTGGCATGAGATTCCCAAAAGTGCCTTGAAGACCCTAGCGAAATACAATGGCACCGAGGGAATGGCCCGAGAACACCTTGAAGATGTTGCTGCTCTAGCGACCCTCAACCCACGAAGATGTCATGATCAGACTTTTGGTCCTATCTTTGGAAGGAAGGGCGCTGCAGTGGTACAAAATACTCGGGCATAAGAGCATCTGTTCATGGGCGGACTTGGCGGGAGCATTAGTCGACACATTTGATGGCTCTCAGGATCCCTTTAAACTCTTGATGCACCTCTCCACCATCACGAGAGCACCTCTAGAGGGCATCACAGACTTTAATGTTCGATTTTGGAGGAGTTGGAGGAGAATTCTAGAGGAGGTCCGACCGACACCCGCCTAGGCCCACCTCTACTATATTCGGGCTTTCCACCCGAACATAAGCCTCCTCCTACTGCAATAAGGGGAACGTAGATTCCCTCAAGTCTTTCAGGAAGCAGTACAAGCGGAGCGATTTCTACTCCTATTGGGAAAAATACAGTGGGGAGAAACTGCCTTTCCATCACTTTCTCCGGTAGTTGTTGCTCCTGTCTATCCCACGCAGTATTCACAATGGCAGATCCCTCAAATTGTGCAGAGACTTGGAATGCAGCTGTGTGGAGCTCAAGAGGCTGATCTTGTCCAAGGCCAACGAAGGGAATATGAAGGCATTATCCCGGTAATGAACAATATGGTAGCTTGCAACTTTTTTTCGGAGGACCGGGAGGAAGAGAAGGGTCTAACGGCAAGCTTTGAGTGCGAAGAGGGCGCAATTTTGCACCCTTTTTGTATCCTTGAGCATAGCACACAAGTACTCGGCCGAGACTCAATAAGCATACCTCCTCAGGAGGCTGGTCCTGGGGAGATTCTGACAGTAGGGCTATCGCCGGAAGAATCCTGCTGTCGCATTAAGGAGTTAGAGGAGCACGTACCGAAAATCCCGCAACCGGTACCCGAAGAAGGCTCCCATGTGGCAAATCTCTTTGCCACATTGTTCATTAATTGTATGAGTTTTGGCATGCATGATAACTTGCCACGTTGCACCCTGTTCACAACTTGGAAAACTTTGGGAGGCCAGCCGAACTTCAAAGATCAACTCAAGTACAATCAGATTTGGTTTGGACACTGCAGATTCACTGGGTAGGTGCCCAACGACAATTTTGTGGTGGCGGCATGCCAATCATGTTGCATACTTTTGTGTAAATAATGTAAATAGGCCGGCTAGTTAGTGAAGTTTTAGTTGTTTTTTTTAGTTTAGTTCGTGCATTTTTGTGCGCCAAAGAGGACCATGAGCGCCAAAGAGAGGAAGAGGTAGAAGGGGAGAAGTTGGAGGAAAAGTTTACTGCCATCAGTGAACATTCAGAAGAGGACAACAAGGATGACTCTGTTGCCCAATGGATAAAGGCCTGGGATCTCTGCATTCAGACAAGCTAAATGCCCTGCGAGCCGCCATAAATGTTGGCATTTTTGCCACATTAAATTTTTGACAAAATTTTGCCTAGGTATGGAGCTCTATATCGGCAAGGCACATACAAAAGTATTGGCATTTTCGCAGACCCTAAAAGAGGAGGATAAATTGGATGAAATTATCTTTAGATGTCCCATGGCTGTAGACCTTCTCTTAAGCTTTCCGTCGATATATTATAATGGGCGTTCGGGTCAGCAGATCAAAAGTTATGGCCCCAGGAAGTAGAACCAGCGAAAGCCAACTTCGGACTTGAAAAATCGGCTAAGGCACAGATAGGGCTCAACTTCGCCCAGGAACCCAGCGAATCTCAACTTCGCCCTAGAAGGTGGTGTTGTCAATTTTGCCACATTTTGTCTAAGGGGTAAAATTTTGAAAAACTGCTGCACTGTTTTCATGCTTGAATCCTCTCTTTCTCTCCTCCAAGATCGGCTTCTCTCAAATGGAGGGCCGAACCCCAGCTTCGCTTGGTTTCGGAGCGAAGAACAACTTGAGTGAAGAAACCACGATGAAAGCCCAAAAATCGGCTAAGGCATAGAGGTCTCCAGTTCGCCCCCAGGAGTAGCAAACCTCGGGTTCGCCCGAATTGCCGACGAAGCCCAACTTCGAGCCTTTCTAGGAGCGAAGTGCAGAGCGGTGTAAAAACTTGCTAAGGCAGGGTTGATATTGGGTTCGCCCAAATTCGCAGCGAACCCCAGTTTCGGGCAGAAGGCATAGTGAACCTTGGCTTCGGTATCGTTTTCAGCAATTAGCAGCAGGCTTCGGGATCAGTTGGCTCCAAAATTGACCAAGGCATGGATGTGTCTCAAGTTCGCTCCAGAAGTTGCGAACCTCGGCTTCGCTCTAGGTTTTGGGCGAACTACAGCTTAAGCGATGAAGGGACGCTGGCCAAGGCATGAAGGTGCTCAAAGTTCGCTTCCAAAGTTGAGCGAACCCCAGCTTCGCCCAAATTTTGGGCGAAGCTCAGATTGAATGTGCAAATAGTTTGAAGGCATAAAGGGCCCAGAGTTCGCCCTCTGCAGGAGCGAACCTCGGCTTCGCTCTTCATCAGGGGCGAAGTGCAGCGCCAGACAATGAAAAACTTTAAGGCACCGAGACCTCAACTTTGCTCTATTTCCGAGCGACTCTCAGCCTCGCACCGGTTCTCCAGCGAACCTCGGCCTCGCCTCAAGCCTGAGCGATTCTCGGAATCCCAAGCTCCCAATTTCGGGCTTCAGTCCCAGCGACGCTGAGCTTCGGGCTCAAATTAAATGAACTTCAGGCCCTATTTCGGGCGAACTCCGGCAAGGGCGGGCAAATTCCAACAAAGGCGTTTCTAAACGCTAAGGCAGCAGCCGAAGGGGCACCCTAGCAGTGAAAGAAGGTAGGTGGGCATTTAAGGCGCATCCATGGCGCACGAGTTCGAGTCTCCTGCCCATCCCATCAAGACGACCATGTCAGGTCTCGGAAAGGGCCCCAAGGGTCAAGCTTTACCAACCATATTAATGAGACATGTTGTCCTAGTTACCGCGCCCGTCCGGAGCCTCTGACAGGGGTCAAATCCCAACTGCCTCGACAGTTTTGGGGGTTGGACATTAATGTAATCAAGGGGATTTTCCTCTATAAAAGGCGACTCAATGTAATGTAATAAGAGAGGGGGGAACATATTGCTAAAGAGCTACTGTACTTGGATTTTGCTTCAATATTAAGACTCCTGGTTCTGAGTCTGAACTCCTTTTCTGTGTATGATGCCTTCTAAAGTTATTTCTGTTAATTCTTGTTTCTTCATTTGCATACAGTAAATTCTGCAATCTGGATTTAAGTGTGTGATTAAGAACGAAATCTGGAATTGTTGAAGGATACATATCAGAGTGTGTGTTCAGTTTTAGTTTCTGTTATACTCATAATATTGATTGCTGCTGGTTTAAGTAGAAGTTAGTAATTGTGTTGCCTGTTCTTCCCCTTGGAACTATCTACATTTCCCATTTCTTTCAACAATTTCCCAATCTCTTTCTAGTTCCCTAATCTAAAACCCAACGTAGAGTAGTAAAGGAGCCAACCTTCTCTGGAGATTGGCACGAAAGGCATTCCTTCCTTCTGACATTTCAATATTTTGGGCGTGTCTAGGGCGCATAGATAGACCAAATCCTTTCCCAGTGGTAGATTCGTAACCAACAACACATAAGGCCCACAGGTGATGTGACAAGTAGTTATCGAGTTACAAATAATTTGACATTAATGGGACCTACTATCTTGATACTTCCAAGATTAGAGCCCTTCCATATGAGCATTTCATGCTTCCAGAAATAGAATGATGGGCTAGCAATCGTTTGGAAGTATGCTTGCATGATCTTTAGGATTTATGACATCTTGTACATTGATAAATGCATGCTTTGGGACATGGTAGGCCTTAAGTGGCAATGCAGTAGACATAACGTCTCATGGTGAGATGATTTGTATTTAAGTGTGCCATCTTGGTTACATGTCATTTCACATGTTGTTTTCATGCTATTGCAACACCCTTCTACTAGGTTAATCTCCTACTTAGTGTTTGCATTTCATCCTCCAACCAACGAAGAGCAACAATACCAGCGCTGAGGTTAGTCTATTGGTATGACAAGCATATATCTCTTGGCTGATGTTCTAAAGGTTCTAGTGGCTCCCCTCAATGGGCTCTAAGATTTTTCAAATCCTTATATGCTAGCTTGAGTCCCACTTGGAAAACCGAGTAGAGACTTGTGCTTGCGCAAGGAGGATATTGAGAGCATTAGAGAGCTGCTTTGTGATCATGAAAAAAACATGATATCTTGACCATTAACCAACACTAAACTACATGGAATAGCAACAACTACAACTACACTTAATGGACTTTCTCAGTTTGGAAATGGAGTGTGTTAGAGTTAGATTCTATTACATCATTTGGGTCATGTAAATGTACCTTTCTAGGTACATACTTAGGACATTAGATTACTTTAGGGGGAAGTTATCTAGTTACTTTATGCAATGTAATAAATGCACAAGTGTCAATGTGCAAGTTGTAAATGTGCAAGGTGTCCCTTGTACAACTAGGTAGAGTGTTGGCCAAGGAATCTATCTTCCATTATAAAAGGGCCTCATTGTAAGAGATTGACAAGATAGTAGGTAGTAGTAGTATTATTGTGTAACTCCATTAGTGATGGAGTACAATGTAGTCCTGTAGCTTCTTGCATGGAGTGTCCATTTCCTCCATAGCAATATTGTATTCATTTCTATCATTTCTATTTATAGCATATTTTTGCAATCTCGTAAATTTACTTTCTCTCATATTTTTGCATCTTGTGATTGCCATCTCCCATTGCGATCTACCTCAAAATCTAACAGTGGTATCAGAGCCACGGTAGATCTAGTCACAGTAGAACTAGCTACTGTAGATTGAGAGGAGAACCACCATTATTATTGAGCCTAAATTTTTGTGAACCTAATTCACCATAGTGCACAGGCTCTTGCAAAAATATTTAGAAGAATCAAGGTGGTAGGGAGAGCTTCGAGAAAGTACTATTGTTAAAAATTGGGCCAATCACCATAGCTTCAATTTTTGCAAATCGGATGTTCCATTGGACCCATTGCATGTAAATTTTGTTGCCTTAAGATTGTTTGGTAGAACAGACTAGAAAGAGAAATTGTGAAATTCATTTGGCTCAGAGTCTTCCCACAGAGTTGCAAAAAAACTCGTGAAGATAAGGACTCAACATTTGATCCACTAGTTTGATGAATCAACTAGTGAAGCTCATCTAAGAGATCTAAAAAGTTTACTATTGCCTAAAGTTTCTTTTATTGTAGGGAACTAACTCTCAGATGATTGGGACACCTCCTACAATAGAAATCTAGGAGATTTCAACTTCGTTGCCCGAAGGTCGGAGTGCCTTCATAGTGCAGAGATTAGTTGTTGCAAGAGAAGAATACTATAGAAGAGACTCTAGGAGAAAGAGTCATGGTGAAGTCTAGAGATTGAAGATCTCCATCGATAGAGTCAACTTCATAGTAAAAAAGGCCATAAAAGCCTTGATCCTAAAAAGTCATAGAAGCCTTGATCAAAAAGGCCATAAAAGCCTTGATCTAAAAAAGGCCATAGAAGCCTTGATCTAAAAAAGGCCATAGAAGCCTTGATCTTAAAGAAGACTCTAGAAGAGAGTACCTAATTTAGAAGCAGATTCAGATTTTAGTACTAATAATTTGTTGTAGGGAAAGGAGATTCAGTGAGTTGGGAAACTTCCTACAAGAAAGTTAGGAAGAGTATCTTCTTCAGAATCAATCCAACACCTGAAGCAAACTTGAAGGTGAAGAGATCATGTGAAGATCTCATTGAAGAAACTTCCATTCTTGGAAGGATGAGAAGGACTAGGAGAGTCTTGTTCAAATCTAGAAGCAGTAGAATCAAGAGATCTAGGAAGGAGATCTCAATTCCAGAAGTTGAAGAAGAAGGTCTCAAGGAAGACCAAAGTAGCTGTAAAATCGAAGACCTAGGAGAGGTCTCAAGGAAAAAGGCTTGGAGAGCCTTGTTGCTGAAGCAAGATCATCAAAAGAGTTCCTAGAAGAACTCATTGGAGAAATTCTCCATCAAGGAGAAAGTTTCTGATAAGGGAAAGAATTGGGACAATTATCGCCATCCGACAACAAGCCCAATAAGGAGAAGAAGAATTGGCAAGGAGTGCCAAAGAAGATACAGAAGACCTCAAGATATTTAGAGTCTTGAGAAGAAGATCCTGCTTGAAGTTAGAATTTGACAAGAAGACTTGAAGATAGAAGAAGCTTGCCAAATCTGAGAGATTTGAAGATTGCCTTTCATGACAAGAAGGCATAAATATTTCTCCAAATCTATAGTAGAAAGGAGAAGATTACTAGAGAAGAACAAGCCACCAAACCCCAGGCTCGTGAAAGAAAGTTTGAGACCTCTTTTTGGTGAAGGAGGAGCTTTTTGGAAAAGCTAACAAAAGTTGCAGAAATCTAAAGCAACAAGCTTGATCTACATCCTCTACAAAAAGCTTTCAAAAAGGTAAGCAACTATTGGTGCAAGTAGATTCATTAATTGGATTACTTATCAGATTTGTTAAAGCACCTTATATTGGATCAAAAGTTGCAAAGAGGAAAATTGAATTACAGTCTTCAAAAGTGCAAAAGAGAAAAATTCCTTTTAAGGTTCATTTGCACATTAGGAGTTGATTAGATTTCAGAGTTACAATCAACTACCTATCTTATATTTTGAAGAGAAAAAGAAGACTAGATCCTACAACTGTGTTTGTAGTGAAATTTGCAAGAGTTCATTCCAGATTATGCTTGAAAGGTTGCAGTGGAATTGTTAAGTGCATTTTTGAGAAATTAGTGGAGCAATAAGGTGAGATTATTGTTACCATTAAAAGTGCATCTATTAAGCACCATACTAGTTGATTTTTTAACTAGTTATTCTCAATTAGTTTGTGTTGTTAAAAGCACAAAAACTATAAAAAATTCTGCAGCACTTTCGTGGCCAAAAGAAGCCACCATTACAAGCAAAAAGGTGGAGTAGAAAGCCACCATTGAAGTCCTTGAAGGAAGCCTCAAATCGAGACCTTGGAAGTCTCAAGATTCAAGGAGAATATAAGGGTTTATTTTTCAGTACAGAGTGCAGGAATCCTTATTCAAAACAACATTTCATTAGCTTGGATTGACTATCATCCAAAGAAGAAGAAGCAAGAAGGATTACGTAAAAATTCTTCATTTTGGTGCAAGATCTATCTATTACAAAAAGCACCTCTTTTGTTCCTTTGGAAGGACAAAAGTATTACTATTTATAGGGGGTAGTAAGGACGTTTTATCCAGTATATTTTTAGCAAGAAGAAGGGGCCACCCCAACTAGAGGAAGGAGCCACCAAAGAGCTCACACGTCCAAGAATCGAGGTGTTTAAAAACACCATTTTCCTCCATCAAATCTAGCCCTATAAGCAGCACATCACCTACAATAGTGGAGCCATTGAAAGAAGGTATTATCACTTGTGCTTACATAGAAAAAGGGCAGCATTCAGTGATAGGTTATCTACGTAAAAGTCAAAGCAAAAGGGCTACCTATTGGCTGTTACAGACAACACTATTTTTCAAGCATTAAAGAAGGGCACAAATCGGCATTAGAACAAGCTACGAAACCTACAAATAGGTGAAGAGAAAAGAGCTATACCTAAGGCATCCATTGAAGCAAACATCCACCAAAAGGAAGCTCAAAAGTGTGCCATAGAACCATGGAGCAATCCAGCTGTAGCCATCCATCATCCTCACCAAGCCAACGTGCAAAAGGAAGCTTGCATCTCAAGAAACATAGCAAGCTCACGTAGGGTGCAAAGATAAAGGAAGAATTAGGGTTGCAAGCTCATATTTGAAGCGTTAGAAAGAAGGCTTGCATGCACAAGCCTTGAGTGCCACTTGGCACAAATTCTCTAAGCTTCCCAATGTTCATGAAGACCCAAGCGCTCACCTAAAAGGGAGTTACATACATTTGGAGGGAGTTAAGAATATTTGGAGGTTACCACCAACCTCATCATTGCCAAAGGTACGTTGAAGACACCTACCTTGTAATGCTTCGAGTGACACTTGTCATGAAGTCCATCCTACTTAAGATGCCTATCTTGGAGAATGAAGTAGAATGAAGTAAAACAAGAAAGCTAGAATGAAGTCAAACTAAGTCAAGCATTGAAGCTCACTTGAAGAAAAAGGCTAATTCAAGCCATACACCATTCAAAGGTGTAAGAGAAGCATTTAAGATGCTATCATAAAACCAGTGAACCAGCACTTGCATTTGGAGGAGCTCTATCATAAGCAGAGTGTATTTCAAGGAGCTTTCAGTGCCATCTATGAAAGAGAAGAAGCACCAGCCTAAGAGAAAACCAGCACGGTCAAAGAGGGCTTTGACTGCCCATGAGCACTACGCTCCACAAAGCTACTAATCGGCCACCACACAACATTGAAGGATTATTAAGGTAAAGGTTGATTTTATTATTTGCTTGCTTTAAACCTAAGGTTTTGGAGTTATAAGGGTACATTACATCTACTATTGCAATATTCAGCATTAGTGATTTATTAAGCAAGCATATTTCAGAATTGTTAATATTTGCAAAAGGTTACCAAGGAGAAATAAGGGTTATTATTGAAATTTAAATTATTTGCAAATATTATTTTCTAATCTTTCCAAATTTGGGAGTTATAAGGAATACAACATCAAATTTAGGAATTGGAAATTAGAAAACATTAAAAATCAACCAAAAGGGGTATTTAAAGAGGTTTATTAAAGTTTTTCAAAGGTTGGAATTTTTATAATAGTGTTGTCTCAAAAACACTTAAAGGAGGAAAAATAAATCCAACATCAAAACCTCTTCAAAAATTGAAATAGTGCTTAGTTCAATAGGAGTAATAAGGAGATAGAAAAGTTGATTTTGGTGTTTACAAAATTTCACAAAATCAACTCAAAATTGAACTACAATTTACAAAAAGCACTATATTGATCATATATCCTATCCAAAACATCCTAGGGAGTCATAAGGCATTCTACAAAACTTGGTAATATTAGCATCCATAAAAAATTATCAAGTTCTAAATTCATTGGATAGATGTAAGCTTTCTACAAAACCTAAAATCTTATTAGGTTTGTGAACTCTCATCATTAGGGAGATATAAGGAAGTCTACAAAACCTAAGAGTTAACAAAGGTTTTATCAAATCAAAGCTTATTTTGGAAGTCATAAGATAAAAAGCTTTCTATATCTTAAACTAAGGGAGTCATAAGGATGTCTACTTCAAATAACTCATCAAGCATTAACATAAATAATCCCTTCAGAAAAGAAAAACCAATGCTATAAAAATTGGGATCATGAATTTACTCATGAAATCTGAAGGAAGATTAGACCTAGCTTCAAAAATATTTCATAGTGAAGCATTAGACGATAATTTTGACTCTATGGAATGCTATCTTCAAGCACGTCTCAATGAAGCAATTGCCAATGAGAAAAATGATATTTCACTTCCTCTAGATTTTGTGAGCATATTATACATGGCATTGCTCACACATAAACATTACAAATATGAGAATGTAGAACAAAAGAGATTGATAGAACTACTCAAAAAGAAGACAGAATTAAGTGAATCATATCTTGAAGAGATTTTTCAATCTTCATGCAACATTGATACTTCAAGTTCTACTAATTCAAAATCTTATCATGATGCTCTAAGTGGTTGTTCAGAAGCTTCTGTACAGAGTAAAAATAGAGAAGGAGAAACATCTCAGCAGGAACCAAGTTGCAGTACAACCACCTATGAAAGCACAGTGACTGGATTCAAAGGCAAAGCTAAAGAAGAAGAAGAAGATGAATCCAATGAAGGAGGAATACAGTGAAAGGTCAATTGAAAGAGGAACCTACAACATCAACTTACTCTGCATCAACTGAAGAAACAAACTACTGGCTGAATCTGATCACAGTAAGCAATGAAGGAGAATACAAGTTCCATTATCCAATGGAAGAAGATCCATATTGAAGACTAAAGTCTTCAATACCCAAATAATGTAATACAGGGGGTGTTAGAGTTAGATTCTATTACATCATTTGGGTCATGTAAATGTACCTTTCTAGGTACATACTTAGGACATTAGATTACTTTAGGGGGAAGTTATCTAGTTACTTTATGCAATGTAATAAATGCACAAGTGTCAATGTGCAAGTTGTAAATGTGCAAGGTGTCCCTTGTACAACTAGGTAGAGTGTTGGCCAAGGAATCTATCTTCCATTATAAAAGGGCCTCATTGTAAGATATTGACAAGACAGTAGGTAGTAGTAGTATTACTGTGTAACTCCATTAGTGATGGAGTACAATGTAGTCCTGTAGCTTCTTGCATGGAGTGTCCATTTCCTCCATAGCAATATTGTATTCATTTCCGTCATTTCTATTTATAGCATATTTCTGCAATCTCATAAATTTACTTTCTCTCATATTTTTGCATCTTGTGATTGCCATCTCCCATTGCGATCTACCTCAAAAGCTAACAGAGTGCCATAAGGATAAATGTTTGGACATTAAATTTGGTATTATAGATGCCTAGATTCATTAGTATTTCTCCATTTTTCGTTAGAATAGAGGCATATGGAGCAAAGGATTATTGATTGCATTGGCAATGTGTAGGAGGAAGCAGAACATGTCCTTTGGGAGATGGCTGAATCCTTTGTTGAAGTCTTGAGGGAAGTGGAGTGGTGGCTTAGAGGAATGTTAAAAAAAAGTGACGGACAAGGAGAGTGGAGATTTATGCATAGATGGTGGCATTTATAGACGTGGTAGTGATGGTGGTGGGAAAAATGACAAAGATTAAGGAGTAGCATGGGAGAGAGGAGGGAATATGGGAGTGTCGTGGGGCTATTGGAGGCAAAGTAGCAAAGAAAGAAATTACATTAAGATGAGCAAGGTACACCACAATTGTATTCGAAAATACACTTTTACTGTAGAAAGGGCTAGGGTAGAAATGACCCTAGAATATGAAGACTAATAAGTCAGACTAGGGTGAGAAACCTGTGAACATCTGATGTGTAGGAAGAGGAATGCTATAAGTTATGATAAACCTGATGTAGAAGGGCAAAACTCCTGTTTTTGTGTTTAGTTTTGCCCTTTCTTTTTACATTTTCATATTTTTAGTAATTTATAATTGTTGTTGTTATTATTATTATTATTATTATTTAAAATTAGTCATGAATCTGAGTACAAGCCTCAAAACAAATTCCCTGTCAGAAAAGAAATTTCAAACCAAAGGTTCCTGTGTGAAGGGTTGAAAGAGTATTGCAGGCTCTGTTATCACCTCTAATAGACTGAGAATTCGATTAAGCAGAAATATGTAAAGAAATGAGATATTGAATTTAAATAAAATACCAAATAACTTATATGTTAAGGATGGAGGTGATTGAATATAGATAAATGAGAAGAGGGCGCATACACATGGATACATCCCTTAGGACAACCGTTGATAAGAGGGTTAATTAGATTTACTGTATAACTTTTGCAAGCTGGTGAAATAAGGCTTTGGTTATGACTCAACAATATATTTAGAAGGTAGTTGGTGATAGTTCTTGAGACAGGCCTGTTGGTTCGCGGGTCCAGGGCGCAATAGCAGCAAATCCTTTCCTCATGGCGGATTCGCTCAGATCCCAAAGCTGGACACTTGTCGGATGATGCTGCTTGACACGTGTCTGCCTTAAAAGGCAGTCTATCCAACTTCGCCCGGGATTAGAGCGCAATCGGGTAGCACAGGTGAAAACAACAGCAGTCGGGTTGACCTATTTCCCTCATCGCGCACCGGTCAAAGGGCGCAGTCCGACTTCGCTGCGAAGTCGGGTTGCGCACCGGCACTTGCTGATTCTCACTGCTGTTCGGACTTCGCTCCAGCACTTAGTCTTTCTGCCAGCCTGCCAGCCTTCTACAAGGTGCGCCCAGAAAGAGGGGCGAAGTCGGACTTCACACCAAAACTGGGCGAAGTACGCACTTCGCACCAAAACTGGGCGAAGTGCGAACTTCGCACCAAAACTGGGCGAAGTGCGCACTTCGCACCAAAACTGGTTTCCTGGTTCAGCCTTCCCGGGGCCATAACTTTTGATCCGCCGACCCGATCGCCTATTATAATATATCGTTGGAAAGCTTGCAAGAAGATCTGCTATAATAATATATCCAGGGCTCATTTTGTCCATTTTATCGCCCCGTTTATGGCCCGCGAAAACCCGAACACCTCAACATGCCCTGACACTTAGCCATTTTTCAGTGGCAACCGTCGTCAATTTTGGGAAGAATGAGAATGTAGGGAAGGGAGAGAAAGGGGGAGAAGGAAGAGCAGCTCTCTTACAAAAATTGAAAACATTGCACCCCGTGCAAAATGTGACAACATTTCTGGCGGCTCGCGGGGTGTCGAGCTCGCCTCGGCGCAAAGAATCCATGCCTTCATCCATTGGGCAACGGAGTCACCCACGCTGCAACTGCTCTTCAGATCCACCTCCGGCAACTGCCTCCTCGGAACACTTAAAAAGAAAACACTGCACAGACTGAAATAAGAAAAACAACTAAAACTTTGAATACTAGCCGGATTATTTACACAAAATTTTGCGGCATTATTGGCATGCCGCTGACACAAATCTAGCTTTGGTTGCCTATCCGGTAAACCTGCAGTGCCTGGACTCGGATCCGGTTGTACTTCGATGATCTTCGAAGTCCGGCTGGCCTCCCAAAGCTTGCCAGGTTGCGAACATGGTGCAACGTGGCGGATTGTCATTCATGCCGGTAACCGTACAATTGATGAACAATGTGGCAAGGAGATTTTTCGGACGGGAGCCCTCTTCGGGTACCGGTTGCGGTGATGGTTGGAGCCAATACCACCATGGTGGAGACTGTAGGTGAACATTCATTTCTCCGCTTATGAGGTCAAGGCTGCTCACCAAACCTTGATTCCTCCGGGTGTCTTCTATTAGCTTAAAAAAAGGGCGCCTGCGATCAAGAAATCTGGATCTTCAGCTCAGTTGGAGTCGCCAGGTGATTTTGCCAGATAAAGGCAAGCCAAAGATTCACCAACTTGGGCTTCCTTAAAATATGGAGACTGTTCGTCTCACCTCACGGATTCGTCTATGCGAGCTTGGTAATCAGCCAACCTGACGCGCTCGCCTGGAGCGTTGGTATTAATTTCGTAAAGTCGGGCTGGTTTCCCGGGTTCCTCGCTCGCCACCTTCTTGCTTGAATGAAGGCGTCAGGACCGGTCTTTCGGACTCAGAGAATATGAACGTGCAGAGTCGCCAGGTGCTCTGATTTTGAACAGGAATGAAGCGAGCACCAGTGCTTCAATTCTGTTTGGGGGTGAGAAACCTCCTTGTCCCACCAAGCATTTGGAAAGAAACTGTCAACCTGAGCGAGGACGAGCTTGAGATCTTCCAAATGCGAGACAAAGAGTCCCACCAAAAACTGTTGGTCACGAATCCGCCACGAGGAAAGGATTTGCTGCTATTGCGCCCTGGACCCGCGAACCAACATTGAAAGGCCGGAAGGAAGAGATGCCTTCCGGCCAATCTCCGGAGAAGGCCGGCTCCTTTTGGGGGGGTTTCTGATTTAAGCTAAGAGTACAGGAAAGAGATAAATGTACAGAAAGGGACAAATGTACAGAAAGAAATTACAAATATGTCCAGATGTTGGTGGGGGGAACTAACAGTACGGGAACACACTAATTACCGCTACTTACTGCATTATAAACATAGAGCATGACAGGAACTGCAAAAACTATGTGTACTTCCGATACTCATGCAGTGTATGCACAACTCCAATGATCCCCTAGCAAACATTCCCTACAAGGAACTAACAGCATGGCAATGCACCGGTTTACGAGATACGTACACTAACATGAGTAGAAAGCAGACTTAGAGATATCAGATCCAGGTATATGTGTTTATGTAGAGAATTTAACCGCACAGCTTCAATGGCTCCCTAACAGACATTCCCTACAAGGAACTAACAGTACGGGATCGCATCAATCACCAGATACGGACCAGCAACAAAACACATAACTGATGGAACTGCTACCACATCTATTCTATATATGCTTTAAATTAATGAAATACAGAGGGTGCTTTAAACAAGCAATGCTAGAGGGACTTGCTCACCAAATGCTGAAATGAATCAACAAGCCGTGACAGGTTAGCCTAAGGCATATAATGAAAGACAGCATAAAAGAATAAAGACAGCAGAACAGAACCAGGCATACGAATTATATTCATAAGCAGAAGCACGGTTACAATGGGCACAGTGGTTCCATAACAGACATTCCCCTTTCCACCACTTTACAATGAAATCATGGTGGGTTTATATAGCCCGAGTCCCTCCCGTTACATTAATGGGCACAACGTCCCAGTCAAACATTAGCTGACAAAAGCAGCCGCGGAACTGCTGATGCTGACTTGTCGGGCTGGACTGTACTCTCGGCATGGTCTCCCTGAAGGTTGACAGCTACATGGCGGTGCGCTGGGCAGAACTTCAATCTGGCAGTGATGCGGGTAGCTGAGGTAGGTGGAAACTCACATCGACATTAAATGAGGCGGCTGGCATAAGTAGTGCGGCCCATGCTTGTCCTTTTTCTCGGCATGTATTGGCTCAGATCCCAAAGCCGGACACTTGTCTGGATGATGCTGCTTGACACGTGTCTGCCTTAAAAGGCAGTCTATCCAACTTCGCCCGGGATTAGAGCGCAATCGGGTAGCACAGGTGAAAAACAGCGCAGTCGGGTTGACCTATTTCCCTACTGCGCACCGGTCAAAGGGCGTAGTCCGACTTCGCTGCGAAGTCGGGTTGCGCACCGGCACTTGCTGATTCTCACTGCTGTTCGGACTTCGCTCCAGCACTTAGTCGTTTTTCTCGCCACCGCCGACCTTCTACAAGGTGCGCCCGAGAAGAGGGGCGAAGTCGGACTTCGCACCAAAACTGGACGAAGTGCGCACTTCGCACCAAAACTGGGCGAAGTGCGCACTTCGCCCAAAAAACTGGGTTTCCTGGTTCAGCTTCCCGGGCCATAACTTTTGATCCGCTGACCCGATCGCCTATTAAAATATATCGTTGGAAAGCTTGCGAGAAGATCTGCAATAATAATATATCCAGGGCTCATTTTGTCCATTTTATCGCCCCTGTTTATGGCCCGCAAAAGCCCGAACACCTCAACATGCCCTGACACTTAGCCATTTTTCAGGGCAACTGCTATCAATTTTGGGAAGAATGAGAATGTAGGGAAGTGAGAGAAAGGGGGAGAAGGAAGAGCAGCTCTCTTACAAAAATTGAAAACATTGCACCCCATGCAAAATGTGACAACATTTCTGGCGGCTCGCGGGGTGTCGAGCTCGCCTCGGCGCAAAGAATCCATGCCTTCATCCATTGGGCAACAGAGTCACCCACGCTGCAACTGCTCTTCAGATCCACCTCCGGCAACTGCCTCCTCGGAACACTTAAAAAGAAAACACTGTACGTGATCGAAATAAGAAAAACAACTAAAACTTTGAATACTAGCCGGATTATTTACACAAAATTTTGCAGCATTATTGGCATGCCGCTGACACAAATCTAGCTTTGGTTGCCTATCCGGTAAACCTGCAGTGCGCGGACCAGATCTGGTTGTACTTCAGATGATCTTTGAAGTCCGGCTGGCCTCCCAAAGCTTGCCAGGTTGCGAACATGGTGCAACGTGGCAGATTGTCATTCATGCCGTGCACCCGTACAATTGATGAACAATGTGGCAAGGAGATTTTTCAGACGGGAGCCCTCTTCGGGTACCGGTTGCGGTGATGGTTGGAGCCAATACTACCATGGTGGAGACTGTAGGTGAACATTCATTTCTCCGCTTATGAGGTCAAGGCTGCTCACCAAACTTCTCTTCCTTCCGGCCTTTCAATGTTGGTTCGCGGGTCCAGGGCGCAATAGCAGCAAATCCTTTCCTCGTGGCGGATTCGTGACCAACAAGGCCAAAGACATCGAACAACGACATACATCTTCCATTGCTTTATCCAGCCTATGCTGAAGGCCCACAACTATGTTAGGTTTGTAGGAGAAAAGTTGGAGTGTTCTTGGGGTGAAATACATTCTAGAATTACATGTTTATCACATTGATATAAAACAATTGAATGCTTTTCTCCCCCGCCAAATCGATAATATGGGTTTGAAACAGGTCTCACCTGTATTACATCATAACCACGTTACCATGGTATTTTAATGAACACAATATGGTATGGCAACAAACCATATTATCATGACACCCATGGGAATTGAACCTTGGTGGGCTCTTTGTGAGCCAGATATTATTTTCAGTCGAACTTCAACAGCACAGGCAAAACAATTGGAAGTTAAGATTAAAGACTGTTTGCAAATTCAACGAGGCTTCTATATTTTAGCAAACAGGCTTATTTAATAAATTTTATAGTGCTTGCCAATGTATCATAAGCCCAATTTTTAATTAGATTGTCAATTCCTTGAAGTGATATTTCTGTAATGGAAAACATTTACTTTGAGAGTGTCTTCTTAATAGGAATTTCGATGTATGATATTTTAAGTTTATACCTTGTATAGCTTAGTGCCTATCATTTACTTTTGATTTTACAATGTGCATATTTTCTGCATTAAACATTCTGTGTTAATCATTATCTTGGCAGGCTTTCGTTTGCTTTGGTAGCAGGAATGATGAAGCAAAGCGCTCGTATTGTGGCCATGGATCTTCGGGGACATGGAAAGTCACATTCAGATGATGAAATAGATATGTCAACAGAGGTAAGTGATATTATAAGTGGACCCAAATACAGATCATAGCCATCAGATTCCATATATAGAATATTTCAATTTGTTTTAATGATATGAACAAAGCTCCTTTAGGAAGTTCCTTATAACCAGTTCATTGTGATGCTGTTCTTCTTATACAAGCCATTGTTTCCAGTGGCATATTATTATGATGGAATTTTGTTCCACTTTAATACCTGCTCTCTTATCTCAGAAATATGTTGATTGTGTTATGATAAATTTGTGAGGTTTATGTCATAGTTGTGGATTGTTTTTAGAATAATAAGAATTTAATTAACTTTCTACTTGTATCACTGCTAGACATTGTGTCAAGATATATTGGCGGTTATTCGAATGATGTTTGGAGATGATCCACCTGCTATTGTGTTGGTTGGCCACAGGTGATATTCAGCACCTCATTGCTTATATCTTTGGAATAATAATAATCTATCAAACAAAGAAGGTATAAAATTATCAATGCTTATAGTTTCAACTGTACAGAAATTTAAGTAAAATAGTTGTGAAGTGTGCTTTGTATGTATGGGGTAACAGGCCCTACAGAGAGTACCTTTTGATATTAATAGCTTATTATACACCTTAAGGTTACTTTCATTGTGTTTAATATGGGCTTGTTTTTTCGACAAAAGGACCTTCCTGACGTAGGGAAGTTCGTTTTCATCAACATCATATCTATTGAGGCTTATGCATTAAACCTTGAGCTAGTGCATATTTGCATGCAAATCTTTCATAGTTCTATTTCAAATAGATAATCATGTAGAATATTAACAAATAGCAGGGAATGGGGGCAGCTCCAAGATTTGAACCCTGCTTGGTAGTAGAAAAGGACTGTGGATGTAACCGATTCCCCTATGTATCAAAAAAAAAAAAACAGGAAAAAAACATCATAATTTGCAATTGTTTAATGCAAATAATTAAGACCAGATAGATGGATGAAATTGAATCATACTATATAGTTTCTGGGCATTCTTTACAAATAATATCAGGCTTGATTTTCCTCCATTGTTTATCTTCTGCATATTTGATCATTTTATAACTGTTTCAAAACCATGCATAAATCTAACAAATGTTGGAAGTAATTCAAACTCTTTCTATGCTTTCATAAGTAGTTATATAATGAGATATGGACATTCTTTGTGTTTTTGTCAAGACAAGCAAAGATGAACGGATGAGAATAAAACGAAGAAATATAAAACAAATAGATATCTATTTCATATTTTAAGTTCTACCAAATTAGAATATTCCAGGTATTTGTTTCTTATCCAGAGTTAGATTCGAAATGGCTGATGCACTTCATTTAATTGTTGTCGAGTCAACAGTTTTGGCTCACTTCTCCATGTAAATCAACTGTTCGAAAGTTGCAGTGAGCCAGTTTTCTAGTTTTTAATGTTTGTAAGGAAATTGGTTGCCCCTTAATAAATCACAAGCACTTGGACATCAGCATGTCTATATTTATATTTTATATTGGAAATCATTTTTATGTTATTGCCTTGTAATGTGCGCTGTATTGATGTAAAGATGGTCCTTAATCAAGAGGAATAGGGATCAACTCAAATTGATTGAAGGTCAGTGTAAAACACCTAATAATCCTAGTGTGTTTGGTAATATTCTTGTCCTTATGCTTGTCAATCTGTTCTTGTAATTATCACTTTAAGAAAATATTCCATTAGTCATCTGGAAATAGATATCTCTACGGATGGAATTATTATTCGCATTCATTGTATTCAATAATATTGGATGCATGTCCTTAATATTTGTCTTGGACATCTCAGAGTTTGCTGTCATTAGTTGTAGATAGAGACTGATCACAATATTCCTAGAGAGGATAGGATGTCGCCTTTGCTTTCTCGGGGAGGTTGAAATTGAAGAATATTTTATCTTTGGGTGCCTAATCTATTATAAGATGAAAGATCTAAGGAAGATATTATTGCTTATACAAGGAGTCAGGTGGGTCCTTTGCCTCTTCTTTTTGTTTTCTAGACCGAGCTTGGCTTTGTACCTTAAGCAAGCAACTGCTTATTGGTGTTAATTACTATTTGGGAGATTGATGACCACCCAATTAATAAGTTGCTTTATTCATCTCAAAATAGTGATTGTATATTTGTGAGCCCATGTCCTATGTGAGTAGCTATTAGGTTTCGACAACATCTATAATGTCCCCATTTTTTTGGCCCTCTTGCATTGTAGTTGGCACTGACCTTCTGGGTGCGTGTCAACCTTATTAGAGGGATGATTTGATGTTACTAGTGAGCTCAGATGGTCTAGAGGACCCAAATGACACTTTCCGAGGTTATTTCCGGCTTCTAGTGTGTTCTCTAAGATCCTTGGAGAGAGCATCTATTTATAGTAAGTCACCCAGTCGGGTCCGATTCTCGTTATTCATCATCGGTATCGCTCCAGTGCAGTCAGTTTACGATTCCGATGTTTTTCGACCATTTCGCAACTTGGGTGTTATATTGAGCTATATTTAATTATTTTGACTAAGGTTGCTATTTTAATTAAAATAATTTATTGGGCACCCTTGTATTATAGCTCATTGGAAAGAGAACGGAAAGTTCTAAATGATGGGACGCAGATAAAGTGGGTTTTAATGCCGGAATAATTTAAATAATGGAATAAAGCACTTTTCGGGGACAAGGTTTATTTAATTAATAAAGTGATTTATTAATTGTGCTTTCTGGAAAGTTCGATGGAAAAAAGTATTAAAGGCACTTGAGGGAGCTCATTTGGGATATGCTTATTCTAATTTCTGGAGGTGGATTTGGAGAGCTTTTTTGAAAGCAAAACCCTCGGACGAAACCCCGTGGGCAACCAGGTTCGGCAGTGAAAGATTCTGCCCTAGTTGGTTTGTTGGAGAGATTGTTCGAATTTCTCACAGTGCGATTAACAACAGGGATCTTCCCAAATTTGTGAAGTCTCATTTTGAAACAAATTTGTAGAATAACAGATATATCAGCCGTTTACCTCATCGACCGCGTGGAGAATATAAAATATTATAGCGGCCGCTTGGGTGTATAACACACCCGATATCGAGTCATTGTTGGGCGAGTAGCTGACTAAAGGTTGCGCGATGCATATTTAGTGCCGCCGTAGCATATTCCGACTCATTTTCTGTGTGTCGTGGACCTGAAAGGAGGTGACGTGGATTGCATGCTTGTCATAGCCGCCGCCGACCTTGTGACTCCTTACCGTTGGCTGCCGAAGACCTCCTACACTAATCGTGCCAGCATATGCATTAAGATCGCTGCAATCAAAGTATGGACGGGTATTTGTAGGTCGCGCGGAATATTGTGACCGCGACCCCTCAATCGTTCTTCACCCCATTTGTATTTAAATCGACCTATCTGCTGGTCGGATCAGCGCATGGTGTATATCAGGTCAGAATTTATGTTGAATATGAATATGCTTATAACTCTGATGATTTAAATATTTAAATCTGGAATTTGCTCCTTTATTGCTTTTGGTCTATTCGTTTGCTTTTATCCATGTATGCAACTCGAAACCCTCAAACAAAAATTAAAACAAAGCAAATTGCAAACACATCGCATTCCGGTAATTGGGAAAGAAAAATTTAAGTACTATACCTGCCAAGGATATTACAACATCTGTATTTAACTTGAGATTAGGTGGTAATATTGCTCTTCGACATAGGATATCGACCTCTTATCACTCAAATGCGAGGAGGTCTAGGCCAACACACATTATGGGTTTCTTGTCCTCTTCCATGGGTTCATTGTTTATGGATGGTACGAGAGTTTTTGAGGGTTGAGCTCTTCACCCTCCCGAGATTATATAACCAGGTCCACTTAGTCTTGGACATTCTCCGACGAGCATCATCAGATGTTGTGTTGGTTATTTTAGGTTGGTTGACATTGATGGGGGCTTCATCACCACTCTACTTTCCATTACAGACTACAGTTGGTGTAGGAGCTAGTTTAGATATGGCACCATCTTAAGTGCCACCTCAGGCTTAACACAATGCGTCGGAAGTCAAGTATGTGCACAAGATATTCTGTTATGCAATAGTTTTGATATTTAAATTTGTTTTGCTGTACGTATGAGAATTGTTTGATGAAATGTAGTATGTATAATTAATAAGTCATGAAATGAAATGTAAGTCAAATGCATGTCAAATGTAATTCAAGAAAATGATGAGGTGTTGGGTAGTTAGTTGGAGGAAGTTGAGGGAGCAACTACCTCCCAAGTTGTATAAATAAGACCCCTCATTCATTCATTCAAGGATATGGGAGATAGAGGTATTCGCGTGTGTGCATCGAGAGATATTTGTCGGAGTGTATGCATTGTACGAAGGTATATCTAGACGTATTCTTGCAGACAATAAGAATACTTCCATTCAGCCATTATTGTGCATGTTTCTGTGAATGGTTATGGTATCTGTACATGACCATTTGGACTATTTCCACTGTTAGACCAGGCCATTTGACTGAGATACTGGGCTGTTTGGACTGCTGAACTAGGTCATCTGACTCTTAAGCAAGGCCGTGTAACTTATGTTGTTTGTGTAGGGCTGTCAAGGCATGTTATGTATTGTGTTGTGCAGGCCGTTTGAGGGAGAGTTAAAGACTGTTTGGCTGTTTTTCTACTTGCATGCTGATGCGATGTGTTGCTGATTTTCCCTGTCATCCTTTCTCTATTCCTTCAATTGCGGAATACCACTGCTGTGCTACAGTTGGCATCCATTATCCACTCGAATCCTTTGTTAGTTGGTTGTTAATGCTTCACTATATAGCTATTTGTACCTTTGGTGTTTGCATTGTATTTTCTTTTCTCTACATATTTAGGGTTCTCTCTCTCTCTTTTGTGCATCTCTCTTTCTTTTGTGCAAACGTGTTGTTGAGATGGTGTATTCAATCTTAGTTTCCTTTGGTTTGTTCTTTGTTTAGTTAGAAGTTACATTTTCTATATGTCTAAGGCAATTTATTTTCTTGGTCTATGTAGTGTGCAGTAGATTGTCTCTTGCAAGACAAAGTCTCTTTCTTTCTTTCAGTAGGCCCCACTTAAGTACCATACAAGTGACATCCATATTTTTTGTTCATTGAAACTTTTTCACACCAGTGTTAGATGGAGACAAATGTGAGATCAAATACAAATATTATAATAAATATGGATACAACTAGATACAACATTATAAAAATTTAAATTTTGTATATTTAAAAAAACAGCATGGAACATAAAAACGTTCAAACAAACTATAAGTTGTAAACAACATACTTTCACCAATGGAGAGGGTTATATATATATATATATATGTATATTATGTTTCTAAAAATCATTTATATATTTTATGTTTCTAAAAATCATTTTCCCCCTTAATCTCATGTCATCAATATGACTCCAATATGAATTGGTTGTATCTATGCGTGTTAGATATGGCCCAGTTATTGACATGTATATATATGCATACAATATTTATCGTTGTTATTGTATTTGGCAAACCTATTGCTTGGATACCCTTATCCATGTATCAAAAATAGATACAAATATGATACTTCTCGGATACTGTATCCAAACATATCCAAATACATGGGTGCATACCTCTGCATACAATGTTTATCATTGTTACCGTATTTGGCAAACCAATTGCTTGGATACCCATATCCACGTATCAAATATAGAATACAATACTTCTTGGATATTGTATCAAAACGTATCCAAATACATGGGTACCATATCCAAACATATCCGAATACATATGCCTCTACTTGGTCCATAATTGATACATTCTTATATAGCCCTAAGCACATTTTGAGTTGTATCCACAACTTTAGATTAAAACAAGAATACAGTTTCAAGTAAAAAAAAATGAAGATTTAAAAAGCAATGTCAATTATTATTATTATTTTTTAATTGGTTATATGGGATTGAAACAGCCCCACCTGTATTACATCATCACCACATAGTGGTATTACAACAAAGCTTGGATATTATCCATGTATCACTTGGCAAGATTTGAACCTTGGTCTCCTCTTTAAATGTTGAGGAATCTAACCGGTTGAGATAATTCCACTTGATTCTTCAATGAGTTTACATAGGGTTTTAATGAGGGGCATCCCCTCATACCGAGTGGGGTTTGAACCTTGGACCTCTCAAAGAGAGGCCAAAGCCCTTACCACTACAGTAAGCTTGCAGCTATTAAAAAATTAAGTATACACGTGTCTTTATGAGAGGTCCCAGTCCCCTCTTACCAGGGTTTGAACTTGGGTCTCTTGAATAAAAACCCAAGAACTTACCACTACGGTATCCCTCACGGGTCTTCAATGTCAATCATCTTAATTAACGGAAATATCCTATTTAAAAATTATATATGTATTTTCTTCTAAATTATAAAATGTATGTGCTTTTATAATGTCATGCAATTGTATCCATATTAGGTGTCTTGAAAATTTGCGGTATCCATATCCTATAGTGTCTCTATATTTGATACCATATCCGTTTCCATGCAATAATGATACTAATGTATTTGGATACATTAGGATACTATATCCTATAAGCAAGGTTCCACGAGCCTGGGGGATGGGGGGACAGGGGGACGCGTTTCGGGGACGGCGGGGGACGGCAGGCCGATTTTAGGGGACGGCTGGGGGACGGCTGGTATAATACTATAAATTTTTTTAGAAATTTAGAATAATCTACAAATTCTACACACAACAAAAATGAAAAATACTAAAAACTTAAAAAGTATGCATGTTCTTAAAACATGTTTCAATCTGAAATGAACTCAGCTATTAGCCTATTACTAAGTGCAGCCATTTCAACAAATGTAACTTGAAGGTTCAGCCAAGGATATCAAGTGCAATCTCTAACAGTTAACCAAAATAGTTGCTATTGCTCAAGTAATGAATGCCACACTGTTCAGCTTTTAACATTCAAACAATAACAATCATCATTTTTAAAGCCACCAATGTTCAAGCAAAGACCATTTTTTAATTTTTTTTCAGTCACCAATGTTCAAACAAAGACAGTTCTCAGTTTTTACTTTTTGGCCATCAATGTTCAAGCAAGATAGTCATTGGTTTTCACTTTTCTCTGTTCAGGCAAGATAGTTATCTATTTTTTCAGCCATCAATGGTCAATCAAGACAGTCATCAGTTTACAGCCCTCAATATAAATTATAAAAGCAAGACAGCTTTACTGTTCAGTCTCTAGCAATTCTGCACTGCTGTCCAATCACTAAAGTGATATTTAAACATTGACAACCACCATTGTTCAGTTCCCACCATGTAAGCAATGACAGTTACTCCTAACTGTTCAAATATGACAACCTTTTTTTTTTAAATTTAAGTTTGTATCATTTAAAAAAAAAAAGATTTATTTTTTTATTTTTTTTGGGGGACGGCTGGGCACCCCCGGGGACGCCCAGGGGACGGCTGGGTGTCCCCTAGGACGTCCCCTAAAAAGGGATGTCCTGGGGACGGCTGCCCTGCCGTACCCCAAAAGGGGGACGGGGGGGAACGTCCCCCATGCCGTCCCCTGTCCCCGAGGACTCAGGGGATGGGGTGACGCGTTCCCCAGGGGGGGTGACGCGTCCTCGTGGAACCCTGCCTATAAGTATTGCATTCTTCTCGATATGATACGTGGATATGGTTATCCAAAGAGGACGAGTGGAACGGGGATGTGACAGTTGAACTCTCAACTGTCACATCCTCTATTGAACTACAAACCTCAAACTGAATTGCAAACTAATCTCACAAGAAAAAGCAAATTGTCTTGTAGCATTCATATGTCATACACATGTGACAACCTGTGATGTGTACAAATTGTCAATTTGTAACAACACTTGGTCAACACATTACAATTCTTTAATCAATGTATGTAACAACACAACAAAACATATGTACAATACAAAATGAAATATTTAACTCATTGAGGTGGCCCTTGAGATGGCGCCATGTCCGTCTGTTGAGTCTGATTGGATTGGCTGCCCAGATCTGGCCTCCTTCTCTAAACTGGTCAGTGTCCTCGTTGACCACGTTACTAGATCCTTCGTTCGGGCAGGCTGTACAACAGGAGCAACATGTATCAATATCTAGTATTGAGCAAGCAAAGCTTGCAACCGCTGAATTTCTCGTTGTGACTCAAGATACTGTTGTCACATTTTTGCACGGGGTGCAATGTCTTCAATGTTGTTTTGTAACAGTGCTGCTCTTCTTTTCCTCCCGTTTTTCTCACTTCTCTCCCTTTCCTTTTCTTTCCCATTCTCTTTCTCTCCCCCTTTTTCCATGGAGTTCCCAGCTTGATTTTCCAGCTTTCCAAGCAGGTCTATCTGAAATTGGCTAAGTCTGGGCGCGAAGTTCGCACTTCGCCCAGTTTTGGTGCGAAGTGCGCACTTCGCCCAGTTTTGGTGCGAAGTTCGCACTTCGCCCAGTTTTGGTGCGAAGTTCGTACTTCGCCCCACCTCCTGGGCGCACCTTGCACTCGGCAGATCGACAGTCAATGCAGAAAAAGGTAAAATGCCGGAGCAGGTCCATATGGCGGCAGACATCGTGTGTTCGCCTCGTGCGCAGCTTCGACTTCTCAACGGAGCGGGAATGCGCCCTTGACAGTGTACGTAGGGGAACAAACCCGGAATTTGACCAAGGCTTGAAGGCCTTCCCCGACCGCACCGATTTTTGCACGCATCCCAAGGAGCCCCGATCCCAAGCAAAGATGGATAGACCGCCCTCTAAGGCGTGCATGTGTCACACAAAGATAACCCATCATCGGACAAGTGTCCAGCCTTCGGGATTTGAACCAAGACCGCCGACCAAAAGGGATAAGCATGGGCTGCCCGCACCGCTCGCGTTAATAGCCTCATTCAAAGCTGATCCGAGGTTTCACCGCTCCAGCCTACTAGCAAGCCTCGCCGACTTGAAGAATTACCCAAAGACTCCGCCACGTAGCCGTCCGCATTCCAGGAAGACCATGTCGCGGGTACAGCTCCAATCCGACAAAAGGTCAGCATTTGCAGCTCTTTCGCCGCTTCGTCACCTCATGTTTGATCGGGACTCGTGCCCATTAATGTAATCGGTGGGACTCTGGCTATAAAAGCCCATCTGAAATTCATTGTAAGAGGTGGAAGGGGAATGTTTGTTAGGGAACTACTGTGCTTACTGTAACCGTGCTTCTGCTTATGAATACAATCAGTATGCCTGGTTCTGCTTCTACTATCTTTATTCTTTTATGCCGTCTTTCATTATATGCCTTAGGCCCACCCGTGTCGTCGCTCGTTAATTCACTTTGGCATTTGGCGATCATGTTCCTCTAGCATTGCTTGCTTAAAGCACCTTCCGTACTTCATTATTTAAAGCATTCATTATAAATTTGGTAGCAGCTCCATCGCTTGTGTGTGACGTTGCTGGCCCGTATCCGGTGATTGATGCGATCCCCCGCCGTTAGTTCCTTGTAGGGAATGTTTGCTAGGGAGCCATTGAAGCCGTGCGGTTAAACTCTCTACCTAACACATATACCCGGCTCGACATCTCTAGGTTTACTTTCTACCCCCGTCGCTGTACGTATCCGGTGATTGATACGATCCCTCGCCGTTAGTTCCTTGTAGGGAATGTTTGCTAGGGAGCTATTGAAGTTGTGCATACGCTGTCGGTGTATCGGAAGTACGCCTAGGTTTTGCCGTTCCTTGTCATGCTCTGTGTTTGTATGCGATGAGTAGCGGAGATTGGTGTGTTCCCGTACTGTTAGTTCCCCCCCACCAACCTTTGGACATATTTGTAATCTCTTTCTATACATTTGTCTCTTTCTGTTCCTTTATTTCTTTCCTGTTCCCTTTGGCTTAAATCCCCCCCCCCAAAAGGAGCCGGCCTTCTCCGGAGATTGGCCCGAAGGCATCTCTTCCTTCCGGCCTTTCATGCTGGTGGGCGAATCTGGGCGCATTAACCAAAAATCCTTTCCTCATGGCAGATTCGTAACCAACAGTTTCTCTGGCACGCCCGGTGGGACGCTTGTCCCACGATTTAAAGAAAGAGTACCCGTCCAGTTTCCACCTAGCGCAACATTTCTTCTGACCCGCTCGGCGGAACACGGGTCCCACATCTGACGAGAGATTTTCTCGATCGCCTCCACCGGCGCCGATAGCTTCTCGAGCTCTTGGTGAGACAAGGAAGTTTCTCACCCCCGACGTAATCGAAGCACCGGTGTTCGCTTCATTGCTGTTCCAAATCGAACACCCGCGACTCGCACGAACAAATCCTCCGAGTCTAGAAGACCGGTCCGGTCACCTTCATGCACACGAGAAGGTGGCGAACAAGAAATCCGAGAAGCCCGCCTGAGTTCTACGAACTAGACATCCACGCTCGAGGCGAGATACCCAGGCTGGCTGATCCGCGAGCTCATTTCGACGAAGCCGAGGCTGAGATCCAAGAAGAGGCCGAAGCTGAGTTCGGAAGAGCCGAGTACGAAGTAGAAGAGGCCGAGGAAGAGGAAAATCCCGTATCCTCGGAAAGTACCGATACCGAGTACACAACCGACGGCGGAGAAGAAGAAGAAATGGCTCGATCAACGACTCGAATGACGATGATCTCTTCCCGGCGGTGGACTCCCACAGGGCCTTTGGCCCCGATCGGTCGCCAAGCCGTGCCCCTCGCCGCTTTAAAGTCTATTCCCACATACGACGGCTACGGTAAGACGGCGTACGAGCACATCCAGGACATCCTTGCCCTGGCCGCACCGCATACCATCACCGATGAAAGTGTGAAGACCCGTCTGCTGGCCCTTTCCCTAAGGGGAAAGCTTCTCTACTGGTGGAGATCGCTGCTATAGGGATCCATCACAGGGTGGCCCCAGCTTGCCAGGAGGCTCGTAAAAGGATGCAACGAGTCTGCTGATCCTACCTCTCTACTGCATCAGTTCCAAGCAATCCAGAGGCATCCTCAAGAGGAGGTGTCTGATTTTAACATTAGGTTTGCGAGATCCTGGAAACGGGTACCTCGCGAACTTCGGCCTTCAGCCGGCATGGCTGCTCACTACTATCTGAGGTCTTTCAACTCAGACATATGCCTGCTGCTGAAGATCGCCCGAATTGACGAGTTCCCTGCACTGTACGAAGCTGCCCAGCAAGTCGAAGCCGACATTATCTCCATCGGCAAAGCTTCCGTCCAGAGTGCAGGAGCCGATCCATCCCGACTTTCCCAGATCGCAGTATCCTTCTGCTTCTGGTGGTGTGCCGTCTACTTCAGGGCAGCAGCCCCAACCGCAGTGGAATCCGGCGCCGGTCGTAACTCAATACGGCCCGCCTCAGTTGCATTACCCTCATCCGCCTCCTCCCGCTCCGCATTTTCCGGCGCTTCTCGCTCCCCGCAGCATGCGTCTTATTCTAACCCTCCTCCATTGGCCGCTTTGCCTCCACCGGCACAGCTTGCCGCCTCCCGACAACGAAGCATCCGTAACACGATTCTACAAGAAGTGCGGGCTTTGGCCTCCAGATATCATGCCATGTCCAATGACATGATCGCTATGAAAAAGAAGCGAGCCCAAATGGACTTTGCTCCTAGAAGGCCGTATGCGCCGCCGGCACCGACAAAAGATAAAGCCCCGTAAAACCAACCGCAGAGGCGTCCGCCTCCGAGAAATGCCGCTATAGATGACCCACCCGGTCCTCCCGACCAGGTCAACCGGTGCACTACTTGCAATGACCCGCATTCGGAGGAAGATTGCACTTTGCACCAAGGACTACATCCGGACCTTGGCCGGCAAGCACTATAGAAGATGATGAGTCGTACATGATCTTGGACGGCGAGGCCAATTTTGCCCTCGCCGTAAGAGAACCCAAGTGACGCCCGCCAAGGAAGAAAAGAAAGCCGCGGACACGGCTAAACCTTTGCAGGTATACACGAGAAGAGAAAGACCGCAGCCCAATGGGCTGCCACCGTACAAGCGGTCGTGGCCCTACACGACCCAGGAGAAGGCATCCAAAGATAAAGCTCCCGCTAAACCTTCTCCAAAGAAAGACCGTCGCTGCTCCGACTAAGCCTCCAAAGAAAGGCCCCAACTCCCACTAAGCTTCCCGTACTTCACCCCCACCGAAACCAAAGAACAAGCCCAGGAAAAGTCAAGTACCCGTCTCCGACCAAGAGACAACGAGTTGAGGCCACCCAACAAGATCGGACCAAGTATGAACCGGCTAAACCAAGCAGAAGGAGCTAGTACCTCGGCCACAAGATTGTAGACGAGTTAAAGAAGACTCCCGCCGAATCAGCATGTACGATGCCCTTCTCGTCTGTGCCGTGTAGATCTCGCCGCAAGAATCACTAAAAAACATGAAGAACGGCAAGCGATGCACCGCTGTCCCGGTTCAACCTTTGACAGTCTCCACCACCGGGAAGAACAGACCGCCACCCTTTTATCTCGTCTTTGCGGATGCAAGGGCACATAGTTCACAACCGCATGGTGGATTCCGGTGCTTCCTCGACCGTGATGCCGAAGGCCGTCTCGCGATGAGATCGGGATGGAATACACGCGGAGCAGCCAAGGTGTGCTCGCAATTAGACGACACCCCCGTCAAGACAGCTTGGTGTCATAAAGGACATCCCTATCCGGCCGCACAAAGCTCTCGACATTGTGGTCATCCAAGAGGTCGTGATTGTTGACTGGAACCTTACTTCGGCATGTGTCTCTCTCGGGAGTTCACCGCGGGTTGGGCGGGTACTGTCTCTAGACTACTCGCACATGGAAGTGCCCTTCAAAGGAAGGAGACCGAAAATTTTCAATGAGAAGCCTTCCCCTTTTCTAGTAGACAAGATACCCTGCGGAGAGATGGACCGCATGGTCCAGCTTGTCGAAGAAGAACCGGTGACAAGAGAACCGACCGAGCAAGCTCTCGAAGTGCTACGACTAGAAGACGAAGTCTCGTTGCGGGATTTTAATGCCGTAATCGGGACGAAAGCAGTGGCCGTTATTTCATTAAGCAGCCCGAGGAGCTTGACGTGTCCGCTGCGAAGGAGGTAGGACCCGCACCCGAAGAGCCGTGGAAGCTTTTCTTTGACGGCGCCCGTTGCAAGAATGGCGCCGGTGCAGGGGTCCTCCTGGTTTCTCCAACCGGAGTCCAGAGGGACTATGCCTACAGGCTGGCCTGGAGCTGTACTAACAATTCGGCGGAATACGAAGCCCTGTGCTTGGGTCTGCGAAAGGCGGAAAGGCTCGGAATCAAGCATCTCCAAATTTTCGGAGATTCAGAGTTAGTGTGTCATCAAGTTACGAATAAATGCGCGTCTAAGCATCACTATCTTAGAGCGTACCGCAATCGGGTCTGGGACCCGATGGAATCGTTTGACTCATTGAACGTTAAGGCAATATCGCGTGAGAGAAACAAGCACGCGGATATTCTCGCGTCCGTTGGAGCCGTGTACGTTCCGCCGAAGACGTCGTCCGTAAACCGAAGCCGGTCCGCACCATTTACAGTGCCTTCGTGCTCGATAGGGATACCTTCCGGTAGTATTCAGCCGTGGACGAGGAGATCGTCACATTCCTGGTTAACGAAGTGTGTGTAATCGAAGGTAGAGACCCTGATGACGAGCAATATGAGGGGTTGATACAGTTATGGAATAATCACGTCCCAAAAGGACTGATTACATTAGAAAGTCTCTTTGATCGGAATGACAGAGCAATATCCCACAGATCAAAGTAGACCCGAGGCAGTATGCAGACCTGGAGCTCGAACCTGGTAAAACCATCAAGGTCGGAACAGACTGCACGTCGGAGGAGCTGGGGCAGATTAGATCACTGTGCCAGGAGTTCCCCCGACATCGTGGCCCGGTGCTACGAAGATTTGAGGGGGTATGACAGATCTCGTCATCCAAAGATACCATCGAGCTAGAGGATGGCGCCAAGCCGTTCCGACAAAAGCAAAGGGCCGTAAATCCAAAGGTTGAGGCCATGATGAAGACCGAGCTCTTGAAGATGCCGGAGGCCAAGATCATCTACCCCATCAAACATTCATCCCGGGTCGCGAATCCGGTGCCCGTGAGGAAAAAGAATGGCGACATACGTCTCCGTGTCGACTTCGAAACCTAAATCGAGGCTTCCTCCGGACCACTATCCGCTTCCCCAAATCGACCAAATTTTGCATATCGTTGTCGGAGCCCGGAGATTTTCACTTTTAGATGGATTTTCCGACTACAACCGGATTTGGGTCAAAGACGAAGACCAAGATAAGACGGCGTTTACCACGAAGTGGGGGACGTTCGCCTATCGCCGCATGCCGTTTGGCTTATCCAATGTCGGTGCCACGTTCCAAAGGGCCATGGACTCGGCCTTCCGAGAGCCGCTCAACAAGATTATTGTCATCTATCTTGATGACATGACCGTTTTCTCTCACCGACGAGAAGATCATGTTTCGCACCCGCGGCAGATATTTGAAAGTTGTCGAGAATTCGGCATCTCTATAAACCCGAAGAAGTCCGTCTTCGCGGTAAAGGAAGGAAAGCCGCTGGGACATGTCATCTCCGAGGAAGGCCTCGCCATTGACCCCGACGCAGCGTAAGCCCTCGTTCGCTTGCCGCCCCCACTCGATAAAAAAGGTCTGCAGTCCTTCTTCGGTCGGATTAACTTCGTGCGGAAGTTCATTCCGGACTTCGCACAGTGATCAAGCCTATGGCCGAACCGTTGAAGAAAGATACACCTTACGAATGGACCGATGAGAGAGAGCAAGCTTTCGAGGAAATCAAGGCTCGAATTGCGCAAGCTCCGGTGTTGACAAACCCGGACTACTCCAAGGACTTCATCCTGTATGCAGTGGGAGAACCCGAAAGTTACGCTGCAGTCCTGACTCATAAGGGAGACGACGGTGAGGAGCGCCCCATTGCGTTCCTAAGCCAAGTGATTCTCGCCACACGAAGAGAAGTACAATTTTATAGAGCGGCATGTCCATGCGGTCATGAAGTCCCTTCGAAAGCTCGTGCACTTTGTCTCCCAAAGTAAGACCACCGTCTTTGTGATTCACCCCGATGTTCGCAGCTTCATCTTGCAAGGGGAACCGGGTCACAAGAGAGCGGGATGGATTGCCAAGATCCAGGAGTTTGACATCGAAGCACGGCCCACCAAGCTTATCGCAGGCCGAGCCTTGTGTCGGAATTGGCCCGAAGCGCTGTAGCCGGCATCTCCGCCTGTAAGTGGGAGGACACAGCGACACGCGTCTACCTAGCCAACTCCTTATCGGAGGGGAGTGATTGGACAGATGAACTGGTGAGATACTTCTGCACCGGAAGATGTCCCGATCACCTGAACGCCTCACAACGAAGGAGATTTCGGTTAGGTGCATTAAGGTACACTCTTCGCCCCGAGGGGCTTTACTTCAAAAACATTGACGGCATCCTGTTGCGGTGCGTCATAAAATCTGACCAGCCTAGGATCCTCGGAGATTTTCATTCCGGGATGCCTGGGGGTCACCATTCTTCAAGGCCAACGGCCTTAAAAATAATAAGGGCTGGATACTATTGGCCCACTCTGTTCGCAGACGCGTATGCGGTCTGTGCCAAGTGTGATCAATGCCAGAGGTATGCTGGCCGAAACGTAAAAGCACCCCCGCCCCTTCAATCGATTCAAGCCGAAGCTCCGTTCCAAGGAATGGGGTCCGGACTTCATTGGGGTGATTTCTCCTAACTCCTCCGCCGGCCACAAGTTTATTCTCACAACTACTGACTATTTCACACGGTGGACGGAGGCGATCCCGACCAAGAACGCCGACCAAGAAACGGTCATCAGGTTCATTGAGAGCCTGATTACCCGCTTCGGGGTTCCAGAGTCGATTGTGACGGACAACGGTCCGGGATTTGTAGGCGTCGTACTCACGGAGTACACCAGCGGCCTTGGCATCTATCACAAGATGTCTTCTAATTACTACCCGCAGGGGAATGGCCTTGCCGAGTCTACTAACAAGAACCTCCTGAAAATTCTCCTGAGGACCATTGAAAAAAATAAGCGGACTTGGCACTTGCTCCCCGAACCGGGCGCTATGGGCGGACAAAGTTGCGTTCAAGAAATCCCTCAAGACGTCCCCCTATGCGCTTGTCTATGGCAAGCAAGCTGTTATGCCATCACACATTGAAATCCCCGCCCTGTGGATGATTGACGAAGACAGGAGCAGCGGAGACCCGGTAGACGACAAAGTTGTGCCAACTCCCGCAGCTTGGAAGAAGACAGAGAAAGTGCATACCATGCCTTCGCCGATCACATTGCAGCCACTAAAGGCTGGTTTGCCAAAGGAACCACCGCCCGAGTTTTCGAAGTCGGGGACCCGGTGTCAAGTGGGACTCATACAAGGCAAAACCGGGTAATCACGGAAAATTTGATGCTCTCTCGGGAGGGCCCTTATCGGATTGCCCGGTGAATCGGCTCAATGCCTACATACTTTCGGATATGGAGGGTCGCCTCCTCCCCATCCCCGTCAACGGGTTCCACTTGAAGCTTTATCGCCGTTGAAGGCGCCCGAGTGGCCCTTCCCCGTAAAAATTTTGCCTTGTGTTTTTATTTTTCCCCGCATGTATAGTTTCCGCTTTAGCATTCGCTTTATTTTTCCTTCTTTGAGCTTAAATGCGGCATGGGAGAGAAAGACAGACTTCGCAACGAAGTCTGTCGTTGCCCCGCAGGAGGGGCGAAGTTCGGCTATGCAGAAAAAGAAAGGAGAAAAAAGAGCAAAAATCGACTAAGTGTTGACCGAAGTCCGACTTCGCAATGAAGCTCGACTTCGGCCCACCCGAATTGCGAAGTTTGTCCGAGAAAAGCTGAAGCGGACTAAAGTCCGCATCGCGCAACCCTTCGTGCGAAGTACGCACTACGCGCAAAGTTTGTGCGAGTACGAACTTCGCACCGAAGTCCGACTTCGCCGCCGCCGTGCGAGTGCGCGCTGCGCTCAACGCTAGGCGAGTGCGAACTTCGCGCGAAGTTCGCACTTCGCATCAAGCTTCGGCCGAAGTCCGAACAAAGCGGCCGCGCCGTGCGAAGTCCATCTAAAAATGAAAGGCGGCCAAAACCCAGATCGCGCCCAAACCTTGGGCACAGCTAAAAACAGAGGTAGAACAGTTCAAGCACGCGCTTCGCGCGAAGTTCGTACTTCGCCCAGTTTTGGTGCGAAGTTCGTACTTCGCCCGAAATTCGGGCGAAGTCCGACTTCGCCGGCGAGGTCGGGCCGTGCCCAACTTCGGCGGAGTCCGGCTGCGCCTAGTTTTCCGGCCGCATTGGGACGCGGTTTAAAGAATAATAAAAAAATTCAAAAAACCCAAGTCGGGCCCAAGGCGCGTTTGCACTTGTTTTAATGTTGGTTTCCGCACCGAAGGTTTTGTCTTGATCAGCGTGCCCAAGTGGTGGTAGCAACGTCGCCCATGGTGCACTCCCCAACGCCGAGTTAATGATTGCGCGCTTTTCAAGCGAAAACGCAACTAAAAAAGCAAGGCACTACTGTCGGGCGCGTCTTTTCCTAAACGTTCTCTCGCGCGGCCACCAAGGGTTTTAACTCAGCCGACCTACCCCTCCCGCGTTGCATTAATGGCGCTGTTTTTATCTAGAAAAGGGGGTCCGAATCATGCCAACATTCCAGATTGCAGAGATTATTCTCTGACAAGTGCTAATTATTCCTCCGATAGCGAAATTTGTTGCGAGATGACTCGAACTCGTCATTATTGCCGACTCGGAGAGATGGACAAGGGAAAAATGCTCGTGTCGCGCACAGCTCCAGTGAAGCAGCGAACTGAGCGATTTGCCGCGGCCAGGAGTTTTCAAAGGCGATCCTCCGCCAGAGAAAAAGTCAAAGGCCCGGACGAAGAAGGTACAGCATGGGCAATCCCCACCACCTCCGGTGAATTACCTGGCAGGATATGTGGACGGCTCGTTTTCCATGAGCCTAACTCAGCTGAGAGCGAATGTGGAGAGCTGGGCTGACAAGGTTTCGCCCTCCCATCATTTTGGAGCGGCGTACAAATCAAACCTCTTCAGATTCATGTGCCCTCCTGTCCACCAATGCCCGGAGCTGATAGACTTAATTGTCAGACACTATAAACCAGCTTCCCGACAAATCTGCAGTTCCAGCTGCAAACCCTTGTTCGCACTGCGCAGGGAGACTGTGCAGCCGACTTTCGCCCCAGGGCTGGAGTACGACTCCGGCACCATCCTCAGAAAAATCAATTTGGGCGAACAAGCGGGACGTTTCACGCACACCAAGCGAATGAGGGATTTCCTCAATTCAGAGCTGAGCGCCCCCTTCCGACCGGACAATGGCCGATCGGCCCCATGCCTTTGGTAAAATTTCGTAGCAAGTATCTATATACCATCTTGGCATGGATCCTCGGTCGCGACTTCGATGAGTCGGGTGCACTGTACTGCACCGGCGCCGTGCAATGCCTCCTGTGTGGAGAATCTTACGAACCAGCGGCGCAGTGGAGCGGAAAACGCCCCATCTCTTTCGATCAGGCAGACTGTCGGCTTACGCCATTCATTCCGATCGTCGAAGATCCGAAGCGCCGACCAACCAATTTTCGTTTCGGCTCCGTTCCGGTCCGGCTTTGTTTGTACCATCTCGCACCCCCAAATGCCGATCCCGAACTCGAAGAAGGTTAACGAGAAGGGAGAACCCCGCCCCGTCTATAATCGGACGGATGACTTATACCGGAAAGGGTCCTACTACAAGTTCAACTTCAACTTTCCGGGATTCGTCATGTCGGCCTTCACCGAAAGTGAAATCCCCCGTCCCCCGAGAGAAATGACGAGTGCTTTGATAAATCGAAGCTCGGGGACGTTTCGGACCGACGCAGGGATTGTGATCGGAATCTACGGATTCAAGGGCAAACCCTATTTGCTGCCCTATTGGTGCTCAGAGCATCCGTTCGGGATGGAAGTTGCCCGACGGATGGACTATGTGGAAGAAGAGTTTGGCCTAGGGAAGAAAAGAGGACAGATTTTTCAATATCCTCTTTCCGGGCCAATGTTGAGATTATCGAGGTAGGACAACATGTCTACCTAGAGCAAGCGCCTGTCCCGGATTGGCTCTGGTTTTGTGCCGCAGCCACTGGAAGTATGACCCTCATGGGATAAGGGGAAAGTTTGCACATCCGTGCCCCCGGGACATAACCGAAGATAGATGCGACGTGGTCCATGTGGACCTTGACTCGGGAGATTGAATTAATGGAAGCTTCTCCCCTTTGGCAGGATTTCTACCGCGAGGAGGTGACATATGACCCCAAGAGAAACCGGGACCATCACTTCTCATCTCCATGGTTCAAAAAATTTCTGTCCAAGATTGCAGTGCCTTAACCGGTCTAAAGAAAAGATTATTGAATGCTCGGAAAATGAGATGCCGCACGCAAAGACGATAAATCCACAAGGAGAAACCCGGCCGTAGATGACGACTTCTCGGTTCTCTATGACCAAGGATCATGACAATCGGCGGCCGTTCGCATATCAAGGTTACGTTCCCCGAGGCCCCTTTGAGGATTATAAAAGTGGGTCTCCTCCCAAACAGCTTGTACACTTCGGCAATCGCGCCGCCGGCCCAGCAAGTACCCGTGCCGATCCAATGCGCTCGTGGCTCCTAAGGCGGCGCCCGAAAAGGCGAAAAAGTTAGCCGAGGCAGCGCCCGAGGCACTTCCTCGAGCAAGAAAAGCACCAAGACCGCCAGAACGCAGACCGGTTGCGGCAGACCTTCTGCAAGTCAAACCCCGGTACAAGTTTACCGTGGGAGCATCAGCGCCTGCTGCACCTGCTTCGTCTCCTTCCCCTGATCCGACAGTTGTTCCAGAAGAAAAGAAGCGGAGGAGAGTTGAGAAAATCAAGCGACCTAGCCTCGATAGTGCAGCGACCGGCCGCAGAGCCGCAGCCGCGTCCCCGCCGCCGCAGAGGCGCTCCTTTGGGCAGTCCCAAGCCACCGCCGAGACAATAAGAGAAGACATTCACCCGCATCGGCTCAGGCGGAGCCCGCAGTACGTTTGCTGTCCCCGTCTCTCTAGTCTCACCCGGCTCTACTTCCACTCGCTCCCCCGCTCAATCCGGGCGAGCCATGACCACATCCTCCTCCCCGTCTCCGCGTCCTTCTAGCGGTCCCCATTCTTTCGACCCGCCTTGCTCGTAACCCTAACGTCTCTCTTCTCTCGAGCACAACTCCAAACCCTTCGCCCGAGGTTAGTGCCGAGGCTGTCCATTCACCATCACATCCTCCGCCTCGCCCGCTTCAAACCCTCACAAGTGTCGCCCTCTCCCATTTCCGTTTCCCGGTCGCCCCCACAAGCGACCGATTCTTCCAAGGTCTGTCCGGTTCCTCCCGATCCCATCCCCGCAGGAGAGACGTCTCAGCAGATCCCTAGGTTGGGGGAACCAGATTTTATGGACGACCTCCAGAACTCAGATGACTTGCCCCTGGCAACAAGAGCCGTAGAGTATTCTGTCTCTTTCCGCCAAGACCTGAAGCGGAGGAGACATGAAGAGATAGCCGCCCCGGCAAAACGCGCAAAGTATGATTTCGGAAGGAGAGTGATTACAACGGAGAAAATAATCCCAATAGTGAAGAAGCCTCTCCGAGAAATGACTAAGGCGGACTACGTGCTCCAGACAAAGGAGAAAAGCTTTGACGACATTGATAAACAGAGATGAGATTCGTACGATCATGCGCAAAGCTGACAATCTCTTTGTCAAGAGTCTGGAGGAGCAGGAAGAACTTTTCGCGTTGCAGGACAAAGTAAGGCAACTTGAAGAGGACCTATCTAGGTCCACTGAGCAGCTGGAAGCGGCGTGGCGAGAAACAGATGAATTCAAAGCCCAGCTAGCCGCTTCTCAAAGAACGGGCCGCAACCGAAAAGAAAGCAGCCTCTGAGCAGATTTCTCACTCCGGGAGTCTTTGAAGCAGCACGGTCGCAGCTTGCAGTAAAAACATCTCAAGCGGTCTGTCTTTTCAAAGACAAAAGTTAAGGAAATGAGGGCTGGTTTGCCGAGGGAATGCAAGCCCCATACCTTTAAGGCAATGGCGGTCCCGGACTTCGCATCCAGGATTCAAGAAGTTTCGCCCGTGGAAAGCCTCGTGGTAGAGGAGGCCGAGCGCCGTGCAAAGCAATGGCCGGACCTCGGCGATAAACCTTCGAGAGCGCGAGCGCGACGACGTCCTTTTTTCCCCCGTGTCCTCATTCGCCGCAGATGGGCAGGTGCAAGGGTGACCTTGCACAAATATTTTAGAAAAGTTGAAGAGGTGAGAGGCTGCACGAATGCTTGATGCATTCGGACATGAAAAAGATATCTGTCTGCCCCCTTTCACGCTCTTTCAGAACTTGGGTGTCCAGGTTTTGTTGAGAATGGCGAGCTCCTTACCCTAGATCGGGTAAAGAAGAATTGGCAGTCCTTTGAAGCAGATACAACTGAAATTGATAGCTGGACTGAGCCAATTCAAGACAGCCAGGTCACTCAGATGGTGTCCAGATATTCCAGGATCCGCTCCTATTTTCAGGAGTTAGAGAAAAGATACCTCACCATCGACCTGCACGCGGTCGCTGCGTTTCACGGAGCATTAGAAGACATAGCCGACCGCAAGCCATTCGAAGCGGAAGCTTGGCGCTCAGCCCAAGAGGCGTACACTCGCATGTGCGAGGCATAAGCAGGAAATGGAGACCTTTCATAAGGAGATACTGATGAGGCGACTGACAAAGATTAATCAAGAACAGCTTGCCGCAAGGAGAACGAGCTAGAGCAGAAAAGGCATGGGGAGGCAAGTTCCTCCGCACCCAAAGGATGAAGGCATGGATTCTTTGCGCCGAGGCGAGCTCGACACCCCGCGAGCCGCCAGAAATGTTGTCACATTTTTGCACGGGGTGCAATGTCTTCAATGTTGTTTTGTAACAGTGCCGCTCTTCTTTTCCTCCTTCCGTTTTTCTCACTTCTCTCCCTTTCCTTTTCTTTCCCATTCTCTTTCTCTCCCCCTTTTTCCATGGAGTTCCCCAGTTGATTTTCCAGCTTTCCAGCAGGTCTATCTGAAATTGGCTAAGTCTGGGCGCGAAGTTCGCACTTCGCCCAGTTTTGGTGCGAAGTTCGCACTTCGCCCAGCTTTGGTGCGAAGTGCGCACTTCGCCCAGCTTTGGTGCGAAGTGCGCACTTCGCCCAGTTTTGGTGCGAAGTTCGTACTTCTCCCCACCTCCTGGGCGCACCTTGCACCGGGCAGATCGACAGGTCAATGCGAAAAAGGTAAAATGCCGGAGCAGGTCCATATGGCGGCAGACACCGCTGTTCGCCTGTGCGCAGCTTCGACTTCTCAACAGAGCCGGAATGCGCCCTTGACAGGTGTACAGTAGGGGAACAAACCCGGAATTTGACCAAGGCTTGAAGGCCTTCCCCGACTGCACTGATTTTTGCACGCATCCCAAGGAGCCCCGATCCCAAGCAAAGATGGATAGATCGCCCTCTAAGGCGTGCATGTGTCACACAAAGATAACCCATCATCGGACAAGTGTCCAGCCTTCGGGATTTGAACCAAGACCGCCGACCAAAAGGGATAAGCATGGGCCGCCCGCACCGCCTGCGTTAATAGCCTCATTCAAAGCTGATCCGAGGTTTCACCGCTCCAACTACCAGCAAGCCTCGCCGACTTGAAGAATTACCCAAAGACTCCGCCACGTAGCTGTCCGCATTCCAGGAAGACCATGCTGCGGTGCACACTCGATCCGACAAAAAGGTCAGCATTTGCAGCCTCTTTCGCCGCTTCGTCGACCTCATGTTTGATCGGGACTCGTGCCCATTAATGTAACGGTGGGACTCTGGCTATAAAAGCCCATCTCGAAATTCATTGTAAGAGGTGGAAGGGGAATGTTTGTTAGGGAACTACTGTGCTTATCGTAACCGTGCTTCGCTTATGAATACAATCAGTATGCCCGGTTCTCGTTCTACTATCTTTATTCTTTTATGCCGTCTTTCATTATATGCCTTAGGCCCACCTGTGTCGCCGCTCGTTAATTCACTTTGGCATTTGGCGATCAAGTTCCTCTAGCATTGCTTGCTTAAAGCACCTTCCGTACTTCATTATTTAAAGCATTCATTATAAATTTGGTAGCAGTTCCATCGCTTGTGTGTGACGTTGTCTGGCCCGTATCCGGTGATTGATGCGATCCCCCGTCGTTAGTTCCTTGTAGGGAATGTTTGCTAGGGAGCCATTGAAGTCATGCGGTTAAACTCTCTACCTAACACATATACCGGCTCGACATCTCTAGGTTTACTTTCTACCCCGTCGCTGTACGTATCTCGGTGATTGATACGATCCCTCGCCGTTAGTTCCTTGTAGGGAATGTTTGCTAGGGAGCTATTGAAGCCGTGCATACGCCGCTGGTGTATCGGAAGTACGCCTAGGTTTTGCGCTTCCTTGTCATGCTCTCGTGTTTGTATGCGTAAGTAGCGGAGATTGGTGTGTTCCCGCATCGTTAGTTCCCCCCCACCAACCTTTGGACATATTTGTAATCTCTTTCTCGTACATTTGTCTCTTTCTCGTTCCTTTATTTCTTTCCTCGTTCCCTTTGGCTTAAATCCCCCCCCCCAAAAGGAGCCGGCCTTCTCCGGAGATTGGCTCGGAAGGCATCTCTTCCTTCCGGCCTTTCATGCTGGTGGGCGAATCTGGGCGCATTAACCAAAAATCCTTTCCTCATGGCAGATTCGTAACCAACAGATACTTTTTCTACATCCTTTTCCCAAAGTCATTGTACCGCATCCACTGGCACTTGGCCTTGTCCAACTGAATCTGCATCCAATTGATGAAAAGCAGCCAAAAACTTCCGTTCAATGTTGCTTAACTTAGCCTCAAGTTCAGAAATGTGTTGATCTCTCCTGGAGCTATTTTTGATGTGTACATTGAATTCTTTCCAACTCTTCCTTATATTGAGCTGCTGCTATTGCTTCTACTTGTTGATGTGTATGCTCCAACTCCTACTCTAGGCATTGCGCCTCCTCCTCTACATTGAGAAGTGACCTTGCATTTGTAGCGTTCTCATGAAGAAGGCGATTAAATGCTGCAAGATGCTGAATTGGCAAGTCTAGGTAATTTAGTTGGCTTAAGGAGACTTCCATTCAATTTTTGACTCCTAATGGTATCACAACATGCTTCTCGTGTTCAGCGGTCAAGTACACCATGGGAGAGTCCTTGTAGAGAATTACCATGCCCACCAGTAACACTTGCCACTTCAATAATTCACTTGCCCTCATATCCCCTTGTTCAAAATCAGCAATTTCGTCATGCTTATTGCAATGTCATCCATTTCAAAACCATTGGCAAACTTTATTTATCTCCTAGAAGCAATGCTCTGCCCAAAGTTGCCACTCACTCAGGTAGTTTTCCACAAAATCCTTGTGGGCCTTTGCAAACAAGTCCTGAACATGTGTGAAAAATCCCACAATTCTAGTCTCTTCTACTCTCGTAGCATGTCCTTTCTGTTAAATTTTGGCAGCTCAACTAGCACTTAGGTTGCACGCAACACTGATGCATCAAAGTGCTCCTTAGACTGTGGATGATCCTTTGCTTCGTTCTCTGCCATGGCTTTCCCTTTGCGTGCATCGCGCTACTAGGGAACTTGATTAGCCTGCTTTGCTTGCCATTTATCTGTACTTGGTGAGGCTATTCTTGCTAATGTGTCATTGTTCCTCAACTTGTTTCTCCATAACTCCTTTCTCCTCGAACAACGTGAATGGTGTTGCTCATGTCCATGCCCATGAACTGGTGGTGGACGTTGTCTAAAAATTGGTGCTATAGGTGGCCACTATATGATGATTTGTGGTGACACCTGCTGCAATCTTGGGTCATTGTCCCTATGTGACATGGCAATGTGTGCTTGTATCGTTGGCTCTTTAGATATGTAATTTTGAATTTGAATTGCCTTGAATCCTCCTAACAATTTATACCCGGCAAACCCTAACGACTGTAACGGTTGCCATTGCCTTGGCAATCATTCATTGGCAATTGCCTTTTGCAATTGTCTTGGTTGACACACCTCTCCCGGTCGACACTCTTCACCAGTCAGGTTTGCAAATCCTTCTCTTGCTTGCCAACAATGCTTATAGTCTAAATCCGAACAAATGCAAGGCAGATGAGGGTCTGATCTCCTGCCCTATCTTCGAGATCATTCTCTTCAACTCATCCTTGACCGTTTGTTGTGATCTTGACCTGTGAAGCAAGTGCTTGTGCTGTTGTGAAGAAAGAAAACATGTTAGTCTTATATTGGTATGTTCATCTTGCTTTAGCTATTGATAATATTATTTGGTTGTGATAAAATTTTAGGAGATTTGGAAGATGTTTGACATTGATTGGAGTCTTTGAAGCTTTTTGAAATTGTGTAGTAAAATGAAGTGTGAACATGGTGCTTTGGACAAAATTATAATTGTTTTAGTGCATGGAGGGGGTATGAAATGGCATTGCTATGACTTCTTTTGAGACTAGCATTTTCATCTGTCGCAGTGATCATGGCGTTTACTTTATTTTTAATTTCTTCTGGCACCTTATTGCATAACTTGACATTAATTTTAGGTATTTGTGCCAAATGGAATTTGAGGCGATAAACGCCTCCAGTAAAATTAAAGCCACAAAAATTGCATTTAAAATCCCCTTTTCTTGGCCCTGGCGTTCCATATGCCCATGCTGGATCCAATGGTTTCATTTTTTATATGCTTGCACATGGAAACAAGTTAGTAACAACAAAGTTACAAGGCAACAATATTTACTTAAAAAGAGGAAAAAAAAAACCCTAAACCCAAAACCCTAGGGCCTAGGGTTTAAACTTCAAACTTTCAAACATTAACAGCTGAAAAATAGGCTTGCATACATAGTTATTAGGCAACAATATTTACTTAAAAAGAGAAGGAAAAAAATCGTAAACCCTTACAAAAAAACCCTAGACTAGGGTTTAATGTTTAACAAATATTGATAGCTAATAATTTGGCTTGCATATATCAATTTAGTATCTATTTGAAAGGAGGAGGGGAAAAAAACCCTACACCCTAGACTAGGGTTTTGGGTTTTAAAGTTGAAACAGCCCTAACCTAATTTCAAATTGCCCTAATCTAATTCCAAACTACGCTAATCTATTTTGAAACCTTGTTTTAAGTTGGAGGAAAAAAAAAAGAGAGTTTTCAAAGAATTTCTTACCTTGAATGAATCTTCTGGGCGGTTGTTGTTGGCTGTCGGATTTCTTCACCCCATAATTGCTCGTGGTCCTCGGATGCCTTGGCGTATTTGGTTGGGGTGGTAGCAAGGTGGAAGAGTTTTTTTTGTTTGTTTGCAAGAGTCAGCTGAGAAAATGAGAAAGAAAAATCAGTGCGGCTGCAGCCGATTTTTTGAAAAAGTCGACAAAAAATCGCTGATGCCGATTTTTCAAAATATTGGGAGTCTGCCAATTTTTTGGCTATTTTCTCAACTATGCTTATAATACATTCCTATTCACTCTTTCATTTTGTGCATGTCCACATGCATTATTGGCTTCATCCATTTATCAGTTTACAGTGTACACTAGCTCCTACCTTGTATATGCCATTTCTCCATTCTATTCAAAATATATCATTTCTTTATGGTACAGAGTTTGAACCCTTCAATTTGCTTGGATTACCCCATGATCGACTTTCCATACACTTGTGGACAATACAGGAGGCTTCTCCATCAGTGGCACTTCATGATTTCTAGAAATTGTGGAAGTGGTGAGGGATAGAGCACCTATTATTTTCTTGTGATTGTGGAGGTATCTGTATGCAATTCACAATTTTACAACATATATAATGGTGGCATCTTTGTGGAGTTATAAAATCTTCAGACTTCAACATTTAAAAAAAAAAGAACGCTATCCAAGGCCCTTTGCCACAAAAAATATTTGCTGGTAGGTATATATCTTTGGTTGTAATTTTTGCTGTTTATTGTACTTTATGGGAGTGATGGCCATTGCTTAAATTAACAGAGAAAGTGGTTTTAATATCAAAGAATTTTCTTTTCCTGCAGTCTGGATATTTCAAGCTGGATATTTGTGCATTGGCTATGCATATATGTTTGAATAACACAATTTTTCCTGCCTTTCAAATAAAAGAAGAAAAGTAAAATTTTTATTTTATTCTTGTGCAGAATGTTGTGTTTTATTTTTTAACTGTAAATCTTGCACGATTATTTCAATATCAGATTGCTTTCTACCCATCACATGTGTATTGAAAATGTAGCTTAGTTTGTTATTTACAGCATGGGAGGTGCAATTGCAGTGCATCTAGCAGCAAAAAGAGTGCTGTCAAGCTTGGCAGGGTTGGTGGTTGTAGACGTAGTTGAGGTGTGTTTTCTTAATGGCTGTTCAGTTTTTGTAATGCCTGTATAAAACATTTTGGTAGATAGGTGAAAGACATTTATTCTGAATGTGATCTTTATGAAGTGCTTACTGGAGATAGATGGAAAGTTTATTGATTAATCTTTTTAACAACTTTCAGGGAACTGCAATGGCATCTTTAGTTCACATGCAGAAAATTCTTTCAAATAGGCCGTGCCATTTTCCATCAGTTGAGAAAGCTGTATGTTTGCTTCATGCCTTCTAAAAAATAGTTGTACATTGATTTTCCTTTAAAGAGCTGTTGTGCATACTGGTGGATGCCGCTCTGATGCACATTATTTTCGTGGCTTCTGAAATATTGCAAATATTTTTATGCTTATGAGTGTGATTTCAACAGAGACTAATTTTAACCCCCCCTACACACACACACATTTTGCTTCACAAGAAAGTTTCTTTTCCATTGAAAGCTAGTAGAGCTTGTCAAACAGTTCAAAAACTTGATTTTTATTGTTTGTTGGAACAAACAAAATAACTTAAGGCAATTTTAGATTAGATTTTTTTATTAGAAAACAGGTTAATAAACTATTTGAGAAACTAACCAATTGATTGAATTTTTCAGATTGTTTGTTTATTTGTTATGTTAGTCTGAGTACTCTTTTGGCAGGGACAGGGAAATGTGGGATGTGAAAAGGGAACAGTTAGATGTCACCTAGATTTTGACCAAACGGGCCAGCAAAGGGGATGACTATATAAAAATATTAAAAAATGCAGAAATATAAAAATATAATAATCATAATTGAAATAAACATTTTAAATAGCAAAAATTTGAGTTGATCATTGTATTTCTCATTACTAATCTTCAGTCATAGATAAAATAAAAATACAATGATATATTATTTGGAGAGCATAATGACTGATTCAATGTTATTGGGCCACTGGATTGCCAAGGATGCTCTTCAAAGTATTGCGTTCTTCTTCTTGTTTTTAATGACGCATTTTTTGATCATCTGTAGTTGTCCCGAAACATCCAAAAATATTAGGTGGCAATGTCATTCATTGACTGTATGAGCATTTATGGATTGCAGAACTTCTTTAGAGATGCCACAGTTTGTGTTCCAACTGTCAACGAAAACTATGCAGGCACCCATATATTTGCATTCTTGTCTCACTAAAATGTTTTTAAGTTTTAAATATGGGAGGGATTAAGTTTCCAGATTTCAACCACAAAGAACACTCCATATTTCAGTTGTGCAAGCACTGATCCATTTGTGTTCTTGTCTCTCTATATCAAGTTTCCAGATTTAAGTTGTGAAACATTGTATATTACATAGGGGATGCCTAGACTTTTCCCTGTCTCTCAAGGGGATGCGTAGGTGTTCCCTAGGTGTCCCTACATGAATGAGGGTAAGGAGGGATGTCCCCATTGCATCCTCCCATCCCCGTCCTCCTGGGAACACATCACCACGGGTATTCAACATTGAGGATGCATCCCCACGGGTATTCAATCCTGGGGATGCGTCCTCACATAACATAGTTTATTTGTAGTTGAACAAATAAACATTGTCTTCCTTATTGTTTCTTCTTGATACATCTCGCCAAATTCTTTCCTATTGTTATTCTTGGGATATGATGTTTTAATAAGCTTTTAGGTGCTTCATTTTGTTAAAGCTATTTGATGTAGTGTTTTATTTTTTTTCTAGCACTCCCTTGTATGTGTTAACTTTTTCCTTATGAAACTCTTGTTCCTTATTACTGGACATTTAGAGTTTCCTTTGACCTCATTTTTCTTCTCAAGTGTGCTTTTTGCTTTGTCATATATTGCTGGAAAGTCTTATGGTTAGGCTTAGTATCTTTTTTGTAGAGTCTTGTACGATCTAATCATAGGCGACTCAGAGAACTAAGCTACATTTGAATCTGAGAAATGCCAATGAGAATGAAAGGCATTTTTCCTTTTTATGTGTCGTTGTACTAGAACTTTTCTAACGATGGTCTGTTCCCTTTCAGCCTTGAATCTGCTTTCCTTCTAGACAACATTTTCTTTCACTTAAACGACATACATCATCACTTGGGTGTTTTGCTAGATGATATACATAATTTGATTTTATGTGTTTAGCTCACTTTCTGGATGGCATATATGACTGCTTATGGTTGATAGATGACTTGCATTATTTTGTTCATAACATATTACATGACATAGCTTCTCTTTTGACTAACAGCACACATCATGCATCAGATGACATGACTTCCCCTTTGTTGGACAACATGGTGTTCTTGTGGTGGATAGCATGGACATAATAGACAACACCACACATTCCCCTCAATACATTTCCATTCCATTAAAAAGGTTTCCTGGTAATGGTGGTGGTGGGGATATAAATAAGAAACACCGTGTGCCAGACCAGGGAAAAAAGAAAGAAAGAGAGAGAGAGATTTTTTTTCTAGTTTTTCAGCTGATGGCATTTATCTTGCAGCTCTTTTGAGGGCATGTATTGTTTGTGGGCAATCATTCTACAACTGTTCATAGGCATCTACTGTTCAGCGGTTGTTTATAATCAAGTCTATTATGAGTCTATGATTGACTACATAGACTTAGACCTTCACTTTCTATACAAATAGAGATGACATGAGTCTATGATTGACTACATAGACTTAAACCTTCACTTTCTATACAAATAGAGATGACATGAACCTGGAATACCTCTTACACAAGTGAGAACCGACGTAGATTTAGTTTAGAGCAAGAGTGGTCTGAGTATGCCTGTGGTTAGTACCACTATTGTTAATCTTAGTATAATTAACAAGAAAGGCCTGAGCACAACTTCAAGTTTAGTTTGATGATGTATTTGCTGTTACAGACTAGGTATCAAACAATGGATGGATAATATCTGCATGATCCACTTAATATGCAAATGTTTAGAGGCAAGAGGTCTGAGATAAATTACAAGTAACAACAGTACCCTTAAACCTATGAGTAATGGCAACGAGGATTTTCCAGGATTGCATGTTTTAAAGAACTGTGATTGTAGAGACCAATTAGCAGCATTTCACTTTATCGTTCAAGTATGGTTGAAATAAATTACACCATCGCAACTATTCTTGCATAATATTTTGTGCAGTATAAAATATAAGAGGTATTTTTTACTTCCAGTGTCGTTAATCTTTAATTAAGCGATATTTCTTTGACAAAGGAAACTATTGCAATATCTAAAGTCAGTAGTTAATTGACGAGAGATGTAAAGGTCTATTTTACGTGCATGCACACAAATATACATATGTATGTACTGCGTCTTTTTTTTAACCAAATATTTGTCTAGCCACCCCTCCTTTTGCAGTTTGCTCTCTGGACACTCATCTTGTGTATGCCCTTCTGTTTGGCATTTAAGGCATTATATCCCAGTTTGCTTCAGTTGACCTCCTTTTGTCTTCTTGTGTAGCATAAGCAAGTTGAATGTGAGCAAATATCTTAATGTTGGTGTCATCTTTATTGTCCAACTGTACATGATTTCGGTGATGGACATCTAGTAATTGTTTTTAAGTTATATGATAGCTCATTGTTGACACAATTGCTGACCCCTTCTTGGATTCATTCCAAGTCTTTGAAAAAGTGTTGTTGCCTTAATTCATTCTTGAAGCATTTTTACCACTTTTGCTTCTTGTTTGTCATGATTGATAGATCTTTGTAAAACTAAACCTCTGAAACAAAATTATGAAGAGAAATCTAATTTTGAGTATCATCATGAACATGCACCTAGAAGGTCTGAGTATTGGCATTAAAATCTTCCAGAAGATTGACATCATCCAAAGAAGAGCAATGACGAATCTTTGGGTATAAATCATAGTTGAGAAAATTTGCAAAAATCTGCAGAATCTCAATTTTTTGCCGATTTTTTAAAATGCCGATGCAATTGGCAAACTCTCGGCGATGCAAATATTTTTTGAAGATTTTTTGAAAAAATCAGCATCGTCGATTTTTTCAAAAAATCTGCAATTTTTTTTCCTTTTTTTTTTTAAGGCTGCGGTCGATTTAGGGTTTTTTTATGCAAGCCCATTTTTCAGCTGTTAATGTTTGAACTTCGAACCCTAAACCCAAAACCGTATTTTTAAGTAAATATTGCTGCCTGATAACTATGTATGTAAGCCCATTTTTCAGCTGTTAATGTTTGAAACTTTGAACTTTGAAGTTTAAACCCTAAACCCTAGGCTAGGCCCTAGGGTTTTGGGTTTAGGGTTTTGTTTTTTTTTCCTCCTCTTTTTAAGTAAATATTGCTGCCTGGTAACTATGTATGCAAGCCCATTTTTCAACTGTTAATATTTGAATTTGAAACTTTGAACTTTGAACTTGAAGTTTAAACCCTAAACCCTAGTCTAGGCCCTAGGGTTTTGGGTTTAGTTTTCTTTTTCCCTCTTTTTAAGTAAAAATTGCTGCTTGATAACTATGTATGCAAGCCCATTTTTGAGCTGTCAATGTTTCAATTTTAAACCCTAAACCCTAGCCTTTTTGTTTAAGGGGTAGGCTTTTTTTCCTTTTTTTCAAGTGATTATAACTTTGTTGTTACTGTTGGTTACGAATCTGCCATGAGGAAAGGATTTGGTATAATGCGCCCCAGATTCGCCCACCAGATTGAAAGGCCGGAAGGAAGGAATACCTTCCGCGCCAATCTCCGGAGAAGGCCGGCTTCCTGTGGGTTTTAGTGTTTGAAGCTAAGAGTGCAGGGAAAGAGATAAAAGTGCGGAAAGAGAATCCAAATGTGATTGGAGTTGGGTGGGGGGAATAAGCAGCACGACAACGATCAATCACCACTACTAACAACAATTAAACACAAAACACACCATAGAAACTACAACTATCATTCATCCTATGTATCCTCTATCTATGCATTGCAGGAATACTTAATCATCAAATACCGGAGTCCAGAGTTCAGTACAACAGTAAGCAATGAAATAAGAAACATGAAGCATAAATGACAAGGAGAGGCAGCATACAAAATGAAGACAGTAAGCAGAGCCAAGTATGTATCGTATATTTAGAAGCAAACGCACAGCTACAATGGTTCCCTAGCAATATATTCCCCTTCCACCCTTTTACAATGAAATGATCCGGCTATTTATAGCCCAAGTTCCCCCGATTACATTTACGGGCACAAAGTCCCAGACAAGACAATAGCTGACACAAGCGGCTGAAGAGCTGCTGATGCTGACTCCTGTCGGTCGAGGACTGTACCTGCAGCAAGGTCTCCCTGAAAGCTGTACAGCTACGTGGCAGTGTGTTGGGTCAAACCTTTGGTCAGCAGGAATGCGGGTAGCTGCGGTAGATGAAACTTCACATCAACTTAAATAGGGGCAGCTGGCGTAGGCAGTGCAGCCCATGCTTGTCCTTCATCCCGTCATATCTCGGCTCGGATCCCGAGGCTGGACACTTGTCGAATTCTGACGAGTGACACATGTCTGCCTTGAAAGGCAGTTTATCCAACTTCACCTGGGATCAGAGCGCTGTCGGGTAGCGCAGTTGGAAAATAGTGCAGTTGGGGAGGCCTCTGTGCCTTAGCCAAATTTCGGCTTGCTTGATGAATCTTGCCCAACTGCGCACCGGTCAAAGGGCGCACCCCGACTTCGCTGCGAAGTCGGGTTGCGCACCGGTACTTAGCTGATTTTCCCGCTGTTCGGATTGCGCACAAAAAGGGGAGCGCACCCCGACTTCGCTGCGAAGTCGGGTTGCGCTCCAAAGACTTAGCCAATTTTATGCACATTGCTTTCCCAAGTGCGCACAGGAAGAGGGCGCACCCCGACTTCGCTGCGAAGTCGGGGTGCGCTCCGACACTTAGTCAAATTCTGCTCCGTTTCAGCCTGCCTTCGCACTTCACATCCCCTGCTGCGCACTGATTTGAGGGCGCAACCCGACTTCGTTGCGAAGTCGGGTTGCGCCTTGACACTTAGAATTTTTTAGGGGACACTTGCTCAGTTTTGGGAACTTGACTGGGGGAAGTATAAGGGAAAAAAAGGGAGGAATGAAACTGCAGGAAAGGGGGAAAGGAAAGATGGAGAAAGGGAGAAAGAGGAGGAGGGAAAGAAGAGCAAAGACACTTACAGATTTTTGAAAACATGGCACCCCGTGCAAAATGTGGCAACAGCTACTTGTTTCCATGTGCAAGCATATAAAAATGAAACTTTTTTTTTCATATTATAAGCAATACAAGATGTGTTTTGTCACTTTCATGTGTACTTAAAGCTTGAGCCTTGTATGATGTCTTGACATGAATTATTGCAATATTTGATTTGCATAATGTTAATTCATTGTAATATGAATGAAAAAAACTTTTTTCAATGAAATTTTTTTTTTTTTCAATGAAAAATTTCGTTTTCTTTGGTTATTTTTTGCCGATTCTTTCCCCGATTTTTTGCCGATTCCCGATTTTTAAAAATGTCGATTCTTTGCCGATCCCGATTTTCTCAACTATGGTATAAATCATGGTATGGGTCACCAATAACATGAACAACTAAAGATGATGGTGCTAGGGGAGGTAAAAAATTGAAAGGAAGAAATCCCAAAAATGTTGTGGGCTCCTATGCAACCAAAGCAACATGTTGAGAGTTCTTAGAAGAGGCTATCAATTGAACCTTAGACGAAAGGTGATCACATATAAAATAAGTATCTCAACCAAATCTACAACCATAAATCTTTGAGTAACTTGTAAATATGGGAAGAGTTTGTTTGGGACTTTCATAGTTCTTACTAAGAAGACAATCCCATTTGTTGACAACATCTTGGTAGATACCCAAAGAAGATTACATTGTAATGTTAGAATTCTTTCAAGCACTGGGAGGCTATGATGACATCTTGAGACTCGTGAGTTGCATCATTTGGTTAGCCGAGAACATGACAATCTTGGAGGGAGTAATCAGAAATCATTGCTTTGTGGCAGCAAATAATTGCCCATTTATCTTGTTTCCTTGTAGCTATGACTTGAATTCTCGTCAGTTGAAGCTCCTCCATTTTGAACCACGTGAAATCTTCCAGGTGGATATTATTGGGAGAAAATCTTCCATTTGGCTTTCAAGGCTTAAACATTCCTCGAAAATCTTGTGAAAGGGCATGACCACTAAGGCATTGGTTAAAAATGTTAGTTTAACAAAATGTCTTCCTTACCAAAAATGCTTTGTCCTCAAAGCAGAGGAAGAGAGGGATGAGCTGTAATGGAAGATTGGGACCCCTATGATGCTTCTTCTTTTGCAAGACCTTTCTATTGAATCAAATATTCATCAATTTGATGAGAGGGGAGAGACCTCATACATGTTTCCAACATGCCTTTAGGCTCTAATACAAGTCAACCTTTCTTATCCATGATAGGCAGCCCAATTTGAACAGGAGGGAAACCAACATTTGTTTCAAACAAGAAATGTGTGTTATAATATATGATATGATAGGATTTGGAAATTGTTATGATATGCACATTAATATATCTATTCTTGTTTATGTTGTTACTCATGGTGAGATTTGTTCTTATCAACAATTACCTATTTACAACATGTACCTTTTTTATATGGGTTCCTACATATATAATACGTATAAGTGCAATATATTGAATCTTTCATGGTATCAGAGTTGTTTATGGGATGGTGAGGTTGACCTCACACCCAATTCATTGGTAGAAGTCATCATCTTGGTTAGATTTGTGGGCGAATGTTCTGGGGTTGCCCAACATTTTCATGAAAACAACATAGATGGGAAATAGAGGATGCATTGGGTGATGTATTTGTCTTGGGCAATGACACCTTCAATAAGTCCTCTAGGAATTCATTTAACAAACCCAAATTTAAATCGTGAGATTCAGTGAGTGTCGGAGACTGTGGATAGACAAAATAGTTATCTACTAGGAGATCCACAAAATCTTCAAAGTTGGAAGAGAGGGAGGGCATATTCACATTATCCAAGAGCTTGTTATAGCACAGGTCTAGCCTCCTGTGGAAGAGTTGCTTAATGGTGTGTGATTGAGGGCCAAAATGATGGCTTCAAACATGAGGCTGACGACATTCTTAGTGAGATAATCTGCTTTGATCTCTTGGGTATGGTCACGTGAAAGCTTGGGAGGACGTAAAACTATTTGGTTTGGGAATCGAGCAGTGCTTGATTTAAAACCACCCCAAAGGCCGTATTTATAAGCATGCCCCCTCGATGTATTCTTCCAAAGCGTGTAACCGTTTCTGAATGTAGTCAACCATGACGGTGGAGGCATGAGTAGTCAAAGTCATCTAAATTGCCATGCACAACATCATCATTCATGTAGTTGGGATGCGGTGAATTCTCAAGGCAAAAGCAATTGTTGAGCATCTACTTGAAGTGTGCAAGTGTCTCAGAACAAAATTTCATCTATGCAGGTGAAAGATCTTAGATCAACGTGGAGATCACAGGTCGAATCGTTCGCATGTGTCAAAATTGAATCCATGTCCACAAACTTTAAGGGGTTGGAAAACGTGATTGCAGGGCCGTCATTGTGAGAGGCAGCCATGGGAGATCTGTAGAAAATTTTGGCATTCCCTATCTTCAGAAACCCTGACTTCCTTTGACTTGCTTGCATTGGTGGGAGGTTGAGAGTTTGAATCTCCTTGACACCATGCGTAAATCGAATAACATTGAAACTTTATGAAGTCAAAGATGACATAGAAGAAAGTGCTCACACTGGAGACCTTTTGATTTGCATAGGTTTGTTGATCCAGTCCCCGACGGAGCTTGAAAAGCTTGAGTTCATGGTTCTGAATACCAGAATTCTCCCCTTCTCAAAGACATCCCTTCTAGAAGCGGATGAGTTGAGGAGACATTGTGGCAATCCAGCCATTTCATTCTCATGGACTATTACCACCTAGTTGGTGGCTATCAAGGTGGAGGAGATTGAGTTGAGTGCAAAAGGAATTGAGGTTGAGGCGTAGGGCTCATGGTGACCAGGTGAAACATATTATTCATTCATATGGAAGATATGCTTGCAGTTGGGCATTTGGCACATCAAATCCACACAATTAGCCCATGGTTGGAACAAAAACATCGAGGGCAAAGGAGACAATGATTGTTTGCTTACTACGTGTCTGCTGTAATCCCTCTCTTCATGCAAACATCTTATAGGTGTATTACTAGGTAAATACCATAATTCACTTGATTTTGACGCATGACACAAGGATAAACAATTTTAGTCAATACTTGGGTACTCTGAACAATGGTCAACAAAAAATTCTCTCATACGTGGCTATCGTGACTTTGGAATTGTGATAATATGGCTATCTTTAAAGCTTGGCATCTATTACTACTATGCTTGGGTATTGCATTGCTTGAAGTGAGAACACCTCATTTTATGCGTGGCTTCTACAATGAATGAGCATTTGTGAAGTTTAATGGAGATGGCGTGCTGGCGAGCATTGGTAATGACTAGTGGAATTGCGGACGTCGGAAACTGGATATTATCGTGAAGTTGACGGTGGACTTGCTGACACATGGTAGACTTGATGGATTCGACCGACTTTTCGATTTTGCTCTGTTGTGTCTCTTCTCTCTTTTATTTTTTTAATTTATAAATTATAAGAGTGATGATTCCAACGTGACAGCCATGACACACATGTCAGAATTCAGGATAAGAAGGATGTGTGAGATTTGGACGTGTTGTCGCCCAAGCTGGTGCACAGGGAGACTATGATGCTAGTGGAGAAGCACTTGAAGCTTTAGTAGGAGGGTGTTACAATGAGAAAAAAGAGAATTGTGGCCGCATTCGAGGTGTTTAATCCCTAGAAATAAGGTAGAGCATGGATTCACAAGCATTGTAGATGGTCGTTATTGTTTGGAAAATTGGAGAGTCTAATATTCCGCAATGATAAGGTAGTTTTATGTGTGGCATGTGTACAGATTGACCGCTAAAAGCCTCTAATGAAATAACTTATGTTTTTGGCATGTTAAAAACGTAGCATGTTTTTGTTTAAGATCTGCCAATGCATATGAAGAATTTAAAGTCATAATAATGATTGAGGTTTGTCATTTGTATCCCTTGCATCACTTTCTTTTTGGTTTTTGTGGCAGCAACTGCTCCTCATTTTTTCTCAAGGAAGTTAAATATTTTCTACTATGCAAGCTGCTCTGGTCTATGGCTGAAAAGTAGTGGTCTCTAGTAATTAAGAAGAGAAGTCAGAAGGTCATTGAGGTGAGTGCAGAGCGGACAAAATAAAGAGCAAAATGATGATGGTAAACCACATAGTTGGCAATGAATTTGTAAGCAAAGAAGATTGGTGCATGGGGGATTTAGGTATAGGAGTTGAGAGTTGTTTTGAACTTAACATCTCTCTATGTTTTCATTATTGTGTTTTAAGTCGGGATAGAAGCACATTTCCTCAAAGATATTAACAATTTGAAAAAAGGAAAAAAGAAAAAAGAAAAAAGAAAAAAAAGAATTACAAGTTGTTTTATTTGTCCAGTGGAGCATTCTTCAAAAGGGGCAAAGGTCTCCGCCTATGTTTGCGATGCAATCTATGTATTTGATAACCATGGAGGAGGCATATGGTTTATTCTTTGCCTTTTTGGAGATCCTGTGTGAAACAGGGCATATGTCCTTCGAACAACTGGTATCTCAATGATGTCTAGATTTTGATCTTTGAAGCTTGTTGTCAAGCTCATCACTTGAAGCAACAACTGACTGCAGGATATGAAGGTGATATTGAAGACAACTCAAAATGTAAACTTTATCGATGAAACAAACTTTCGGATGATGGTTATTTGAAGCAAGTTTGATGCTTAGTATTTCAAAGTTCAGTCAAGACCTTGGTTGAGCTTGCCATGGTTTTCAGTTTGGCTGAAGTTCATTGCTTTGACAGTTCAGAGTTTGGTCCAGCTTGTGTTTTACATCATAGTAGCGAAAATTGGCAAAAATAACTGATTTTTCCGATTCTAATTCTGATTCCTGTTGGTTACGAATCTGCCATGAGGAAAGGATTTTGGGTTAATGCGCCCAGATTCGCCCACCAGCATGAAAGGCCGGAAGGAAGAGATGCCTTCCGTGCCAATCTCCGGAGAAGGCCGGCTCCTTTGGGGGGTTTAAGCTAAGAGTGCAGGAAAGAGATAAAGAAACGGAAAGAATTTACAAATATGATTGGAGTTTGGTGGGGGGAACTAACAATACGGCAACACATCAATCACCATTGCTTACTGCATCATAAATACAAAGCATGACCAGGAACTGCAAAACCTAAGTATACTTTCTGTATTAAGCTATGTACGCACAGCTACAATGGTCCCCTAGCAAACATTCTCCCTACAAGGAGAACTAACAGCACGACAATGCATCAATCACCACTACGTACAATCACATAAACAGAAAGCAACCAAGAGATATCAGAGCCAGGTATATGTGTTATGCAGAGAATTTATACGCACAGCTACAATGGTCCCCTAGCAAACATTCTCCCTACAAGGAGAACTAACAAAGACGGCAACGCATCAATCACCACTACGGACAGCAACGTAACACACAACTGATGGAACTGCTACTACATCTATTATATGGAGTTCAAAAGTGCTTGACCACCAAATGCTGAAATGAATCAACAAGCCATGGCACAAACAATGCTAAAGGCGCCCGACCACCAAATGCTGAAATGAATCAACGAGCCGTGACACAGTGGAAGCGTAAAGCATAAGCATAAAGAAATAAAAGCAAGCAGAATGTAACCAGGCATACAAATTATATTTATAAGCGTAAGCACTGGTTACAATGGTTCCCTAACGGACATTCCCCTTCCACCCTTTACAATGAAATCATGGTGGGTTTTTATAGCCCGAGTCCCTCCCGCTACATTAATGGGCACAAGGTCCCACCAAACACAAGCCGACAAAAGCGGCGAAAGAGCCGCAAATGCTGACCTTTGTCGGACCGGACCGTACCCGCAAGCATGGTCTTCCCGGAAGCCGGACAGCCTACGTGGCGCGGTGTTGGGCGTAACTTCTTCTCGTAGGAATGCGGGTAGCTGGAGCAGATAGAACCTCCAATCAGCTTTAAATGAGGTCACTGGCATAGGTAATGCAACCCATGCTCGTCCTTTTGCTCGGCACGTCTTGGCTCAAATCCCGAAGCTGGACACTTGTCGATGATGGATGATGTCGTTTGACACGTGTCCGCCTTGAAAGGCGCTTTATCCAACTTCGCCGGGATCGTAGCGCCATCGGGTTGCGCAGTGCAAAACAACGACAGCCGGGAAGGCCTTCATGCCTTGGGTGCATTTCCGAGTTTGTTTCCCACCGCGCACTCGTCAAGGGCGCACTCCGACTTCGCCGCGAAGTCGGATCGCGCACAGTGAAAGCTGGTTTCGCCGCCGTACGGACTTCGCTTCCAAAGACTTGTCATTATTCTCGTCACCGCCACCGCTACAAGGTGCGCCCAGAAAGAGGGGCGAAGTCGGACTTCGCACCAAAACTGGGCGAAGTGCGACTCGCACCAAAACTGGGCGAAGTGCGAACTTCGCACCAAAACTGGGCGAAGTGCGTACTTCGCACCAACACTTAGCCATTTTCCAGGGCAACTGCTGTCAACTCTGAAATCCAACTGAGGGGCTCCAAGAAAGGGGGGAAGAAAGAGAATGTAGGAAAGAGAGAGAAAAGGAGAGAGGAAGAAAGGGAAAGAGAGGAAGAGGGGAAAGAAAGAGCAGGGACCGCTATAAAACTGAAAACATTGCACCCCGTGCAAAATGTGGCAACATTTCTGGCTGCTCGCGGGATGTCGAGCTCGCCTCGGCGCAAAGAATCCATGCCTTCATCCATTGGGTGCAGAGGAACTTGCTTCCCCTGCCTTTTGCTGCTCTAGCCGTTCTCCTCGCGGCAATCGTTCTTCAGATTCACCTTCGTCAGTTGCCTCCTCAGAACCATCTTCCGAAGGCTCTCCAGCCTTTTGCTTCTGCCTCGCAGATGCGGTTGTATGCGGCCTGGGCTTGGCCCCAGGCTTCTGCTTCGAATGGCCGGCGGTCAAGCAACTTCTTCTAATGCTGCGTGGAAAGCAGCGACCGCGTGCATGTCGATGGTGAGGTATCTTTTTCCTAGCTCCTGGAAGTAGGAGCTGATCCTGCAGCATTTGGACACCATCTGGGTGACCTGACTTTCTTGAATTGGCTCAGCCAGCCTATCAATCTCAGCCGGATCCGCCTCAAAGGACCGCCAATTCTTTTTCACCTGCTCATGGGTGAGAAACTCACCATTCTCAACAAAGCCCCGGCACCCTAGTTCAGAAAGAGCGTGAAAGGGAGCCATACAAATGTCTCTTTCATGTTCGAATGCGTCCAGCATTCGTCTGGCAACCCTCACCTCTTCTACTTTCTTAAAATATTTATGCAAGGTTACCCTTGCATCTGCCCATTCTGCAGCGAATGAGGACATGGGGGAAAATTGGAGGCCATCGCGCTCGCGCTCCCCGAAGATTTATTGCCGTGTCCAACCATTGCTTCGCCTCGGCGTTCGGCCTCCTCTACCACAAGCTTTCCCCGGGCGAAACTTCTTGAATTCTGGATGCGAAATCCATAACTGACATAGCCTTATACGTGTGGGGCTTGCATCCCCGCAGCAGATCAGCCCGCATCCCCTTAACTTTGCTCTTTGAAAAGACCGTCGCTTGAGATGCTTTCTCTGCAGATTGCGATTGCGCTCGTTTCAAAGACTCCTGGAGCTGAGAAATCTGCTCCAAGGCTGCCTGCTTTCCGTTGCGGCTTGTTGCCGAGAAGCGGCCAGCCGGGCTTTTAGTTCATCTATTTCTCGCCGCGCCGCTTCCAGCTTGCTCGTGGACCCGGATAGGTCCTCTTCAAGCTGTCTTGTCTTATCCTCGCAACCCGAAAAGCTCTTCCCTGCTCCTCCGCACTCTTGACAAGGAGATTGTCCGCTTTACGAATGATTCCCCGAATCTCGTATTGCTTGTTAATATCGTCAAAGCTCTTCTCCTTTGTCCTGGAGCTCGTAGTCCGCCCCCGGTCATTTCCCGAGAGGCTTCTTCACTTTCGGGATTATCTTCTCTCGTTGTAAGCACTCTCCTCTCGAGTTAAACTTGGTGCGCTTTATCGGGCGGCTATCTCTTCAGTCTCCTCCGCTTCAGGTTTTGGAGGAAAGAGATAGGGTACTCTACAGCTCTCGCTGCCGCAGGCAAGTCGTCCGTATTCGGAGGTCGTCCATGAAGTCCGGTTCCCCAGCCCTAGGGTTCCGCCGAGACGTCTCTCCTGCGGGAATGGGATCAGGAGGAACCGGACGGACCTTGGAAGGATCGACCGCTTCTGAGGGCGACCGGGAAGTGGAGATGGGAGCGGCTGACGCTGAAAGGGTTTCAAGCGGCTGAGGCGGTGGATGTAACGGTGAATGCACGGCTTCAGCACTAACCACAAGTGAAGGGTTTGGGGTTTGACTCATAGATAGGGAAACGTTGGGGTTCTGAGCAAACTGGTCAAAAGAATGGGGGCCGCTAGAAGGGTGTGGAGACGGGGAGGAAGATGCGGCCATGGCTTGCTCGGATTGAGCGGGAGATGGAGTAGGAGTAGGGCTAGATGAGACCAGTAGAGAGTGGGGCAGCAAACGTACTCGCGAGCTCCGCCTCGAGCCGATGCCGGATGGATGTCTCGCGATTCCGGTTCCGGCGGTCGGCTCGGGACCGCCCGCAGAAACACGCTCCGGAGCGGCCGAACGCGGCTGCGGCTCTGCGACTGGCTGCTGCACCGTCGACTAGGTCGCCTGATTTTTTCAACTCTCTTCCTCTTCTTCTCTTCTGGAACAATGGCCGGATCGGGGGAAGGAGATGAAGCAGGTGCAGCAGGCGCTGATGTTCCCACGGTGAACTTGTACCGGGGTTTGACTTGCAGAAGGTCTGCCGCAACCGGTCTGCTCTCTGGTGGTGCCGGGCGCCTTTTGTGCCTGAAGGGTCACCTCGTGCGTTGACTTGATCGGTTCTCGCGCCTTTTCGTGCACCACCTTGGAAGCCACGGGCTGCATTGGGTCCACTTGGATGTCTCGTCTGGCCCGCGCCGGCGCTTGCCGAAGTGTACAACTCGTTGGGAGGAAGGCCCTCCTTTATAATCCTCAAAGGGACCCCTGGGAACGTAATCTTGATATGCGAACGGCCGCCACCGTCATGGTGCCGGTCATATAGAGTCGAAAAGTCGTCATCAACGGCCGGATTTCTCCCCGTGGATTTGTCGTGTCGCGTGCGGCACCTCATCTTCCAAAGCATTCAATAATCTTTTCTTTTGGCCGCTTAAGGCCTCGCTATCTTGGAGATGAATTTTTTAAACCCCGGAGAAGAAAACTTGTGGTCCGGGTTTCGCTTGGGGTCATATGTCACCTCCTCGCAAGAAAAATCCCGCCATGGAGGCGAAGCTTCCATCAAGTCAATTTCCCACCAAGGTCAACATGGACCACATCGCATCTGTCTTCGATTATATCCGCCTCGGGCCGTAGATGCGTGAACTTTCCCTTATCCCGTACGGGTCGTACTTCCAGCCGCCGCGGCAGCAGAATCAGCCCAATGTCAAAAAGCTCCCGCTCGAGGTAGACATGCTGTCCTACCTCGTAAATCTCAACGTTCGCCCAGAAAGAGGATATTGAAAAATCTGGCCTCTTTTCTTTCCTAGGCCGAACTCCTCCTCAACATAGTCCATCTGACGGGCAACCTCCATCCCAAACTGATGATCCGTGCACCCGCAGGGGCAGCAGATGAGGTTTGCCCTTGAATCCGTAGATTCCGACCACAATCCCTCGCGTCGGCCTAAAGACGTCCCCGAGCTTCCGACTCAAAGAAAGAGTTCGTCATTTCCCGCGGGGCGAGGGATCTCGCCATCGCTGAAGACTGACATGACCAACCCCATAAAGTTGAAGTTAAACTTGTAGTAAGACCCTTTCCGGTATAGGTCATCCGTCCAGTCGTAGACGGGCTGTGGCTCTCCCTTCTCGTTGACCTTCTTCAGGTTCGGGATCGGCATCCGGGAGTGCAAATGGTACAAACATAGCCAAGCTAGAACAGAACTGAACCGAAATTCAGTGGACTGCTTCTTCTGGATCTTTACCAGGCTGGAGTGGATGGCGTATGCAAGCCAGTCCACCCAGTCGAAAAAGATGGGGCGCTTTCCGCTTCTCTGTGCTGCTGGTTCGTAGGATTCTCCACACAGAGACATTCTCGCATCGCTAGTCGGTACGGCTGCATCAACTCATCGTAGTCGCAACTCGAGGATCCATGCCAGAATGGTGTATAAATATTTGCTCTGAAAACTCGCCAAGGGCATGGGGCCGGTTGGCCACTGTCCAGCTACAAGCGGGGCGTTCAGCTCTGAATTGAGGAATTCCCTCATCCGTTTTGTATGCGTGAAGCGTCCCGCTTGCTCGCCCAGATTTATCTTTCTGACGATTGTGCTGGAGTCATACTCCAACCCTGGGGCGAAAGTCGGCTGAACAGCTTCCTTGTGCAGCGCGAACAAGGGTTTACCGCTGGAGCTGCAAATTTGCCGGGTAGCTGGTCTGTAATGTCTGACAATCAGGTCTACCAGCTCCGGGCATTGATGGACAGGAGGGCACAAGAACCGGAAAAGGTTAGACTTGTACGCCGCTCCGAAATGGTGAGAGGGCGAAACCTTGTCAGCCCAACTCTCCACATTTGTCCGCAGCTTAGTCAGGCTCATAGAAAACGAGCCGTCCTTGTATCCCGCCAGGTAATTTACCGGAGGTGGTGGGGCTTGCCCACGCTGTACTTTCTTTGGCCGGGACTTTAATTTTCGCTCCGGCGGTGTTTCACTTCTGAAAACACCTGGCCGCGGTAAATCTTCGGGTTCGCACCCTTCGCTGGATTGCGCTGGCATTGGCATCTTTCCTCTGTCCATCTCTCCGAAACAACAATAATTACGAATTCAGGGCGTCTGTAGCAGATTTCAGCACACAGGAATAATCTGCGCAGTTTGGCATGTTTGAATGCGTCTGACCCCCCTTTTCTAGCTAATGACAGCGTCATTAATGTCGCAGAGAGGGGGTAGGTCGGCTGGCAAGTGAAGGAGTTAAGTTTCTTGGGTGGCTGCGCAGGAGAATGTTTTCAAAAAGGTATTCCGGCTGCCGTGCCATGCTTTTTTGATTGCACTTTTCATTGAGGACTGTGCAATCATTAAATTTACCTTGAACGCTGCGCCATGGCTGACGTCACTGCCGCAATCTGGGCACACTGCTCAAGAAAAAACCCCTTTGGCGCGGAAACCCAGCTCAAAACGGTCGCAATGCGCCTTGGGCCCAGCTTGGAGCTTTTAGAATATTTTATTCATTTTTTTTTTTTTTAAACAACTGTCCAAGCTGGCCCAGAAAACAAGGCGCAATCGGACTTCGCCCAAAGTTGGGCGCGATCCGACTTCGCCAGCGCAGTCGGACTTCGCCGAAAACTGAGCGCAGTTCGAACTGCAACCTGCATTGAGACTGTTTCTTTTTCTCTACCGCGCCCGAGGGTTGAGCGCAGTCCGGCCTTTTACAAACTTCGGAAGAGAGGCGAACACTTAGAATTTTATTGCCTCACGGGACCGGGCGCACGAGCTGCGCTTAAACAATGAAGCGCGTTCGGACTTCGCCCGAAGTTCGGGCGAAGTTCGAACTTCGCGCGAAGTTTGCACTTCGCGCGCGAGCTGCGCGCAGTTCGTACTTCGCACGCAAGCCGGCCGAAGTCGGACTTCGCGCGCGAAGTCGGACTTCGCTCAAAACTGAGCGCAGTCCGATCTCTTAGTGCCTTTGCAGTTTTTCTCCCTTCGAGCTTCGCTTTTTGGCTGGCGCGCAGCCCGACTTCGCTGCGAAGTCGGGCAGCGGCCAACACTTAGACATTTTTTTGCTTTCTTCTTCACTCAAGCAGCCCCTTCACGAACTTCGCCCCTTCTGAGGAGCGACAACAGACTTCGCTGCGAAGTCTGTATTCTCTCCCATGTCGCAGTTCGGCTCAATAAAAAATAAAAAACTGAAAGCTGGAAACTGTACATGCCGGAAAACAAAAATGCATAAGGGAAATTTTTACAAAGAAGGGCCACTCGGGCACCTTCAGCAGCGGTAAGTTTTTAAGTGGAACCCGTTAACAGGGATAGGTAGGAGCTGACCCTCCATATCCCGAAGTACATAGGCATTGAACTGGTTCACCCGGGAAATCTGATATGGGCCCTCCCAGAGAGCATCAAACTTCCCGTGATTGCCCGGCTTCGCCTTATATGAGTCCCACTTCAGCACCAGGTCCCCGATTTTAAAAATTCGGGCAGTGGTGCCTTTTGCAAACCAGCCTTGAGTGGCTGCAATATGATCAGTGAAGGCCTGGTATGCTTTTTCTCTGTCTTCTTCCAACTGCAGGAGTTGGCACAGTCTGTCGTCCACCGGGTCTCCACTGCTCCTGTCTTCGTCCAACATCCATAGGGCAGGGATTTCAATGTGGGATGGCATGACAGCCTCTTTGCCATAGACGAGCGCATAGGGGGACGTTTTGATGGATTTCTTGAATGAAACTCTGTCCGCCCACAGCGCCCGGTTCAGGAGTAAATGCCAAGTCCGCTTGTTTCTGTCAATGGTCCTCCGGATGATTTTCAGGAGGTTCTTGTTAGTAGACTCGGCAAGGCCATTCCCCTGCGGGTAGTAATTAGAAGACATCTTGTGATAGATGCCAAGTTTGCCAATGTACTCCGTGAGTACAGCGCCTACGAATCCCGGACCATTGTCTGTCACAATTGACTCTGGAACCCCGAACGGGTAATCGTGCTCTCAATGAACCCGATGACCGTTTCTTGGTCTGCGTTCTTGGTCGGGATTGCCTCTGCCCACCGTGTGAAGTAATCGGTGGCTGTAAGAATAAACTTGTGTCCGGCAGAGGAATTAGGCGAAATCACCCCAATGAAGTCTAGACCCCATTGCTGGAACGGAGTCTCGGCTCGAATCGGCTGAAGGGGCAGGGGTGCTTTTCTGCTTTCGCCAAAGAAACCTCCGGCATTGATCACACTTGGAACAGACCGCATGAGCGTCTGTAAATAGAGTGGGCCAATAGTACCCAGCTCTAATTATTTTTAAGGCCGTAGGCCTTGCAGAATGATGACCCCCAGGCATCCCGGAATGAAAATCTCCGAGGACCCTGGGCTGGTCTGATTTTCTGACGCACCGCAACAGGATGCCGTCGATGTTTTTGAAGTAAAGCCCCTCGGGGCGAAGAGTGTACTTAAGTGCACCTAGCCGAAATCTCCTTCGTTGTGAGGCGTTCAGGTGATCTGGACATCTTCCGGTGCAAAAATATCTCACCAGTTCATCTGTCCAATCACTCCCCTCCGATAAGGAGTTGGCTAGGTAGATGCGTGTCGCCGTGTCCTCCCACTTACAAGCGGAGATGCCGGCTAGCGCGCTTCGGGCCAATTCCCGACACAAGGCTCGGCCCCCGATAAGCTTGGTGGGCCGCACTTCGATGTCGAACTCCCGGATTTTTGCAATCCATCCCTGCTCTCTTGTGACCCGGTTCTCCTTGTATGATGAAGCTTCGAACGTCCGGTGAATCACAAAGACAGTTGTTTTGCTCTGGGAGACAAAATGCCTGAACTTTCGGAGGGATTTCATAACAGCGTGAACCTGCCGCTCTATAAAGTTGTACTTTTCCTCATGCGGCTGAATCACTTGGCTCAGGAACGCTATGGGGCGCTCCTCGCCATCGTCTCCCTTCTCAGTTAGGACTGCAGCGTAACTTTCGGGTTCTCCCACTGCATAAAGGATGAAGTCCTTGGAGTAGTCCGGGTTAGTCAACACCGGAGCTTGCGCAATTCGAGCCTTGATTTCCTCGAAGGCTTGCTCTCTCTCATCAGTCCATTCGTAAATTGTATCTTTTTTCAGCAGTTCGGCCATAGGCTTGATCACCTGTGCGAAGTCCGGAATGAACTTCCGCACGAAGTTAATCTGACCGAAGAAGGACCGCAGCCCTTTTTTATCAATGGGGCCGGCAAGCGAAGGAGGGCTTCGCTCCGTCGGGGTCAATGGCGAGGCCTTCCTCGGAGATGACATGTCCCAACAGCTTTCCTTCTTTTACCGCGAAGACAGACTTCTTCGGGTTTATAGAAATGCCGAATTCTCGACACCTCTCAAATATTTGCCGTAGGTGTGAAACATGATCCCCTCTTTGGTGAGAGAAAACAGTCATGTCATCAAGGTAGATAACAATGATCTTATTGAGCAGCTCTCTGAAGGCCAGGTCCATGGCCCTTTGGAATGTGGCACCAGCATTGGATAAGCCAAAAGGCATGCGCTGATAGGCGAACGTCCCCCACTTGGTGGTGAACGCCGTCTTATGCTCGGTCCTCATCTTTGACCCAAATCTGGTTGTAGCCGGAAAATCCATCTAAAAGTGAGAATCTCTGGGCTCCAACAACGATGTGTAGAATCTGGTCGATTTGGGGAAGCGGATAGTGGTCCCCGAGGGAAGCCTGATTTAGGTTTCTGAAGTCGACACAGAGACGAATGTCGCCATTCTTTTTCCTCACGGCACCAAATTCGCGACCCAGGATGAATGTTTGATGGGGTAGATGATCTTGGCTTCCAACATCTTCAAGAGCTCGGCTTTCATCATGGCCTCAATCTTCGGATTTACGGCCCTCTGCTTCTGTCGGAATGGCTTGGCGCCATCCTCTAGCTCAATGGTATGCCGAATGACATCTCTGTCAGTATCCCTCAAATCCTCGTAGCACCATGCCACGATGTCGGGGAACTCCCGGCACGATGATCCGATCCGCTCAAGTTCCTCCGACGTGCAGTCTGTTCCGACCTTGATAGTTTTACCAGGTTCGAGTTCCAGGTCGGCATACTGCTTCGGGTCTACTTTGATCCTGTGAGATATTGCTCTGTCATTCTGATCAAACAGACTCTCCAACGTAATCAGTCCTTTTGGGACATGATTATTTTTTAACTGTATCAACCCCTCATATTGCTCGTCATCAGGGTCTCTACCTTTGATTAAGCCAACTTCGTTAACCAAGAATGTGACGATCTCCTCGTCACAACTGAACACCTGCCAGTGGGTGTCCTTATCAGGCACAGAAGGCTCGGAAATAGTGCGAACCGGCTTCGGTTTCGGACGACGTCATCATCCGGAACGTACTCGGCTCCAACAGACGCCGTAATGTCGCCGTGTTTGTTTTTCTCACGCGATATCGCCTTGACATTCAACGAGTCGAACGACTCCATCAGGTCCCACACCCGGTTGCGGTACGCCCTAAGATAGTGCTGTTTGGAGGCGCACTTGTTCGTAACTTGGTGACACACCAGCTCTGAATCTCCAAAGATCTCGCAGTGTTTAATCCCCAGCCTCTCCGCCTTTCGCAAACCTAAGCACATGGCTTCGTACTCCGCCGAGTTGTTAGTGCAGCTCCTGTGCCAACCTCGTAGGTATAGTCCTTCCGGATCCCGGTCGGAGAAACCGAAGCACCCCTGCACCGGCGCCATTTTTGCATCGCGCGCCGTCAAAGAAAAGCTTCCACAGCTCCTCAGGTGCAGGTCCCACTTCCTTCGCAGCTGACATGTCAAGCCTCTCGGGCTGTACAATGGAGTAACAACCCTGCTCTGTCTCAATTACGGCATTGAAGTCCCGCAAAGAGAACTCGTCTTCAAGCTGTAGCACTTCGAAGGCTTGCTCGCCACCTTACCGTCACCAGCCTCTTCCTCCGACAACCTGGACCATGCAGCCCAACTCTCCTCCGGTATCTTCTCTACTAGGAAGGTGGAAGGCTTCTCATTGAAAATTTTCAGCCTCCTTCCTTTGAAGGGCACTTCCATGTGTGAGTAGTCTAGAGACAGTACTCGCCTCAACTTCGCAGTTGAACTCCCGAGAGAGACACATGCCGAAGTAGGGAGCCAGTGTCAACAACCACGACCTCTTGGATGACCACGATGTCGAGAGCCTTGTGCACCTGGATAGGGATGTCCTTTATGACACCAACTGTCTTGACAGGGTGCCGTCTAATTGCAGCACGCCTTGGCTGCTACGTGTGTATTCCATCCCGATCTCATCACAAACGGCCTTCGGCATCACAGTCGTGGAAGCGCCAGAGTCCACCATGCAGTTGTGAACTATGTGCCCTTGCATCCGTAAAGACAGATAAAAGGGAGGCGGTCTGTTCTTCCCAGTGGCTGAGACTGTCAGAGGTTGAACCAGGACAGCGGGCTGTATCTGCTTGCCGCTCTTCATGTTCTTCAGGGATTCTTGCAGCAGATCCACTTGGCCTGGGAGCAGAAGAGCATCATACATGCTGATTCTAGCAGGTGTTCTTTTCAACTCGTCTACTATGCTGTAGCCCGAGGTACTAGCTCCTTCTGCTTCTTTTGCCGGCTCATACTTCGTCCGGTACTGCTGGGTAGCCTCAACTCGCTGTCTCTTGGTCAGAGACGGGTACTTCAGCTTCTCCTGGGCTTGTTCTTTGGTTTCAACTGGAGGCTGAGGTACGGGAGCTTTAGCCGGAACTGGAGCTTTTGCTATAGGAGGCTTGGCGGGAACAGGGGCAGCCTTTGCCGGAGAAGGCTTGGCTGGAGCTTTATCTTTGGATGCCTTCTCCTGGGCTGTGTAGGGCCACAGCCGTTTGTACGGTGGCAGCCCACCGGGCTGCGGTTTTTCTCTTCTGGCGTAAACTTGCAAAGGCTTGGCCGCATCTGCGGTTTTCTTTTCTTCCTTGGCAGGCGGCACTAGATTCTCCTCTGGGAGGGCAAAGTTGGCTTCGCCGTCCAGGATCATGTAGAGTTCATCGTCTTCTATGGCGCTGCCGGCCAAAGTCTGAATGTAGTGCTAGTGCAATGTGCAGTCTTCCTCCGAATGCGGGTCATTGCACGTAGTGCACCAGTTCACCTGGTCGGAAGGACCAGGTGGGTCTTCTATAGCAGCATTTCTCGGAGGCGGACGCCTCTGCAACTGGTGCTCTGGGGGCTTGTCTTTTGTTAGCGCCGGGGGCGCATATGGCCTCCTAGGAGCGAGGTCCATCTGGGCCTGCTTCTTCTTTAGAGCGGTCATGTCATTGGACATGGCATGATATCCTGAGGCCAAAGCCCGCACCTCCTGGAGGATTGTATTCTGAATGCTACTGTCAGGAGGCGGCAACTGTGCCGGTGGAGGCAATGCGGCTAATGGAGGAGGGTTAGAATAAGGTGCGTACTGTGGGGGAGCAGGAAGTGCTGGAAAATGCGGAGCAGGAGGAGGCGGGTGAGGATAATGCAATTGAGGCGGGCCGTAAGGAGTTACGACCGGCGCCGGATTCCACTGCTGCTGGGGTTGCTGCCCTGATGTGGACGGCGCACCACCGAGGCATGGAGGATACTGGGATCTGGGGAAGTCAGGATGAATGGGTTCCTGCACCTTGGACGGGAGTCTGCCGATAGAAATAATGTCAGCTTCAGCTTGCTGGGCAGCCTCGTACAGAGCAGGAAACTCGTCTATTCTGGCAATCTTCAGCAGCAGGCATATGTCTGAGTTGAAGGATCTCAGATAGTAGTGAGCAGCCATGCCAGCTGAAGGCCGAAGTTCGCGAGGTACCCGTTTCCAGGATCTCGCAAACCTGATGTTAAAGTCAGACACCTCCTCTTGAGGATGTCTCTGGATAGCTTGGAACTGATGCAAGAGAGAAGTAGGGTCAGCAGACTCGTTGCATCCTTTCACGAGCCTTCTGGCAAGCTGGGGCCACCCTGTGATGGATCCCTCTGGCAACGATCTCCACCAGTAGAGAAGCTTTCCCCTCATGGAAAGGGCCAGCAGACGGGTCTTCACACTCTCATCGGTAATGGTATGCAATGCGGCTAGGGCAAGGATGTCCCGGATGTGCTCGTACGCCGTCTTGCCGTAGCCGTCGTATGTAGGGATAGACTTTAAAGCAGCTAGGGGCACAACCTGTTGTCCGACCAGGGCCAAGGGCCCTGTAGAGTCCACCGCCGGGAAGAGATCATCATCATTTTGCCGCTGGGCAGCCATTTCTTCTTCTTCTCCTCCGTCGGTTGTGTACTCAGTGTCGGTACTTTCCGAGGATGCAGGTGCTTCTTCTTCCTCGGCCTCTTCTATTTCGTACTCAGCTCCGCCGACCTCGGCTTCGGCTTCTTCTTGAATTTCAGCCTCGGCTTCGTCGACACGAGCTTGCGGATCAGCCAACCTGGCAATTTCGCCTCGAGCGTTGATGTCCAGTTCGTAAAAGTCAGGCGGCCTTCTCAGATCCCTTGCTCGCCACCTTCTTGTTTGCATGAAGGTGTTGGGACCGGTCTTTCGGACTCAGAGGATTTGTTCGTGCGTAGTCGCCGTGTGCTCGGATTTCGAACAGCAATGAAGCGAACACCGGTGCTTCGATTCCGTTGGGGGTGAGAAACTTCCTTGTCTCACCAAGTGCTCGTAAACCACCGTCGCCGCTGTGGAGACCGATCGGAAAATCTCTCTTCAAGTGTGGGACCCCGGTCCCACCGGGCGTGCTGCAGAAACCGTTGGTTACGAATCTGCCATGAGGAAAGGATTTTGGGTTAATGCGCCCAGATTCGCCCACTAGCATGAAAGGCCGGAAGGAAGAGATGCCTTCCGTGCCAATCTCCGGAGAAGGCCGGCTCCTTTGGGGGGTTTAAGCTAAGAGTGCAGGAAAGAGATAAAGGAACGGAAAGAATTTACAAATGATTGGAGTTTGGTGGGGGGAACTAACAGTACGGCAACACATCAATCACCATTGCTTACTGCATCATAAATACAAAGCATGACCAGGAACTGCAAAACCTAAGTATACTTTCTGTATTAAGCTATGTACGCACAGCTACAATGGTCCCCTAGCAAACATTCTCCCTACAAGGAGAACTAACAACACGGCAATGCATCAATCACCACTACGTACAATCACATAAACAGAAAGCAACCAAGAGATATCATGAGCTGTGTATATGTGTTATGCAGAGAATTTATACGCACAGCTACAATGGTCCCCTAGCAAACATTCTCCCTACAAGGAGAACTAACAGCAAGACGGCAACGCATCAATCACCACTACGGACAGCAACGTAACACACAACTGATGGAACTGCTACTACATCTATTATATGGAGTTCAAAAGTGCTTGACCACCAAATGCTGAAATGAATCAACAAGCCATGGCACAAACAATGCTAAAGGCGCCTGACCACCAAATGCTGAAATGAATCAACGAGCCGTGACACAGGGAAGCGTAAAGCATAAGCATAAAGAAATAAAAGCAGCAGAAACGTAACCGTGCATACAAATTATATTTATAAGCGGAAGCACGGTTACAATGGTTCCCTAACAGACATTCCCCTTCCACCCTTTACAATGAAATCATGGTGGGTTTTTATAGCCCGAGTCCCTCCCGTTACATTAATGGGCACAAGGTCCCAGTCAAACACAAGCTGACAAAAGCGGCGAAAGAGCTGCAAATGCTGACCTTTGTCGGACCGGACTGTACCCGCAGCATGGTCTTCCTGGAAGCTGGACAGCTACGTGGCAGTGTGTTGGGCAGAACTTCTTCTCGGTAGGAATGCGGGTAGCTGGAGCAGGTAGAACCTCCAATCAGCTTTAAATGAGGCCACTGGCATAGGTAATGCAACCCATGCTCGTCCTTTTGCTCGGCACGTCTTGGCTCAAATCCCGAAGCTGGACACTTGTCGATGATGGATGATGTCGTTTGACACGTGTCTTCCTTGAAAGGCAGTTTATCCAACTTCGCCTGGGATCATAGCGCCATCGGGTTGCGCAGGCAGAAAACAACGCAATCGGGAAGGCCTTCATGCCTTGGGTGTATTTCCGAGTTTGTTTCCTCATCGCGCACCTGTCAAGGGCGCACTCCGACTTCGCTGCGAAGTCGGATCGCGCACAGGTGAAAGCTGGTTTCTGCCGCCGTACGGACTTCGCTCCAGCACTTGTCATTATTCTGTCAGCCCGCTACAAGGTGCGCCCAGAAAGAGGGGCGAAGTCGGACTTCGCACCAAAACTGGGCGAAGTGCGAACTTCGCACCAAAACTGGGCGAAGTGCGTACTTCGCACCAACACTTAGCCATTTTCCAGGGCAACTGCTGTCAACTCTGAAATCCAACTGAGGGGCTCCAAGAAAGGGGGGAAGAAAGAGAATGTAGGAAAGAGAGAGAAAAGGAGAGAGGAAGAAAGGGAAAGAGAGGAAGAGGGGAAAGAAAGAGCAGCACTGCTACAAAACTGAAAACATTGCACCCCGTGCAAAATGTGGCAACAATTCCTAGTCGGCTTTTTCAAAAAATCGGGAATCAAAAATCAGGATTCCCAATCCAAAAAATGGGCCGGCGATCCAAAAAATTCATGAAGATGATGAACACCTAAATTTGTACTACTTTTAAAATAGGTTCTTATCTTCTGTTGGGGATGAATATAGAGTTTCTTATGATTGTATGTGTTGCTGTTGTCTAATATAAACATTTTTTAGAGTTAAAAATATTGCCTAGCCCTTCTCTAGTATTTCTCCAGGCTTTTCAGTTTGCAATAAATGCATTTAGTCCTCAAAAAGGGTTTTCTGTATTGCAGTTATCCATCATATATCTAGGTTCCCTCCCAGACATGGGCTCTTTTCTTCTGTTGGCCAGAGTTCGAGGCCTCTCTCTTAAACTAATAACTGCCATACACCATCTATTACAAAGAATATAGACAACCTGAATAAGTTGGCTGCACGAAAAGCCTGAGAAACCATGCTAATGATTACCATAATAACCTCTTCTACCTTGCTATGACAATAACCAAGCTAATGATTTACTTTCGTATCTTTCATCCAAGCTAATGATTTACTTTCCTATCTTTCATCCCCATTGAATCATTTGCAGAGGATTTGGATTTAACTATAAACCTATTTTGTAATTTGTACCTTTTTTATATTATAAGCAATACAAGAATATTTGAATTTTGGACGCATTAAATTTTTTTATTTAAGATGTGTTTTGTCACTTTCATGTGTAGTTTAAGGCTTTAAACTTGTATCACTTGCCACTTTCATGTGTAGTTTAAGCTTGTATCACTTATACTATTAATATTTGATTTGCGTAATTGTGATATGCATGGAAAAAGCTTTTTTTCAGAGAAAATTTGTATTTTCTTCGGTTTTGTTTTTGCCGAGTCCCAATTTTTTCTGCCTCTTTTGCCTTGCCGATTCCAAGCCAATTCCAATTTTCTCAACAGAGTTCGGTTGAGACTTTGGTCCCCAACTTGGTTCATTGCTTGGATGGTTCAAAGTACAGTGTTTAGGTGTTGTAGAGTCTGGATTTTGGTCCAACTTATGACTTCCCAAGTTTAGTTTTAGCTGGTTACCTCTTGCTTCTTGTGTAAGTCTAGAATTCAATTCAATGTTTTGTTTTAGGTGCCTCTAAAGTTAGTCTCTAGTTATTTCTATTGGTGAAATATGATGCAAACATTTTCAGTGTTTTGTTTTAGCATTCAGTATTTGTTGTTTTGTGTGTGGCACCTCCGCAATTTAATGTCTAGTATTTGTTGATTGTTATCCAGAATTTAATGTCTTCATGTTTGGATGTGGTGTTTGTTGTGGAATTTGGCATTAGTATGTGTACGAATCTAGATTGAAGCTTGAATTCAGAATTGTTGCCTATTTGATTTGGCGATTGTAGTGTATGAATCTAGACCGAACCTTGGATTCAGCATCGTTGCCTATTTGACTTGGCGATTGTAGTGAGTGGTTACCCATGCAGTTTGGTGAGATGGAATGTTGGCCATAGGGACACTCTTAAAAGATGCAGGGTTGTCGTAAGACCCATTGTGGTAGATGGTTTGGAATAAGACTGTATAAAGACATGCTTGTGCATGAGTTAATGACTAAACCTAGTGGTGTGTGTGGTTTAGTCATTGGAGGGTGGGCGGGGAAGGGTTAGAATATATGATATGATGGGATCTGGAAAGTGTTATGCATATTAGCATATCTATTCTTGTTTATTCTGTTACAGTTGGTGAGATTTCCTCTTATCGACAATTTCCTATTTACAGCATGTACCTTTCTTATATAGTTTCCTACATATGTAATACATTTGAGTGCAATGTATCAAATCTTTGAACGTGAAAGACATCGTCGATGTGACTTTTGTTTGGAAGCTCAAGAGCATAAGCAACTGGATTGATATTCTTGCAAATGTGATAAGGACCATAATATTTGGAAGATATCTTGAAGTTCTTCTTTCTGTCCTTAAGAGAGGTTCGTTTTTATGGGTGAAGGTGAACGTAAACCCAATTGTTGTATTGAAGCTTCTCTTTAGAATGATGATTATCAACATGTTTTTTGATTCTGCTTTAGACACATTCCAAGTTATTCTTGAGAGTGTGAATAATTGCATACAAATAGCCACATATTGTTGATGCTTTAACCTAATATGAAGTGTTTGGAGCTTGGTAACTATGTAATGTGATAGAGGTCATTTTAGCATACTGATGGTAAGTGATCTTATACCGCCATTGATCCAAAGGAACCCACTTAGACCACTATTGGTGTTTTGTTTGATACAAAACAACATAAATAACCTTCTAGGTATTTGTTCACAATCTTTGTTTGACAAACAGTTTCAGGATGATGTGCAAAGCTCATAGCTTGTTTGCCTACATATTTCTTTCTAGAAATTACTGGGCAAATACTAGGTCACAATCACTCACGAGTATAGGGTTTCTACAGTTCTAACCGGCAAATCTAGGGTTTCTACAATTCTAAACAACAGATCCAGGGTTTCTTCAATTCTAACCAATAGATCCAGGGTTTCTACAATTCAGCCGGCAGATCCAGGGCTTCTACAGTTCCAACCGGAAGATCCCGGGTTTCTACAGTCCTAACCGACAGATCCTCGGTTTCTACAGTTTTGCCGGCGGATCCAAGGTTTCTACAGTTTTGTTGGTAGATCCTGTGTTTCTATAGTCCTACCCAGCAGATCCGGGGTATCTACAGTTCTAACCAGCAGATCCTGGGTTTCTATAGTTCTAACTGGCAGATCCAGGGTTTCTATAGTTTTGCCGACAAATCCAAGGTTTCTACAGTTCTAACCGGCATATCCAGGGTTTCTAAAGTTCTAATCGGCAGAACTAGGGTTTCTACAGTTCTAGCAAGCTTTTGTTAAGCTCTTTTTGGAGGAGTCTTGGAGATTTTAAGGATGGGAGAATACGACAGGGAGCAGCGGTTCGAGTCTTTGGGCGGTCAGGCGGGAAATCCCGGGGTAGGAATTTTGAATGCTACCAAGGCGGGAGATGAGTAGGTTGTCAGAGTTTAGAACCGGCCTTTTGACCCCAGGGCGAAATCTTGGTTGCATGCGGTGAAAGGCAAACAAAAGGCCCCTGATTGTAATTTTAATCTATCTCCGACGGATGGATGATTGGTAATTCCTGACGAGTTGGTGAAAATGGTTGCGGCACAAGGCGACCAATGTGAGGTTGGTAAGTTCCTTGGGGTAAGACTTGAACTAGATGCTATACGAAAGTGGGCAATGGAGAAATGGTGCCCTCTAGGGCATATGGATATCATGGCAGTGCCCAAAATTTATTTTTTGGTCCGGCTTAATTGCGAAGAGGATTTGGAACGAATTCTCCAACGGGGACCCTGGTTTTTTGGGTGTCGCTGTCTCTTCCTTAAGCGATGGACGATGGATTTTGACTCATACATGCAGAGCATCAATCAAGCTCTGGTCTGGATTAGGTTACCTGGGCTTCCTCCCCGTTATTGGCATGAGGACATATTTGAGGGAATTGCACGAAATATAGGACAACTGATAGCAGTCGACCCTGCAACGGCGGCAAGGTCACGACTTATCCACATGCGGCTATGTGTAAACATGAATATGGAAGTGCCTCCAAACGCAACTATTGAATTGGTTTCAATTTTTGGGAAATGGAATCAGACTATTGAGTATGAGAACCTGCTTGTGAAGTGCAGCTTGTGCCAGAGAATAGGGCACCTTAGCCACGATTGTCCAAAGAAAAGGAGACAGGCGCAAAATCGTGGCTAGCAACCAAAGACCACATGAAACAAAGATGGTAAAGAAGGAACTTCAACCTAGGATGTAGGGGGAAGAAGGGAGGAGGTGGAATCCCCATCAGATCTAGAGGAGAATGCACGGGAAGAAGGCAAAATATTGGAAGAAGTGATAAAGGTAAGTCAACATCTTGAGAATCCTCTCTCTATTTTGAATGAGCTGATTACTCAGAACCGTTTTGATTGCCTTCAATACTCAACGGAGGAAAAATATCAGGAAACTCAAATTATGGAAACATGAACAAAATATCACTGTGATGGTAACCCAAAACATAAACGATACTCCACTTATCTTGGAGGGAGGTGAGGAAGTGCATTATAAATCTCCCAGAGGCAAAAAAATCTAGGAAGGATTAGGGCAGCCCTAATAGAATTAGCAAAAGTTCAAGGAAAGTAGGGGTAGATGTAGGTTACGATCCCAAGCGGAGTAGACCTTCACAATTTGAAATTAGACAAAGGGAAACGTTTAGGGATGTAGCTAGTGGAACACAATTGACCCCCAATTTGGGCAAGAAGAAACACCTGACCAAATCTAAAAAATGAAGATCATTTCCTAGAATATCAAGGGCCTGTGCACAGAGAACTAGCTCTCAGTGAGGAATGACAAGTAGATCCCAGACCGGTTAGCTTTTCTCAATCTTGGTGGCAAAAGATGGGGGGGGTTTTTCTGAAATTGGATTTTTGGCCTTTCAAAGGTTACTCGTTTAGTGTGTTTACTAAGTAATGGTGTTTGTGTCAGTCTGCTTGTTTTGTATCTAATTTCACAGCCTTAGTTTCATTTCAGTTGGACTAGTTGGGAGCTTAATGTTAGATCTTTCTTTCAGTTTGTAAAAGGGTTGGGGCCCTTTCAAAAACCCCTTCACAACCTTAATAAAAAAAACAATCACTCACGAGCACCTTTGCAAATCTGTGAAGCTTATAAACATTTTCAACAAATGCCTTTGCTACTTTCGATGCAAAACAAGTTCATTTGATCGAAATGAAATGGACAAATTTAGTAAGGTGATCCACAACCACAAAGATTCTATCTGACCATTTGAAGTAGGCATGCCATCTATAAAATCCATAGAAATTTGTTCCCTTTTCTGCTGGGGAATGTGTGATGCTTGGAGTAAACTTGGGTATGAGACATGCTCACTTTTATGGTATTGACAAGTGTCCTTCCTCATACCCTTCAAAAGGAATGATTTTTGGGTGTTGTAGTAAGTCTAAAAGAGATCCAACTATAGAGGCTTGATTTATTAGAAAGCATTGGGGGTTACTAGTTATTTTCTAGTGCATACCTTTTATGTACGAGTGGATAAGATGAGACATCAAACAAGATTTTAGTATCTGTGATGCAGCAGTGATATAGAGGCTCAATTTTTTAGAAAGTATTGGGGGTTACTAGTTATTTTGTAGTGCATACCTTTTATGTATGAGTGGATAAGATGAGACATCAAACAAGATTTTTGTATCTGTGATGCAGCAGTGATATAGAAGAGAGGTACTAGCAGAGAAGGTTGCCTTTAGTACTATGGGTATAAGACTACATATGTTTTCACCACTTCTTGTATCCCTCTCCAATTGAATGTCTTGGAACGATTTTTTTTTTTTTTTCAAGTTGCACAAAATTTGGAAATGGGTAAAGTTCCTAAATGGAAATGGCTTAGGAAACACAAGTCCTCAAACCCTTGGGAATCACAGAAACGACAAAAGAAACACCTAACTAAAAGAGTATGGAATATTTTTAAAATTTCTAGACAAAATTGAATCAAGGAGATCACAAATGGATGGAAATACATTTAATTGTTAAATCTCATATAGAGTACAATTGTTAATGTCAAAGCTCAACCTTTATAGATCATGCTATACAAGTCATGAGTTTCCTAGAGTTTTCAATTTTCCAAAATGAGAAAATGAGGACACTCTAGGAGTTTCCTGCAACATAGTGTTATTTATATTGAAAATTTCCATCTGTGCATAGATCTTAGAGTATGATGATTTACTAGATTTTTTATGATGACTTTGTTCAAAAATGACATAAATAATGGTGATTGGTTGGAACCTTGGTTAGCCTAGTTGGATCATTGAACGATTGTCATTAGCTGGATCTTTGCAAGTAAAGTTGCCTTACTTTAAATATGATCGTATCAGTGGTTTATCACTTAACATAGTGTCTTACATTTACTTTCTACTTGTATTTTGGAGCATCAGTTGGAAATTTTCAATTTTATTGACATCTTGGTGGTACTAGTCTTGTATATATGGAGATGGTTACGGAGATATGTACTCCAACTAACAGAGATATGAGATGTTACGTATAGTTTGAACATTGCACCATTGATTGAAACTTTTCCAATCTATTGATATTTCTGTATCAGAGTCTTTGACATTACCAGAAAAATATGGCCAACTAAAGTACATTTGAAGATAGGGACTTTCATGATAATTTGAATTGTAGATCACTATGCATTTCCCTTGTTTATTTCACCAAATATACATGTTATTGGTGGTTCCCTTTATGTATCTGTTTATCTTTGTGCTTCTTTGTTTAGCAAACTTGTTTTGTTGCCAGTATCTGTTGCATGCCAGTTCATGCCAAAGACAGGCATGAAAATTTTACGATTCTTATTTTTTTATAGTCCTTGCATAAGAAAAGATATATCCTATAGTATAAGTTGAGAACTCCTTGTTATATTCATGGTGAATGAAATGAATCAACCATGCCAATTTTTTGTTGTTTATATGATCAATTGTTGTGTCTGGTTTGATATGGATTGTGTTGTTCAGATTGAATGGAGCATTAAAAATGGACACCTTAGAAATCCTAAATCTGCTCGCATATCAGTTCCTTCAACAGTAAAATTTGATGATAAGAGGCAGTGGTAAGTTTAATTTATTTTTGTACCTTTCACAGAGACTATCTTCGTTTTATTTTATTCAATGTTCTGGATATCTATGTTCCTGTCTTTTTTTGTTCTTCTATGCTAATCTATGGAATGAGTTTGGATTTTATTTAAATATAATTTTTTCCCAGATTCAAGATTTCTTTTTAAATTTAGTTTCCCTTTATATAGTGGTCACGGATTTGATTTCACCTTTCATTCTATGCAGTTATGTTTGGCGTACACCTCTTGAGAAAACTGAGCATCATTGGAAAGGCTGGTAATGTTGTTTTCAACGCTTCTCAAACCAACACCCATTTTTTATATTAGTCAATCACTTTTGAGAAACTGATTTTAATGGTTCTATAGACATTTCTTTTTCTAATTTTGCATTTTTTAATGGAAGACAGCCTATAGGTGTTGTTTAATTTGCCTTTACGTCCTAGTATATAGGACAAATTGCATGCATATGTGTAATATGCAGGATGAGTATTAGAATAGTTTACACACAAAGTTACTAACATTTACAAAGAGAGCAAGACAACAATGCCCTTTAGCTGCCACTTAAATAGTTATGAATACACATTGTTTGCATTTATGAGTGCAAAACGGAAGTTATTGGGTGGTTTTCATCTCACCTTTGTAATGGTGTAAATATTATTTACCTGTTTCATTACAGGTATGAGGGTTTATCTGAAATGTTTCTTTCCTGTCCGATACCCAAGCTTTTACTCTTAGCTGGAACAGACCGATTAGACAGGTTCTTTCATCTGTCTCTGTCTTTTGCTTTCTTTCAGAGAATATGATATTATTTGTTCAATGAGCAAGAGAATATGGTATTATTGAGGTTGCTTTGTGTTTTTTCTGTTTTGAGGTAAAATAGATAACTACTTTTCATACACGCAATATTTAATATTCTCACTTTTGTTGTAACCTCAAAATTTCTGATCAACATGGCAGGCATGGTGTTTTGGATGACCTGAACATACAATAGTTATTTTTTCTCAACACGCTCAATACCAAATTCAAAAACAGGCTTTACCTCTCTTGGCATTTGTTTTTTGTTTATTACTGGAACGGCAAACAAGAAGAAGAAGAAGAAGACAGCATCTCTTAAAAATTAGGATATTATGAATTATCTGATATCTTTATTAGGGCAGTAGTAATGCCTTGTTTATCAATTTTAGGGTAAGATGTTATGGCCATTTGGTGGATGTTACTTGAAATATCTTTTGGTTCACAAGCATATCAGATCTAAATGCAGGGTTATGAATCGTATTATCATACATAATTACATGAAGATTATTGATGTATTATCTAATATTGGCTTTTTTCAGAAATCATTATAGATTATTTCTGGATTTTCTTGCCCAAGGTACTTGAAATGTCTGTCCTTTGTGTTGGGTATTCAGAAGGTCAGTTTTTTTTTTTTGCCTCCCCTTGCCAATGACATTTTCCTGCTATGTGCTCTCCAAAAGCTCAGGTGTGTGATTAAGATCTTGCAAGGTCATTGCTTGCCAGATTACAAATTGCAGTTTTCTCAAGGCACTCTACTTATGAGGGACTCCTTTAGCATGACAATTTGTGAGTCCAGGCATCAAATTTGTTCCTAATAATTACTAAACCAATTTATGCATATTGCATCTCATGGGAAGTTGAGCATTTGATGTTGGATGAATTCTCCTGCCACTCCTTTTCTTTACCTTTTAGCCTTAGTGCATCCATATCATAGACCATAGCCTAGGCCACAATTAGTTCAGAGCTATCCTATGCTGATTTTCTTGATAGCTTATTGATCTTCTAACTATGTCATCCCAGTCTAACTTGGAGTGCACTATATGAAGCTTAGGCTGTAACTAGGCTTAGGCTACTTCTTGGCCTTGCCATCAGCATCAAAGTGTAGAGTGATTGTGGCTGATATGAACTAGCCACATCTTGCTCATCATCCAGAATCCATCCATTGCCATCCTCTCAATAAAATGGATGGCGTTACTTATGCCTACGGTAGAGCTTTCAGCATCATTAGTAGTGACTTAATCTGTGGTCACAAGTCTAGACTCAAAGACCATGGGGTTAAGGAAGAAGGTGAGGGAAACGTAATGATTATACTTGATTGAGCAAAGGAATAGAAGTAACATTCAACATGTTAAAAAAGCAAGAGAAATAATAGAAACCATGGTTTCTTACTGGATACATGGACATTAAGTGACTTCTTTGTTTTTGGTTTGGTACAAGCATTGTCTCATCATCCATTTGTTGAGTATTTATCATCATTATTATACACCTTCTCCTTTGCCATGTCTTTATTCTCTTATGAAATGCCATTCTTTCTCTACTTTGAATTGGAAGTTCTCTCTACCTCATTCTCCATGACAATTGTCTTTGCATGTAACTTCTTTTCCGGTGGACTGTCAATATCATCAAGCACTATATTACTCTTTTGTTTTGGTGTCTTTGGTTTGAATAATGAAGGTGGGGTACACTCACACCAAAGCGTTGTCATTTGTAGAATATAGGCTTCCTGTGTAAGGGAGGTATGGAGGAGCCTAAGTGTTACATGGAATCTTCACACATGCCCTGTCTGACATGATAAAACAACTCTAGATTGTAGAGAGATGTTGAACCATTCATGTGCCCTTTGTCAAGAAAATCTTAATCTTAATCGACTATACTATGCATAGCTCTAACCTTGTTAACTCCTTAACGGATGGCACTAACTAGATAGGCAGATTTGATTTGCTTGATATGCCTACCAGTTCTCTTAAAATCAAGTCAACAGATGCACTAAAGTTCTATCATAGGCATATAATGAATCTTGAGCCTCAATTACGTTTTATCGTGGTTCCTGCATTTGACCAAGTTTAGAAAGGACACACGATTGTTAAAAGAAATTATGCTTGACTTCTATAGTGGACTTCACACTCAAGGTGGTGACTGTCATGATGGCTGATGGCTGATGGCATGCCTACGACAGAACATAATATCCCCAAAGAAGCTGCACATTTGCAGAAGCTGCACATTTGCAGACAAATGAAATGCACATGGTGGCTAGCACACCAAATAATGTAAATCATGAGATGATGGTTAGCATGGTGATGATTAGCACATTGCAAGCACACATCAATCAAATAAGCATCAACATGAAATAAATGGTGTTTGACACACCCCAAGGGAAAAATAACTATTTAGTGAGCACTCAATCTTTTGTGACTGGTGCATCCCCACAAGACATTGATAGGTGACATAAGACAAAGGCTGGAATCCATAGATTGATTGGCACATTTCAAGAACCATGGACAGGCAACAGGTAGTGGCTGCCATGGCTATTATTGGCACAGCCTATGAAATTCATAAACCAAAAGGAATAAGCATATAACAGAGAATTACTGGCAGATGCAGAGGTCTATGACACATCCCTACAATAAGACATGGAATCTTGAATCATGTGTTTGATCTGGAGGCTGGCTTCATCTTGAAAAATTGTTTCACCATTAGAATGTTGATCAATCACTAAAACGAGCTTGACCTCGATAATGGTGTGAGAATCACGATGGGGAAAGGCCTGAGCTTGCTAAATAAATAACAATCCATATTTGGTGTTTCTAGGTTCCTTGATATTGAACAAGTAATACAGAAAATTTTGATTTGGTTATACATGGCTTTGAAGGGGAAAAAACAAAAAAAGAGCAACAGTGTGGCCTAGAGTTGACTCTTTCCCATATTTGCGTATATGTGAGTGAATTGCTACCAATTTTACTTCTGGTGTAAAATTAATTATCAAAAAGATAATATAGGTGACTGAATTGCTACTATATTTACTTCTGCTGTAAAATGAATTATCAAAGAGGTAAGTCTGAATTTGCGTATAGTAGGAATCAAAGAAGTCCTGAAGATACTGGTGTTAAATTTTGATAAGGATTCCATGGATGGTTTCCTATAGCCATTTTATATCTCCTTAATGATTATGAATCTGAGTACATGTTCTGGGTCTGAGCATGTTCGTGGATTTTAAATAATTAAAGAAAAAACCTTCAACACCTCTTGAAGTATGGAGGCAAAAAACCAAATAAAGGGAAGATGATTGTTCTGCACTAAGTTGACAAAAATGGAGGTGTGTTTCTAATGTGGTAGATGATGTTGAAAAGGGAGTGCATTCCTTGAACAGCCAATGGTAACAGCTTCTACAGAGGCAGCTGCAGCAAGAATAGTGCAGCCAAAACTGCTTCTGAGTCTCTGACTACCACCACAGTGCCAGTGTTCTGCCTAAGCCCAGTATGTTACAACGGATCTTAATCTTTCATTACAGCCAAACTTACAACATTGTGGAATGCTACGTTGATCTACGTGAACATCCCCTTGTTCCACCTCACACATTCAAAATTTGTCATCATCTCCAATCAACTATACTCAAAAAGAGATCAAGGAGGAGAAATACAAGTGTTAGAATTATTCACTATTGAGTTGTCATTGATGTCAAAGACCGACTTGGTTGCTAGCAAACGATGGCGTGTTTGGGCAAATTATTCAAGGCAGATATACTTTCAAGATTTAAATATTAGCGCCATAATATTTAAGGTGTTAGTAAAAGTAAGGTTTCAAAATTAAAATATTAAAGTGATGGGCCGACCTCTTTAAGGTGTTAATAAAAGTAAGGTTTCAAAATTAAAATATTAAAGTAATGGGCCGGTCTCTTGGGCGCAAATAGCAAGAAGGAAAAAAGTTTGCATATAAATATGAGAAGCCCTTTCAATCGATTAAGGTGGTAGGCGATTTCCATGTATGCTAGCTTGCAACCAACGGCGAAACAGGGAAGACAACGGGCGATGGCGATCAAAAGCTAGCAGAAGGTCGAGCACAATATTGCTTTATAGCACAATTGAGTGAGCATTTCAAAGGAGTAACATTGTGTAGAAATCAAGGAAAGCCTATCTTCACATCAAAACTTGCACGGACGTGTGGCGATATGCAGAATTCACTGTATAGGTTTGCAAGTGTCAGTTTTCAAAGGAGCACAATATTGCTTTATAGCACAATTGAGTGAGCATTTCAAAGGAGTAACATTGTGTGGAAATCAAGGCAAGCCTGTCTTCACATTAGAACTTGCATGGACGTGTGGCGATATGCAGAATTCACTGTACAGGTTTGCAAGTGTCAGTTTTCAAACCGTGATCGACGTTACAGTCAACAAGAACGTTTTCTTAGCCGGAGGTTCGCCAACTCAATCAAAAAGAGCTTAAACAAGAGAGAAACGCTTCCATGAGTTGAAGCCTTTTGGAAAAGCCATTAACTCAATCTTGATTTAGACATGTGTCATTTTGGAGGGATTTAACAGCGAAGTTGTGGCAGAATTAGAACCGGTCAAGGGCAGCGCTGGTTGAGGTTACAGATGCAGGAGACGTCAAAGAGTAATAGATATGACAGTTTTGTGAGGCAAGTGTTGGCCACATAGAAGGTGCTTCTAGTGAAGGGCGTGCAGATTGAAGGTAGAAAGCCAGGAGACATCCTTTCATTCATCTTCGAGGAGAGAATAAAGTTTGACCGAAGCCTTCGCATGTTTTAAAAGGAGGTATAAGTTTTTTTTTTTTAGTATTGCTCAATGCCAAGTAGGAGGAGCACAACGACAGTATTGCTCGCGCGATAGGAGTCGTTATTATACACGAATTGGAAACATTACAAAGCATTTTGAGTCGTCGTTGTCACAATAAAAGTGGAGAGATCATCATTCTTGGTTTGAGGACAACGGTAGAGCACATTTGAAGCACACATCAGAGTTACAAACAACAAGGTTAGGATCAGGTAACGTCTGTGAAGAAACCTCCTTTTTGCTTGCTAGGCTCCCTTACCAAGTGGCGATTCCTGTTACCAATTCATGCAATGTGAGTAACGTTCAATTTGGCGACTATGATGTAGATATTCGCTATAACGACCATGTTGTTTGTAACTCTGATGCATGCTTCAAATGGGCTCTATCGTTGTCCTCAAACTAAGAATGATGATCTCTCCACTTTAACTGTGACAACGACGACTTAGAATGCTTTGTAATGATTCCAATTCGTGTGTAATAACGACTCCTCCTATCGTGCGAGCAATACTATCGTTGTACTCCTGCTACTTGGCATTGAGCAATACTAAATACCAAAATTTGTCATCATCTCCAATCAACTATACTCAAAAAGAGATCAAGGAGGAGAAATACAAGCAACAACATCCAAAATATATGTTAATTTTGGACATAATTGGCCATACTAGGGCTCTTTATTGCCCTTAAGCATGTAGCATGCAGAAAGCATTCCCAACCAAAGACGATGCAAGGAAAGATCAAATCATGGAAAGAAGTTAAGAACACACAAACAAGTACACAACCAATGAATTTAACAAGACATAAATCTTTGTTCTCATTAATTCTCCAGTTAGAAGCAACAATCACAATAGGGGAAATTCAAGAGAGAGCATGTGCCATTTATTATAAACATAACAAAACATCATAACTAAGACTCATGGCTTAGTCTTTGGCTAGATCTAACCCCCTTTCTAGACTTGTAGATGCCCCTGTGATAGACCAACTGAATTGCCAGTGGATGTAGATGTGGAAGTGTGTGGGAGTAGTTGTGGCTATTGATGGGACAGTGGAAGGTACAACTAACGAGGGGCCTTCCTCCCCATGCTTTGTTAATATTTGACACGACTTTGCATACTTTCTATTAAATTCTTGGGCTTCTTTGTAACATTATTTCCATGACTTTTGGGCAAACCCCCAACTCATCCTCCTTAGCGCAAAGCATTGCTTCCAAGCATGTATATTTGCCTTCAGTTCCACATTTTTATGGTTGCACCAACTCTTTTGAAATCTGCCGCTTGGCATTCAATCAATTTTATCTTTAGTCCTACACCTCTCGTGATTCCCTCTAAACTTTCAAGACTTGTCTCGGCCACTCCTAAGCATATTTATTTGCTACTACCTTTGTCCAAGCTTGAGCTCTTTGTTTATCGTATTGTCTCCTATCATCCCCAAGGATTCATAATTTGTGTCTGAGCAAAATAAAATTCACTCTCGTATGCCAAATAGCTGTGTTGGATAATGAGCTTCATTAACTTAGAAGCAAAACTAATGTTGTACTTCAATTTTGAGAGAGGATAAGAGAACCCTTTGGAGGGATCTCCTCCTAGATACAATCTTGGGTAGTATACAACCAATTTAAGGCATTTGTTGTGTCATGGAGACTCCAATGGAATGGCCTACAATGGCTAAAGACTATTAGTACAACTCAGCCAGAACTTGCATGCAGAAGACCAATTGTCATCCAGATGCAAATCAGATAGTTCCATTAGGTCCATTTCCAGAGGTCATACATCTTGACTGTTGGCCCCATTCTTGTAAGTAAATACTTTACAAAAACCACATATGTGCTTTACATTGGCTGCAGCTTCAATTTGGCCTAAAGTTGTTAGATTTGTGTCGAAATCCCAAAAAAATGCTTCGAAGGCCTTCAAAATTGCATTTTAAGGTTGTCACTTGATTTTTTTTTTTGTGGAGAACACCCCTTTCAGGATGCCACATTCGGGACCCAAGGAGGCAGGGGTATCTATTCCACCAAAATCGCCCAGGGCTCACACCTGGCCTGCTCCCCCTTCAGCACACTCAAAGAGCATGCCTAAAACAACAAAAACACAAACAACAACAATAATAAAAAATAAATAAAAAAACACAAAAATAACAAAAAACAACAAAACTCAAAAAACACACAAAAAGACAAAATCAACAAAACTCAAAAAACACACACACAAAAAAACAAAAACAACAAAACAATACAAAACCACAAAAAACAAAAACTCAAAACACAATAAATAACAAAAACACATTAAAAAAACAACACAAAAACAACAGAAAAACACAAAACACACACCGAAAAATTAAATTGATGGAAAAAAATAGATTACATCTTCGGCATTTCTAGGCCAAAAGGCCTTTTAGCCAAGATTCAATAATGGAACATAAGAATGATCTTTCTGAGCTGGGGAACTGAAGTACCTTGACTGAACCAAAGAAAATCTAATACAAAGTAAAAAGGAACTAGGTACCTTTAGTACTGGAGCCATCCAGAGGAAGGATAAATAAAAGAGCATCCTTGATTTGCGAAGCCCACCATCTGGGAGGGTGGCCGTAGCAAGTAAGATCACCTTTGTCCAATGCCCAATTAACTAAAGCATCAACAATCCTATTCTGTTCTCTAACCACATCATTGTATTCAACTTTCAAAAAACCCATTTGGATTAACTGAATCTTCTCAACAATTCTTTTTATTCTCCAATCAGCCTTATGATTCTTAGGAGTCTTCAACAGATTAATCATGACATGGGAGTCGGATTCAACCAACACCTTTTTCCATCCAACCTTAGCAGCCTCTTGAAAGCCTTTGAGGATACCATATCCCTCAACAAGGTTATTGGAAAGGATACCCAAATTCTCAGCAAAAGTGAAAACCAGGGAACCATTTGAAAGTCTACCAATTCCTCCCGCACTGGCTTTTCCAGGGTTCCCCTTAGAGGCTCCATCCGTATTGACTTTTCCAAAATCCTTAGGAGGAGGTTGCCAATTCCTTGTTCTATCCATCTTTCGATTACTCACATTGCCTTTAAGCTGGTTGCCAATAGTAGAGTGAATCTTCAATCTTTGCATTACTTGATTCCATCATTGGTGGGAAACTTGGGGGTGATTAAGGAGCTGTTGGATTGATTCAGCTAAGTTGGAAATGGTCTTTTTCCAAATATAGTGAATATCCTTCCTTTCCTATTTGAAAATCCAATTGTTTCTTTCTTTCCAGATATTCCAAGGCAGGATGGTTGTTCCCATCCAAACTAAATGATCAACAACCTCCTGTTCAGGCTAATCCCTCCATATCTGTTCAAGAGTAGAAAAATTGGATCTTTGTAAACCGAGTAAGATAGCCATTCTCCTCCACAGCTCAGAGGCTAAGGGACACTCAATAAAAATATGGCTAAGAGTTTCCACATTCTTTCCACACATTTCACATCTAAATGGGGCATGAAAGTCACGTTTCATAAGTTGCTCACTAGTGAGCACCCTTCGATGCAATAAAAGCCAAATAAAAAACCTCACCTTAGGCCAGAGCTTCTGAGCCCACAACTGAGTAAATGTCATAGGATTGGTTGGGCTTATTGTGGCATAAGGCCAAATATCCTTGAGCAACATTATACTCACCCTTAGTAGTGTTGTTCCATCCAAAATAGTCCTTATCATGGGACCAAGAGAGAGATCTCATATGAAGGGTGCATTGGATATCTTTCCTTTGCCTTTTTGGAATTTGAATAGGCCAGTCCTCAACAGGGATCCAATATCTACCAACCTCTAAATTACCAGTCTGGTACCGACAATAATTAGCTACCTTTATCCAATTAGCTTGGTGTAGCTTCTCCATCCAGGTTCTCCAATTAGGGAACTGAGTTATCAAAGGTTGGTGACCGTCCCAAGAATCTGTTTAAAAATTTGCTTGTTGACCATTATGAATGATCCAAAAATAACTAAAAAACAGCCTGAGATAGCCCTTTATGTTTAAAAAGAGATAGCCCTTTATTTTATTTTAGCAAAGGGTGTTTGTTTAATCGAATAGAGCAGTCAATCGAAAGGAAAGTTTTGAACTCTTCTCTTCTCTTCTCTTTTTGGGAAAGCTTCTCGTTTTATATACGTATTAACAACTTTAAATTTCTCTGGTCGCCCTTTAAATTTAAATTAAAAGAGCCTGGAATTGAGATAGTCGATCTCCTTCTTTAGGTTGGCTGTATCCATATATCCCTATCCCTATCTCCCCATTCTTTATCAAATCCTCACCAGTCCTAAGAACGGCCAAAATGGGAGAACCTCTGGTTGGCAGTTGATAGTGAACAGGGTCTTAAGGACTTTTGTTTTCAGCATATTTAGCACGAAGATTATCGGCCCAAAGGGCATTGGGGTTATTCAAAATCCTCCAATACAACTTTGCAGCTAAAGCCTTATTGTTTTTTATAGCTGATTGGAATCCTAATATCCCTTCATGCTTGGGAAGGCATAAAGTATCCCATTTCACTAAGGCCCATTTTCTTTTCTCCTTAGTGCCACTCCAGAGGAACCGATGATTGATTTGATCCAGTTCTCGAAGAACTGCCTTTGGGATATTCAACACAACAGAAACATAAATAGGTATAGCTTGAAGGACTGATTTTACCAAGGTAATTCTGCCCCTAGATGAAAGCCACCTATTGGTCCACCTTCCAATTTTCCCCTTAACTCTATCCAACAACCAATTCCAGTCTTTTTTCTTCTGTCTTTGGATGTTGATAGGAATGCCTAAATAAGTGATCGAAAGGGAGGCCTTCTTATATCTTAATTTATCTAGAACCATGGATTCTTGTCTGGGAGAGTAGTGAAAGAAAATGACTTTTGATTTGTCTTCATTGATTAATTGCCCTGTAGCATTAGAGAAACAATGAATGATTTGTTTAATTGTAGAGGCTTCCTTAACCGTAGCTTTACCTAATAGAGTAGATTCATCAACAAACTGAAGATGAGAGATAGGCCTGGCTCCATGAGCAATGGTAACTCCCTCAAGGGTTTTGTTTTCTTTGTTTTTGGTCATAGTCCTGCCCAAGCATTCAACAAGAATGATGAATAAATAAGGGGAGAGGGGGTCGCCTTGCCTAATACCTCTGGAAGCTGGGAACAACTGTGAAGGGCAGCCATTGATAAGAACTGAGTAGGACACCGAAGAGATACATCCCATAATCCAATCTGTCCAATCCTGAGAGAAGCCAAATTGCCTCATTACTTTGATGAGGAAGTGCCAATCCACTTTGTCATAAGCTTTGGATAAGTCTAAATGGATGAACATAGAAGGAGATTTTTGTGCTTCCATGGAATGCATGTCTTCCTGAGCAAGAACTATCTCATCCACAATCTATCGCCCTTCCACATAACCTCCTTGTTCAGGGGAAATAAACTTATGCAAAAGTGGTTTCAGCCTCTCCGCCATGATCTTGGTAATGATTTTGAGAAGAACATTGGTCAAAAAGCTGAGATATGTTCTGCATCTTGAGCCTTTGGGACCAGAGCTATATAAGTTTTATTAACTACCTTCAAAATTTCTTTGGCCTTCCTGGCTTCTTCCACCACCTCTAATAAATCAACATGAAAAGTATCCCAAAATTCTTGGTAAAATTTGATGGGAAATACATCAGGCCTTGGGGTCTTCCCTTTTTTGCATTTTATCAACCACTTGTTGAAGATCATTGATAGTAATTAGAGCAATCAATAGAGAGTTCTCCTCAGAAGTGATAAGAGTAGGGATCACTTGAAGGATATTCTATTGAGAAGCCGAGTCCAGAGATGCAACAGTGAACAGTCTTGAAAGTAGTATTGTCAATGGAAACCACAATTTTCTTGCCAACGACGTTGCTTAAGGTTAATTGTTCAATGGTGGCATTGCTAATGTTTTGTTGTCACTTCTGCAACATGATGTATATTAGCCTTTCCAATTATTTCTGCTCCTCAAAAACTTTGTTCTCTTTTCCAATATGTTTTTATCTCTCCTGAGTTTTCTGCCAAACCCTTGCTACGGAACCTAAAACAGTGTGTAGTTGCTTCTGTGTACTGAATTTACAGGAAAATCTTGCCTTAGGCGACAATGGTGTTTTTGTGACAAGTACCCCAATGCGCTTATTTCGAGGGTCGACGCCGGCATGAGATAAATGACTAAGTGCGCCCGACCCGGGCGCACAGTTCAGAGTGCACCCGACCCAGGCGCACAGTTGGGAGTGCGCCTAGGTCAGGCACACCTTTTCTCAAACTCAAGGCTATTGCGCGCCCTCTCACCGCACCCTATCTGTTGACTTTCCGACTCTTGCGCCGGTCTCACCCAGAAGCACTCCACCTCAGCAACTTAAAGTGCATCCTTATTCGACCAGGTACAGCCATTCTGAGAAGCTTCCAGACTGGACGTTCCGGGATTTCAAGCATATCTTCTACGGAAGCGGTCCCCGCGAGTGAGGAGGTAGCGCCAGCGAGCCGAGTTTGTCAGGGTATTGAAGGGGTTCAACGACATTGCTTCGGAGTCACCATTCCCTGCCATGCCTAATAACTATTTCATGACTGTACTCTCTTGTAATCTTTATCTTGGCTTCCACCGCCATATTTTGTTAATTAGCATTTATTGCTCAAGCGGCAGAATTCTCTATATAAGCCCGCTATTTTACTGTAAAATTAATGGATGTTTGCTAGAGGCTAAATGAAAACCTGAATTTTGCTATCAATACAGCTGATGTTTGGCTATGAACCGGGATTTCTATTTTCATGTGTATGTCTTCTATTGCTTGTCTTCTATTATGCCGTGCTTTAACTATAAACTTGAATTCTATTAGCTGGATTTAGTTTCTGATAAGGCGGGAACTCTGGAGTATCCTTGGAGATTATGCATGCTAGATCTGGTTTAATTTCTATTAGTTGTTTGTATTTGAGGGCTATTTAGTTCAGAATGCAATAGAGTTTTTGTGTTGTTAGTCCATCACCCCTATCATATCCGGCCTGTGGCCATATTTCCCATCCCTTTCAGTCATTTACATTTCTTTCCAGTTCTCTAATATCAAACCCCCCAATATAGAATAGAAAGGGAACTAGCCCATCTTTGGAGATTGGCACGGGAGGCATTTCTTCCTCTCAGCCTTTCAATGTTGGATGGGTCTAAGGCGCACTAAATAATCAAATCCTTACCTAAGGCAGATCTCTGATCAACAGTTTCTGGCACGCCCGGTGGGACGCAAACGTTCCACTGCAGAAGTAGTACTAAGAAGTTGATGTTCGTCTTATTGTTGACAAATCTGAACATCTGGTGACTCATACGAACTCCGATACCTCTGAGCTTCGCAGACCAGCGTAAAAGATTGCTCCTTCATGCGTACGAGGTGGCAGATTAGAAATACAGAAGAAGTTGAGTTCTACGAACTTGACATTGACGTTCTGGGAGAGCGTCCTAGAGTGGTCAAGCCAAATATCCCACTGGACGGAACATCTTTGCAAGAAGCTACAGTTGCTACACGGAATCCAACTCCCGATAGCACAACTAGCTTGCCCCCAGTTCTGCCTAATTCTCCGGATCATCAGCATACTCCAGTTCCACTTGACGTTGATTCAGGTACTTTGATTGTTCCCATTGTTCCGGCTCAACCGCTGCAGCCACCACTCCAAGCAAATCCGCCGCCCCATATGGCGCAGCCAAATCCGCTTAGGCTGTTTCCGGCCTGGAACCACACTGGACCTCTTGCCCTACAAGCTCAGCACATTGTACTGCCTGCCGCCCTAAAGGCTTTACCCACTTACGACAACACGGGAAAGACGGCGCATGAGCACATTCAAGACGTCGCAGGACTGGCAACTATTCATCAAATTACCATTGAAGATGTCATGGTGAAGTTGCTAGTACTTTCACTCAGAGGGAAGCTCCTCTACTGGTACCGGTCGCTCCCAGTCGACACCATTACCTCATGGGACCACCTGGCAGGGCAGCTCATAAGGGGGTTCAATGAACAAGCAAACCCCTTCTCCCTGCTGCATCAATTTACCTCTATCCAGAGGCACCCTCAGGAAGAAATAACTGACTTAAATGTTAGGTTTGCCTGAACTTGGGAGAGAGTCACTCCCGGCCTTCGGCCCACATCTGAGCAGGCAACGTTCTATTTCCTAAGGGCGTTCCACTCTGACATTAGCATGAATATCCCGTATGCTAATATCAACACGTTTCCGGAATTGTACCAACAAGCGCAGAAGGCGAAAGCCGACCTGGTAGCTATTGGGAAGTTGCCTCCCAAAGCAACTACACCAATCTACCCGGATTTTCCACAGAACATGTATCCAAGTGCATCCGCTTCCTCTGCACCTCAGATGTACCAAAATAAGCCGTGGGCTCCTAACCCACAAAATCAGGTATCGACTCCTCATTATCCAAACCTCCCTGTTCCCCAGCTTTCGACTCCTCAGTACCCAACATTGCCAGCACCGTTGGCGCTGTTACCATTACCCGCGCCTGCAGCCACTGCATCCCTAAACGCAGATCAAGAAAAAGACCTGCGGGATGTGTATGGGTTCATGAAGACCATGGCGAACGACATGGCTATCATGAAGAGCCAGTTTAGTGATCAGGGCTACCCGCCAAGGAGGCCCTCGCCCGCGATCACAAGGGAGCAGGCTACCTCCACTGGAAGGCCCCAAGACAGAAATTCAGCAATTTCGGAGTGCGATGGAGCTGGCTCATCTGTCAAGACCTACTGGTAATCAACCTGCAATGACCCGCATGGCGAGGATACTTGCATGGTTCACATAAACTATGTACAAACACTTGCAAAAAGTGTGCTCGGCGGACAGATAAATGTGATAAGGGAGGATGATCATAATTTCATGATCCCCCCTGTCGAGCAGGTCTCTGTCCTGATGCGAACAAGCAAGAAGTCGATCGAGGTCGACCCGGTGCAAATGGAACCACTCAAGGTGCCTGTCAATTCCAGACCGCCAAGCGAGAGGGTAGCCGCCCCGCAAGGAAAAGAGCAAGTACCGGAGCCTGCGGACAACGCTCGGTTAAGAGACTATTTGCCCCCAAGGGCAAGAACGAGCGCCCCTCAACCGCAAGCTTCGACCTTTCAGCCCATGGCGAAAACAAGAGATCAGACGAGGGAAAAGTTGCGGTACCCCTCAATCACCAAGCGTCAAAGGGTGGAAGCAACGCAACAGTACCGGAACCTGTACGAAACTGCAAAAGAGGGAGGCGAGTTTGGCGTTGGAGCATACAATGTCGTCGAAGAGTTAAGAAAAATTCCAGCTAAGGTAAGCGTCTTTGATGCACTCCAATTGCCAGGCCAAGTTGACCTATTGCAAGAGTCTGTCAAGTCCGTTAAGGGGAAGGGGAGGCCGACCCAGACCGTCTTGGTACAGCTGACCACCTCTGCTATTGGTAGGAACGGGTCGCCGCCGTTTTACGTATCCCTCAGGATGGAAGGATGGGTGGTACACAACTGCATGGTTGATTCTGGTGCTGCCACCACGGTAATGCCCAAAGCTGTATGTGAATTCATGGGGATGGAGTACACTAGGAGCAGTCCTAGAGTGCTCCAACTGGATGGAACTCCGGTTAGGACAGTGGGGGTCATCAAGGACATCCCGATCGTGCTGCACAAGATGCCGCAGATCACAGTAATCCAAGAAGTTGTGGTAGTTGACTTGGAGCCCTATTTCAGCATGTGCTTATCAAGGGAATTCACTGCCAAGCTTGGAGGCTATCTGTCTCTTGATTATTCACATCTGGAAGTCCCCTTTAAGGGGAAGAGGGTAAATATTTTTAATGAGAAATCCTCTATCTTTCTTATCGAAAGAATCCAGGATGTGGATAAACCCATGGACTCAGTCAATGTTATTGACGAAGTCGAAGAAGTGGAAGAAGAGGTGGAGTTAATGGAGGAAGCTTTGGATGAGCTGCGCATAGAGGACGAGTTCTCTATGCGTGATTTTAATGCTATGATAGAATCAGACATTGGGTGTTACTCGATAGCTAAGCCCGAAAAGGCTAAAATGTCGAGTGATGCTGACCCCATGGATGACCAGTTATGGAAGCTCTTCTTTGACGGCGCCCGATGCAAGAATGGCGTTGGCGCTGGAGTTGTCCTCATCTCTCTGTCTGGAATTCAGAAAACTTACACGCACAGACTCGCTTGGAGTTGTACTAATAATGTTGCCGAGTATGAAGCCTTGTGTTTCGGGTTACGAAAGGCGGAGAAGTTAGGAATAAAGCAGTTATAGATATTCGAGGATTCCAAATTGATTTGTAACCAGGTCTCCAATAAATGTGTTGCCAAACAACACTACCTCAAAGCATACCGTAATAAGGTATGAGATCTGCTCGAGTCCTTCTCAGCCCTTAACATTCAGTCTATTTCGTGAGAGCGGAATAAGCATGCGGACGTTTTGGCGTCCAAGGGAGGAAGGTACTCCCCAGCCGAGAATCTGATGCAAAGGCCGAAAACAGTTAGGGTTATCTATTGGCCCTCCGTGCCGGGTAAAAATATCCACTGGCAAATCTTTGACAATGACGAGCAGATCGTCAATTTTTTGATTAATGAGGCTGGAAACATTGAAGATAGAACCCTCAATGATGAGGAGTATGAGGGTCTTATCCAGCTGAATAAAAACCACCTCCCCAAGGGTCTGATAACCCTTGAAAGCTTGTGTGATCAAGATGATAGGGCCCTGCCCCACAAAATTGAAGTGGATGCGAAAGAATATCAAGAGCTAGAGCTGGAGTTTGGAAAAATGATCAGGGTAGGGACTGATTGCACACTGCAAGAAATTGAGCAGATTAGGACCCTCTGTAGAGAGTATCCAAACATCGTCGCCTTGTGCTATCACGACCTAAAGGGGTATGACAGGGGCGTCATTCAGCATACGATTGAACTCCAGGAGGGAGTTAAGCCCACCCGACAGAAGCAAAGGCCTGTCAATCCAAAGATTGAAATACTAATGAAGGCCGAACTTCTGAAAATGCTGGAGGCAAAGATAATCTACCCTATCAAGCATTCATCCTAGGTAGCCAACCTAGTCCTTGTTCGAAAAAGAACGGAGATATTCGCCTCTGCATCGACTTCCGCAATCTCAATTAGGCTTCCCTGAAAGATCACTACCCGCTGCCACAAATTAATCAGATTCTTCACGTAGTGGCAGGCGCCCAGAGGTTTTCCCTTCTGGATGGTTTCTCAGGCTATAACCAGATTTGGGTCAAGGATCAGGACCAGTATAAAACTTCTTTCGCTACCAAGTGGGGCACCTTCGCGTATCAACGCATGCCATTCGGCCTCTCCAATGCCGGAGCGACCTTCCAGAGAGCAATGGACTTAGCCTTTGGTGAGTTGCTTAACCGTGTCATTGTAATATATTTAAATGATATGACTGTTTTCTCCCACAGGCGGGAGGAGAACGGTTGACATTTACGGCAGGTTTTCGAGAAGTGCCGGGAGTTTGGAATATCGATAAACCCAAAAAAATCAATTTTTGCGGTCAAGGAAGGCAAACTCCTAGGACACCCCATATCGGAAAAAGGTCTTGCTATTGACCTTGTGAGGGCCGAAGCCTTGCTCAAGCTACCTCTGCCGGCGAATAAGAAGGGCCTCCAATCCTTCTTCGGACAGATAAATTTCGTCAGGAAGTTCATTTCTGACTTCGCCCAAGCAGTAAAGCCCATGACTGAGCTCCTAAAAAAGGATGTAGAATTCCTGTGGACTGACGAGAGGGGGCAGGTGTTCAGAGAGATCAAGCGCCGAATTGCCCAGGCTCTTTTTCTGGTTGACCCTGATTATTCCAAAGACTTCATACTATATGCGGTTGGGGAGCCAGAAAGCTATGTTGCTGTGCTGACCCAGAAAAATGATGACGGGGATGAGCGACCCATAGCATTCCTCAGTCAAGTCATTCTTCCGCATGAGGAAAAGCACAATTTCATTGAAAGTCAAGTGCATGCGGTAATGAGGGCGCTGAAGAAGTTCCGTCATTTCGTCTCGCAGAGCAAGACGATAGTGTATGTGGTACACTTGGACGTCCGAAACTTCATCAGTCAGGGTGAGCTTGGTAACAAAAGAGTAGGCTGGATCACCAAGATCCAAGAATTTGATATAGAGGTCCGACCCACAAAGTTAGTCCGTGGTCGGGCTCTATGCCTGGAGCTTGCCAAGAGCGCCGCAGCTGAGGTAACAACTTGCCAATGGGAAGATCCATTGCTGCAGAGCAACTCGGCAAATCGATCAGCGGGTGACAAGGATTGGACTGAAGACTTGGTAGAGTACTTCAAGCATCGGACGGTGCCCTGACGGCCTTGATTCTTCGCAAAGGAGACGTTTCAGGCTTCAGGCTTGCAAGTATGTATTATTGCCCGAGGGGTTGTTCCATCAAAACATCGATGGTGTCCTCCTGAGGTGTGTCGGGGGGACAGAAAAACAGAAAATCCTGGATGAGTTCCATTCTGGAATGTCCGGGGGCCATCTTGCCGGAAGGCCGATGGCTTTAAAAATAATAAGGGCGGGCTATTTTTGGCCCACCGTTTTTTGCCGATTCCTTCAGTGTGAGCCAAAGGTGCGATAAATGTCAAAGATATACTGGCCGAATCAGGAATGCTTCCCTGCCTCTGCACCCGATTCAGGTTGAGGCTCCATTTCAGCAATGGGGTTTGGACTTTATCGGAATAATTGAGCCTAACTCTTCAGCAGGGCACAAATATATCTTGACAGCCACGGATTATTTCACCCGGTGGGCGGAAGCAGTGCCAACCAAGCGGGCAAATCAGGATGTGGTTATCGCTTTTCTGGAAGGACTCATAACCCGTTTCGGAATACCGGACGCCATAATGACGGATAATGGTTCCCATTTCATTGGGGCCAAGATGTGTGCGTTCGCTAGCAAGTATGGTATTTATCTGAAGACTTCATCAAATTATTACCCGCAGGGCAATGGTTTGGCGGAGTCTACTAATAAAAACTTGCTTCGGATCCTCAAGAAGACGCTGGAAGACAATAAGCGGACTTGGCACTTGCACTTAGATTTCGCGTTATGGGCTGACCGAATTTCTATCAAGAAGTCCATAAAGACATCCTCGTACTCCCTGGTGTATGGGAAGGAAGCAGTGCTTCCTGTGCATATTGAGTTGCCGGCACTGCAGTCTCTCCGGTCTTTGGACGGCGAGGGCGAAGAGTTTGATCCAGTTAGCATCAGAATTGCCCAACTGTTGCAGTTGGAAGAGGAAAGGGAGAAAGCCTATGAGGCTTTCATGAGGCATGTCGTTGCCACGAAAAATTGGTTCGGCAAAAGGACCTCCAATCGCACTTTTTAGGCCGGGGACTTAGTGCTAAAATGGAATGAGAAAAAGTCCAAGCCAGGCAATCATGATAAGTTTGACGCGTTTTGGGAGGGTCCGTTTCGAATCTCCCAGGTCCACCCGGTAAACTCTTTCACACTGCAAGACTTGAATGGGTTTGCTTTGCCATTATCAGTTAATGGCGTACACCTGAAGGCGTACTACTAGTGAGGGGTAGTACAAGATTTTCCTATACAATTGTATATATTATCTGTTTTTTCCCTTATGCATTCCAGTTTTCCGTTCGGAATGTCCTTTCGCTCCTTCCCGCGCTAGCAAAATTGCAGTTTTCGGGGCCAGGGCCCTAACCGGCAGGAGGAAGCCGATGGGTGCACTCCCTTTAATTTTGGTTCAGTTAAGTTGTGTACAGCAAGGCAAATAGTGGTTCCAGGCGAGCCAAGCAGGACTCTGCTGCGGGCGCAAGGCCCCTCGCTATCCGGCACCAAGAGCGGCTCACTCGCAGAAAAGAAGGGTTGCATCCGGCCGTGCGGCGCTGAAAATACTGCTAGAATACTCAAGACACGACGTGCGCTCGAGTTGGGCGTACATGGCGGAGTGCGCCCAGGCCGGGCGCACCTTAGGCAGTGTGCCCAAGCCCGGGCGCACACAGGCAGTGCGCCCAAGGCCGGGCGCACACTCCATGGTGCGCAACTCAAGGATGATTGCACCCATCCCAAGGAGGCCGTTGGGTTCAGTTTTAAAGGCGCTTCCCTCTCTCCAGATTCCCATGCTGGGCTCTTTTCCCTAAACACCACGGGCACTCTGACCAAGGTGCTTCACCTTCTTCAAGGATTATTGTGCCCCAACTTTGGTAGTTGGAGTTGGGATCCGCGCTCTGCCATTGTTTATCGCGCAAAAGATCTTTTGCGGCGTCCCCAAATCGTCTCGGGCATTAACTCTACATAGGCGACATCAATGCAGGTGGGTGAATGCCGGGTCTATAAGAAATCACATTGCCCAATGGATACACCTTTTAGAACCCTGAATCTGTTGCACAGTCCACCATTGCTGAATGCCAGAGAGCAGTTGTTGCACAGTCCACCATTGCTGAACGTCAGTGAAGCGCTGTTCTATCTGGGCACGAGCGAATTGTTTCTGAAGCACTCTCAGGGCAAGCTGTACTTGAACTTTGTCATCCGCAGAGCGTCCGAGGATTTGACCACAGAAAATGGGCAAGAAGGGAGAGCCCAAGCAGAAAAAAGAGATGGCCCCGAAATCTACAGAGGGCGAACAGGGGCAGATAAAAGAAAAAAAGGAAAAGCCCCTGCCGCCTCCACATGAAGACAAGCTAAGTAAAATTCGGGACTGTGTCCTCACCAGGACCAGTATAGAGAAGTTGCGCATGGACGTTGAGCAAATGAAAGCTAAGGTGTCCGAAGTGAACAATCGGGCAGTTGCCTATCACTCCCTCCTATACTGGTACTTGTGCACACCTGTGCACCCCTGCCCGGAGTTGGTCTGTGCAATCGCCCAATCCTACGACCCTCGGACTAGGTCTGTGAAGGATCCAGAGGGAAACAGATTGTTCTCCATTTCTGCTGATAAAATCCTTGCGGCCTTTGTCTGTGGGCGACAACCTTCTGGTCAAGTCATTGTCCGGAAAATTAATATCAAGGAGCAGGGGGATAGATACACCAACTCGCCGCAGATGAGGCGTTTTATGGAGGCCCACTACACAGAGACACTTGCACCCGGGGCCTTGCCGCAGCTCCCTATGTCCTTGCGGAGATTCAAGAACTCCGAGCTTTTCTCCATGCTGGCATGGATTACTGGCCAAGCCTCAGACGCCCAGGTAAATGCCTGGCAGGCGGCCGTCGCCGAATGCGTATCCCACGGGGAATTTTACGCTGCTGATGCTGCATCACGAGGGATAAAGCCCATCTTCTTCGACTGGGCCGATTGGGTGTCCCGACAGCTGCACCTCCAGCTGTGCGGGATGCAGAAAGGGACCATGGCGTTCCGGAGCTGCTCATTTTTGGTGTGGTACTTCTTCCACCAGCTGCATTCACACCCCCACTTTGCCTTCATTGACAAGAGTTGCACTAACGAGAAGGGCGAGGCGCTCTCGGTATACCAGTGGACTTCAAGCCTGTCAAGGCGCGAGTCTTATTACAACTTCAACCGAGTTTTCCTTGGTCCGACGCTGCAAATCGTTACTGGTGTCTGCGAACGAGTGCCGAAAGAAATGAAGGATTATGTGATAGACCAGCAGCTCGGAGACATTTTTCGGCTAACACAGGGGCTCGTGGTACAGATTTTTGGGTTTTCTGGTAAACCCTTCCTGTTGCCGTACTACGCTACTGAGTACCTATTTGCCCTCGAAGTTGCTTGCCAGTGCGACTTCGTAGATGATGTGTACGGCAAGGGGCGGAAAAGACAACACACCTGCCCCTAGCCCATCGAGCTTGGCCCCATCAAAGTGACGAAAAATAAGCAAAACGTTCATCTGGTAGTTACCCTGTATGAGTTTGGTCTGATTGACCTACCCCAACGGTGGAGATATGACCCAGATGGTGTCTTCAAAGAAAATATTGCGAAGGAAAAATTCCACCGCTATCCTTGCCCGAAAATCGAGAAGCAGCGTAATAACCCTTCTGGGCGGGATCTCGAATGGCACATCGAAAAGATGTTCTCCTTCCCATCGTGGCACGATTTTTAAATCATGGAGGCTGAGTACAACCCTAGGTGGTATCCAGAGCAGGACCCTGATGACCGAATGTTCAAACTCATGAAGGAGAAAGTGCCCCATTGGTCGGAGGAGAAGATTACGAATTGGTGGATAATGAGGTGCCACCACAGAAAAAGGGTATCTGACCCAACGCTGCAGATAGATCAGAAATTTTCTGATATATTTGACGAAAATTATGACTCCTACCGGCCCGTCTTCTTCGACGACCTTGTGCCTAGAAGTACGGAAAGTCCCAACAGGGTGGATGACCTGTACGCAGTATAGGAGCAACAAGCTAGTCGGGCGCCACTTGTTGAGGGTAAGGGTAAGCAGCCCGTCCTAGAGGAAAAGCTGCTCCAAAGAAGAGAAGTGTGCCTGACGCACCAGCATCCCAAAGCGCCCCGAAGAAGGCTCGCACTTTCAAAATTAAGTTTGCTGGCACAGGCCCTCTGGCGGCGACAACAGTCAAAGAAGGAAGCGCTTCGGGGGTCACTGTTCCGGCGCAGCAGGTACAACGTACAGCGTACCCAGCCAGCGCAACAGCCGATGCAGGCTGAAGTACCATCTATTGACCTGGAGAATGAAGCGTCGGGCGGAGAAAGAGAAGCCAGCCCAATAACACAATAGTTCACCACGTCGGCTTTGGAGACGTTCGAGCCCGCAGGTGCGTCTTCTACTCCTCTCTTTCTCTCATCCGCCCCTTTGGAAACCCCACTTCTTGGCACCGAAACCCTAGTGTCTACCCACCTTCCATTCGGCGCCCCTGTCGAGGTCTATCCAAACCCTCTATTACAGACGCAGTTCCATACTCCCCTGCCTACAGTTTCCAAGTCATTCAAGACTTTTGCAAAAGTCTCCAACGCCTTCTCCTTCCCGGTATCCTCCGTCCTTACCCCCAGAGTTCGGTGTTTTCTGTTACAACTTTTGTGGCCACAGTAAGTCTTGGCCAACCTTCTCCTATCCCCGCTCCCTCAGTTATTCCGAAAATACCCACCACGGGGACGGCTCCTCCTGAACCTAGTATCCCGGCTTCGGCCGCGCAAACCCCAGCGCCCCCCATGGTCCCTGCAGTCATCGTTATTGTCACGCAACCTCTCCCAGAAACGCCTGTCCAATCAAGCCCTCACCGGGCTCTATTCTCCCTTACCCCATTCTTTGGAGTACAGGAACCTGAGCTTGAGGAGCTAGTTTTCTACGAAGAGGGACCAATGGCTGAGAGCATCCGTAAGGCCCAACAAAACTCCTCAACCTGGCTCAAAGGCCAGAAAAGGAAAAGCGCGCAGGCGCTTGCCCGACCAGAAAAGAGGGTAGTCTTTGACCCTCAAAATATGCAACTCCACCGGATGGAAAAGGCGCCCAAGGTACAGAAGCCGTTGAATGAAATGACACCGACGGATTACTCCTATCGACAAACGGTGGAGGATCTGAAGACTGCTGACCTCGCGGAGAAAGCGGGGAATATTCATGTTGAGGCGACGTCCCTCTACCTCTAGGTGGACCATTTCAGGGATCGCTGCTACGACGTTGAGGCCAAAAATACGCAGCTTGAAGAGACCCTGGCACTCACGTGAGGGCAGCTCGAGGACGAGCAGTCCAAAGTGAAGCGATTGCAGCAGCGAGTGACCGATCTGGAGCAAGAGCTTGAGGACACCAAGAAAGATTTCGAGGAGCGCCTCAGGATTCAGGGTCAGGCAAAGGACTAGCTGCAAGTGTTGGATGCTGAGATCCAACAACTTCGGATTAAATTGGATAGTAGGCCAGAGCCCACGACAACCCTGTCAAAAGATTGTATCAAGGAAGCGCGCAATCACTTCCTATCCAAGTTTAGAAACAGGGCACGCTGAGCAGCCGCAGTCCTGTCGTTCATCTGGACGCTAAACAAACAGTTTCCCACGACGCTTTCATCGTAGAAGATGCCGAGGCAGAGGTTGACGAATGGCTGGAACTAGCCATGAAGGCGCGAGCCCTAGACAGGTCGGTCAAGCTTGCCCTTATGTCTGACTTGGCATGGTCATGGGCGGCCGCAGATACGACGATCAGGTCTTTCCTCAAGAAGGCAAAGGCGGCCCGAAAGGCCCGTGATCTAATGGACATGGTCAAGAGAGAGAGAGGAAGATCGCTCTTATGTACTTCGAGACTCTGGCGCAGAACGGTTTCCCAGGCTTCGCCGATGAGGAGGACCGTCTCCTAAATGAAGAAGAACTGCAATTAGCGTGGGACTCCTTTGAAAACGATACTTTGGAAATTGACAGTTGGGAGGAGCCCATTATTGAACTTCAGGTGATGCAGTATACCGCCAGATTTGCGATAATGGAAGCTTGTCTTGTGGACCTCAGTGAGAGGTTCAATTTTGCTGAAGTCCGCCATTTAGAAAGATTCGGGTACCTAGTCCGAGAGCTCCAGAAGCGTAACGCAATGCATGAGGACAATTGGGCCTTGGTCCAAGCGACCTATGACCGCATCCAGGCGGAGCTCGCGCCACCCGAGCCTCCTCAGCAGCAGGAAGATACCCAGGCGCAAGGAGAGATCCAAGCGCAAGAGGGAATCGGAGCGCAGCAAGAAGAAAACCGGGTGCAAGGAGAGATCCAAGCAGAGGAGGTTCCCACCCTGCAAGAAGGCCAAGGCGAGAGCCTTGGGCCCCAACGGGATGAGGGTCAAGCGCCTCAGGATGAAAAGGATAGAGCGCAAGAAGAAATCAAAGCGCAAGAAGGAGATGAGGCGCATAAAGAGGTTCATGCTGAGGAACAGGTTGACACTCAAGAGGAAGGCCAGGACGAAAACCTTGAACAAGATGCAGGCCAGGACCCTCAAAATGAGGAGGATGAGCCCCTAGATGAGGTGCCAGGCCGGGATGAAGAGCAGCACAACGAAATTCATGAGGGAGAAGAGTCGGGAGAAGAGTCCGCTGCTACCAGCGAGCAATCGGAGAGCGATAACGATGATGACTCTGAGCCCAATGAATAAGGCCTAGGGTTTCGACATTGAGGCGAGCTCAATTTCCCCGCGAGCCGCCAGAGATGTTGTCACTTCTACAACATGGTGTACATTAAGCTTTCCAATAATTTCTGCTCCTCAGAAACTCTGTTCTCTTTTCCAATATGTTTTTATCTCTCCTGAGTTTTTTGCCAAACCCTTGGTACGGAACCTAAAACAGTGTGCAGCTGCTTCTGTGTACTGACTTTGCAGGAAAATCTTCCCTTAGGTGGCAATGGTGTTTTTGTGCCAAGTACCCCAATGCGATTTCAACCTCGAGGACCAAGGAAGCCGGCATGCAATAAATGACTAAGTGCGCCCGATCCAGGCGCATAGTTCATAGTGCGCTCGACCTAGGCGCACAGTTCAGAGTGCGCCCAAGTCGGGCGCACATAGAGTGCGCCCAGGTTGGGCGCACAGGAGGAAGTGCGCCCAAGTCGGGCGCACAGTATGGAGTGCGCCCGGCCATGTCGTGACACCTCGAGTGCGCCTAGGTCCGCTGACTCTTTCGACTCTTGCGCCGATCTCACCCAAAAGCACTCCACCTCAGCAACTTAAAGTGCATCCTTATCCGACCAGGCACAACCATTCTGAGAAGCTTCCAGACTGGACGTTCCGGGATTTCAAGCATATCTTCCACGGAAGCGGTCCCCACGAGTGAGGAGGCAGCGCCAACGAGCCGAGTCTGTCAGGGCATTGAAGGGGTTCAACGGCATTTTGAGGAGTCACCAGTCCTTGCCATGCCTAGTTAATACTTTGTGATTGTACTCTCTTGTAATCCTTATCTTGGCTTCCACCGCCATATTTTGTTAATTAGCATTTATTGCTCAAGCGGCATAATTCTCTATATAAGCCCGCTCTTTTATTGTAAAATGGATGGATGTTTGCTAGAGGCTAAATGAAAACCTGAATTCTGCTATCAATACAGCTGATGTTTGGCTCTAAACCTGGACTTCTATTTTCATGTGTATGTCTTCTATTGCTTGTCTTCTATCATTCCGTGCTTTAACTATAAACTTGAATTCTATTATCTGGATTTAGTTTCTGATAAGGCGGGAACTCTGGAGTAGCCCTGGAGATTATGCATGCTAGATGTTCCGGTTTAATTTCTGTTAGTTGTTTGTATTTGAGGGCTATTTAGTTCAGAATGCAATAGAGTTATCGTGTTGTTAGTCCATCACCCCTGTTCTATCCGGCCTGTGGCCATATTTCCCATCCCTTTCAGTCATTTACATTTCTTTCCAGTTCCCTAATCTCAAAACCCCCAAGATAGAATAGCAAGGGAACCAGCCCATCTCTGGAGATTGGCACGGGAGGCATTTCTTCCTCTCGGCCTTTCAATGTTGGCCGGGTCTAAGGCGCACTAAATAACCAAATCCTCACCTAAGGGCCTTTCAATGTTGGCCGGGTCTAAGGCGCACTAAATAACCAAATCCTTACCTAAGGCAGATCTCTGACCAACATGTTCTTGTTGACAACAATGAGAAAAAGGATGTCTTCTTCAATCATGAGCCCTTGTCAACAACAATGGATATGATTGTCGACTTCATGCTCCCAAACCCAAGCAACGATTTTAACACAAGCTTGTCGTCAACTCCCTAACCTTGGCTGACTGCATGTACTTATGTGATACCGAAAACATCCTAGCAAGTCTTACTAACGGTGTCCAAGCAAATTTGCCGATGACATCTAGGCAATTTGCATTGCACTTTTTTGTATGAATTTGTTATCTAAACCTTATTACTATGGTTATCTTTGATAGTGCATGTGATAGATGCATTCGTTTTTTATTTTAATTATTCAAAATGCTACGAACTGTTCTATGACTTCAGGATAGGCTCATGTCATCAAAGTCAGTTCTGTTGTTGCTAATCTAGATTTGACAACTATCTTATTTGTTGTTCATGACGATGTAGAATGAGTTCTGTACCATATAAATCATCAATTTCAGTGAATAAATGAACTTTAAAAACACTTGTTCAAGAACTACCTTTTAACATATAGTGAGTTAAGATATTCTATTTCCAGGGTTATTTCATAATTTAGTTTTAGTTTGATTAACATCATTACATTATTGTTTTGGGTTAGTGATTCTACTGCTTAATACCTTTTCAATTGCTTGCAGATCCTTAACAATTGGTCAAATGCAAGGCAAATTTCAGATGATAGTGATTCGTCATACGGGCCATGCTATCCAGGTATATCTCTACATTCTATGTTGGTTGTGTTAATGCGTTATTTTTGTTCTTAAACTTTTTTACGTTTAATAATTCAATCACTTTGTTTTCCCATTGAATTTTTTAAATGCAGGAAGATGTCCCAGATGAATTCTCATCAAAAATCCTCAATTTTATTTCTCGCAATCGAATTGGCCCTCATGGAATAGAGGTTTGTTGACATTAGTGTTAAATAACAGTTTCATTTGTGATTGGAATGTAGATTGTTAAATGGAATAATAAAATCTACTTTAGAACTATTCTGGAAATGTAGCGACTCATGCAAAACACACAGGTTATTGTTGTGCATCTTGCATAGAACACTAGTCTAGAAGTATCGTTCTTTCTATGTTGAGGCACTGTGAAAACTTGTTCATGAAGAAATTAAATTCTGATGACTGGTTAATTGATGTGTTGGGAGGGTACAACATCTTCATATTGCTTCATGCTCTTTTGTTGACCAGGTGCAATGCAATCTCTAGTTTTATGTGGACAACCTTGACATATGCTGCATGCTTTTGCCCTTCACTGCAGGCTTATAGTCTTGAGCAATGTGATGAGTACAGAATCCTCAGTTTCCTCAGTGAAAAGAAATTGATTCTTGGACACAGATTTATCCCCTAAGTTGGATAGAAAGGCATGTAAGAAGGGTTAACTAGTTGTTGTGGAAGATAATTTAAAGTCAAAGGCTCCAAGATTTTTTACACAAGAAATTAAAACTCACTTTTGGTGTTGAACTGGGCCTTCCAGTGCAACCTACGAGTGGAAAACTGTATATAAATACACCGTCTTTTGATTGCATTTAATTATTATACATCCATCACACTTTCTCTCCAACTGCACGAAGTAGTAGGTTTCCAGCAAATGGAAAGCACTTTTCTACTGGAATGTTTTCACCATACTCATTTCTCTGTGTCTTTACTCTTAAATATGACATTTTAGTTTTTGTGGTCCAAGTATTTTCAACTAAATAATTTCTACAATTAATTAGAATCATACTTATGGGTGTGATATAAATGCATGCATAAAACATTGAATATGTGACCTGAAGATGATAAATATTTTGTTGGAAATGCCATCTTGAGCTTATCTGGCATTTTAATTTTAGTGTCCCATCTATGTAACCTAACAGTGTGCTTGGAAACCAACACATCATCTTGATGATGGTGTAATGTCCCCTTTCTAGCTAGCTAGCTTGTCAGTTGCAGATTAGCCTACTACTGGGTTCCCGTAGGCTAGTGGAGTGTTAAGGGAACCCTATTTGGATTGGTTCTTCGTCCTCAGCGCGTCGCTTGCTATCCTCTGCCCTTTTTAGAGGCTTTTCGGAGCAGTTGGTCGCCACTTTCTATTTTTAGTAACTTACTATTTTTAGTAAGTTAGGGTTTGCCCAGACAGTTGTGATGGAGTTTTCTGGGTTTTCTGTTCGGCGAGATGGGTTGTTCTGATCCCGGAGTTTCGAGTTGTCACTTGCTATATTTGGACGCTTACTATTTTTAGTGTGTGCTGTTGGATCAGGGTTTGTGCTTTGAGTTGAGTTTTTAGTCTGTGGTGACCAATTCAGAGCGTTTGGAGTTCAGAGCAGTTCATGGCTATTTTTTAGCAGTACTTACTATTTATAGTAAGTCAGAGTTTGGTCAGAGCGGGTGTTTGGGAGCCCAATCGGAGTATGGGAGTTGTGGTCTGGACGTGCAGAGTTTTCATTGGCTAGTTTGTTGGGCCGTTTCGGACCAGGGAGCAGAGACTTACTATATTTAGTAAGTCAGATTCTGGGGTTTCTGGGATAGCGGACAATACGATTGGATTCTGTGGCGAATTGGGTGTCCGAATCTATCCTCAGTTTGCAGGTTGGAGTTGCAGAGGGCAAAGATTTTAATGGACGAAGTTAATTATATTAAATTAAAATTAATTTAATATAGTTACACTTTAGTATAAAGTGAAAAAGGAGTTATAAGGGATGTAAATCACTTAAGATATAAAATAATATTTTATAAAGTGATTTATTATACCAAAGCAAAAAGGGGCGCCACTTTTCATGAGGGGACATAAGTCATTAAAGAAATTAATGAAATAAATGAAATAAAGTGCATTTTAAAATTGGAGGGAAAGTGGTTGAGGTGAGTATAAAAGGGGAAATTAAAGGTCATTTATTCATTCTTGTTTTTGGAGAATTGGCTTTGGCATTTTGGAGAAGACTTGCAAGGGTTTTGCAGGGATTCGAGCTTGTTGAGGATGACAATCTTCAGCAGGGACATCCTCTCCGGTTGTGAAAGATCAACCCCAGTGGATTTGTGGTGATTGCATCCAACAATTACATTGTGCTTCAAAGAAGAGAAATATTGAGGGTTTAATTGCAGATTTCAATTATTATTATTTTTTTTAAGCGAAAAACCCCTTACGGGGCCGCCTTGGTCTAAGAGACCACGAACAGGGGGTTCTACACCGTCAAAGTCACCCGGGGGTCACACCCAACCCTGCCCGCACCAACATTATCAATTGGATTTTGGGTACCCAATTCAGCTTTTTGGTAGGGTGGAGATTCGAACCTGGGACCTCCCTTGGAGGATTGCCCTCTCCTCTCCAACTCACCTACAACACCTGGGTTTTAAACTAATTTATAGTGGAAAACACCCCTTTCGAGGTGCCACTTTCAACAGTTTGGGCATAGGAGAAATGGAGCCTTGTCGGCCTCTACCAGCACATAGGACATTCCTAACTATACCATATATCTGCAGGATGGAGACAAGGGGAATGGAACCTGGGTCGGCCTCTACCAACACCCAGGGCATTTACCACTGCACCACAACAAGCAGATTGCAGATTTCAATTATTATTTTGGTAAACCATCATGGAATTCAAAGTTGGTTATTTGTTTGACTATTCTTAACCCAGTCGTACCAATTTGGGCATTCATTGGTCTGATTTTGTGTGTATTGGATTGGGATTCAAACCACATTGGAGTGTCTTCATCAATTCAGGGCCAAACGATTGTGTGGAGAGCTTAGGGCAGTAATATATATTGCTGTTCATATGATTTACCACTCTGCTGGCCGTACACTTGAAGGGCCGTACTGCTTCTAATGCTGGCGTGAGCATTTCTGGGCCAATCGCCCCCTTCAATGGTCTGATTTCTATGCAAATGTGGGCGGCAGTTATACTACCTTACTCAGCTATCATTATATGAGTGAAGAGAAGAAGATTTTAAGAGCTGTGAATTAACCAGTCATTTCCAGCTTGCTGTGGATGTATCTCAAACATTTTCAGAATTTAATTAAAGATCGGGTACCTTATATTTCACTCTTTCCTTTGTGGGTTTAAACTATATTTGCTAAATATTTTCTGCATTGTTTGTTATCATTGAAAAAATCAAAGGAGAAGGATAGTTTCATGTTTATTTACCTTCTGCATTATATATTTATTTCTTGCATTCCAAAGCAAAAAAACAAAGAAAACAAAAAGGAAAAATACAAACATCAGAAAAAATCGAAAACAAATCAGAATTTGTGGAATTACAAACTCCAAACAGGGTAGCATCTTACAGATGGTTTGTGATTAACTGGGTCCTGTCATGGAGCAATTCAACCTTCCAAGGGTCCAGCAACACATTTCTGATCATAATCACAATATACTTCCCGAGCAATCGAGTTATCTTCAGTTTGACTCTACTCTCTTAGAAAATAATCAGAGTCAATCTTTTGTCAAGCTCTTGCCTAGGTTCATACTGATTATGAAATTGACATAAAACCTTATTGAACTTTTTTATAATTAGTCTGCGTTAGTGGGTCTGAGTCTCCATTTCAACTCTTTGTAGAGTGAACCTTCAGTTATTTTTTGAACTTGTACTGAATCAACTGTTGCTATGAAAAGTTAAAAATTCAGAATACATAAAGAGTAGTTCACTAGACAATGACTAATCCAGTACACATATATCCCTTCCAATTATATCAGAAAACACTAGTAATATACTGCTGTTTACAACCCATCCTAAATTCAAGAGTAAAGTATAAACCCATATAGTGATGCCACAATATATATGGTTGTTAGTTCAAACATCCATTACAGGCTTCAAAACCAGTATACCAAAATAAGCCATTATAACCGGATAAATAAGTATTAAAGTGGCTTATTAACAAGTAAATTCTACTGACTGAAACCTGGAATTAAGCCACTAGCGATTAAACAGTAACATGGAAAATACAGACAGAATGCAAAATGCTATCAAAGGCAAGCGCACATTGTATTCTGAATCCTTGATAAAGGACTATCATTAGGCAAGCTCATGTAGAAGCTTTGACCTCAGCATCCAGACGATGAATCAAGTATTAAATACCACATGCACTTGAAAATCTAACAATATAAAAATCTGAAAAAAACATTGCACTTCAGACAAATCAAATTAATTAAAAATAAACAAGTGTTGGTTGAATATTGTATTTGATTGTAGTAGGTAATGTTGGCTTATAAGGCAGGTCCGAGGTGTAGACCAATTGGTTCGACCAAACCCTGTAAAGGGGGCAGAGGTCCAAGGTTCAAATCTCGGGCCTCGCCGGACTGAACGCTTGTCCCTTTCCTGGTGCTTTTAGCGGCGTAAAAGGTTTTAAATGATTGTGGCATGGTGGTTATAGGGGCAGACCGCGCAAAGAATTGTGTGGCGGCTTACGGGGCGGACAGCGCAAAATACTGTGGCAGCCATAAAATCCGGACAGCCTGCCTGGATTCGTGGCGGCTATCGATTCCATCATGTAAATTCAAAAAAAAAAAAAATGTTGGCTTATAAGGCATGACATGCGCCAAAAAATTTGACAATCAAGAAACAGGATTTGGGGTGATAGTATTTGGATTAATGTGTTAGCATCACCCTCATATCCTATAGTATAGTTGTTGTCCACTGCTTTATGGTTATTACCGGTTTGAGGGAGAAAAAAGTCATAGAAGAAATGACTATTCATGTGAAATGGTTTTCAAAGGATGGCTTGAGTAGTAAATATTGTACAGTTGAAAATTCCAAAAAATAAATGTCTAAAACCCGGATGTTGCCGCTAGTAAATGTCATTGTGAAGAGAGCATCATATGGATTTAAAAGGGTTTCATGAGTTAGAAGTTCTGCACTCTGAAGTCAATTATTTGTTATAAACGGATCTCGGATGAAGTCTGGCATATGGCAAATAATTTCCTAATATAATAAGTTAAAAGACCCACTCTTGAAGGATTGTGCAATGCTATACCTGAAGTCATGCATCTGCAATGGCTCTTAGAATACCAGTTTCTGTTGACACTATCTTCAATCCTACATAATATCAACTTCAATTTTCCAGGCAGTGATCTGATGAATCTAAAAGTCAACCCCAACTTCTGTCGGCCACAATTGTTGGAAGTAGGATGGACGGTTTATGAATGCAGCGAAGTAATGAGTACTAGAGCAACTGAATCACAATAGAGACTAAAAATGAGAAGGGTGATGAATAGATGCACTTAATTTGGTTGGCACTTTGTTAACTTTGTAATTTGACCCTTTGTGTCAAGGTCTTATTTGGGAGTATTCTATTATTATTTTGTAATTTGTGGTTAAGGTTGACACTTGTATACTTCACCATGTTGAGCCTATATAAAGGCATTTCATTTGCTTATTCGTAACACTGATAATAACATGATACAAGAGCTTAAGGTGATGCCTAGAGGATCTGGAGTTGATATATTTTTCAGATTTCTAAGCATCTAGGTGGAAAAGCGGGAAGAATGTGGGATCACACTTTGCATCTTGAAGACTTGGAGAAGTGCTGTAGGAGTCACCAAAAAACTGGGGTGAAACTCTGCTTTTGTTATAGATCTGATCCAGTTGTTTTGCAAGGTACTTTATGAAGAGACAAGGAGCACATGGTTCTAATGATGACCGACAACTCTTCACAGTTGAGAAGAAATATCAAATTTTCCATATTTAGATAATGGCTCATATTTTGATCTGTTTACATATTAGTTATTACTAATCTACACAAAACTTTGTGGACTTGCAGTCAAAGTTTGCTCAAACTAGTTGTCTGAAGTGGGTGAAAATTTGCACCTGATCTTCTACAGCTCATAAGTTGATCATTTCTAGGAGTTTTTCTAGTGATGTTTTTCCTTGGTTAGTATAGTTTTTTGGTATTTGAATCATGTAATTTAGACCATAGTTACGAAACTCAGCGAATTTTTGAAAAACTCGCCAAGTCCGCACCCAAGTCTGCCCTTCCATGCCATTTAAATGGCCTCTTTTTTTTAACCCGGCTAGGCAAGTTTTTCTGGACTTGCCGAGTTCTTTTTTTTACTCGTGAGTCGAAGAAAAAAACTTAGTTGCGGGAGCAAAAACACAGAAAAATGACAAACATTTTTTTTCTTTTCCAAAATGGCCTCATTTTTGCTGTTTCCACTTGTAGAGAGAGCAGAGAGAAGGTGAAATCAGACCCAAAAGAACACTTCTTATCCAAATTCATCATATATAACCACCTTGTGTCTTAAACACTTAACACCATTAAGCAAAAAGAATGAAATGTCTGTGCAAAATGCTTACCCAGGAAATAAGAAGATTTGAAGTTGTTAGCTCCAGTCACATATCCATATTGTTCAAATAGAAGTTCAATCTTATGATACTTTATTCATAACGTTACCCCAAGTCAGATAAAGAATATGAAGTATTTATGAAGAATAGAAAAATATATACAAATTGACATCATAAAAACCAAACAGCATAAAGTTGTCTCGGACTGCACTACTGAATATTGTTCTGTTGAGACAAGGTTTGTGTTTTGGTGGGTTATTGTTAAAATCTAATGAATTAAATGACTCTTTTGATAAAGGTTGCATGGAAGTTACAGTGTAATTTTCAACAGTCAGCTATGGCAGTTTGGCTTCTAAATATTCATTAAGATGATTTTTTCTTCCTCTACACACATCTAAAGACTTCACATGTCTTATAAAAGATTCACAATGTCCAATATAGTTTCTATTCCTGATAAGATAACAAGAATTTGAAACTTTCACAATATCTGTGGAGTAAAATGTAAGTAATTTATGAAAATTGTGAAAAAAAAAAAGGAATAAAATTGCTGCTTCAATGCAAAGGATACAGATAGCAAGTTCGAAGACTTTATAGAGCAGCAAGAGCCTCTCTTTTCAATGGATGATTTTGAAAGCAGGGTGGAGGAGTTAGCGCACAAGGCAAAGGAAGAGGCATGGGCACTGGCATAAGGAGAGAGGACAAAAGCTTCAGCCAGGGCAAAGGGTGAAGGCATTGCTAGATGCTAGATAGATTAGTTGACTGTTGCAGTGGGCTTATCGAGGCATTTTGACACATTTTGTACCTTTCTTCTTTTGATAATGGTAAAAAGAGGGGTTTTTTATACAAGGGTTTTGTACATTTTTATATGATAATCAATACAAGAATATTACTTGTTAAAATTTCTTTAATTGATGTGTCACTTCTATGTGTAGTATAAGGTTGCATCGCTTACAATATTAATTTTAGATTTGTATAATGTTAGTTAATTGTGATATGCATGAAAAATAACTTTTTTCCAATGAAATTTGCATTTTCTTTAGGTTTTTTTTTGCCGAGTTCGAGTCCTAGTCAAAAAATGGCCTTGTAGAGTCCGAGTTTCTCTACTATGATTTAGAGAATTGTGTAATAGAATAGAACATACAAAATAAAGGAAATATATCAACAAACCACATAATAGCTCACAACCCAAAATAGTTGCAAGTCATTATCTTTGAAAGTAAGTTACATCCTCGTTTAATCTAGTCTCTTGTACACAAATAGCATAACATCAACGACACCATGAAGATTGTACCTCATACACGATACATCTGGTATATGATATGCAATCTTGGATAGAGTGAAATGAGCTGAATCTAAAGGACAGGATTATTAGTAGGTAGTCGGAAATTTCCCAACTACCTAACTACAAAGTACTCATCTATACAAAAATAAAATTAAAGTGCCCCATTATATTCAATATACTCCTCTATTATAAACACATCACGACTATATATACAACAAACTATGTGATGACAAAATGACAACTCTATATACACAACGCTACCTCAATGTAATTCACTGCTGCATTGGCACTTGAGGTGGTGCATTGTCATCAAGCATGCCTATATCTACCGCCTCCTTTAAATTGGTCGAGATCCCTGCAAACTGCATAGCTACAACACTCTTTAGGGCAGTTTGTTTAATTAGAATAGTTACCGGAGTAAAAGAACTGGCAAGGGCAGCTTCCAACTACTTAATCTGCTTTAATACTTCCATATATCTTTCTCGCATGCTTTTTCCAAATTGGATATTCTAAACCTAGTGCGTCTCAGCCTTTCTACTCATTGTTGTGTCACCTAACTACTACTTAGTTTCAAACAACTATTGCATAATCTCAATCAACTAGTTTGTGGTCTCGCTCAGTCTTTATGTAGTCTTGCTCAATGAATGTAGTTCACCACCTTGCACAACACCAAAGCAAGTTTGAACTTCCTGCTACCTCCTAGAGGTGATGCACAATCTCAAGATTGTACTAGTAACATCTCCCCGCACCTGCAAAACTTCCTTAACATTGTGAAAGATGTTGGAACAATTTTCTAGTTTTTTCAATAGGTAAGGGTCAACTTTTCAAGGATGAGGGATGATTGTTGCTAAAATTGTGGCGACCTTGGTATTGTGATGAAATGTCATGACATTTGAGGTTGTAGCGAAGACCATAGTAATGAAGACGATCTCTCTAGCAATGGTCACCATGTCCATAGGGGTGACAACCTGGTAGCTGTGAGGGGTGATTGCATATAGTAGAAGGGTGGTTGTTCCAAGACATTTGATGACCCATAAGATGGCTTCTACAAGACTGTGTTGTGTCTTTAAAATGCAAGGTGATGTCTCACCCTGTGATGACATTCTTGGTAATGTTGATTGCACTTAGGCTCTTGGTGATATCATGCAAAAGGAAGGTGATGATTTTTCTAAGAAATTCATTGTCATCTGGAATGGGGATGGCTTTCATAGGGTGAATGATGGTAATTCTCACATAGGGTATGACGTCTTTAAAAATGAAGACACTCAAGGAGAGGATGATGTCATTGGACGCGGGGACGACCCTTTTCTTTAAGGTGACAACAATGTTGTTGTGGACGATAGGTCTTAGAGTGGAGTAAAGTAACTTTTTTAAAGGTCCATGAGCATTGCACATATCAGACCATTCCATACTGCCTTAGGTTCAGTATGCGTGGGAGGAGGCACTCGTGTTGTGTTATCTGCCTATAGAGCATACATACCATATCCCCTTTGGATTCAAACTTCAATCTCCTATATGGAGTACTTAAGCCTTCACCATTAGGACCACTCAGGAGACAACACTTAATGGAATTGATGACATCCAATGGATTGATGATGACATGTGCATTGGAAGCAAGTGGACATTCACACTTACCCGCTTTCACTATAGGCCTATGTCAATGAGGATGGCTTCTTCTTAAGGGATGACATCTTCCTCTTTTTTCCAAGTGACGTCATACACTAACAATGTAGGAACTACTCTTCCTTCCCTGGTCAGCAGTGAATGCTATTCACCAATCTGCACACAGTACAACATGTCTTAACTTCTTGTAACCTCTTTGAGGTGTCACAATCTTAGAATTGTTTTGGCGACATCTCCTCTTTGCACCTGCAAAATTTCTTCTCTAGCAATGTGAAAGATGTTTGAACAACTCTTGATTTTCTTAGACAGGCAAGGGACAGCTTTTTAAGAATGAAGAGGATTGTTGACAAAATTATGATGGCCCTAACATTGCAAGAAAATGTCATAGTTCCCTTCTTTCAATGTGATGGCATTCGGGGTTGTAGCGACGACCCTCATAATGAAGATGATCTCTTTGTTAATGGTGACAATGTTCACAGGGGAGGACAATGTGGTAGTTGTGAGGGTTGATTACATACAGTACAAGGGCCGCTATTCCAACACAATGGACAACCCCTAAGATGGCTTCTGCAAGACCTTATGTTGTGTCCTTTAAATGCAAGGTGATTGCTCACCTTATAGCAACATTCATAATGATGTTGACTTAGCTTATGCTCTTGGTCACAACATGCAAAAGGACAATGATGGTTCTTTTGATAAAATTGTCATTGTATTGAATGGAGATGGCTTTCATAAGGTGAGTGTTATGCTCACTCGAGGGATGATGTCTTTGAAAGTGACAACACCCAAGGAGGAGATAATTCCATTGGAAGTGGTGACAACCCCTTGCTCTCTAGTGACAACAACCTTCTTGGGGACGACGAACCTTAAAGTGGAGACACCCCTAATGGATTGATGATGACATGTGCACTAGAGACGACACCCAATGGATTAGTAATCACATATGCATTGACAACAAATGGGTGCCCACACTTTTCTGTTTGCACCCTACAACAATGACGGCTTCTTCCTTTCTTTTTGAAGTGATGACATACACCAATGATGTAGGGATGGTCAGTTGAGGATTGCCATTCCTCTCACAGTTAATCTTTCCAATTGGTCAACAACCTGTTCATTGTATTAATTCTCTTAACTCTTCAATTTCATGCTGTTGCTGTTCCCTTTGTTCATGCATTCTGCACCATTGTTCAGTTTCGGTGAGCGCTACAAGCCCACTTAGTCTGTCATTTATTCCATCTTTGTTGAAAATGGTGTGGCCAGTCATGGTTGCAACTGAAGGATTCTGCTATGACTGAGACTCCTAAGAATAATGTAAAAATAAGTGTATAGGCCAGCATAGATGTAAGTTCCCAGTGGAACAAAGTGAGACATAAAAGAAAAGCACTCAGAGAAGTGTTTTCTTAGTTCTCTCAATTCATCAAATAACAGAGCAGACTTCGCCCCCACTACTCACCAAATTACAACAATTTATGTAAACACAAACATGTAAGACTCATATGTATTCTCCATCACTGTTGACCATATTATGAGAGATCATTCAAACATAAACATTGCTGATTTTGCTTGCTTTCTGCATTTCAAATTCTGCAACAGAAACAAAAACACACACTCACCTCCTGTCCTTGCACCTCTGCAGGTCTAACTTTTCTTGCAGCAAACAAACACCAACATGGGAAACTCATCAAATTTTGTGCACTCTCTGCTGGCCATATAATTAACTGTTTTAACAATCTCAAGATATTTCCTCGTCACCACTGACCACATAATTATTCTCTGTACACTACAAACACTGCAAATATCTCATCTCAGAGCGTAATGTCAATCTTCACATTTGCAAATTTTGCCTGCTTTCTACAGGTTGAATACACCTCTCCCTGAATACAAGACTACAGATATTGACTCCACTACATTTCCAATCTTAACTTTTCTATCAATGTTAACGTTATATACGTTTTGTCCCCTATATGCAGTTCTAAGTTTCACAAAGGGACATCCTCTCCCCACTGACAGAGGAATTCAATTCAAACTTAGGGTCCTTAACAATGCGGGAGAAAGAAAGAAAAACAAACAACACTCAAGAACATAGGTTGTACCCAAGACATATGGTTGGGCTTACAATGGCATACAATCAAGCTCACAACAGATGCACTCCTCAACTTAAAAGGAATCATGTAACACATAATTTAATCCATGTCAAGAGTAATTATAAACTCGGAAAAACAAGAAAGGGAAAGAATATAGATTATGTATTCTCTCCAATTCTGCAAGTTTCTTGGCTGTAAGGGGGGGTGCTTTAACTCCAAAATCTTGTCAAGAACAAACATGTGTTGAATATTGCTGCATCCACATCTGACAAAACACTAAATTATTCATGCTGAAAGCATTATGATTAAGCTGTGATGTTGAGCTTCTTCTCTTCTAGTAATCAGAAGTGTGTGTGTCAATGATTAACGCTTGAAGTTTGGAAAAACAAAATCCAATCACAGTATTTCAATAGTTATTTAAATCTTCATGTTCATCTTATGAATAGGATTAATGATATGATGGGAGCATGATGGTGAAACAATGAAGTCAACTTTATCATTTAAAAAGCAACTATGGGAGCAGTCAAATTATCCATTCCATGTTTGAAAACTGGAACTTTGATTCTAGTCCTTTTCTATTGGTTGCTTTTCTAATACTTTTCTTAAAAAAAATAGTTCATTAGATTATACTGGATGGAAAAAGGTGGCAAGATAGGAGGAGTGGGGAATGGGGGGCACCTGTGTGGCGGACTGACTTTGCTGCAGAATATAGAATCTGAGAGGTGGATGAGATGTGACAGTTATAATTGGAGGGTGATAATTTGACTTACCAGAACTTGCCACATGTGAGTTAACCATAATTTGACTGAAGTATCATGGATTGCCAATTGGACATACACAGAAAAATTCATAAATTCTACTTTACAGATAGTGGATTATGAATTATATATTGTAAAGTGGGGATACAAACATTTGCACAAGAAATCAAGTTATAGACATCCACATTTCCACATTTGCTTGTGTATCCAATATTTGTCGAGGGTTTTTCCAATATTGCCTCAGAAAGTAATATTTGGCATCTAAAGCTCATATGTACATCTTAGAATTTGATCCAAACTGAATCGGCAACATTCACGTGTTACGCGACCAATGAGAGCTTCACCATGGACTAGCTACACCTGTATACCTATCAATATGTAAATTGTGTAGGTGCATCGGAGGATAGTGGAAGACTGTTTGTGAGTTATATATTGAGGAAGGGTTTAGAAAATTTGGTGGGATGCCTTTTTTTTTCTTTATTCGAAATAAAGATTTGCGACTTTGTATCCTTTAATTTTTTATATAGCAATAATGATCGTAGCCCAAGTTTGATGTATATCATTTGAGCAAATTGATTGGGCAATTTGTTGAAAATGTGGTATGAGATGTTACAACCAAGCCTGGAATATGACCATTTTGGTGCTTGACATAGAAAGATATCTTATGAGGAAGCTGATCATAGCACTCTAAGTTATGAATATGTGTTGCTGGAGACACTGATTATGGAGATAAACTCCATTAGTAACATGCAATATTTGATCTTAGTCGTATCACAATGAAGAATGTTCTAGTTTGTATATTGTATGGTTCTAATTCTAAATGAGTTCATATTTACTGTTGAAACATTTTCATAATTAAAGGTTTTAGCACCCTTGTTAATTCCTCATCTTTCTACATGTTTGGAATGACTTCAAAAAATGTAGTTCAAACTTCTTTTAGGCAAGAAAGTTAATGTTCTACATACACTTATTTTTGGTTTTGATGGGATTATGCAGATTCCTGGACTCCGTCGTTGAAGGTTACAAATTAAGCTTAGCATTACAGAATTGTATTCTAAAATATTTTGTTTCCATTATGGGAAGTTGGAGGTGCATGGTTGTAATAATCTACTTGTTCAGAAAGCAGGCGTTTGATTTAAGTTTATTCCAGTGTTAGGTTCTTCATTTGTGGGGAATGGCATTATCCACTGGCTTTCTGGTGTTGACTGACACATAAATCCTTTTCTCATGTTGGTGAAGACAAGAGTGTTATCTTTTGTCTTCTTTTAAGATGCTTTAGTCTCATGCTACCAATTTAGAGATGTATGATTTTAGCCTGAGTTAGAGTCATGTTCTTTTTCATAAATTTGTTATTGTAATGTGTGTTCAGATCAAAAATCTGCTTGTAATTTGTACATATATGCTTTATGTTTTACATAAAATTATTTTAATATTCAAGGGAAAATAAAAACGCTGTGCTAATGAGCACTTAGTTAATGGCAAGGCAGATGCCCTCTGTCTGACATTGGCTCAAATGTATTGGACAAACTGACTAAAGAAAAAATAACATTGTAAAAATACGAAAGAAAGGAGCTTTTGCTAGTGGAGATAAAAAACGTAAAAGCAAAAGTTTCTTTACTTAAAACCATTTGATTTTATGAGAGGAGGATTTCTGTATTTAACCATGATTGCCCTTGTCCGTTCAAGGTAAATCATATGGTTATATATATTTATAGAATCACAATCTTCCAAGTCCCACATCTAGCATAGTTATGTGTTTTGACACAATGCATTGTTATAAATTACCTATTATTGACTTTTACATGTAAGTAATTCTTCTAATGATGTGAGTTATATTAATTTTGTTCTTATCAATTAAATTTTCCCCATCTTTTATATATATTGTAAGTGCATCAAAGCATTTTGAAAGGTCAAAACCATGTCAATCTTTACACTACCATATTAAAGTTTGGATGTTTCCTCATAGCCATTATCCGATTTTGTAATCATAATACAGACTAGAGAACCCCATTAATACGTGGAAGACAGTTGTTGAATGTAAATGATCCTTATGGCCTGCCAAATTTAGTCAATTTGTTGTTGGAGCAAGTTGAAACTAAACATTGTTTAGCATGAAATTCTTCTGTGGCTGAATTAGACATTGCAACTAATATGCTTTGATTGCAACAACTTGACACTAATTTGAAAAATATTCTTTGATCAACCATTCAAGTTTCTCACATTCTAGAATGTGAAGGACAAGATGCCACTTAGGATGCAAAAATATAGAAAAACAAGGTTCCACGAGCCTGGGGGACGAGGGGACGGGGGACGGGTTTCCGGGGACGGCGGGGGACGGCAGGCCGATTTTAGGGGACGGCTCGGGGACGGCTGGTATAATACTATAAAAATTGAAATTTTTTAGAAATTTAGAATAATCTACACATTCAGAATTCTACACCCAACAAAAATGATATTTCATATTAGTAATCAATTATGTAAGCGCAGCCATTCATATTCATATTAGTTACTAACACATAAGTGGTATTAGGATATTCATATTAGTTACTAAGTGCAGCCATTTAATTGTTTCAAGTTCAACAACTATAACTTGAAGGTTCAGCCAAGGATATCAAGTGCAAACAATGTTCAAACAGTCATCATTTTAAGTAATAACAGTCATCACTTTTTCAGCCACCAATGTTCAAACAAAGACTGTCTCACCCCTCCCATTGTTTGAGGGACTAATCGCAAAGCTGGTGATGTATAATGCTGAATTAATCTCTGCTAGTTCTTGATGTGCCTACAATAAGCACTAGGCAGCGTACCAAGCTGAATTAATCTCTTATAATTATTGATTTGCCCAGAATCCACTTTAAACAATAACAGTGGGTAATATGCTGAATTTTAGCATATGAATACTTCTGAGGAACGTCTTAAATATTTTCATACTTAAAAGCAACTGATCGTTTGATACAAATAGTTCAATCTACTACATAAAGCCAGATGGTGAAATTGAAAATAACAACTTACCATATAATTGGCCCCAAAAAGTGATTTATTGGAAACATCCACAATTAGGGTAAAGTTGCATGTACTTAAATTTATGTATTTCACTAACAGTTTCAAGAGGGGATAAAAGCAATGACCCCTTACCTTTTTTTTTATTAAATTTTTTTTTTTTTTTTTTTGGGTGAGGACACCCAGCTGTGGGGGACGGCTGGGTCCCATTGGGGACGCTCAGACCGTCCCCGGGGACGGCTGGGCACCACTAAAAGATGCCCAGCCGTCCCCGGGGACGGTCTGAGCGTCCCCAATGGGGCCCAGCCGTCCTCGGGGACGCCCCAAAAAAGGGGACGTCCCGGGGACGGGAGGCCATAGGCCTCAGCCGTCCCGGGGATGTTTCCCAGCCGTCCCCCAAAAAGGGGGACGGGGGAAACGTCCCCCTTGCCGTCCCCCCGTGCTGGGGGACGCAGGAAACGGGGGGACGCGTCCCCGTGGAACACTGTAGAAAAATATGGATGAAAGTAAGCATACCACTCTTTTCAAACCTATTTGATGTAATTCTAAGAGACAAATTAGGACATGGTTTTGAAATGATGTCCAATGCAGATATGATGTAGATATAAAATTACTAAATTTTTTCAATGTTATTTTTTTGTAAGCAAGAAATGGACAAGGGAAGCATCCATGCAAAATTAAAATTAAAATTTGAAAGCAACAATAGTTTGATTAAGTGTATGTTTCAGGTCAAAAGAAGTTAAAGGGAAATTATAGAAACAATTGGCAAACTCTCTAAGCTAAATAAGTGCATGAATATCATAAGTAGCATTAACTAAGGTTTTGATATGTCAAAGGGGTCAAGTATTCAATTTTACATAGTGTTGTGAGTAACTTCTATTTATTGATTCATTAAAGTAAAATTTGAAAATCTCTATTGTAATTGGTGATCACTTCCATCACAAAGTGTAGATCTCTAATTCAGATTTAGGAAGGCCTAGTCAAAACAAGGTACAAAAGACCTAATATAGAAGATTAACTACAACTAGCCTCATAAGGTCTTTTACCTATAAAAGACATGTAAACAAGATTAAACAATTTTATGTTGGTGATTAGTAGTCGGGTAGGATAGACCGCTATGATATAGATGGAGACAGACAAAAGGGAAGATAGAGCAAGGGTTCGATCCGTTGATTTCATGTTGGTTTTGGACGTTACATATTGATGTTTGATAATTATTAGAGGTGCAATTTCTCTAAAGCTTGGTTTTTTTATTAATAAGTATTTCGATGAGTTTACACAGGTTTTTATGAGGGGTCCTAGTCCTTTCATACTAAGTGGGGTTTTAACCTTTGACCTCCCAAAGAGAGGCCAAAGCCCTTACCACTGCAGTAAGCTTGTAGCTTTTCTAAAGCTTGGTTAAAAATGTTGTATTTTTGTTTTTTTGTGGGTGAATAGTATTTTTTAGATTTCCCATTATAAAAGAAATTTAAAAAAAGAGCAAGGAAAAAGTAGAGCGAGGGTTTGTGCAGAGCAAGGGTGTGTACTTGCACGATTGTGAGCGTAAGTGTTTATGCAAGCGAGGGTTTGTGCAAAGCAAAGGTTTGTTCTTGCATGGTTGGGAGAGTGAGGGTTTGATTTGTTGACATCTTGTTGGTTTTAAATGTTGCATATTGTTTTTTGATAATTATTAAAGGGAGCCTAGAATGAGTTTATATGAAGGAAACAAAAAGACAATGGAATTTCCTACCATGATCAAGCTACAAAATGATGTAGATGGGAAAATAGAGGAATGTGGAGCAAAAGATTTTGGGCCTAATGGTGAGATCAATTTGGGTTGTGTGGGAGGTGTGGGCAAGGAAGATGGAGGCAGATGATTTTCTAGGGACGGCAAGAACTTGGTAAGGGAAGGTGGGAAAGAGAACATAAGTTGCGTAGAATGTGTTCAAGGTAAGAAGAACATGGTGGAGGAAAAAGATCAATGTCTAGTTAGATCATCCGAGTCGAACTTTGAGGAACTTTTTTTTGAATATTCCAATTAAGGTCTTCGAAAGGTCGCAACAAAAGCTTCACAATAGTTTGATAAGGAAATTTACAGGTTTCTGGTCAAATTTGGAATAGATAAAAAAATGGGTGTCTACCCACTGGAAAATGAAAGGACATGTTGTTTCTTCTTTATGCCAAAAGGGTTTTTTTAGCTTATTTCATAGCCAAAGAGGATTTTCAAAAGGTTTTACTAGGAGGTCCTTGGTTTCTAGGTCACGTGAGGCTATTTTTGAACGAATGGGAGAAAATAGATATGCCCCCTTATGTGTCAGGCTTCTTGGTCGACCCCTTAAATTCTACGAAGAGGAGGTATTTGAAAGTATAACCAACACTTTAGGATGATTCTTGGCTATTGATTATGTTACAAAGAAATTTAAATTTTTATGGCAAAATGTATGTATTTGTTGAGGAAGGAGCTCTCGGATCACATAAAATCGGTTTCCAAGTGGGGAATTTGGTCTCAGTGCCTTATTTTTTACAATGATCCCTTTAGCTACAAAATTTTGTGCTAAAATAGGTCATATATCAAGGAATTGCCCAATTAAAGCAAAAGAGAAATACGAAGTGAAGACAAAAAGTTAATTCCAAATTTGAAGAGGGTAGTAGTGGCAAGGTGTGGAAGAGGAAGGTTGACAACCTTGATCTTCAAGCAAATATCCTTGTAAATATTGTCGAGAGTAGGTAGGATGAAGTATGTGAACCAGAGGTAGTTCATGTTGATAATGAAAATGAATTTCCTCATGTCCATTATGGCAAGAAGCATATGGAAGGTAGCTAAATGTGGAATGAAATTGTAGAGGATAAACTTTGTGAAATGCAATAAAATATTATGGCGGACAAAAGATCTTTATAAGGGAGTGTTTTGGAAGATGGTTTAAGAAAAAAGAAATGAAGGCAAGGATTCAGATGTAGAATTAACAAAGAGGTCAAAAACAAGTTGTAGCAAAAAATCAATCTCCAGTAAATCTAGAGAATAAGGAAGAACTATGAAAGGGAGATGAGATCCAAGGTGATGTAAGAGTCAAAGGTTGTACCATGCACCAATTTTACTTTAGGAGTGAAGAATATGGAGGTGGAGTATTCTTCCCCAATGAGGCTATTCTAGAGGAAAATGATAGATCTAATGTGCGATTAACATAGAGTACTAAAAAGATCCTAATTTGGGAGCAAAATCTGTGAAGAAGGTAGGCAAGTTGTCTTCTATAGAGAAATCGATAAGAGAAACAAAAAGGATCTTAGATATTGGTGGGCACAAGTCCACCACGAGAAACTATAAATGAAGTTATTATCTTGGAATGTCAGGGGAATGAATGCCCCTAATAGACAAAGGATGGTTAGATCTTTGATAAAATATAACCAAATGTAATTCTTTAAGTAACAAAATTAAACTTACCAGTATGGGAAGTTGTTAAAACATGAATTTGGAAAAAGGGTCTAAGTTGTCAAGTAGAAGCCAAAGGGGCTTCAAGTGGAATTTTAACCTTATGGAACTCAGTCTTCTTTGATGGTGAAGAAATATCCAAAGGAGGAAATTAGTTAACTATCATGGTAACTTCTAAATCCTCAAACTTTTCTTGTCTAATTACAAATATCTATGCTCCAAATTATAGTAAAGGGAGGAAGGAGTTGTAGAAGGATTTGAAATAGGTTGGGCAGTATGTTGAAGGGTCCAGATGCATAGTGGATGGAGATTTTAACACACCCTAATGCTAGCAGAAAAAGATTTTCTTGGGGCTATTCAGATAGTATGGAAGACATTAATAGTTTTATATCAAGATTGGTTTTATATCAAGATTGGATTGAGTGCTCTCACTAGAATGGTTTGATGGTAAATGTAAGCATTCATTAGTTTCTCTGCCAAGGATAGGTTCAGACCATAACCTGGAGGTCAGAGGAAAAACAAGTCCCTTCAAATTTGAATTCATGTGATTGCAACATCCTAATATCTATGAGGAGATGTGAAAATGGAGTCACCCTGCTCAAGGCTGCAAGATGTTCATTGTGGCAAGCAAGCTTAAGCATGTGAAAAAGGAGATCAAAGTTTGGAATAAGCTTTCTTTGAAAATATTTTCAGACAAAAGGAAATTTTGAGGAACTTATCTAGTTAGAGGAGGAAAACATTAAGAATGGAATGGATGCTCAATTTTTTAAGAAAGAACAAGAACTTCAATTTGAATTACATAGTATTATAGCAAGGGAAGTAACATTTTGGAAGCAAAAATCCAAAAAATAAATGGCTCGGAGAGGGTGATAAAAACACAAGGTTTTATCATGTTTCTACTCTCAAGCATAGGAGTGCAACTATGTTAGCTTTTGATAATGTGAGCTATGGGATAATGCAATCACAGGATGCAAAATATGCAAAAATGTAAGATGCTGAAATATGTTATTAATGGAAAGTGATGAAAATGATACAATGCAGTATGGAGGAAATGAACACTCCAGAACTAATGCTAAAGAACTACATTGTACTCCCTCACCAATCTATATGGTGATCTACCCAGTATACCTACTACTACCTACAACGATATATACTCACTATGAGGCCCTTTATATAGAAAGATGGATTGCTTGGCCAACACTCTACCTAGTTGTATAAGGGGACACCTTGCACATTTACAACTTGCACATAGACACTTGTACATTTATTATATTACTTGAAGTAACTAGCTAACTACCCCCTAAAGTAATCTACTACTCTAGTTATGTACCAAGTGTGGTACATTTACATGATCCAAATGATGTAATATACTCTAACACCCCTTGTATTACATTATTTGGGTATTGAAGACTTTAGTCTTTGGGTCTTCAATATGGATTTTCTTCTCTTGGATAGTCTTTGGCTTGCATTGTGTGCCTCCTTTAGTTTGATTGTTCCTCTTCTTTAGCCTTTGCTTTAGATCCTATTTCTGTACTTTCATAAGTGGTTGTACTGCTATATGATTCCTGTAAAGGTAATTTTCCTTCTTTGTCCTTGTTGTGTACAAAGGCTTCTAAACAAACACTCAAAGCATCATGATAAGATCTTGAATTAGTAGAACTTGAAGTACCAATACTGCATGAGGATTGAAATATCTTGATTTACTCAATTTTGTTTTCTTTTTAAGAGCTTCTATCAATAATGCCATATAACATTCTCATCCTTGTAACATTTTTATATAAGTAATGCCATATACAATATGCTTACAAAGTCTAAGGAAAGTGGAATGTCACTTTTCCCATTATCAATTGCTTCATTAAGTCGTGCATGTAGATAATGTTCCATAGTATCAAAGTTATCTTCTAAGGCTTCACTATGAATCACCTTTGAGGTAAGATCTAAAATTCCTTCAGACTTTATAAGTAGATTCATGATCCCAATTTTTATGGCATTTGCTCTTTCCTTTCTAATAGAGTTGTTCATGTTATTGTTTGTTGTATTCTTGGAAGTAGACATCCTTATAGCTCCCTAGATTAGATTATGAAGTGCTTTGATAGTGCCTATATTTTGTATCTCTTTTAGTATTATGAGAGTAGATATTCTAAGTAGTCTACCTTATAACTCCCTAGTTTAAGATATGTGAGCCAATTTGATAAACCTTTATAGAGCTTTAGGTTTTGTTGAATTCCTTATATCTCCCTAGTTAAGAGATGTGAACTAATTTGATAAAACCTCTCTTAGATTTAGGTTTTGTAGGCTTTCTTATATCTCCCTAATAATTAGAATATGCTTAGTTCACCTTCTAAGTTGATTTTGTAATGTTTTGAGAATAATCAACCTTTTAATTTTACCTTATCTTTCCCAATGAAGTATGCTTTAATGGTTGGATTTCTTTTTGTCTCCTTAGAATGAGTATGAGACAATTTTTACCAATTAATTCTAACTCTATATGTAGGCAATTGATTTGCTTCTTTCCAATAGATTAATTTTCTAAATTCCAATTATATGTATATAGTTTGAAGTAGTATGCCTTATATCTCCCTACTTTTTTGGAATAATAGAAAATAATGGTATTTGCAATTTAATAATGATTTAAATCAAGGTTGACAACCTTATATCTCCTACTTGATTATTGCAAATATTATATTGTGTATGCACCTCAATAATTAATTTGAAATATAAACTTGCTTTATTATTTACTAATGCTCGGTTGATTTGTATTATTCAATGCAATAGTAAACCTTATAACAATAACCTTATAGCTCCTTTTAGACTTTAATAAAAGCAAGTAAATGACCTTATTGGTGCACAATATATCTTAGTTTAGGATTCCTTTAACGTACCTTTTGCAGTGTTGTATTTGTTGTCCAATGCTCCTTGAATGGATGTTGTTATTGCTTGATGTCGAGCGTTTAATGCTCCTTCGTCAATGGATGCTTTATCTGAATCTTCCACCTCCTTGTGTGGACTTTTGACCTTGTTGGGTGTCTAATTCTGGCACTGAATCTTCGTGTCTTGAATGCAGTCTTACACAATGCTTGCTATGAGCGCGCTTCCACATCTTACAGACTTGACTACGTGCCTTGAAATCTATTGTTGTTCTCTAGGAATAGGCACTATTAAATAGTGAAGATGCCTTCCTCATTATGAAAAGTGGTGCTCGGGACTTACACCAAAGGTGAGGCTATGATATGAGCTCTTTTAACGTAAATTTTCTTGTGCAATAATGTTCGGGTATTCGTAACCTCCCAATGATGGCTAAGCTTAAGTAACCTCCCAGTTTGTAACCGAAGATACCTTTCTTAAAAACTCTTCTTTGAACATACATTGAGCAATATGAGAGTGCTAAGAAGAGTTATTCTAAGTGGTGCTTAGGGTTTTGGCATGTGAACCTTCTCCAACGTATATTTCTTACCTCTTCTTTTGCTAGCCAATGCTTTTGATATCTTTTCTCTAACTCCTTCCAAGCCAACCTATTTTTTGTATAGGTGGTTGCAGGTAATCTATCCTTTGAAAGTTGGGTTGGGCAATTAAACCTTTCTTGCTGTCTGAATCCCCCCACCTCTACTAGTTGATAGTAGCCGATGAGGTGATAGGGGCTAGCCCCCAATATCTACTATTCAATTCAATAGATTCTTCTCCTTTCTTTGGGCACTGATCGATCGGTTGATCGCCCCAGCCTTACTATTTGCTTGGGCCTGACCCCCCACCTTTTAGAGCTGCCGGGCAACCGAATCCCCCAACACAAATCTTTATATCAAGGGATAGCTTTGATAACTCCCAATAGCCGCTTCTCTCATTAACCCTCAATTTCTAGATATCTGCTGATCAATAATGCTGATTGGAGATTATTGAAAACCCTTTAGTAAGAACCTTTAATGAACCTTCTCCAATATCTTTCTATCTATCTGGGAATCTATTCTTCGTTGGGCAATTGAACTTCCCCAATTAGTAGCAGAAGGGTCCCACTTCTCTTAGGCACATAGCTGCAAAAGTGACTATTGGGAGCAATTTTATGATGGAGGTTTTATGGCACTCCAATGGTGGCTTCGGATTGGATGATGAGCAATGCTTCGGTGGAGGTTTTGAGACAATCCAATTCAAGCGCTCATTTTGGATGAACATCTATCTCTTGGGTATTGCTCCCTTTGTTAATCCTTATGCTTTAATCTTCTACTTTCAAGTTGTTGTTTTTCTACCTTTGTAGACGATAGCTCCTTCCTTGTGCTATGTTATGTATTCTTGCAGGTTGCTCATTGTGACTATCCAAAACCGTGGGTGATGTGAGCTTCTTGAAGGCTCTTTTGACCTTGTTTGGATAGTGCTCCTCTACAGCCGCTTATGATATGATCTTTGCTTGTGAAGGATGTGTTTTTATGACACTTAGACTCTATCCTTTTTGCTACATAGGACAGGATATTATGGTACAAAATAATGTAAATATGCTGATAATAGAATACCTTGCTTTTGCAAACTTCTTTTACTAGTTTTGATGGCGGTTTTTCTGTACCAATCCTTGTACGCAAGGGCTGATTTGACATTGTATTATTTTCTAGACAACTCTCTCCTTTGCTTGGTTAATTTGGTAATGAATCCAAGCTAATAATCATGTAGATAGTATACTTTTGAAAGAGTAATTTTTGCACTAATATTTTACCTATAAAGAATTCTTAGTGCACCTCAAATATGAGACTCACCAAGTCTCGATTTGTAGCTTCTATTATTGATTTAATGGTTGCCTTCTTCTTCTCCACTTCTTGGAGGAATTTCTATCTGCTTGGTGGCTTCTATAGGCCACAATATCTTGCAGGTATTGAGATCTAAATAGTGTCTTTAGATACTTCGATTATTTGCAGATTTTTGTGCCTTTGGTCTTAACAATCAATACATAAAATAACCCTTTGAGAGTAACTAGTTTAATGAACAACTAGTATAGTGCAATGGACTAATAATGCACTTTAATAATCTCACCTTATTTCTCCTATTAATAAGCTCTCAAAGCAGTTTCAAATGCACTAATGATCACTGCAATTTTCTTAATATAGTCCTCTTCTCAATAATTAGAAAATAGGAAGAAAGTATCCAACTTCTATTAATGTGTAGGTAATGAACCTTAATAAAAACTATCTTCTGCACTTTCTTTGAGGACTTAAAATGCAACCTTCTATTTTACAACTTTTGAATTCTAATAAGGTGCTTAATGAAGTTAAGTAGTAATATGAATTAAGCGTTCAAGTAATGAACCTTTTTGCACCTAAGTTGCTTACCTTTGATGATGAATATCTTGATGAGTTGATTCACAAAATTTCTTATCTGGAATGGTGGTTGCTTGCAGTTGTGAATGCTTCTAGTTTGCTGCTCTGAAATTGTAGTAGATGATTTCAACTTCTCCTTCAGGATCTGGCCTGGAACTCCGAAGTTTTGTAGCTAGTAATGCTATCTTGATTGCTGCCCTTTAGCAGTCAATCTATTCACTAAAATGTGCCTTCTTAGCTATGAAGGATAATATCCAAATCTTCTTGGATTTGGTAGGTTTCTTTTGTCTAAGTTTTGACTTCAAACAAGGCTTTATTCTCAAGAATATGAAAATCTTAATGTCTTCATGAATCTTTTCTCTGAAGTTTGACAAACTGTTTGCCAAATATTTCTCCTTTGGGCTTGTTGTCGGATGGTGACAATTGTACCAATTCTTTCAATATATTTTGTAGTGAATTTCTCCAATGAGTTCTCCTAGGAACTTCTTTGATGGCTTCTCCAATTTATGCAATGAGGCTCTCCAAGCCTTCTCCTTGAGACCTCTCCAAGGTCTTTAGTTTTGCAGCTTCTCTGGTCTTCTTGATGAGACCTTTCCTTCAACCTTCAACTACAAAAGTGTTGGCAATGAGATCTTCACGGATCTTTGGAACAAGACTTTTGATAGTCCTCTATCTCTTCCAAGGATGAAAGTTCTTCAATGAGACCTTTGATGGGTCTCTTTAGCTTCTTCTAGAGGAAGTCTTCTATCAGCAAAGGAGATCATCAATCTCCTATATCTCTCGAGCTCTTCTTTGGAGTATTCTTTTGGTTCAATGACTCTTATCTAAAGTCTTCTTCTAGTTCAATAACTCTAATCTGGAGTCTTCTTCAGGTTCAAGGCTTCTATGGCCTTTTCTTCTAGATAAGGCTTATGTGGCCTTTTCTTCTGGATCAAGGTTTATGTGGCCTTTTCTTCTGGATCAAGGCTTCTATGGCCTTTTCTTCTACAACAAGGCTTCTACGGTCTTCTCTTCAGCAATGTGTAGGTCTGCAATAAGACACCCTCAGGTTCCTAGAATCTCCTCTTCTTTCATTTGTTGCTTCTAGTGCTGGATTGATTTTAAGAAGATATTATTTCTAGCTCTCTTGTAGGAAGCTTCCCAACTTTCTTGAATCTCATTTTCCTATAACCATGATAGAGATTAATATTTTATTCTATAATATTATCTCTCCTCACATGGATCATGATATATGGAATTTAATACTCACACGAATCGTGCGTATTAAATACCGAATTGTAAAGGTAGACATGCCTATAAATATGTTTTTGATTAATGCAATTTTCAGTTTTCATTTATGTCATTTCGTGTCGTCTCTTAAGAGTGTTTTCCACATCATTAGTATCAGAGCAAGGTGCAAGGGTTGGAGAGTATCCTCTTCCTAAGACCAGATTGGTTCAGAAAGGAATGAGAAAACCAACCCATGGATCTTGAGTGGTGAACATTCTTTTTCTCTCGTAAACACCTTTGTGCAATCTTGAAAACTCTCGATTGGGTTCTCTGTGACTTCGACCCTCAGCTAGCTAGGGTCCATCTGACTTCAACCTTCAGCTTTTGATCCAAGCCTTTACCTTGGATTTGTCATTTATTTGACATTTATGGTGAAATCGTGCAATTGTGCATTGATTCGATGGATTCCTTACTGTCGCCAATTACGGGGTGATATCTAATTTTTTCTGCGATAGCGTGATCTTGTTAGTCAACCACATACTAAATTCGGCCATCATTCGATGTATTTCTAGGACTCATCGATGTTGATCCGATGACTTCTCGTTGTCACTATTTTTCTGTGTTATCCATTTGTTTAGGTAACACTACCGAATGAAACCATTGCTCATGTGGTTTTCAATTTTGGATGACTTCACTGATTCTCGATGGCCAAAATGTGCTTCTCGGAATTCCTGCGTGCGAATAACTCTTCCTCATCGTTGAACATTTTTTCCTCCTTGTCGTTGAACATTTTTTCCTCCTCGATGCCAAGCGTTTTCTCCTCCTCATCGTCGATGTTGTCTCCACAAGCTCTGCTCATCCACAACAACAATGGTATTGCACAAAGAACACCTCAGATTCATTCACATTCATTGTGAACCTATAAGGAGAGCTCTCACAGCACAGCCTGCACGCACAAAGACATATCTACCATTTTCAACACTCCACAAGATATATCGAAAGATTTTTGGCATCCTCTTGCGTTATCCGGTGGGCGATCATTTTTTTAACGATTAAACATTTAGGTCTGCTTAGATTTTGAACCATTTTTTGGCAAATAATTTTTATCGACATCGCTTTTTGAAGCGCCAGTGGGAGGAGATTTTGTTGGGGGATAAATGCATTTTGCGTTTTATCCCACATTCACCGCATAACGCGCATTGATAGGATTTATTACACGATAAACACCATATTGTTGTAGCTAGATTTTGCTGGCTACCCTCTCCCTCTGATTGGTTGTCCTCCGTCGCTAGTTGTTTGCCTCTTGTTGCCCCACCACTCATGATTTTATCGTTGCTTCTTGAGTTTTTTACCTGCCCTTGTGAGTTTGACATCGCTCCGTGAGTTTATCGCCCGCCCTCGTCAGTTTACCACTTGTTGCTCGTGAGTTTGCCTTTGTTGTCCGGTCTACTTGCTATCTGATCTGCCCTACTGTCCGATCCGCTTGAGTTTTCGTGCGCCTTACTAATCATTGTTTTTTGGTCCTCTCTTGTTTGTTGACTGTCGATCTGCTTGATTTCTACGTGCTTTGCTGTCAATTGGTTGTTGTGCACCTTGGGATAGTGTCCATTTTGATCATTAGTTATCGATTGCCTTTTTTCCATGGTTGTTGTGACCGTTGGCCATCGCTCGCCTTGCTTTCATTGTTGTTGTGACCGTTGGTTGACCGTTACCATTGTGAGCTGTGAGATCCGTTCGTTTGTTGGCGTGTGTCATGTTGGTGGTACATTCTGGTTGTTGACTGTTGAGTCTCTCAAATTCCAAATCCAAATACTTGGTGCAATCATGGAGAGAGGTCCCATTAAAAGTTGACCACAAAATTTTGCCGCATATTCTCATTTTTCTGCCCGAACTGGCACCTAGTAAACCCTTGGCCACTCCTAGTAAACCCATGGCTACCAATATGGCCATTGTTGAAAAATTGGCTGAAATCACTGTAGCCCAAAATAAAAAAATTGCATAAATGGCTGCCATGTTGCAAAACCTTCAATGTTCCTCCCATCCTTCTCGTCCAAGGTGTGAAGTAAAAATATATGAAGGTTCTCGAGACCTTGATTTACTCAATAGCTGGATCCTCGACATGGAGACCTGGTTTGAATATACTCACTCATGCTGATAAAAAGGTTCCATTTACAAAGCTCAAAATTTCCAACATTACCAAAGTCCTCATTTCCAAATGCTAAAATCTAATTTGTACATGGGAGGAGATGGTCAAAGTCTTGAAGGCTGCATTTTATCCATCAAATTATGAGGACTTACTGAATGAATGGTTATGCCTCCATGAGGAGATGGTCAAAGTCTTGAAGGCTGCATTTTATCCATCAAATTATGAGGACTTAATGAATGAATGGCTATGCCTCCATCAGGGCAAGAGGCAATCTGTACAATATTTTATTTATCATTTCAACCGCCTTTGAGTTTTACTTGGCATATCAGATCCTGATGATGTCTTGATTTCCAAATTCAAAAGTGGTCTCCTTGCACACTTTTATCGGGAGTTGAAATATACTCCTTGTACTACACTAGATGAGGTCTTCAATCATGCACAACTCATTGAGGAGACACTCTTTAGAAGGTTCCACACCACCGCCACATCAACCTCAACAGTATTCTTCCCCTTCTTATACTTCTTCTTCTCTTCCCACTCCTGCTAAATCCTTTTCTTCTGCATTTCATGCTTCATATTCTTCTCACAAACAACAATTTTGTAACTATTGTAAAATAAGTGGACATGACAAATCAGAATGTCCCCAATTAAAGAAATCTTAGCAAAAACAATTGTTTGTACAAGCATCTACGACAGAACCCTTTGAGGAGTCAATTTTTGAGGAGGGGACTCCCCAAAACCCCATCTAGACTTCTAGGGAAGATTGTGTTTATCCTGAGTTAGAAGGTCGACTAAAAAAGGTCACCTTACTTAACCATCACTCTCTTATCGAATATTGTGAGAACCTGTTTGTTACTCGTGCTCATTTAACACCTAGTTTTTCAGTTGATTGTATCATCGATAATGGCTCATAGAAGAACTTGATTGTGTAGTCCATTGTTGATAAGTTGTATATTTCCACCCATCCTCATCCTTGTCCATACTCCCTTTGTTGGAAGGACAATACTACTACTTTTCGGATCACAAAAACATGCACTTTATCTTTTGCCTTTGGGCCTAAGTATGTAGACATTATCACATGTGATGTAACTCCTATGGATTGTTGTGGGTTGTTGTTAGAAAAAAATTATAAATATGAAAAGAGATCTCAATATGATACCTATAACAATACCTACACCCTTCAGCATGAGAACCAAAATTTTCTTATTTGAAGTGTTCAATTCCCTCCACAACAAGCTCGCACTAATTTGCATTAGGCATGAAAAATTGCCTTAATTTTTAGCACACATTAGCAAGTGGACACTCAAGCATGAGCACTATTCACAACTCAACACCAGGTTCATCACACACATATTCCTGCTACATCTCCACTAGTTTAGTTTATACCAACATGGGTTCCTATAATTCAGTTTATACCAACATTTGTTCCTGTGGTACCTACCTTGGTTCTTGCAATTCATTTTGTACCAATATTTGTTCATGTTGTACCGACACCTATCTATGTGGCACCTACAACAGTTCATATTGCTACTCCTGATCCTCCTCCTCCTGCTCTAGTTCCAAATTCCATTGTAGCTCCAGATCTGGTCACCACTACTCAGCATCCTACATTTTCAACCTTGTAGGCATCTCAATCGTTGGTATTCCATCCTCAGTAGTTACCTTCCATCAGTTCATACCAGCTTCTGCATCAGGCTCACACTCAGATGGCTCACAATTTTTCTCCTCTTTCAAATGCATTGGAGACCAATGCTTCTACGGTGGGAAGGAATGATAGGGATTAATATTATATTCTATAATATTATCCCTCCTCACATGGATCATGATATATGGTATTTAATACTCACACGGATCATGCATATTAAATGCCAAATTGTAAAGACAGACATACCTATAAATATATTTTTGATTAATGCAATTTTCAGTTTTCATTTGTGCCATTTTGTGTTGTCTCTTAAGAGTGTTTCCCACATCAAACAAACTATTAGTATGATGAATCTAAATCTATCAATGATGAATATTCACTAGTTGATTTTTCAATATAGTGCAATGAATATTGAGTCCTAGTCTTCATGAGTTTTCTATAACTCTGTGGAAAGACTCTAGCCAAATGCAATCTCATAAATTTTGTAATTGAAATTTTATTTCCTCTCTATCTCTTTTGTGACAATGTTTGCATGCAACGATGCATAATGGTAGATCCAATTTGCAAAGACACAACAAAGTTCAGGCTTATAATAGTAATAGTTATCCCTTTTGGATCTCCCTAATCCTATCGACCTACCGTGACTTTGATACCACTATTAACTTTTGATAATGTGAGCTATGGGAGAATGCAATCCTAGCATGAAAATATGAAGAAATGTAAGATGATAAAATATGCTATTAATAGAAAGTGATGAAAATGATACAATGCAGTATGGAGGAAATGAGAACTCCAAAACTGATGCTAAAGAACTACATTGTACTCCCTCACCCATCTATATGGTGATCTACCTAGTATACCTACTGCTACCTACAACGATATATAATTACTCACTATGAGGCCCTTTATATAGAAATATGGATTGCTTGGCCAACACTCTACCTAGTTGTACAAGGGGACACCTTGCACATTTACAACTTGCACATAGACACTCGTGCATTTATTATATTACTTGAAGTAACTAGCTAAATACCCCCTAAAGTAATCTACTACTCTAGTTAGGTACCAAGGGTGGTACATTTACTTGACCTAAATGATGTAATATACTCTAACAAACTAAAATAACTAAAATATTACTAGATAATGGGGAGATAGCTATGGAAGAAGTCCATATTAAGCAAACAATAATTAATTATTTCAATTATGTTATCTAAATTTTAAGAGGATGATGATGAAACTATGTGCAATATATTGCAGCATATACCAAAATTAATGACGAGATAAGAATGGAATTATTATGAGGAAAGTTAGTGAGGAAGAAGTTAGAGATGTTTTCTCTCTAGAAAAGAAAAAGGCACCAAGGCTAGATGGTTTGTAAGTAGGGTTTTTTCAAGCTTTTTTGCATATAGTTAGAGATGATGTGGTGGCTGCAGTTCAAGAGTCTCACCTTTTAGGGAATATTCTTAAGGAGTATAATAACACCTTTATGGTCTACATTCCTAAGAAACAGGGCTTGAAAAGCTTCATAACCCTAGGCTAATCAACCTCTGTAATTCCATTTACAAAATCATTTCAAAGGTAATTGTGTTAAGATTGAAGATTGTTCTTATAAAAATAATAGCGGAGCAACAAGGGGGTTTTGTAAAGGGGAGACTATTTTTAGATGAGGTTATAACTTTCATGAAACAATGCATTCTATGGATAAAGGTGGAAGAGAAGGTATGGTCATCAAGTTAAATATGAATAAATCTTATGATAGAGTTTCTTGGAGCTTCTTAGATAGAGTGCTCGATAAATCTGGATTTAGTAGATGGGGAAGGTGGGTTGGTAAATGTTACTCTTGTTCAAGATTTTTAGTTATTCTTAATGGTAATCTGGTGGGATATTTTAGGAGTAGTAGAGGATTGAGGCAAGGGGAACCCTTATCACCTTACCCTTTTGTTCTTATGGTAGAATATTTAGGTATATTTTTTGAAATGGCCCAAAATTCAAGTGAGATAAGTGGATTGAAACCTTATGCATCTATCAGAGCCATTACCCATCAATAATTTGTTGATGAAAACAATTCTCCTTTGTAAATCCTTTATGGTTGAAGCTAGAGGATTTAGAAGAATTCTATGAGAAGGCATCTTAGTAAATGATTAACTTAGAAAAAAAGCAATGTTTTTTGTGAACATGTTTGAGGATAGACAACAAAGAATAAATAGAGTGCTAGGATGCAATATTTTTGTTCTTCCTACAATTTATCTTGGTATGCAAATGTTTACTGGTATACGTAAGGATAATATTTGGGACCCATTGCTAGATAAATTCCAGTGAAATTTGGCAGAATGGAAGGGTAAACTTCTAAGTCAAGTAAGGAAACTTCAGTTGCAGAAAAACTCTTCAAGCAATACCCGTAAATCTTCTCTCGGTGTTTAAAATTCTTGGGAAGATTGCAAACATAGTAGAGAGTATTCAAAAAAGGTTCTTATAATCAGGATCATAATAAAGGAATAAATTACCTCTTGTGGCATGGGATAAAGTCTGTAGGTCTAAATCAAGTGGGGGATTAGGTCTAAGGAACATCTAGAATTTGAACAAGTTCTTGGCTACAAATGGAGGATCATCAAGGAAGGGTATTCATTATGGGTAATAATTCTAAAGGAAAAGTATTTGGACAATCAAGATGCAGAAAGGTTTTTAACTACCTTAGACCCTTGTGGATGGTGATTGTTTCAACAAGGGTCTAAAGTGACTTCTGCTTTTAATCCCTTCCAACAAAATGATTGTTTCACTCTTAAATATGTTTTCAAAAATCCTGAATGTCCTGCTGATGGAGAAGCGTGTGATTCATCGAGGATCTTCGATTTGAGTTCTGAATTGTGTGGAATGTAAATGCGATTCTTCTTCTGGAGGATTTTATCTTCATAATAGAACAAAGGGTGTTTAGAGGAACCGATAGACAATTCTTGAATTATCTTAGCAGTTTCGCTATTGGCTAACTAGTCATGTTGTAATTGAGTCACCCATTGGGAGCAAGGACCTGAAATAGCGTTAATGACTACTTCGTCTTCATATTTTCGGGACAGTGCATCGACGACTACATTTTCCTTCCCTTTCTTGTATTCGATAACAAAATCATAACCCAATAGTTTGGTTAACCACTTATTTTGTTCTGGATAAGAAAACCTTTGCTCAAGAAAATGTTTGAGACTACTATGATCTGTTTTGATAATGAAGCGGCTACTGATTAGGTAGTGTCTCCATTTTTCTACTGCATGAAGAATAGCCAACATTTCTTTTTCATATGTTGATCTTCCCAAATTTTTCCCGAAGAGTTGTTTACTTTCAAATGCCAATGGATGACCTTCTTGCATTAATATAGCCCCAATTCCATTTCCTGACGCATCACATTCGATAATAAATGGTTTGTGAAAATTGGGAGTTGCTAATACTGGAGTTGTACACATGGCCTTCTTAAGAGCTTTGAAGGCTTGAGAAGCCTCTGTCGACCAATGAAAAGCATCCTTCTTTGTGAGTGCGGTGAGAGGTGCTGCAATCTTACCATAATTTTGTACAAACTTGCGATAGTAGCCCGTGAGACCCAAAAAACCACGAAGTTTCTTGATGGTTTTAGGTAAAGGCCACTCTTGAATTGCCTTAATCTTATTGGGATCCACTTTGACGCCCTCGTGTGAAACTATATGACCAAGATACTTGACTTCTTGAACACCAAATGAACATTTGGAACGTTTGACAAATAACTTTTCTTTGTGTAAAATGTGAAGGGCCTTATCCACATGATGTAAATGATCCGTCCATGTTTTGTTGTATATGAGAATATCATCAAAAAAGACTAACACAAACTTATGGAGGAGTGGGCGAAACACTTGGTTCATGAGACTTTGGAATGTGGATGGTGCATTGGTGAGACCAAAAGGCATGACCAAAAATTCGTAATGACCTTCATGAGTACGAAAAGCGATTTTAGGAATATCTTCTTCTCCGACACGGATTTGGTGAAATCCGGAGCGAAGGTCTAATTTTGTAAAAAAATTTGCACCATGCAACTCATCTAGTAGGTCATTTATGACAGGGATAGGAAATTTGTCCTTGATAGTGAGTTTATTGAGAGAACGAAAGTCAGGACACATACGCCAAGAGTTATCTTTTCGTCTAGCCAGAACGACAGGTGAGGAATAAGGACTAGTGTTGTGATGAATGACTCCGTGATCCAACAAATCCTAAATGATCTGTTCGATTTCTATCTTTTGTGGTTGAGGATAGTGGTAAGGACGATTGTTAGGTGGGACACTCCCTGGAAGCAAATGGATGGCATGGTCATGAGATCATCTAGGTGGTAATCCTTTAGGTTCTTGGAAGACCTCTTCGTAATGTGTTATGATGTCTTGTAACTCTGGAGCAGTAATATCCGAAGTTGCTTGAGATTGTTTTTCCAAACAATTAATTTGAGCTATAAACCCATATCCACCCTTTTTTAACATCTTCTCCATACTATGAGAGCTCACCATTTGTGATGGAGGAGTAGTAATGCCTTGTAAGCAAATGACTCGTCCGTTTTCCTTCCATTCCACAAATAATTTTTTGAAGTTGAAGCTAACCGTGTCTAATGTTTCCAACCATTCAACTCCCAAAATGACATCAGAGTTCCCCAAATTCATGACGAAAAGGGATCCAAACCAGGTATAAGTTCCCATTTTTATGGAAACTTGAGATGTGCGACCAACACATTGTGCGTTCACCCCGTTGGCCACTAGAACCTGGAATTTGTCTTTGTTGGAAGAGTTAATGAATAAATTCAAAGCTTTTGCTGTTTTGATGTCGATAAAATTGTGGGTACTCGCGGAATCAATTAGCACATTCACCTTTTTCTGGCGAAGAAATCCTGGTACCTTGATGGCATGGTGGGCGGTTAAACCCATGAGGGCATGCACGGAGATCGCCATTGTATCCTCTTCTTTTTCTTCTAGAGTACTTGGTAGTTCTTCTGGCATAGGTTCTTCTGGTTGGTAAGGTTCTTCCTCTTCTCCTTCATATTGATCGCCTTCAATATGAAAGTTTTGTTTTTGGGCACATGCTTGTTCCTTGGGGTGATGAGTGCGACATTTATAGCAAAAGTATCTTGATGGTTGATCATTTCTACGAAAGGAATTATTGCGATAAGAAGGACGACTATAAGTTTCACACCGTGCAGACAACTGATTTCTCTTCTCGACCAGCTTAGCTATTCTTATACAATCGTTCAGCAAGGTTGGATTGTGCATGTCTACCTCCACTCGAATATTTTCTTTCAATCCATTGCGAAAAGCTCCTACCACTGTGTCGGGACTGAGGTCTAAAGTGTATGGTAGTAAACTGGTAAACTCCGAAACGAATTCGCTAATCGATCCTTCTTGTTTAAGAGATAACAGTCTTACTATGTATGATGAGGTAGCTCCTTCATCAAATCTTTCTAAAAAAGAGGTAGTGAATATTCTCCAGTTAATAGTAGCTCCTTTCTCTCGTTTAAGCCATACGAACCATTGGTAGGCCTCAGTGCCTAATTTTGATGCAACGAAAGGGACTTTATCAATTTTCTTAATTTGATATAAGTCGAGAATGCCTTCCATTTTGGCTATCCAACCACGAGGATCATGACCCTCAAAAGTGGGCATATCAACGCGTGGAAAATTATTAGGGCCTCTCGGTTGGTGATAACCCGTATCCCTTTCTTGATTTTGGTTATACCGCTGTCTATGATAGCGATCCCTGTAATTATCCGAATCGCCTCTTTGCTATTCCCAATCATCATCATGATCGACATTTTCTTCATTCCTTTGGGCATGGGAGTGATTTTGGGGATTAGTATTGGGATTAAGCTGGTTTTGTACTCGCACTAGGTTTTTTAGGTTGAGACTAATTTCGTTCATACCCTCTAGTAAGAGTCGAAGAGATTCATCGTTGGAAACTGGTGAGTTACTTGAGTTTCCTTGTGTGATGTTTTCGTGAGTCGGGGGAGGGTTAGTAGCCATAGGGTCTACTAGTGGATGATGTGGATTATAACTGCCAATTTTGAAAGGAGAAGGAGAATTTTTTGTACCTGGGCTTCGATTAGGTCTTCTTGCGCTTGTATTGGGAATCTCTGAACTTGATAGTCGACCGTCAGGTCCTTTGAGCCACCTTTTGTTCATGCACTTGTGAACATAGCCTGCTTAGGAGCGTTTGAGCTTCGACTATTGCCAAATTTGGTTGAGTTGAGCAAAAAATTGGATTTCGCTTTAAGTATCGCTCCAACTGCGATGCGGAATTTAATGTGGACTTTGGGCTCCTCCTTGACAGCAACTTTGACAGCAACTTTTGACAGTTTATGATGACTTTTTAACAACTTTTGACAGAGACCTGCGGGATACGAAAACCGAACTGGAATTTACACGACGCGAGTGGAGGTGGACCGGACAATGAGGACGCGAGCGGACCAGACACGAGACGCGACGTAGACCGAACAACGAGGACACGAGCGGATTGGACAACGAGGACGTGAGCGTATCGGACACGAGAACGAACAACACAGGGACGACACAGCGACACGGAGGACAGAGAATGAACCACAAGACACGGGGGAATGGAACACAACATGAACGCGAGAGACCAACACGAATAACTGGAACGACCGATAATTTAAACACGACAATGACAGCTAACACGGGAAAGACGATAGTTGGAATGTAACGCGGAGGAACTACCAACGTGACCGAAGTCACACCGTAGAAGGTGTGACGTACGCCTTTTAAACCCGTAAGCAAACTTAATATGCTGAATGTGGGATAAAGGGTTAAGCCCAACGCCACGAACAATTTTTTATCTAACGTCAGCAATCGAAATTAAACAACTACCTTAGTTTTTTCCCGAAATATTGAATATTTCCTGAATTGTGATTGGACGACGACACTCGCGAATGGTGGTGAATGACTGTGTGCAATTTACGGCCTGGCTTACGGATTTTAACCACGAAGGACGGATCTCAGACCTTGGCTGCCGTTACAGAAGATTTTAGGACAGGAATTCGAACGAACGATGACGGGGAAGTTGAAACAAACCGCGTCACGACTGTAATCTTCGCCTTATATATGCGTATACGCTGGTAATCTCCACTAACAGTAACTCTATTGCTACGCGATGGAACCCCGCCAATTTTTTTGCGTACGTTGTGAGACCGAAGATGCCCCCTGAATCGTCTAGACTGATACCACTTGGAAGGATATTTCTATCCTTCTGCACAATGAAAAATACAGAGATGGATATTTCGAAACAGAATGAACAAATATAAGATATCGAATAAGAATTTGCAGCGAAAATATAAAATTAATCAAATGCCACTTGAGGTGGGCACACCCTCGCCGTATAGGCAAATGCAAATAACGCAAATGAATTTAGAAATAATGATAGATGATTTTAATTAAACCATTGCAAATCAAATATATACTAAATATTAAAGCACTTGGAAAACATAGCCGATGTAGGCTATGTTTGGAATGTAACAAATCCCCTAATCAAGTTCATGGATCTCTATCCACAGGAGAACTCTTTCTCCTTAGCTCTGGCTAGTGATCTTCTAGAAGAACTGCTTACTCCATTGCATTGGTTTATGGATCTCTATCCACTGAAGACTCTTGTCCTCACTTATAATACTTGTATTCACTACTTTGGCTAATGGACCTCTATCCACTAGAGACTGTCGTCCTCTATACTTTGTCACCTCCAAATCTTACTCTCAGCTCTGTCTCAAATTTGCACTAAACATAGTCCTTCGGTCTAGCACAAATCTGCTCAATCTCTATCCTCAAATATGTACTAAACATAGTCCTTCGATCTAGCATAAATCTGCTCAATATATGTCCTCAAATCTGTACTAAACATAGTCCTTCAGTCTAGCACAAATATGCTCAATCTTTGTCCTCAAATCTGCACTAAACACAGTCCTTCGGTCTAGCACAAATCTGCTCAATCTCTATCTTCAAGCCTTATCACAAAGCTTGACTTAATCACAAATCAACTTGGCTAGATTTTATCCAAACCTTAACTCAAGGTTTGAACAAATCAATCAATCAACTCTGCTCATAAGTCTTTTCAAAGACTTGTCTCAAATCTGCACAAGTCCTAACTAGAACTTGTCCAATCTCACTGAAACATATAGATAATTGTTAGAGACTCAATATGCTTCACACCATCACAATGATCAATAACTTCCAATCTCTTTTTCAAATCAAATTATAATATAGAACAATTTGTTTCACAGAATTTGAACTATCACTTCAACACTTTCAATTGACTAGGCTCAATCAACTCCACTCAATCAATCACTCAAAGAAATACTCCTTTCTTACAAACCCTAGTCCAAGCAAATGGACACTCACTCAAATATTTCCAACAATGCTTATTAACCAATCTCACATAACAATGACACTCATGATCTTGTAAACCCTAATTCAAGATAGTTCACAACTTCACATAACAATGATACTCATGTTCTTGCACAAACCCTAAAGGTTCAACCAATGTTTCCAACAATGCTTATCAAACAAGGTTTCTATCTTCAACCTTTATTCTAGAAAACCTTGAAGCATTAATACAAAACCAAACTCAACAATGCTTACCAAACAATCCTTTTCACTCCAAATTAGCATTCACAAAATCCAACAATCACTCACAAGAAATATGTGCCCATACCTTTTTGTTTGATGAAGAAGTTCCCTTAAAAACCTGTCTCAATTATAACCACTTTCCTTGCCAAACATAAAGGTTAGATGACAAAAATATCACTCTAACACTTCTTCAAAATATTTCTTCAATAAAAAAATAACACTCAAATACACCTTATAATCTCCAACTTTAAAATAATATTCAACAACCTTCAATCTCAAAAATAATAAATTTCCACACCCAGGTGTTGTAGGTGAGTTGGAGAGGAGAGGGCAATCCTCCAAGGGAGGTCCCAGGTTAAAATCTCCACCCTACCAAAAATCTGAATTGGGTATCTAAAATCCAACTGATAATGTTGGTGCGGGCAAGGTCGGGTGCGACCCCGGTGAATTTGACGGTGTAGAACCCCATGTTCGTGGTCTCTCAGACCAAGGCGGCTCCGCAAGGGGTTTTTCGCTTTTAAAAATAATAATAATAATAATAATAAATTTCCTTACTATATTATAACTCCTTAATCACTTAAAAATTCAACTCAGAAATTAAAATTTTGGATTCCCCTTTTAACTCCCCTAAACAAATTATAATCCAAATTAATTATGCAAAAAAAAAAACCTTAATTAAGATAAACCTTTGGAAACAAAAATATTTTTCCATTTTTATTTTTCGCAAGCCAAGTCAACCCAAATAATGCACATACCTCTATTATGCTGCACAAAAGGCCTTGGCGGGATTTGAGCTACCGATGGCTCTCTCCCAAGCGCTTTCACAGTGCTCGTGCCCACCAAATGGGTTGCGTGGCTCCACAAGATCCAAAAGATATGAATGTACCTTTGACTTCTTCCTCCTTGAACGACAAAAACACAACACGATATTCCCTTCGGAAAAATGGAATGCGCGAGGTTTGAACCCACACTCAGCGTTCCCGAACGCGTCTAACGCAACCCTTGGCTGCCAACTCAGCTACGAGGGGCTTCGAGTAAATTTTGGAGGTCACGAAATCTTATCCTTTTCTACGCTCAAACACATTTGAAAATGCAAGCCTTTCTCTCGTTTGCACGAGCCAAAAATCATTCGCATGGATAATTTTCAAATGCCAAACCTTGGTATTATTTATATGCAAACCATAGCAAATTCCAACGTCGACAAGCATTCAAATTTGAATTCGAATTCGAATATTAATTTTAAATATTAAATAAATATTTAAATTAAACCTTAGCACCCATCATTATTTAAATTAAAATTTTAATTTAAATTAAATCTGCTTGTGGGTCTTTTTCAACTTGGTCCTTGATCTTCTTCAGCTTGATTTTTTGGCCCAAAATAATAATAATAAAATATTATTATTTAATTTGAACTTGCTTCTCCTTCCTTGGGTCTTCATCCTTTAGGCCCTCCTGGGTATATAATATTTAAAAATAAATATTATAACCTATTGCTTTTCAAGACCTTCTTGATTTTGGAGGAAACACTTAATGTCCTCAAATGCTTTTGACATCAATGCAACAGTATCATGTGTGCTCATCCTTAGAGGAAGATTCCATTGCTTGGGGCCATACATTTGAGGGCGTTTTTAGTGTCAAATTAGCCTATGATTTACTCTTGGCAAAACTAAGTGGAGGATTTCATGGAAGAAATTATGGGGTAAGAAAGCTATTCTTAAGATAGTTATTTTTATTTGGTTAGCATATCAAAATAAAATTTAAATTGTGGACAATCTAAAAAAATAAGTTTTCTACTTCCCTAATAAATGTTACTTATGTGAAGCTAATGAAGAATCTGTGAAACACACTATGTTGGAATGTAAATACTCATTGAAGGTTTTTAATGCTTTAATTATGAAAATGGGAATACGTTGGTTCCTACCAGATAACACGTTAGATTGGCTACGAGAGTGGGAAAGGCCATTAAGGAGTAGCATATTAAACATGACTTGGGATCTCATTTTATTTCACTATGTTTGGGGCATTTGATTACAGAGAAATAGAAGGCTTTTCAGAGGGGAGAAAAGTGCTATAGCCAAAAAATTTCAAACCATTGCTAAGGCTATTTTCTAGGATTATTGCTAAGGCTCTTTTATAAGACTATTGATAGGGTTGTTTTCTAGGACTACAACTAAGGCTATTTTCTAGAACTATTGGTAAGTTTATTTTCTAGGATTGTTGTTATGGCTCTTTTTCAAGACTATTGCTAAGGTTGTTTTCTTGGACTGCTGCTAACCTTGTTTTTCAAGATTATTGTTGAGACTATTTTCAAGTAGTACTCTTTTTGTTTTTAAAACTTTTGAGTTGTGTAAGAAGTATGATGGTGGCTTACAGGTGGTTTTTATAATACCTGAATAACTTAATTTTGTCTTGTAAAAGGATATGGGCCCTTTAAAAACCTTGTATACCCTAATAAAAAAGAATATTAGACAATTTTAATAGAATTAAGGCAAGAAAATAAAATAATCAAATTTGAGAAGCAGTCAGATGGTCATGTTGCAACTTGTGCAACCATTACATGCATCTCTTATCATGTTGTGCTTATGCTTTTCTTTGGTAGGGCTTGTGCTATTATTAGTTGGGACTTGTTGTGGCCATTGCACAACTTACCCCAAATTTGGGGACCCACCTTTAGTTATATTATTTTTGGGAGTATTGGTATTCTTTGTGTGTTAATTTTGATAAGTTCCTACACATGGGTGTGCTTTGTGGCTTGTGAGGTTTTTTTTGGGTTAGTGTCTTCTTTCATTTTACAATGTCTAGTGTATTGGTTAAGTTAGCATTATAGTTTCTTGTTACTTTTTGTTGTTAGTTAGGTGTTGTAATGTTTAGTAATTTTTAATGTTCTGAATTAATTTTTTTTTTGGTAATTATAATAATAGATTAATTGTGGGTTTTTATAAAGGATCCCAAAACCTTATGTACAAAATCAGCCTTGCTAAAAGATATTTCATGCCGGATGGTTGGGTAAATAGAGCAGTTCGTAAAAAATACAGGGAAATACAAAATGCCCGAGGGCCCCAGAAGACGCGGACAGTCCTGGAAATCTTGATCTTGAAATACATTAAAACAGAATAATAGCCGAAGACAATATATCAACAAACTTTGGGAGAAGACCTATGATACAAATTCTTCATCATGAGGGAATATCTGCCTTGGCCAAACTGTCCACCTCGGTTGGGAAACGAGAACGCCAAACAACCGGGCACGTGGTCATCAATCCTTTGTTGGCCAAGTGATCCGCCACCCGGTTACCTTCTCTATAGATGTGCCCCGCCTCCCACCTGGCACGCCGAGAGAGGAGCATCCTAGCCTCGAGGATGATATTCAGGACCCGCCACGACGGGTCTTTGGAGCCACGAAGGTAGTTGATAATGTTTAGAGAATCGCCTTCAATAATTAAAGGCCTAGGATCATTCGATATGACCTGCAACCCTTTCAACACACCACGGGCTTCGGCAAAATGATTGGTCTGAGGGCCCAGATTTTCACAGTAGGCCAAGATCGCCTTCCCATTATGGTCCCTGACAAGCCCCCTGGAACCAGTGGGCCCCGGGTTGCCTTTAGCAGCCCCGTCAAAATTAAGTTTGATCCACCCCAAAGGAGGTTTGGTCCAAGTGACCTCCCTGCGGCCATTCACTGAGTCAACTCTGGAAGAGGAGCCAAGGTCCAGCCTTTTGAAAATAATTGCCTCCCAAGGATTGTGAGGGCGGGAGCTGGGAATAGTTTTTGAATTCTCGATAGCAAAGGATAAGGCCCACTGGGCAACAGAGGGAGCCATTCTAGGGATCTTGCCGAAGACTCTAGCATTACGCTCCAGCCAAATTTGCCAGATGGAATGGTGAAAGGCAGCCTCACAAAGGAATCGGAGCTTAGAATTCTTAAAGGGCTTGGGCCATTGGAGGAAGGCATCTTTAAGGGAGCGAGGGGAGCACCAGAGTACTTGGAAGGAAGACAACACACAACTTAGGACCGAATGGGAAAAGGGGCAATGCAAAAATAAGTGATCGGATGTTTCACAGATCGCCTAAGCAAAGATAGCACCTGTTGGGAATTGCAAGGCCTCTCTTGTGGAGATTGTCTATGGTAAGGGCTTTGTTATAAAAGGCAATCCAAGCAAAGTAATTTATCTTAGGAATAATCCCTTTCCTCCAAATTGCTTTCCATCGGGGTCCACAGCAGCCTCACACGACAGAAGATCATAAGCGGACTTAACAGAAAACCGCCCATCCTGCGTGTTGCTCCAAATAATTCTGTCATCTCTTATGACCGAAGGAATTAACACCGATTGGAGGACACTGTACAAGAAATTCACCTCATTATCAAACCCATCCACCATCGAAAGTTTCCACCGAGGGGGAAGGGAACTCCGGTCAATGCAATCCGAAACCTTGAGATGACTGTTTGGATCAATCTGGGCCCTCAAGCCAGCCAAGTTCTGATTTACAGCGAGAGCTTCATCTGTAGCCCACCTGTCTCTCCAAAAAAGGATCATGGATCCATCCCCCAAGATCCAACGAGCACCCCTGTTAATCATCGAACGGCCCTGAAGCACCGTCTTCCAGAAAGCCGAAGCTTCATGAGGAGACTCAGCTTCCAGGAGAGAATTTTCCCCAAGATACTTTCTTTTAACTATATTGACCCATTCCGCCGGTGCATTAATAAGAATTCTCCAAGCATGTTTGGCAATTAAGGCAGTGTTCATGAGCCTGGATCTTCTCAATCCCATGCCCCCTTGGTCCTTTCGAAGGCAAACCTTATCCCACGCCACCAGAGGAATTCTGGATTTTTCTTCGCTGCCGGACCAGAGAAAATTCCTTTGAATCTGCTCGATTTTGGAATGGATAAACACAGGAAGCATGAAAATAGACATGAAATAGGTGGGAATTCCTTGAAGATAGGCTTTGGTGAGGGTTGCCTTCCCAGCTTGAGATAGCAATTTGCCTTTCCAAGTGCTGAGTTTCTTATGAAGCCATTCCAAAATCGAATTCCAGATGTTCCCACCGCCTCGCCCATTGCAAACTAGCGGCAACCCCAAATAAGTTGCAGGCAGGGAATCAATAGTGCATTCGAGGATTCTGGCAATGCGAATTTGCCTACGTAGAGGGGTATTAACAAAATAAATTTTGCTCTTCAAATAATTAACTTTTTGGCCAGAAGCCTTCTCATACCGGGACATAATGCGCTTGATAGATTTGGCCTGAGTGACAGACGCTCCAGTGGATATGAGCGTGTCATCCACAAACTATTGGTGAGTGACAGGATCAACTCTGGAAGTAGGCAGAATGCCAAAAATCTTGCTTCGACGGAGGGCTTCATTCAAAGACCAGCTAAGGACCTCTGCCAAAAGAATGAATAAAATAGGAGACAGAGGATCACCTTGTCTGAGGCCGCGAGCACTCTGGAAGAATCCAACGGGGGACCCGTTGATCAGCATAGAAAAGGACGGAGTGGAAATGCAACTGTTCACAAGGTCAATCCAGTGATGATGGAAGCCCAACTTGCAAAGGACAACATAGAGGAACCTCCTGTCCACTCTGTCAAAAGCTTTATTCATGTCTAGTTTAAGGAAAAGCGCAACATTCTTGGAACATTGGGCAGTATGGAGGGTTTCGTGAATAGTAATGATGCCGTCAAGGATGTTTCTACCCTTAACGGTGCTCCCCTGAGCTGAACCTACCAAAGAGGGGAGGAGGGATCTCAGACGATTGGCAATGGTCTTGGTAAGAATCTTGTAGAAAACATTGCAGAGGCTTATGGGACGATAGTCAAAAAAACTTTTGCAGGTGGGCGACTTAGGAATGAGAGCTAGGAAGGTAGAGTTGAGCTTCGGATGGATGGATCTTGATGCTTGGATTTCTAAGATAGCCTCGCAGACATCATGCCCCACAACATCCCACATAACTTGAAAGAATCGGGGGAACCCATCAGGCCCGGGGGCCTTATCTGGTTGCATGGAAAAAAGAGCATCCTTAATCTCGAAATGGGAAAAAGGTTCCAGGAGTTTAATACTTGCCTCATGGGGGACTTTGGTAGGGAAATTAGCAAGCAAGGATTTCTGAACTTGGAGGACGCTATCAGGAGGAGCACCCAGCAAATCCTGGAAGAAATCGACTGCTTCGCTTCGAATTTCCTCAATCTCCCTGGTAGTGCGCCCATCCTTACACAACACCTGTCTGATCTTGTTGGCCCCCTTGTGTCTCATGGTAGACGCATGGAAAAACTTTGAATTTGAATCACCGCTCTTCAGCTAGAGATCCCTGGACTTCTGACGCCAAAACGTTTCCTCACTGGCAAGAATGGAATGATAGTCCACCAGGAGGCTCCGTTCCTCCTCTCTGAGGCCTTCAGAATACCCTTCGACCTCCATATTTTCCTCTAAACTCTTCAAGCGCTCAGAGATGGACCTTTTAGACTCAAAAATGTTGCCAAAAACCTCCTTATTCCATGCCTTTAAGTTCTTTTTAATCATCTTAAGTTTTAGGGCCAGTATTTTGGACGCTGAACCAACCACCGTCACCTGCCACCATTCCGAAACCAACTATTTGAAATCCTTGTGGGAAATCCACATGGACTCAAATCTGAAAGGGATCTTAAACCTAGGCCCGCCAGTGGCCTCTAACAGAATGGGATTATGGTCCGACCCGATTCTTGGCAAAGCTGAGAGAGTTGCAACGCCGAGGAAGGGAATAGCTTCATGGGAAATGAGGAACCGGTCGAGCTTGACTTGGATGAGATTGCTCCCAATCCTCCTGTTGCTCCAGGTGAAGGACGCCCCCTTAAGTTCGATGTCTAGCAGATTATTGGATGAAACAAAATCTCTGAAATCCTCCATGCTACGGTTGGCCAGCTCAGCGCCTCCCTTCTTTTCAGAGGGATGAAGAGGGCAATTGAAATCCCCTCCCACAACCCACGGGAAGTCACTAAAACTTTCCCTCATCAGAGAGATGGTTTTCCACAACTCAGCTCGCTCCGAAGCAGAGTTCGAGGCGTAAACATTGGTCAAAATCCATGAAAAATTATCAACCTTGGAGTGAAACAGGACATTGATAGTCCTACTGGAAGCCGATAGAAGACTACCCTCGACCTTGTCAGAGTCCCACAGCACCATGAGACCGCCTGCAGAACCTATTGCAGGGCTGGAAAGGAATTTGGCCTTGGCCCAAATGGCCCTGGCAACCTTGACAGAGGCAGAGGCATCAGACTTAGTCTCCTGCAAAATGAGGATGGATGGGTTAGACTTCTTTCGGAGATCGGCCACCACCCTACGTTTGGCCGCTCCGTTAAGACCTCTCACATTCCATGAGAGGATTTTCATCTGGACATTTTAAAGACTTTCTTGCCTCCCTTTCCCTGCTGGATGGGAGGTTTTGGGACAGGCGAATCACCCACCAGGGAGTCGAAATCTTCTTGAAAAAGCAACCGCTGGGATCCATTTGCAATGTCTGCTGCCATTTCCTTATCCCTTCTTTCTTTGTTAGGAGGTCGCCCCTATTTTCTTTCACAGCCGAAATCCACCCCTTGCTTTCGGCTTCTAGTGTTTCGTGGACTAATGTTGCCATGTTGTTCGTCCCTCTTGCCCAGCAGATACTCTTCCAGCAGGGACTCGGGAGGTTTCTGGTTTTGACAAATAGGGGAATCAGCCTGAGCAGACATACGGGAAGGAGACTGATCCTTTTCCACTTGAGGTTCTGGTTGGGAACTTGCATTGCACAGAACGACGTCCGACTCGGGGAGAACCCTAGAAGGATCTGGAGACTCAGGCACTATCGCTACAGGGTGTTTCGGTTGTTTTCCTTCTTGCTCCGGGGGGTTGCCAGAAGCCCCACCCTTCATCCCCGGCTTTTGAAGAGGACAATTTGACTGAAGATGCCCCTGGGAACTGCACCGAGGGCAAAAGGCCGGTCTATTTTCGTAGTTAATGACTTGCTTATGAAGAACGGAGCCTCCAGACCGAAGAGTGATGGAGGATGGAAGGTTCGCCTCCAAATCCGCCAGGACACAGAAGCGAGCTTGGACAAATCTGGTTCGGGCCCGAGTGGGAGGGTCAATGGTGACCAACTCACCAATGGAACGGGCGATACCCCTGATAACATTTTCATGCCAGCAGAAAAGGGGAAGGTTCGACAGCCTAACCCATATTGGGGCAATATTAATACTCTGGGTTTCGGGGTTAAAATCCATCCCCCACTTCCTGAGAAAGAGACTCCTGCGTCCCAAAAACCAAGGGCCCCCAGCCAAAATTTTACAGTAATCCTCCGCATTATTCAGCCTAATTGCGAAAAAACCTCGGGATAGGGCAGCCAGCTCCATATGACCCGAGGTCCGCCATTTTCCTGCCGCCCACCTGCGGATGGTCTCCATATCGGGACGCCCTCCAATAAACTTCCCGATTAGGGTAAATTTTTCAAATTCGACGAAACTTGATAGGATTTCCTCCGGGATGTCCAGTTCATCCCCGGACGAAAAGAGGTCCTTAGTGAAAATACCATTTGGGGTTTCAGAAGCCGCTGCCTCTGCATACGATTTCTGTTGGCAGTCTCTCCCTTTGTCAGGCGGATCCTTCCCGCGTCTGCCTCCATCTTCGGGTAACTCCGTCGAGCCTCCATTCTCTGACTGCCCTCCCTGCGCCTTGCTGCGGCCCTCCAACTTGTCGGTGCCTAGGTTCACAGTGCTGGCGCTCCCGCTCCCGTGCCCTCCCGCCGCTACCTTCCCGCTCATCGCTGCTCCGAAAGTCAAGGTTCCTCTTGTTTTCTTCCTTTTACCATATGATCCTGAATTAAATTAATTCATACATTAGAAATTGATTAAATAAAATTTCAAATAAATAAAATAAAAACAAATAAAAAAGTATATATATAAAATAAGAGAAGTCAATTTAGTATTAAGTTTTATTTTTATTAATTTAGTGTTGATTTCATTAGTTAGGAAAAGGTTAATTTAGGTTTGATGTCATATTGTTGTTGTTTTAGTTGTAGAGTTTTAATCATCTTAATATCTCCAAGTTTTAGTTTTATAATGTTAAAGGGATTTTAGGAAAGCATGACACCCTTTGTTTTGTTTTGGTCATCCCTATCAAAGAGTGAAATTAAGAAAATAAGTACGTCTTTGGAAGGAAAAAGTTTTGACCAAAAATTAAGAACATGTTCCCTTCGGTTTGATTGAAGACTAAATTAACCATTGTTGTTTGGCATGCAAGGTTTGACAGTGCAGTTTTATAGAGACTCCAAGTGAAGCTCTGAGGGGAATCCCAACAGGCCATTCAACCGTAGTCGGCAACAACCTCATCAATGTCAAACGTGTATGCAAGGGTGCTAGAAGGATGACGTATTTAGGATGTTAATATATAGAAGTTACATAATAAAATAAAAATATAGAAATAAAGGGGGCAAAAGAGAAGATCGCAATACAAAATCGTGATTTGGGTCGTCATGAATTCAACGAGCAGGATGGGAATTGATTCTGGGACAAAATGCGTAAAATTTTCTAGAATAGAGATGAATCGGGAACAAATATGGCCATTGCATGGGACTATGTTGATGATTTCATAAAGTTGTCAGATTTACACTGCTAGCTGTTGTGAACTACGAAAACTAACAACCTGTGCTCCTCCATGAAAATCAATTCATTGCAAAGGATGAACACAAATATGTTTCGTTTAGAATGTTAGCTAAACGATAGAGTTTGCATTTAGTGGTGATGACAGAGGTCAATAGAGTTTTCCAAAATTTGTTGTTAATGAATGTGTTGTATATGACTTAGCAGAAGATGCTTGAACGTCGGTGGGATGGACCGAATGATCATTGGGCTATTCTCTGAGGGTCTAGGACACTGTTTTGTTAAGAAGATTTGCTCTGCACCAAGATATAATATATGCCCCAACATGGTTGGTCTCAAATCTGAACTGGTTTGACTGGAGCACTCACCATATTTGGTGAGGACCATTATAGCAAAGGCAAAATGATAAGGAATGCTATCACAGGAGAAGCTTTGGTTATGCTAGCCATCGATCTATCTAAAAATTGCATCAGTGCCACCATTCTTCCCGAACTTGGCAGATCCTATGAAGTAAACGCGTCGAAGATTTTGGGATGGTGTGAAGCATTATTTAAAGAAATGTGTCATCATATGTGCTAGTAGTCATGAGGGATGAATCAACGCATATAATGGACACTTTATACGGACGTGGACCAACGAGAAATAGTGCACAATGTATTGTGACATGGCGATAGGAATGGGAATGTGGGTGCTTGGTCGAATGGTCTGGGACCAAAGTGGACACGGATATGTTATCAAATATTACCAGTGGTAGCTGTGGAGAGAGTGCATCTCTAGTCATGAGCATACAACGAGGAGTTTCCTATCCTCAAGAACGAGCACCAACTCCACCGTGGACAAGTAGATAATGCATTATGGATAAGACATAGTAAATCTACGCAGTGGACAATGTTGATTCGAACACCAAGACTTCCGAGATACTTTATGAAGATGCTACTTGGATCGATGCCTATGAACGTGGTGACAATGACTTGGACAATAAAGTATCAGTAAATAGCAGATGCACCGCTAGAGGTTCATTGGCAAATAACAGATAAGGTTTGGGATCAATTTGTGTGAAGGCAATAAGAAACATAGGTAACTAGTAATAGCCATCAATTTCATGAAACATAAGGTACGACATAATTTTAGATGGGGGAAATGTCCTCGTTGGTAAGGTCAATAATTTATGTTGGGCTATCCACTCTTATTAGAATGCAAGCAACTATGGTGGAGCATTAAAACACAGAGGATCCATACACCGAACACATATGGAGTGTGCCCAATCACCTAATTTTTTCCCAAGATTCATTTGGTCAAGGTTATGATCATTGATCCCGGTATCCATGTGGAGTGTATAGGGGAACGCGACCTAATATTGAAGTAGCATCCCTATATTAAATTAGTAAGTAGATATGTGTAGGGTAGCGCCCCTTTATATTAGAAGGAAGAGTTGTGGCATGAATAAAGTAGGCCCCATGTAGCACGTGTTGCTGGAATTGGGTGAAATGACAAAGCGTTATCTAGTAAGGCCTCAAAATAGTTGTGAAAATTATTAGGCTGGATGGTTACCACAAAAAAAAGTAATGTTACAACACCAAACACAAGGAAGTAGCATTCATGTGGAATGAAAAGTGTTTCAAGGCCAAATAAGAGAAAATGAAATGAAGAGTTTTCTTAAAAAAAAATTAAATATCCATTTCAAACGCAGAAAGGAGGCTGGAAGTTTTTGGAACAAGAGCATGAGAAGTGGATTGGAAGGCTCTCAAACTGCTGCCAACATTCTGGTTTCACATTTGTATGCAAACAATGAGGTTTTAAAAAAATAAAGCTTTTATTACACATTTTTTCTCCACATGCTTTAGAACTATCTAATGGTGCTTTATGCTTGGATAAGGTAGCATCATTTATATATTTCTAATGCATGTTTTTACCCCTTAGACTCTCGCCATAACTAGATTTTAGATTGTGTGGATGTAGGTCTAACCTAGTTGTGTTTTGTATTCAGGATCTAACATTTTCTACAGCATAGGCCGGATTAGGGTTCTGTAGTTTTTATTTGGTCATTTTTCCATATTCTGGTCCATATTCCATATTTTATTTAATTTTATTTCTCTAACCCTATCATTTTTTCATTTTTTAATTGCTACAAATAAAATAATTTTTTTGAAAAAACTTAAAATTCCAAAAAAGAGATACATGGATCCCAAGAATAAGTTGTAATGTTTCATTTCAAGACATTTCAATTTTATTTTGAAGGAAATTCGAAATTCTTAAAAGTTATATAAAGTTCACATTTTAAAAGGAATTTTGTAATTTCAAGTTTAGCATGATTTCACATTTTAAAGAAAGGTCAAATTTCAAGCTTTGCACTTTTGTTTTCAAAGCAATAAATTAATTTCCCTTTATGAAAATTACAATTTCATCAAAGGGGGTAATTTATATGGCATATCAAAGGCTATTACATTTTAGAGTTAGTCATTTAGTTATTTTATTTCATGCTTAAAGTTTAACAAAGCAAGATAAAATCCATCCACAAATCAAGATAAAAATGAATCCACTCATCATTTCAGATTCACATTTTAGAGATAGATTTTAATATTTTGTTTCATGCTCAAAGCAAGGTTTAAAGAAGATAAAACTTGTTTAAAATATGCTTAACAAAAGAAGATAAAATCTACCTAAAACACTCCAAGATAAAATGAATTAAATCACCTTTACATCATGGTCATATGAGGGCCAATCACATCACATTTTCTTTTCTTTTAAGTTTCATGAACAATCAATAGCATAACATAGCAAAGTAATACCAACACATGCCCCTTGTTAACAGTTATTTGCAAATCACTAAGGTATTCTAAGCACTTATTTGACACATTTTCACAAGCATACAAGCACACATAAGTAAAAGGAACCTTGGAGAAATTTCTATTTCTTTGCAAGAGAGGAGTTTGCTAATAAAAATCCTAACTCTGAGTGTTGTTTTGCAATTGGGAAAAATTATCACTCAACATTTTGGTGTTAGGAGGGCTTGAATGAGTCATTTTATTGTTACTTAAATGCTAAATTGTTCATTGTTATTTAAAAGCTTATTTGAAGGCATTGGTCTTGACTAACGAGGTTTTGTTGATAGGTGATCACGTTAATTATTTTGAAAAGTCCTTTAATTGATTATGCATTAATGCTAACCTTTTGCAAATGGAATAAGGGTCTTTATTGCTATGGTTTACTTGATGCATATATTTTGGTTGATAAACACGATGATCTATATGTGAAATAGTTTATAATTGTTAGTCATTTCATGTCTCTTTTCAATATATATTTCTTTGACTAACAAAATTGGTACTAAAGATATGTTCTTTAAGGTCCAATAATGGCAATGTTTACTTCAACAAAGGCGGGAATTGCATCTTGGATAGGTGGTTACTATAGCTATTTAAAAATTCCTACCCATCAAATCCCTGAAAATACAAAAAAGTATTTACCCATGTTTAGACATGATGGAATGAGTATGACTGAGGAACATATTCAGGCATACAAGAATACTTTAATTCATTTACAAATTATGCATGAAGATGTTGCTTGTAGGTTGTTTTCATACACATTGGATGAGGTTGTGTTGGATTGGTACATCCACTTACCTCTAGATTCTAGCATGTCTTGGGATAAATTAGAGGTAACATTCCTCAACCACTTTGGAAAACTGGTTGATCCAGTTGTGATATAGAATCAGTTTGTCTCTATTTTTAAAGAACCTAATGAATCTATGATACAATTTAATGACAGGTTTCATAGGTTGTATACTGAGGTAGTGACACATTACATCATTTCAAAATAAATAGCCACCCAAATATACATGGGAGCCTTAGACCCCTTTACTTCTCTGTTTCTAGGGAAGTTTTTTCAAATTACATCCTTGCCTAGAGCCTACGATGAGGCAATAACATTAGAATAATAGTTGATTTTGAAAGGTATTAATGAGAGCCAAATTAGACATAAGGCCTGCAATCAGATGCCACAAATGAGTCAGGCTGACATACAACCTTCTCCTATGATGAACTGATGTTCAGGAGTTATGGATTCCAACCAATACCAACCATCCAATCTAGCACCCTTGAATCAATTGATGTCTAGTGTGAGCAATCAATGGGATAAATTTGACTATCAAAATGTCACAACCACCTTAGATATCATCCAAGAAGAGGTGCAAATTTTGAATTCAATATCCACCAATGAGTATTGTTGTAAACAAACCCTTCAAAATGTAGATATTGGCTCAGTTTTGAAAACATATGAACCTTTAGAAATAAATTGCTTAGAGTCATTATTCACAAGTGAGGGTTGGGACAATTATAGAAAGCAGAATACAAGAATTTATATCACTGAAGAAATCCTGGATCCACCAAAAGTGGTTGAAAATGAATTTGAGGAGGATTCAATAGATGAATCTTAAGATTGTGCAGAAGGTATAATAAAATTTCATCACTTGTTTTTAGAAGATAATTATTATAATGATCAAGAGAGCCAACATGAGCCAAGTTATAACAAGCTAGAAATAGAAGGCTTAGAGTCATTGTTTACAAGGAAGGATTGGGAAATGTATGAGAAATAATTAGTTTCTCACACTATTACTGATGAAATTTCTATTTCACTTGATATCCAGGATGCTGAAATTGCTATCTCACATAAAGATCTTGCAATTTCTGTATAATCTGAAAATGACATGAAAGAAGGGATGGAATATTATCAAATATTTCAGAAGGATAATGATTCTACTATTCTAGACAAAGAAGGGGAATCACTCACTTTGTTCCCATTTGAGGGGTAAGAAATTGAAAGCCTTGTTTCACCTAAGGACCCTATAATATCTATGCTACCTCAAATAGAGAAAATTCTAGAATTTGAATGGTTTGGGTTTGATGTCATTGATGATCCAAATGAAAATGTTGCATAATTCGAGAGAACTCAAGTAGTTGATCAGGGAGATATTTAATACATTTCTTGACCGGTAAGATTTATTGTTTGAAAAGGATGGACATATTTTTGATTGTGTACCCAATTTTGGTGTTTTTGAAAAATAGGTAATCGATGAATATGAAGGGCTAAAGGATGACAATGGTAGAGATCATGAGAAAAATAAGAAGTTACAAGTCCTCTCCAAGTCTTGGTAAATGGAAATGTATCAAAGGTAGAATATCACCTTTTGTGTTCAACCATTTGAACTCCAGGTAAAAGTTTTCCTAATTGTTTGTTGGGTTCGAATGTTATCAATGATGAAATACCATTTGCGGTTGACAAAGAATTTGAGTTGATTTCTACTCACACCGCTAATAAGATTGCTATGTTGAATGAAACAATAATGCTTGAGTTGTTGAATCAAGTTCATCAATAATTAATAATTGAATCTAGGATACAAACTTATAATAATCCTCATTTAGTAGATATCCTAGGGGATTGCAAATTATTGCATAAGTATGATTGGCCTAAAGACATAGATGATGACTTGACATTAAAATTTTTAAAAATAGCCTCATGTTTGAATGAAATCCTATATGTTTGTGAAAATAAGAACTCAAGTTAGAATGATGAATCAGGTTTCAAAATTTACACCTCATTGAATAAGCAAAAGATAGTTGAAAATCATGTATTCTCTTGTAAATTTAATGAATCAAAGTCTCAACATGGAATTGCTAATATCATTGAATCAAATTGGTGGGGTGAGAGAGGCAAGATGAGAGTTGTTGTATTGTTTGGCCTAATCTCATTTTGGTTGGATTTCTATAAATCTTGGCATGTATATCATAGTGGATGTTATTTAAATTGTGGTAATTGTGTGTGGGATCTAGGGAAGTGATAGCATAAATATTGCATCATCTTTTACATTATTGTATATTATTGTATATAGCTTGTGGTTTTCATGATTTATCTTTTAGATTTTCTTTGTGTGGTGCTTTTGTGCATAATTTCTTGCTTGGCGAGTTTTATTTTTTGCTTTCTTATCATTTTGCATTAGGTTAGGTGTTGGTTTTTCTTCAAGTTTTGTTTTTCATATTTGCGAGTATTGCATTTTGGGTTGGTCCCTCTGATTGAGGTAGTGTTTTGTGGTAGCTACTAATTTATGGCCTCTTGACTATTTTTTGTGTTCCTTTGTCATGAAGGGTGAATTACCTATTTTGGAATCATATGGATCAAGGAAAAGGGGATGAAATTGTTTAGTAATCATTCCTAGATTTTGGGACTAAGATGGTAGATTTTGGGAATAATGGGTTATTTTGCTAAATCTACACATGAACACATAATATTAAGAGGCATGCCTTGAAATATTGAAGGATGAAGTCTTTTGGGTTTACAAATTAAGGCAAAAATCTAATACACTCCATATTTAGCCGTAAGTGGTCTCTAAACCAGATGGCAGGTAAATTTTGCAAAGTAATACAATGCTTAGTAAAAAAAAAGGAAAATAAAAGCCAAATCAAATCAAAATGCTAGGTCACCTCCACTGGGGCTATAGACACCTGGATGGTAGTGGAGCAATGTCTATAAAAAATAGAAGAGGTAAATGTAAAATTGATCTAATACCTTAGTGATTCTAATAATCTCTAGCAAGGATATAGATGTTTGGCTACCAGTAGAGCAAGGTCTAGAAGAGATCAAAGTCATCTCCATCGAGGTTATATACGCTTGGTTGGTAGTGGAGCAATGTAGAGGTACATTTTTAATGAGTAATATTTTATAGCCTAATGCAAAACAAATGATGGAATTTGGATGATTTTCAAGAATGCAAAATGAAATCATTTTCACACACACTAAGTTGAAGCAATGATTCACTTGTTTCCATTTGAAGTTGTCTATCCCTATCTTCTTTGGATATTGTTAGACTATGTATATTTTTCTAATCTTTGGTTTGTTTATTTTTAGAACTAGGTTCTTCATCCGAAATGCTCGGGAACATTTGTTAGAATAAGTAATTATTCTCTTAAGTTCTACTAGGATAGACTTACTTGAGTTTCCACTCCTTCATGAGTCAGGTGAACTCTCAGTTATAGTCTACATCAAATTTTATGAGTTGTTGTAATCCAACGACTCTCAATGATCAACTTTTTTATTTATACAAAGTTGATCCATGGAATAATCAATCAATTCTATTTTGTTTCTTCAAATCTTGTAATGCTTTGTAGTTCTACTCTTGGGAAATTCTAACATGGTAACAGAGCAGGATAGATTCTACTAGGCATTCTCTCTTGAAGGTAGCCTCTCGAACTGGTTCTTACTCTCTTATCTTTTGTTTTTTTTTTTTAAATAAAGAGGTTTTATATCTATTGTAGATTGTTTTTTATATCTGCAATATTTTTTTGAGGAATCTTCTTATGGTAATATCTAGATAAATATTGTTTTACCTTGTTATGCAAATACTATTTTTCTGTAATTTTATGTGTCCTCCTCGTATGCCTATGTTTTAAAAAAAAAATCTCCATCTCGAACGCAACTTGCTTCGGATCCATTTAGCAATAACTGCATATCACTCAAAAGTGGAGACTAAAGATTCATAGGCATTAATATTTTGGTGGGCAATATAATTTTTTTTAACTAAAGTTTGGATTTCGTTATATCTTCGTGATATATTTAATTAGAGGAAGCAGTGCTCCTCGCATCAAAATAGAATGGACTTTTGGTCTAACTTTGAATAGATCAAAGTCCATTTATTTTTTAGAAACGTGGATTTTGGCCACTGCTTATATTGGCATGCATAGAGACTACGTCTCATAAAATAGGCATTTTCCTAATTAAATATCAATCGTTCGAAGATCTTGTGATTTCCAAATCTTCATTCAACTCGAACTTCTTTTGTTTTTTTGGTCCTTCGGCGCTCAGGAAGAACTTCAATTTTTTTTTATATAATCATCTTAACAATGTTTGAATAATATTATTCTCTTGTTTTGAACAGTGTTTCTTCATTTAAGTATTATACTAATGATTTTTTAGTGGTACCTATCATCTTCTATCCTTTTAGGATCTCTGTAAGTGCGCCATAGATGGATATTCAATAGAACTCGTTATGTGCTTTGTGTTAGGTTTTTTGATGCCTAACATCTTCTATTTTTAAGGAATATCTCTGTGTGTGTGGTGTTGTTGCCTTCCTCTCATATTTTGGGAAGCCTCTCTTCTCACCGCATTCTCTACTACTTCGGGCGCCTTCCCTACATTTTGCATACGCAACAAGAGGTGGTATTTAATTTTTTATAAAGTTCATTTCCTTTATTAACCTTTTAGGTGCAGTGATAAACCTTTAAAAGTTCACATTTTTCAAAGCTACAATCCAGCTTATCGTGGACACCGACCCTTCAGGTATTGTTATAATATTTTATGTTTCTGCCCTACTCAACTCTCAGTGCAGCAAATCGTAGCCTTTCAAAGCTCCTTCCTCACTGTCCATTGGCGTCGCTTGTTCTTTGAAAGACACAACATCAACATTTCTTCGCTGCCTCATATCCTCTATATAACGTCAATTAAATTTCATCTCAGATATGCTAAGTTTTAAAGATAAAAATATACATCTGATCTTTGTTTAAATTTGTAGCCTTCAAAAGTTTCTATCCTTTTATTTTCGACCTCTCCTTGGCTCGAAGATATAAAGGGCAGTTGTAATCTCTATTATTAAATTTTTTTTGGGGGGCTTTATAGGTGCCTTTTTTGCACCTATCATAGCATCGAGGGGGGTTGTTATTGCGTCAATTATCCTTGCATTTGAACTACAACTTCAACATTCCACGTTCATTTTGCAACTATGATCCTTGCACATATCCTTGCACATTCAATCTGTAACTATTATCCTTGCATTTGAACTACAACTTCAACATTCCACGTTCAATTTGCAACTATGATCCTTGCACATATAGAATCCAACATAGACTACAACTACCAATGTCAAACACACTATATACAAATTACATTCAACATGGATAGAATATGAGTCAATTGCATACCATATAATGCATATACAATTTGCATATACAATTTGCATACATGCTATACTTGTTTTCACATATGAATTATCAATACTCGACTCTAGTCTCTCTAGACACAACATACGCTCTAGATACATAGATAAACACCAACCTACTAGATTAATAATATCAAATGAAGGAGGGGGTCTATTTAAACTTATTCCCTATTCGTTGCCAATAATGACTTCCCAGGATAGTGCACTACCCAATTGTCTCCATATTTAGATGTTCTAACATTAACCTTAATGCACTATAGTCTATTTGCAATTTATCAAATCAATGATCAAATTGCATTACATTGCCATTTTATCTATATTTTATTTCATTACATATGCATTTGAATTTCATTTACATTGCATTTTATTTACAATTATTTACACTTAGTGCATTTTACACTACTTTTTCTTTTGAGGTCTAGAACTAGTGCCTACATCTTCCCTCCCCTTTACTTTGTTTGACATTCTTTTCAATGTCTACTTCAATTCCTGAGGACTTGGCTATTGGTGTTGAGGTGTCTCTTGGTATAGTTATAGTATCTTGCTTCTTCTAGACTATAATGATTGGCTTTCTACTCCAATTTTATTGAGAGATATTTCTCCCTCTTCACAAAGGCATATTCAACTTCTTTTTTAGCTTTTTGTGTTGCTTCTACAAGTTATTCATCTCTTTTTGTAATCATTTGATCTTTGTGCTCCAGCTCCTTAGTATTTGCTTCCACCATCTATTCTCTGATTGAGCACTTGGATTTCAATTTTTCAATTAGCTCAATCTATTATTCTGCATATTTTTATTCTTCTCAATCTCTTTCTTTGAAGCCTTCAATTCTGCTTCAGCCACTTGCTTCGAGGTGACAATTTTTGCCTCAACTTCCTCTTTTTCTTTGCTTATCTCCTCATTTTTCTTAGCATATGCTTCCTTTAACTACTTGATATTTTTTAATCCAATGGTTAATCACTCTATCCAATATGATAAGAAATTAATTCTTGTATATGTACTCATCATTTCAGGTGCAAGCTTTCTATACTTCACACTTGTATCTTACAAACAAAATACTAGATTAACGTCATCAATATATATTTGGGTTGATTTCTTGTATATTATCATTGTTATTTTTGGTAATTCCTTTACTCCAACCATCTCTTGGATGTTACCAACATGCAATTCCCATGTCTAATTTTGATGGATTTCAATGAGTTCATCCTTTCTTCATCTTGAACCCACTGTATCAAATTTTCTACTTCTTCTTAGACCATAAACTACCACTTTAGTTGTCCAACATAACCCATATTGAATTCTAGTCTGGTTGAATATAGAATCTTCAACATCTTGTCAAAGAGTACATTAATTTGTTCTTTTGTATGATCTTCTAGGTCTGCCAAATGTCTGATATTAGGAACTTCCATCATGAAATGCTCACTTGTCTCCATTAGGATTTCAATCTCAATATATTCCTCGATGATAATCTCCCCTTTATCTCCTTAATTATCACCTAGCAGATCAATAGCCTTCTTTGATACCTCTCCTTCCAATATCAACTACTTAACATCAACCAATTATTTCATTCTTTAGCTTCTTCCCCCTTTTTTATCAGTTTATATTTTACTGCAAGTTGCTTTTCTTTCTCTACCACTGCATCCTCCTTTTATAACTATTCTCCTATTTATAAAACTTCGAATAAAACTCATTCTTCCCTTTCCAACTCCTCTATTGTTGATTTGATTTTGAATGGTGGATCATTTTGCAACTGAGGTGATGCACACGGATATATATGCTTATCAAAATCTACAGAAATTTTCCATGACTCTATTCATATTTCTTATATTGCTTCCACCTATACTGCATCCACTGCATCCTATACCTTTGTCCATATCCATAATTCCTATCAAATTTTATGCTTGCGACACAACTTTTCTTGTGTAGTTTTCTCCACAAATTTTTGCTTTTCTTTTGCAACATATTCTTCGGTCATATGTACCAACATCCTCTACTTATTTTATGGTACTAGTTTTTGCTCCTCTTCATTGTCTAAATCCTCACTTGCCTAATCATTTGGTAAGTACTTCTTCTTCTTCAATATCTTATTTATTTTCACTAGATATTTTATTGGAGTACTCATATTTGCCTTTACAAATTATATTACATTGAGCCACCCCATGATCATTTGATCTTGCTCTACTATCTTCCTTGGAGGATCTAGTCTAGAAAAATATAACTTTTTTTGTGTCACAACATTCATCAACAATGCAATAGCATGGAATAACATCAAAAATTTCTTTGAATATTGCATCAAGAAATTCTTAATGCATTGCAATAGTTATGATGCCTAGTCATATTTGACACCCTTGATGAGGCCTTGCACATATGGTACAAACCAAGTAGGTATCTCTGAGCATTGTTGCTTTCCTTGTAACTTAAACATTATCATGTTCATGGAGCATTGTAACTCCATTGAATTTAGCTATTTTTGCTCTATCCCATAGATTCCATGATTTTTCAACTTTGTAACTTCATCTTGTGTCATATTAGTGACTTCACGAATCATTGTATTCCACTAGATACGATCTAATGTCTACTTTTGAATCAAATATCCATGACTTGACAATCCAAATGTTCTTCAAAATTACTAGGTGAAAACACCACCTGCATTTTTTTATCACCAATATTCACTTTTCTAGAATTCTATAGTGGATTTTATATTTCCAATATCTTCCATAGGTAGATTTTGAAAAAAAAAATTTCATGATTTAGGATCTATAGTATGCAACTCACACTTGCTTTCTTAGACAACGTTTAATAGGTGATCATGTGCACTTACCCTCCATAAATTGTGGCAATATTCTCTTGTCGCTTGTTGCCATGTAATATCCTTCAAAAATATTGATGCATTTTCCTTTCCTTTATGATACAAAGCCTCCACTCACTGCTCCTCTAGAGTGTCATCTCGAGGTTGTTCTCACAAGTGTCTAGTATGTTGCCTACTCCTGCTCCACTCTACATCAAAACCATGATTGTTCTCTCATTCTTGTATATAATCCATGAGACTTATTCTTGCACTATTTTTGGAATTTTCTTATTTCCTTCCTAAGCTAGGTGGGTTCTTCTTGGCTCTAGTTTTGCCTACTCCAACCTCTTACAAATTGTTATTACTTTTTGTATATTGAATTGTAACCATTATTTCAGACATCTACTACTTGTATGGCCTCTATCGTCTATTTCCTGCATTGGCACAACACCTACCATCTTGATTTTGATTGGTATGCTAGTCTTATCTTATTGGAATAGTAGCCTTTTGACTCATACATCAATCCTCCCCTTTTAACTGGTAGTGCAATCCTCTACTTTCAATTGGTGTTGTAGTCCTCTATATCTGGCTAGTATTGCATCTAACATCTAGTACGATAGTCTATTCTAACTGGTACAACACCCTGTATGCTTCTACTAGTATGACAACCCTTACCTTCCACTAACTTGTACATCATAGGGTTTCTAGCTCACTTGGTAGATTTTATGTACCACTCACATGGAAACCTCCCTTGCAAATCTCTATGTAGTCTACATCACTGTAGATCATCCATCTATGACTTATATCACTTGCATTTAGAAAATTTTCACACCCTCTCCCATCTATACGACTACAATTATGTTTTAAAAAAATCCATCTGTGCTTTCAATATCCTTGTATGCAACAATTTCTCAAGGTTTTGTTCTTCACTTCTTCTATTGAGAACAATTGCATCTTCCTTCATTGATGGCTCCTCCTGCTATTAACAACTCTAATGCTTGCATATTATAGCAATGCTATTGTCTTCTCTTCCAATTTCTACTTTGCCATTCACCATAGATAAATTCTATCATCCCTCTCCTAAAGGAATTGAGCATAAATGAATGAATTAGGCCCCTGAGCATCTATTTATAAGATTAACAGAGGTAGTTTTTGCCTTTGCAATTGCTTTTTGACCACAATATCACCACCCTACATGCAACTACATCTCATGCTTTTATATTTTGGTCTTTTTCTATTTTTTTATTTTATATATATTTTTTAAAAAGGAATGTACCTTTTTAATTTTAAGTGCATCACATGATTTGTATGATAAAACCTGCTACTTTGATAATGCAGTCTGTCAATGAATCTATGTGCTCCTACAATCAATGACCTTTTGTCTGATCTATCATCATATATGGAAATCTTGTTCCTTTTTCATACCACTACCTATGCTTGTTGTACCAAATATTACCTCTATCACATCAACTCTTGCACTTGTCATACAATCACCTACGTTTGTCATCCCAATTCCTATGTCACTCATACAAAATTCCCTGGTATGATCTGGATTAGCATAAACCTCATTGGTGTGGCCCTAACTGATATGACCTTTATTGTTACAACACTCATTCATTCTATTATCTCCTCTAGTATTATGTGATCATCTTGATACTTGTTTCATCCATCGTGGTACTTTATTTTATCTTTTTCTTCATCTCTATTGTCACCTTCTCCTTATTTGTGATGATTCACTCTCAAGCATTTTCCATCCATCATTTCTTCACTTCGAGTGGGCCTCCCTAATTTGGGACAACCTATTCCTTCCTCTAAGTTGTCTAAGTTCCGTCCACACTCTTTCTTGATTCCTCAACCATTTAGTATGACATCCTTGGTTTATATGTAAACCAATAGGTATTCATGACAGGACAACCTATTGATTACATCAACTTTTGTTGTTTTGTACATGAATAGAGAAATGTACTTATGGGACTTAGCCATGATCACATGACCTAGGGATAGTTGAAGGGAAGATCCTTCCCTACAAACTACTAGGAGGGAGTCTAATAAAAATTCTCCATTGGTTGAGAAACTTTAGATAACAAAGAACATCTCTTTCTAGTACTAATGTGATGACATCTATTAGTTTGTGCAAACTACTTTGACCTTGCACTTCTATGGCATTTGTTGGTGTATCATTCACTCACCTTTTTATTTACCTTTCTACCTTGGGGTGATTATGAGGATTATCATCTTTGGGATAAAGGACTAGTTGCAATCTTGGTACATTCCTCTTGGATTTATTTATGAGTGGTGAACTTGAACTACCACTACTTGTGTTGAAATTGTGAGCATATAAACTATTATTCTAATAACTAGATCTTATGGAGGGAATAATAGTGGTATCCATATACCGGTGCCTCCCATATTATTTGTAAGATTTTGGTGCTTAAAACACATCCCTCCACAATAGTTGAATTATTTATTCCTTGTTCCACCTTCATTGCTCCATTTCATTTAGAACTTCTTGTCTCCTTGATTTTGTTACATCTAGGTTTTGAGTGCTCCTTCCAACTTTATGAGCAATTTGTTTCTTCATTTGCACATTGCACCTTCACAACTCTTTATATTCTTCCTGATACATTTGTGTTTCTCAATGTATCCTTTGTTGTTGCACATTGAATTGTGCTAGTGGGCTCAGTTCCTCACGCTCATTTCTATAACTCTATGGTTGATACTCCAATCATCACATATCATCATTTATCAATGATCTTAGTTGTCTTTTCTCTTGTATATGGAAATTGTACATGTAACCATACACGTATTATTTCCATAGAATGAGGTTCCAAATCATCTTGTTCTATCACAAATTCTCCTTTATTCTCAAAATTTTTTCTCAATCCTAAATATATGTTTGGAATATCTTATTTTTCTACATATTTATCATGGTGTATTTCATTTGCCTTTGCTTGAAAAAATAGACAAGTTGATAGAAACATCTCATAATCTTTCATATACTAATGGAGAAGTCCACTATTTGATTGACCACCATATTTCGTACACTCTTCAAGTGTAATACTCCTTCCTCATTTGGTTCATGTCTACTATCTTCTTTTGAAGATGAATTTCCTGACTCATTGGACATTGCAATATCTTCTCTTACAAATAGATTCTTTTGATTCATCATGTACTAGTGTTGACCTTTCTTGAAAGTAAGTTGATCTTTCTCCCAATTGTGATTAATATTTTCCATGCACAACCATCCTCACCCTAAAAATGCTTTGTAAGCTAGTTTCTACATGGTTATCACAAACAAAATCCATGATAAATTCTTAATCAATAATCTTGACTTTTTGAGCCATTAAGAATCCTTTCATTTCAATCCCATAACGATTTACATTGTATAGCTTGAAATTGGGAGACCATAAGAATGATGCTCTAATTTCCTTCCATGTTTTCTCAGAAAATACATTAACACTTGATCATCCATTGATAATTACCTACATAAACTTGTGATCTAACAACTCGATGTGGATTAATGCTAGCTTTTTTCCAGCATCAATCATCAATACCATTGGATCAATAAATTGATACCTTCTCTTCTTAGTTACTTTTGAATGGATTTGTAGTTCCATCACTCTCTTTGGTTGGATTACTTCTATAATTGCATATAGCTTTGATAAAGTGCTAAGTAAACTCAACACTTTAGCTTCCATTGTCATATATAGTACTTGCACTTCCAATGCCTAGGTTGATGATTTCTCTTTGGGATTCTTCAACTATTTTTCTTTGAGGATTCTCTCTTGCCTTTTATTTAGTATTTCTTATTCAAAAACATCATGTGCTTCCTACCATAAATCCTTCTCTACAATAAGGTTGAGATTCTGGTCTACCTTCTTTGCTTAACCATATGAAACTATAAGTACATTATTCTACTTTTGTTTTTTATTTGCTTGATGCTCTTCAATGTCAATAAAATTGACATTCTGTGAGTTGCTTGAACTTGCTTTCTTTGATTAGTTTGCTTCCTTGTGACTACCCAATTTAGACCAGTGATACATTAAGGTAATGTTATTCTTAGCATTGTATTATATTGATAGGTTCTAAAAATTACATGTAAAGTGCCCTCACTCTCAAAATATTTCACAATAAATAACTGATCTACCTTTTGTATCTTACTGCAATTGAATCTATCCTCCTTGTTGTGGATTACCCTAATGCAATTGTCTCCTTCCTTAGGCAGTTTTTCTATATCCATCGCTCATTGTTGTTTATCCATTCTTTGACATGCTTAGTTTTTCTCCTTTTCTTATTGATGTACTAATAATGTTTGATGTTTTTAATTACTTATGTTGAATGGAAAATATCCAAATGCACACACTATTTTACTTCACATAGGTTTCAAAAAGCATTTTTCGGGCAAGTAATATTGGTGTGTCCTTTCTTACAATCAAAAAACCAAATATCTTGCCTCTCCTTTTATTCCTTTGCTTCACATGTCATCCTTTCCAGGTTTTTTATCATTGCTTATATTGCCATGTGTAAGTCTTAATATTAGATTCCTTATAGTGATTGAGGCATCTTACCATTTTCTTGTATTCACTTTTTAATGTGATAGCTCTATTGTATGCTTCTTCGTAAGAAGTTGGTGGAACTATCTTCATCTTCTTATATTTTGGCAACAACCCATCAAGGAACCATTAACTTTGTAGACCATCTACTAGCATGAAATCCATCTTGTCAATGAGTTCCTTTAGTATTCAGTTGTAGGATTTGACATCCTCGTCCTTTTTATGCTTCAAGGGATAAATTTTTTTGATGATCACAATGTCGTCTTAGAGTATTTAAAATTATTTAATGAATTATTTTTTTAGTCTTCATGATGTAAAGGGTTTGTATCTTATCTTATTTAAGTGCTAGTCCATTTTGATTCTGCGTAATATTGTCAAAAATAATTGTAACCATATTTATTCATCTACTTTTTTGTTTTTTGTATGATGACACAGGTTCCTATAAAGTATTCTAGGTCTTTTTTGTTAGCCAAGAATGATGGATATTTTTTTTTATTTGTAAGTACTATAAGTTATTGCATCATTGCCATAGGTGGATGTTATTATTTAGGTCATTCTTTGTCATTTGGTGCTTCTTCACTTGGCATGCTATCACCAGCAAATAGTCTTTGATTGATCTCAGCACTTTGCAACCTCCTTCACAAATATATGTGTATTAGTTTTGGTCTACTCACCCAAGCACTCTCCCATGGTTGCTTTGGTGCCTAAATCCTATTCTTTGTACCTCTTGATAAACTTATCTACTCTTGCTCTAGCATTACCAACCAATCATCTCCATGTGCTCTCTTCACATTGGCACTTTTGCTTTAATGAACACTTTCCATGATCTTTATATTATTTGCTCGTATAACTCCTTCAATTTCTTCCATTTTTAATAACAACGTATATTACCTCTCATGTGTTTTTCTTAGATTTACCATCTCTTGTGGGATCCACACACATTCAACTATCAACCCCTCAAGCTCGGTATCTCATGATTATAACACTTTATTGGTAATATTTTACTCAACACCTCATTTCTAAGCAATACTTGTGCTTCTTCTCCTAGGAATTTTACTATCTCTATGATCCCATATTCCATGTCCTCATGATAGTGAATCTATCATTCACCTCCTTCCTCTTCATGTGTGTTGATCCTTTGTCAAATCAATCCAATTCTATCCAAAAATGGAAATAACACAAAATATAGCACGAGTGGTAAGCATTCAAAAAATAGAGGAATATGATGACATATTAAGGGTCAAAAAATACTACAATCAATGTAATTGTTTTCATCTATCTACACTCAAAACAACATCAAAACTGGCTTAGTACAAAAATCATATGTCAACTAGTATGACATTTAGTTAGAACAACACTTTCTAGATCGACAAGTAATGGAACGACACAACTGGAATATCAATTCCACTAGATCGATACACACTTATAATGGGAGTTCCATTGGAATGATAAGTGCTAGCAAGACAAGATCAAGTCTTACTTGAATTACAAGTGCTCCACATCATTGGAATGACACTCACACTTGGAATAACTACAATCACCACTTGGAATGACATGCTCATCATCACTTGGAACAAGACTCTTAGTAGTTACACTTGTACTACATTCTAGACTATAGCTCCAATATTGCACGTTTATTCTACAACTATGATCTCTACACATAGAAAATCTAACATTCACTACAACTACCAATGGTAAACACACTGCATATAGATTACACTCAACATGGATAACATATGATTCAATTGCATTATGTATGATATGATGTTATAGAATATCACATAATGCACATACAATCTACATACATGCTATACTTATTTTCACATATGAGTTACAAATACTTGACTCCAGTCTCTCCCTAGACACAATATATGCTCTAGATACATAGAAAAACTAGTCTACTAGATGAATAATCTCAAATGAAGGATGAGTGGACTATTTAAACTTATTCCCTAGCCCTTTCTAATAATGGTTTCCTAGGAGAATGCACCATCCAACCATCTACATATTTGAACATTCTAACATTAACCTTAATGCATTATAGTTTATTTGCAATTTATCAAATCAATGATCAAATTGCATTACATTGCCATTTTATCTACATTTCATTTCATTACATATGCATTTGACTCTCATTTACATTGCATTTTATTTACAATTATTTGCACTTAGTGCATTTTGCACTACTTTTTCTTCTAAGGTATAGAACCAATGACTACATAAACTCGATTTTTAAGTAAAAATAAATGTTCCTAGTTATCTGTTTAGACACATCTAACCATCCCTACTTAGGTTTGAAGCAATTTATCTCTTGAATTTAAGTTCCACCCAATCAAAATCCTTTGAAGGGATCTATTTCATGTCTAAATTGAGTGTTTTACTTTGTTTTATCCTTAATACCTTCTTTAACTAGAGATATATTGATACTTTGATTTTACAAGACATAGGGACAATAATTATTCAAAGAGGACAAAAATATTTATAAATACTATTATTATGGTATTTTCATATCATCTATGTAAGTAGTGCACTCTTATTGAATGTAACCTACTTTAGTTCAATCATTCAATTAAATTAATTGACATTAATAAAATTATTGACAAATATCTTGTTACAACTAGACAAACTACCAACATATTATAAAAATAATTCAATAACTAAAATGAAGAAAGGTCAAATTATTTCAGATGGTATGTATATTCCTTCGTTCAATCATAGAGAAAGTAGATTAAGGGTCCATAGAAACCTCATTTTTATAAATAGCTGTTAGGATATAAGATCAATTAATATACTTTAATCTAATTTTTAAGTGTTGTTTCAATTTTTAGGATTTGTGATTGTATGTAATATAATATACATACATACATACATATATGTGTGTGTGTATGAAATGAAATTTGTGTGGCAAGTGTGACTAAATGGTAGAGTAGAGATAAATAGAGGAGTTATTTAGTATTTTTCCATTCTAGGATGATAGGATCATGCTTTTCAACTTTTAATGTATCATAAGTAGAAAATTTTACTATGCCTTCACTTTAATGGATTAGGATTCCATCATGGTGGTAATTTAGCCACCAATTTCAACTTCAACTTTACCTGCATTATGTAGGTTGTCATTGTATGCACCAATGAACCATTTCTAATTATGCACATTACCTTTAAAGCACAGCCCATCATAGGCAACCCCATTGCCTCAACTATTATAAAACATACTAAAATCTAAAATAATGACCCTTAAAACTTCAAAAACACACTCTAATCAATAGAATTATAAGGGCCCATCATAATATGTTTAGGGTTGATGTTACTTGGCATAAATAATTCACACATAAGGGGATTCATCTAGGGCTTATGAAGTCAACCCTATTGGAATTGCCTTCCATAAATACTATGAATATTTTTTAAAGAAAAAGAAAGACATATTTCCCTCTACAATTAGAAATTTTTTGTTAGTTGATACGTATTGCTTATTGTAGTGAATCATCTTTGAACATCCTTGTTGCTAAAACTACCACATCGTGTATCAAGGATGTAGTTAATTTGAAAAATGAATGTAGTTGACATGTTATATTTATTTGGTATGAGTGTTTTGTGGCATTAACCACAATATTCCAACATGTTTTAACCATGTAAATGCTTACTAATACATTTTTTTGTGTCAAATATATGGAGATTCAACCATGGTTGGCTTTGTTCTTGTTTGTTGCAAATATCTCAAACTAATTTTGTAGTACTTGGTGGGTTAGTACAATCCCAATGTGCACACAAGGGGGATGCCACCTACGTGTAGACATAGAGTAAGATATATCCTTGCATATAGATCGACACTCCTTACCATTGTTGTGCTCCCTCTTAGTGGAGTCCACCCTTGTAGTACCTTCCTAAATTACACCACCATTTCAACAACTCTCTATTCATAATTAGCCTTGACATCTCACACTATGTCCAAGAATGCATAGGTAACCCTCTTTGAACCGACAACCCCACCTATCCCTTTATAGTCCTCATTGACTATGTCGATGTTCCTTCCAATGCCATAATCTCTTGTCATTGAAACTTACACTCTCTCATGCCTTCCATTTTTTGTCAAGATATCAATATTTTTCAAAAATACATAAGTGCTAGTCACATATTTAATTGTAGGGAGTATCACATGTCTTTTCCACCACCTTTGGATCAATTATGGATGTGATAGCTTGTACTTATAATATCTCAAGTTCAAATTATATGGAGTCCTAGAGGCCTCCAAAATTTCTCTCAAAGTGGAGTTGTCTTTTTTCATAATCAACATATGACATGTGGTTGGCGTCCTACTCAAATATTTGATAGCTCATTTCTTTTATGCCCATCGCTTGTGGCACAATGAAATAAAACTCAGTCCTAAAGTCATGAGTTCAAAACCAACTTGTGGTATAGTAAATAATCTTTTGTAAATATTATTTATTTTTCTTAATTTTATATGGTAAACGCTAAAATACCTATCAATTGCCTAGAAACAACACATTATAACCTTTGTCATCTAGTATCCAAGTTTATCATATAAATACTTATTTTTAGGATACTAGAGGTATTTTGGTCATATTAGTGATGCCATTTTTTGGCATCCAACGTCTCTATTATTAGTTTTAGTTATATTATTTTTGGTGTATTGATATATTCTTTTGAGGTGCATGATTAGTGGTACTCAACACCTTTTATTTTATAAGGCTAGTGATATTTTTAGTAAAGTCACCCACAACATGCTTTTCATAGAAAAAGAAGGTAAGCAAAACTCATCTAGAAGCAAATATTCTAGTATTCATTAAAAGAGATTGATAAAATTAAATAAGAGAATAAATTATTAAGATTTATAATTAGATTTCTTGATAATTTTGATGCTTAAAAATATGTGTTCATAAAATCAATACCACTAGATTTTCTTGAGAAGAAAATAACAAACCAATGATTTGCTTCAACAATCTAAAGTTTCTTGTGGTATGAATGATATTTATGATTTTTGTGGTGTTATTTATGGATATGCACACACAAATCATCGTGATGATTCAATAGTTGATAATGCCTCTATTGATAGTATTGATCATGATGATGACTATGATGTAGGTCATATTGATGTAAGTATTCTTCAAAATAATAGATTTGATGATGAATTTGGATGCTTTGAAAGGCATACCAAATGTATTGGTTAAAATCTACTATAGAAAATGAAACATGAAATGAAATTATTAGGTAATTATGGTCAAGGGACTATGGAGACCATAGAATCAATTATGAGGTCAAAATATATATGCCTTGGATATGTTGAACCAAGTAGTGCAAAAACTAATTTTATCAAATGTGAAGTTGATGATGTAATAGAGACATACACAAATGATATAAATTTAAACCAACAAGTTCCAAAACAAAAACTTGGTTGCAACAATAGTGGAAGGAGCGGTCATACACAAGAAAAATATTAGGATCTTTATCCTTGTAGATTTTGTGGTTTGAAAAACTATTATGGGTAGATATGTTGGAAAAATAAAATATTATAAAATTGTATTCAAGTCAAATTTAGTTGGATAAATTCACCTAATGGTACCAAGTCACACACATATTGAGAAAATATTTTGTACATAGATTTTTCTAGGTGAAGGGAATGCAAGGAAAAACACTATTAGTGTGCACTTGTGGTTAGGGATAAACTATAAAAATACCACTTACACAGTTTATTTTTGTAAATAACCATATTCAAATCTTTCCATGTATACATGCATTAGTGTAAAAATCATAGTTAAATCATACCCCTAAAGATATCTAAATACCTACATTAAAAAAATAAAGTTCAAGTTGACAGTCCTCTTATTTGGGTATGAGAGACAAACAAATAAATAAGAGAATGTGTTCTTTGAGCTACAGAAAAACTTCCTTAAATAAATTCCATCTTGGAGTTATGATGTTGGGGGTGCTTATAACTTCTATAATCCAAACACACTATTCCCTGTAAAATTTAAATTATAAGTTCTTTACTCATGTCAACCATGGAAATATAATTTGCACCAAGATGATGATTGTAACAACCCAAATCTAACCAACCCAAGAGAGAGAAAGTTTTTTGATAGGAGAAATATTGAAAAGGTTCTCCAAGATGTTTCCAATTCAAGATTTATATTCATAAATATTTCACCACATTTCGAGTTCAAGATGTTGCAGACATCCCTCAAGTGGACAAGAGTGACCAATCTCCCATAAAGTCACTAGGGTTTACCTTGTACACCTCTACAGCTTAAAGTATGCTTTCACATGGTCATCCCATTTCATTACACTCTCTGTGAATGTAGGATAACTTTACCATAGTGTAAGGATTAACCCTATCTCATTCTTTAGAGAAAATGGACATCAATTCATTTACTAGTATAAGTCCATCTATACTAGTACTTAGGCATAAAGCCTCTTAGTTTACACATTACACCATGTATAGAACTATAGTGCTCAATTATCTCATCTCCACGATGGTTTAATTGAGGTGATTATCACTCCATATGATATCCCTCACATGGACACCCAATGATCATTTGGGGCTCTATCACCAAATCCAGTTTGCTAATTGGGATCTGAACCTCCACGGTTTGAAATGAGGATTCAAGCTACACCACTGGAATCTTTACCAAATACTCCTTGTCTTTGGGTCCACTTGGAATATCCTTTATCGAAAGTGCCCATTGCAAAACCCTCGGGTGTTTCTACACCACAACCACCTCAAGTTTGGTTCCATCCTTTAGGTTCTTCTAGGCTTCGCTAACTAAGGATATATCCCATAGATACAAAAACCTAAACCCAAAGCGAAACATAAAATTATCCATTCCTTCTCTTTCTCATTCTCACACTTTATAACATTTAGCATTATTTCAATTTGCATTTATAAAATAAAGTATAACATCTACTCTTTCAAAATATGTACATAAGCTTTAAAACATACATTTCATAATGAGATGAGCATATTAATGCTAAAGTTTTAATCAATGAAAGCACTATATCAATTTCCTCTTTTCAATCCTTAGAAATCATCTATTCATAGCAAGGAAACAAATTCTTATTTCATAATTGAGTACATCTCAAATTTACAATGTCCATCTCAAATAATATACAATACTACTTATTTAATCATTTACCAATAGTTTATTTTCTTTCTTACAAATGATCATAAATGAAAAGCTTCTCAAATAGCCATAGTGGAACTCTCCTTCTCTCCTTGAGTTTCTTCAAGGAGTGGATAGGTAAGGGATTAGGATAGCTCCTTTATGATGTGAATGCAAACCTAAATGTATGTTTCTTTTTAATGCATCTAGAAACAATGTTTATATTATCTTCTTTCATTCATTTGAAAGTGAGGAAAACCCCATTATTTTCCTCAGGTAAAAATATTTCATTTAATGCAAACAAAGTACTCCCATATTACACTTATATTTACATTTTAAAGAGACCCCCATAAGTTTTTCATAATTATATAATTTTCATATCATTAAAAATTAGAAATGCAAGGAAACCCCATAATTTCCTTCTAGAGATGGACTCCACGCCCATTCCAAAACATATATGAAATATCCCATACTATTTCATTATTATTGGACTCCGCATCTAATAACCTTAATATTCAATTTAAATATCAAACATCATCTACTATTTCCCATATACAAATAAATAAAAATATTTCTTTTCTTTTCAAAGCATAACGAGGAAACCCCATAATTTTTCTCAAACAAAATTATATCACTATAAGCAAACAATGTATTTCCACAATACATTTCTACTTATATTTTAAGGAAACCCCCATAAGTTCCCTTATTGCCATTGGACTCCACATCCAATTAATTATACCTAATTTCCATAAAGCAAATATAATACTTCTTTTTCCATTTTTAAACAAAACCAACAACATATTTCCGCAATATGTTTCCGCAAAACAAACAATATATTTCCACAATATATTTTCACGAAACCAACAATATATTTTCACAAAATAAACATTATATTTTCACAATATATCCATTCAAAGCAAGCAATATATTTCTACAAAACAAACAATATATTTCCACAATATATCTTCGCAAAGAAAGCAATATATTTTCACAATATATTTCTACAAAACAGACAATATATTTCCACAATATGTCTTCACAAAGCAAGCAATATATCTCCACAATATATTTCTACAAGCAAATAATATATGTCCAAAATATAAATACTCCACTATTTATATTTTATATTTCCTTAGTTTTCTATATTTTTTAATCAAGAAAACTAAGCACAAGTGGAAACCCTATAATTTCTGATATTCTAATAATTTCAAAATATAAATACTCCACTATTTATATTTTATCTTTCCTTAGTTTTCTATATTCTTTAATCAAGAAAACTAAGCACAAGTGGAAACCCTATAATTTCAATGAATGCAAGGCAGCATTAAAGATCTCAAATAAAACATAACATCAAAAATTACCTTGAAACTATTATAAGATTTCTAATCAAACAAAACTTGAAAAGGGGAGGTGATCCTCTACCAGAGCTCAACAATGCATTCCTTCCTCTTCTGCCTTCCGCGCATTTTCCTTTTTTTCTCCCTTTTTTTCTCTATTCTATCTCTCTTTTTAAAAGAGAGGAAGAAGATGAAACCCTAAACCATTTTTGCAATGTCTTCTTGCTTGTTACGTTTTTCAAATAACATCAAGCCCTAATATATTCATTAAATGCACTTCCTTTGCAAGGTAAAATGGTCCATAAAACCCAAAGTAAATTTCTTTTAAATTTATAAAAGAAATAAACTAATTTATATCTCTTTTAATTTTAAAAGAAGGTTTTTATAAAATAAATAAGCTCATTTATATTTATTTTAATTTAAAAGAAGACTTTTAATAATACCATGATCATGAAAACCCTTTTTATTGCTAATAAGGTACGTGTGTGTATATATATAAACCTTTAGCAATCAATTTTTTAATGTTATCTAGCAACATCAAAGCAACTAATCAGGTTTGTTGTTTCTTAATGTATAAACATGCAAATTGTATTTTCATTTCCACTCATTTTCATTATTAAAATTAAACATCAAGTTAAACTAATTAATTATCCTTTAATTAATTAATTTAGTGCCAAATGTTAATATGAATTATTAACATTGACACTAACCATTAGAGGATTAATAAAGCCTCTATATTTATTAATCCTTCTCCTTATTGAATCCCTTGCTAGATTCATAAACATAAGAAAAACAACAAATGCATCAAAACTATGTATTAAATCATCATTTATTAATACATAGTTCATCTCATAAAAGAGTCATGCCAAGGTGGATCATGAAAATGATTCAAGAGCACACATCCTATGCAATTCAACACAACTTATCCATGTATTCATCAAAGATATCCAAACAATCTAAGCCCCAATCCTATACATGTCAGTGATCTTGTTGAAACAACCCAGGTCCGACTCACCTGATTGTACAACCTAGTATAGCTCACTGGTTCAACAAGGTAAAAAATTTATCGATTTTACTAACTGGTCAAGACCTAAGATGAAATTTTTGAGTCAAAAGGTTTAGATGATCACCCAATGTTTAATTAGTACAAGGCATAATCAACCACTTTTGGGTTTTTATGTCACAACCCATTTTCCAACTCCTAATTTCCATCACATTCGAGAGTAATTTTTTTTTGAGGTAATTAAAAAGCTTGTCAGGGAATTGACCCAGTATTGATTATCATGGATCTTTCTTAAGGAATAGTTAGGAGCTTTAGTGAACCCTAATAAAGGAATTCAACCCATATCCACGATGAGTCCCACTTACTCATTTGAGTCCATCAAAGTTTACACCCATCCCTACAACTTACGTATATCTATTTAAGTAAGCATACTAGGTGTAGTGAAAAATTAAGCTATCCATCTCATTAAGGCAATGAGCTAGCTTTCCCCTCTTTGTCTAATAAAAGGGGTACACAAATCTCTACACCATGCATAAGTCCATCTATGTAGGTGTACTAAGCGCGTTAGGAACAAGCTATCCATCTCATCAATAAAATGAGCTGCCTTCCCAGTATTAGGTTTCACTCAATCTCTATCTGTAACATTCCTCAATCCTAACACGATTAAACTAATTACAATAGTTTCCAATTAGATTCCATTCTTAGCCTCATATTACTTATTGCCATCTCATTATCTTAGAAGTTACTAAAAATACAATCTATTGCAATGCTCAAAAAGTATTTACTTAAATTTATCCTTCTTTATTTTATTTTGGTCAACTATTTTCTTGTACTGAGTTATCCCCATCTCAATTCTTCAAGGTTTATGGTACACATTCCCATACTCATTGTATGTCATCCTATAAATATTTATTGATATATTACCCATAAAAATATTTTGAATGGACTATTTCTTCTATATAACCACCTTGAAGTTTTTTTAAAAATTCTTCTTTTAGGTGCCCAGGAGTTACACTTTTATAAAGATCATGGTAACCACATAATTCTAAAACAACCTAGGAAAATATTATTACTTATAAGAAAATATCTTCCGCAATAATGAAAGTATCATGACCAAATAAATAATTTACAATTAAATCCTATACATTCCTTCTTCTTATCAATAATATCTACCTCTTCATGATACATCCTTTCTTTTAGAAAGAAGCTTAAATAAATATACAAGTAGATGTAAATGTCCAGCCCATATTAAAGTTTTTTTTTTTTAAAAGAAATTTGTCAAGCTTAACTATTTGAACTAATACACTTGTCAAACTTCAACAAGATTTATTTAAGTAAGAAGATTTCTACATCATTATATTATACAATTCTCAAATTACAAGTTTCCTTCTCTCTTGCAATCATCTTCAACATTCCACACTATAAACACCATGTGGAAATTAATAGATACAAAGCTTTATAGCCAAATTTCATCATTGTCTTCTAATTCAGTTACAAAATATAATCTGCATATTTTTTATTTCTATTGATACTCCAAAGCCTCCTCGATCTCATTGAGAAGTATATGTTAATAGGGATGAGGATAGCTCCCCTAATAATGATAGTGTAATCATAATGCATGATCACATATTTCTTGATGCAACAACCAATCAAAGAATTATGAAATTTAATCACTCAAGCTCTTTTTGTCATTCAGTTTTAACAAACATAGTCTCTATTCATGTAGATGTATTTCTAAATGCATGCAATATTGTTCATTGCAATCAACCAGCCAAACCCAAAACTTTATCATTCAAGCTTCTTTTGGCAATCATATTCCAACAAAAATTCACTCTACTTTCCACAAGCAATATGTGATTTCAAAATTGGTTTTCATGGCCCTTTTAGATGTGAAATGTGTGAAGAGAAAGTAGAAAATCTCATCCATCTTTTTATTGAGTGTACTTTAGCCTCTGAGCTATGGAGGAGAATGGCCACTTTACTTGGCTTACAGTGTTCCAATTTTTTTACTTTTGAACAACTTTGGAGAGATTGGCCTAATCAAGAGGGTGTTGATCATTTTATTAGGCAGTTAGTTTGGATGGGTTCTACCATTCTTCTATGGAATATTTGGAATGAAAGGAACAACCAAATTTTTAATCAAGATAGGAAGGATATTCACTATATTTGGCAAAATACCATAGCCAACTTAGTTGAATCAGTCCATCAACTCCTTAATCATCCCCAAAACTCCCACCAAAGATGGGATCAAGTGATGCAAATATTGAATATTAATCTTCTAAGGGCAACAAACTTAAAGGGAATGTGAGTATTAGTAATATGTATAGGACTAGGAATTGGCAACCTCCTCCTAAGGATTTTGGAAAAGTCAATACTGATGGAGCCTCTAGAGGGAACCCTGGAAAAATCAGTGTAGGAGGAATTGGTAGACTTTCAGATGGCTCCCTGGTTTTTCCTTTTGTTGAGAATTTGGGTATTTTTTCCAATAACCTTGTTGAGGGGTATGGTATCCTTAGAGGCCTTTAGGAGGCTACTAAGGTTGGATGGGAAAAGGTGTTAGTTGAGTCTGACTCTCAACTTATGATTAATCTCTTGAAGACTCCTAAGAATCATAAGGTAGATTGGAGAATAAAAAAATTATTGAGAAGATTCAATTAATCCAGATGGGATTTTTGAAAGTTGATTACAATCATGTGGTCAGAGATCAAAACAAGAGTGTTGATGCTTTAGCTAATTGGGCTTTGGACAAAGGTGATATTACTTGTTATGGCCACCCTCCTATATGGTGGGCTTCTCAAATTAGGGAAGCTATTCTCTCTATCATTTCTTTAGATGGCTCCAGTTCTGAAGGTACCTAGTTTCTTCTTGCTTTTTTTTTTTTTTGCTTCTCTTTGGTTCATTCAGTTTTTTTTAGTTCCCTAGTTCATTCTATTCTTATTTTGTTTCCTTTGTTGATTCTTGTCTTAATAGTCTTCTAGTCTAGATAGGTCATTGTTATGTTCATTTTTTTTTTCTTTTTTGTTTTTTGTTTTTTTTGTTTAGTTTTTTAAGGTGGGTGGGTTCTTTTGTTTTGTTTTGTTTTTGTGTTCTTTGTGTTGTTTTTTGTTGTTCATGTGTTTTTTTTGTTTTGTTTTTTTTTTTAATGTTTTTTGTTATTGTTCTTGTGTTTTTTTCGTTCTTGTTCTTGGGTTTCTCTTTGTTTGTGTTATTTAGTGTTTTTATATATGAGTGTTTTCTATGTTTTTTGTTTTTGTTTATTGTATGTTGTTGGTTGTTTTTTTATTTTATTATTTTATTATTTTTTATTTTTTAGGTTTTGGTTGTGTTTATTTTTCATGTTTTTTTTGGGTTATGTCTTTGTAGTGTTCTGTTGTTTTTGTCTTGTTTGTGTTTTGTTATGTGGTTCTTGTGTTTTTCTATGTGGTTTGTGTTGTGGTTTCTTTTATCTTATTGTGTGTGTTTGGTTGTGCTTTTGTTTTTGACACACTCAAGGAGCATGTTTTTTATTTTATTTTATTATTTTTGTTGTTATTTACTTATTTTTAAATTGGTTTTGTGTGTTTGTTTGCTCCTTGAGTATGTCAAAGGTGGTAGGCCAGGTTCGAGTCCTGGGTGTTTTTGGCGGAATGGATACCCCTACCTCCTTGGTTCTTACCCGAAAGTGGCATCCCTTTTAGGATGTTTTCCACAAATAAAAAAAATATGTGATTTCAAAAATAAAACCATACTTTCTTCAATATATATGGATTCTACATCCAAGTCTTTTCTTAGGTAAATAATTCAATTAAAACTCTAGCCCATTTCTAAGTGCTCTACAAGAGCACAGTCCATATATCATAATTATAACAAGTTATGTTTCATGTATTTTCTAAACCACTGACCTCCTTATAGGAATTAAAATCTACACTAAATTATACCTCAAGATTCTCATTTCTAAGGTATTCATCGTACAAATTACAAAATATCATACGTTAATAACATAACTCTTATGCTATCTAGAAAATTAACAATGACTAATTCCTCATTTTCTAACCAGATAGGAAAATATATGTACATATTGCAAGTCCACTACTCTAAGGTTTGTGCAGATGTTTTTAGGCCTATTACGCTCCCATTGAAGCTTGAATATACAAGCTATATCCTTGCAGTTGATGTAGTATTTGCAGGGAATTTTTTAAAATAAAAATCCAGTGTCATATCTTGACCTTCAACGATCCCTCAAAAGTATCATATCCCAGTTAAATACATACAGCTAATTCACTGCTACAGGTTGACGTATTTTAAAGGTATTTAACCTTCTATCACAACCATATTTTAAATAATCACTAAGATAGAATAGCGAAGATATATGAAAATATCATAGCTATTACCATGTTTGTATACTATCATTGCTTTCTTTATGTTATGAAAACACATAACCGACCAAAGGATGATTCTTTTATTCCTCAGGCATTCTTAAATGAAATAATATATTTGAAGTAAAACCCCTATGCACTTACCCAAAAGTTCAATAATGCCACAACTTATTTTTTTTCTTTACCCACTGTAGTATATCCAATATACTGGACATATATATGTTCTTATTTCAAACTAAAGTCTCAACATAGTATTCTTCATAGGCATTGAACAAATACAAAATATTTAGCCTATAGTGAACCATCATATGTCTTCAAAAGCATATTGAAAACTCTCTTTCCATCTAAGGGACAGCCAAACAACAAAGCTATATTTGAGAAATATTTTTGAATAAAAATGAAGGATACCAATTCATTCAACACGCATATCATATCCAACCTTTATAATAGACATAGAGAGTAGCTATTCTAATAATCAATCATCAGAGGTAAAGCAAACAAATTCTACCTGAGCCTTCATCAAACTTTTCCAGCAATTCCAAAATGGTGCGCTTGCTACCTGAACCACCATCAGCAATTTTCCCTAAAATGGTATCCTCCTCTTTCTTACAAATCCTATTCAAGGAAGAATAATCCCTTATCAATGGTCCTCGATCTATTTTTACCCATCGTCTGACTCCCTTGGATGCACTCAAATGACCACCTTCCACACTCAATTTTTTTACCCCATCATGTTTGTGATTTTGGGCAATAACTAAATTGCAAGCAATACGTTTTGACAAAATGAAAATCATGGTTATTTCGACAATCAGGTGTTAATTTTATTTCTTGACCAAAAACCATTATCTCGAGATATTATTAATTAATAGCTGAGACTTTATCCAACAACAATAAGTCTCCTCACTTTATAAACTTTTTAGAGAAAGATTTTTTAATTCTTTTTGTAACACAAGCACCAAATTGCATGAAAGGTTTCTAACTTAGAAATTGTAAACTTTAGTGTAATGAAAACTATCACAAGGGGTATCTTTTTCTTTTCTTTTTTAAAATATAACCACCCAAAAGTATAAAGCAAGAAAATAACTCCTTATTTAGACATTATCTAATCAAGAAAACATATATTAAGTAAAGCATATTTATATTTTCATGATAGAAAATTAGATATTAACTTTCACTCCATCGACTCCTTTGTTTTTCCTCAAAACAACCTCACTATCGATGGTTTATTTTCACATGCAAATAATAATATGCAACTACATGAGAGGAAATTTCATCTTCCTCAGAGTTTTCATCTTTAAGAGCAATCTTCATTTTCATCTTTAACATCTCGTTCTTAGTGGTCAATCCTTTCTGCCACCTACGAGAGCGATTGTTCTTAAAATAGTGCAAATCTATTAGCAGCATCATATTCTTCCATAAAATATAATTTTTGCATAAATTAAACATGAAATAGTCAATCATTCCATTAGTAAAATGCATCATATTTTCCCATAAAATATATGTCTTACATAAACTAATCATGAAATAGTCAGTCATTCCATCAACAAGATAACATAGTCAATCATGAATCCATCCAATGAAAAGTTTGCCAAGGGAGGGTCATGACATCCTACCCCCTTAGGCTTAACACAATCCTCTATGTTTCATCAAATTTCAAACATAAAATAATAATTACATATCATTTTCAAACAGGAATGAAAAATATCTCTGCATATCTGCCACTTTCTCCCAAGTAGCATTTCTCTCAGAATAGTGGTCCCACTGGACCTTACATTGCTCTAGAGTCCCCTTCCTCATTGATTTGGAATGAAACTCAAGGATCTTTACTAGATGTACCTCAATGGCCTCTGGGTCCACCATCTGCAATTTAGAAAAGTCCCACACATGATCAGGGTTAGCAATATATTTTCTAAGCAAGGATATATGAAAGGTGTCGTGAATCTTCGACAAACTAGGTGGTAAGGCAAGTCTGTATGCCATAGGACTAATATTTTCTATGATTTTGAAAGGTCCAAAAAAATGAGGATCTAGTTTTATGGACTTTATGGCACTCTTCTTTGGTCTCACCCTCAGAAACACTTTATCACCCACTGAAAACTCTCTTGGTGACCTCTTAAGATCGACATAATTTTTTTGATGATCCATGGCTTCCTTAAGCCTTTCTTTGATCATCCTTAATTATTGTTCTATTTCCCAAGCATAACCTAGTCCTCTATATTATCCCATGACAAGGGTGTCCTACACCTCCTACCATACAAAGCTTCGAAAGGAGCCATACCTAAGGTTGAATGATGACCATTATTGTAAGTGAATTCTACCAGGTGTAGATAGTCTTCCCATCAAGACTTTTGATCCATACAATACATGTGAAGCATGTCCTCCAACACCTGGTTCACCCTTTCAGTTTGCCCATCAGTTTTTGATGATATGCAAAACTAATATTTAACCTGGTACCTATGGCATGGTGAAGAGCTTACCAAAACTCAGATGTGAACCTAGAGTCCCTATCTAAAATAATCACCTCAAGAAAACCATGAAGCCTGAATATTTCTTTGGAAAATTTGTTAGCCACAACCACGACATCATCCTTGGTATTTTTAGGTATAAAATATGCAACCTTGGTCAATCTATCGACCACAACAAGGATTGCATCATGTTGGAACCTAGTTTTAGGCAAACCTACAATGAAATCCATTGAAATCACCTACCATTTTTGCATAGGTACGTCATGTGGATACAATAGTCCTATAGGGTGTCTATGTTCAGCCTTAACCTTTTGGTATTCAAGGCACTGAGCAATAAATTTAGTGATGTCCCTCTTCATTCCTGGCTAGTAGAAAGTTTTCTTCATGTTTTCTCTCATCTTTGCTCCCCCTAGGTGAGTAAAATAAGGAGATCTATGTGCTTCATTCATGATCATTTTCCTTAGATCACCTACCTTGGGAATCATTACCCATTCCTTGAAGCATAGAAAACCATCCTTGATGCCAAAATCCTTGCTTTCTTCGGGTTTCCTTTCCATTTTATCTTGAATTTGGTTGCAATACTCATCCTGATATTGCATTTCTTTGACTTGATCCATCAAGTCTACATGGATGCGGGTCAAGGTAGCAATGTGTCTTCTCCTACTTAGGGCATCCACAACCTTATTTTCCTTTCCCTTTATGTATTCGATCCCAAAATCATATTCGATGAGGAACTCCATCCATCTCCTTTGCCTAGCATTAAGCAAAGGTTGAGTAAATATATACTTCAAACTCTGATGGTCGGTTCTCAATTCGAAGGGTCTTCCCACCAGATAATGTCACCAAACTTTGAGAGCGTATACAACTACTACCAATTCTAGGTCATGAGTAGCATAGTTGACCTCATGCCTCTTGAGATTTCTTGAGCCATAAGCTACAACTGCTCCATCCTATGAGAGCACTCCACCCAATCCTTCCAAAGATGCATCCATGCATACTAAAAAATTACCCTGAGGGTCTAGAATATTTAATATGGGTGCCATAGTGAGTTTTTGCTTGAGCAATTTAAAATTTGCCTCACACTTATCTATCCACTTGAACTCCTTCCCTTTCCTCTAGATATTAGTTATTGCAGATGCTATCTTGGAGTAATATTTCACATAGCACCTATAATATCCAGTCAAACCCATGAAGCTCCACACTTTAGTCATATTTGTAGGCATCGACCAATTTAGTATAGCCTCTATCTTCTTGGGATCCATTGCTATCCCTTCTGATGATATTATATGTCCTAAGTATTGTACTTCTGACACATAGAAGTCACACTTAGATAAATTTCCATATAGTTGATTCTTCCTTAGTAACTCTAGCATGATTCTAAGATGTCTATCGTGCTCCAACTTATTCTGAGAATATACCAAAATATCATCCAAAAATATAAGGATGAATTGATCCAGATGCTTCCTAAAAACACTATTCATCAAGTTCATGAATGTTTCTTGGAGCATTCATCAGTCCAAAAGGTAAAACTGTAAACTCATAGTGTCCATACCGAGTTTTAAATGTTGTCTTATGGGTATCCTCTTCATGGATTCTCAGTTGATGATATCCAAATTTTAGATCGATCTTTGAGAAGATGGTAGCATCCCTTAGCTGATCAAAAATATCTTCAATTCTGGGTAGAGGATATCTATTTTTAATGGTTACCTTGTTGAGCATCCTGTAATCTATGCACAATCGCAAGGAACCATCCTTTTTCTTAACAAACAACATAGGTGCACCCCATGGTGACACACTCGGTCTAATTAATCCCTTCTCCAGCAACCCTTGTAGCTGCACTTTCAGCTCTTGCATATCAATGGGATTCATTCTATAAGGAGCCCTATGAATAGGCTTTATCCCAGGTTTAAGCTCAATTGTGAAATCAAATTCATGCTTTGGAGGTAGTCCAGGTAAATCCTCTGGAAATACATCCCTAAATTCTTGAAGTACTAGGTGTTTCCCAAACACCTCTTCCTTCTTTTCCTTTTCAATTTTATTTATCTTAACTACATAAATTATTCCTCCCTTTTTAATGGCTTTCTTAAGTTGCATTGCTAGAGAGGATCTGGGGTTGAAAAGTCCCTTGCAAACTATACACCCTCTATATTTTCCTACCATCTTCTAAATACTCAATCCATCTATCCTAGAAATTGATCACAGCCTTACGTGCTTGTAACCAATCCATTCCTAAGACTACATCAAAAGCATGTAGTGGTGCTACATAAAGACATCCAATGGTCATACCACTAGGTAAGGTAATTTTGGTCATAGGATAGCATTGATTCATAGAGTAGGTTTATCCTGAACCATACTCGACCTTCCACCCATGTGCCAAGATTCTTGGCCTTTTTGGTATATCCTTGATCAAACTAGTAGAAACAAAGCTATCTGTAGCTCCACTATCTATCAAAATTTTAACATTTCTACCAAAAATATTACCCTTTATAAGCAAAGGAGTGGCTTGCCCTTCCAGATTTTGACTCCCTATCATTGTGTAGATCTTATGAGTAGGTTCCTTGTGTGCATGTTCTTTGTAAGCGGGTTCTTTTCTTTCAAACTCGATCCTACTCTGAGTGGGCAATGATTGGCATAATGTGGACCTCCACAATCAAAGCATCCACCCTTGGGTCCTGGATGTGTTTTCTGCTTCTGTCCTTCTACTTTCACTACTAGTGGAGGGTTAGGCTACCCTTGTGGTGGTGGCTTGCCATTATTGTTGTTACGGTTGTTATTCTTTCCTCAAAATTTCTTCCTAAACTTTCCTTGTTTCTTGTCATTTATTTTGTCCTACCCTTGGGAGCTTTTTTTTATCTATTCTCTCTCCCATTTCATGAAACCTGCACTATTTCTTTTCTTGAGTGCCTATTTGTCTTGCTCAAAAGCTCCTTCATAATCAAAATAGGGCTTTAAATAAGTCTCAACTTTCCTAGCCAAGTCGTAAGCCTTCTGAAGGGTATTAGGCTCATGCATATTCACTTCATGCCCTATCTTGGGATCTACTCCTAGTATGAATTTATGGATCTTCATCTTCTCATTATATGTAGGCACATACTTCAATAGTTTAACAAATTTTTGGTAATAAGCCTCCACCATCTTATTTCCCTATCAAATATTGGTGAATTCTTCAAACTTCTTGGCATAAAAATGCTCTGTGAGGAACCTCTCTTTAAAGGCTACCACAAAGTCCTCCCATTTTAGATCAATTGCTACCTTAATTCCTCTTTCTATACTAAAAGTCTCCCACCAATCTAGTCCAACACCCTGTAAATGTAAGGTGGCATAGGATGTTCGGGTTCCAGTGGAGTAATTCTTCATATTGCAGAAGGTTTCCAATTCCTTCAGCCAAGATTTGGCTGCATCACCACCTTCCTCTCCATTAAACTTGGAGGATTTTACATGCTTCAAATCCTTACCCATTTCTACCTCTAACTATTTTCTTGCCTATTGTGCCTCGGTAAGAGGTTCATTAGCTTGTCTAACCCTAGAGCTCCCAACCTATGAATCCTGATTCACTATGGTTTCCAATAATTGCTTCTGTGTTTCCATCTATTCATGAAGTAGAGCAACTATTGTAGTGAGGTCTTCCCTCTCATTATTAGGATTATCTATACCTACATCTAGGGTCCTAACCTCAACATTAGTTCATCATGTCTACCTCATTGATGGGGCAACACTCCCTCTCCTCCTCTTTGGTGGTATTATCCCTGGCCACACACAAGAGAGATAGTAGGGATTAGGTCACAATTACTTCTTCGAATTGTTCCTCCTACTACTAACTAAATACTCAGTTAACTAGAAAAACAATAGAATTGGGTACCATCAGCTACCCTAACCCTTGTGAGGTAAAATCCTTTTATGATTGTATACCTACAAATTTTCTCATTCACCTAGTCTAGTTATACCTAGGTTTTACACAAGGAAGCTTATAGTCCTACGACCATGAGCTCTGATACCAAATATCACAATCCATTTTCCAACTCCTGATTTCCATCACATTCAAGAGTAATGTTTTTTAGATAATTAAAATGCTTGTAATTGACCTAGTCTTGCTTATTATGGATATTTCTAAAGGAACACTTAAGAACTTTAATGAACCCTAATCAAGGAATTGGACCTATATCCGTGATGATCCCCACTTACTCATTTGAGTCCATCAAAGTTTACACCCATCCCTACAACTTACATATATTTATTTAAGTGTACTAGGTGTAGACACAAAAAATTGACCTAGTTGAGTGATTCATTTTCCCTAGGCCCTCAGAGAGACCCTCCAAACTTGCCCAAAGCAATACTAGGCCTCTCTTTTCCCCTTTTCCTTCTTTTTCTCCTCTTTCAGCGAAATCATGGTCGTCCTCTATGGGGCGCGATTTCACTTTGGTAAAATTATGGTCATCCCTAATGGGGCACGATTTCACCTAATTAGGGTTTTTTCTTAGAAAACCCTAATTTTCCAAGTTGGCATCTTTAGACATTGGCTCTTCTTAGTTTTCCCACCCATTCTTCTTTCAAATCCACTATAAAAGGAGGGTTTGAAGTCTTATTTTGAGAGCAAGTGCTTTTTTTTTTTTATCATGCATACTCTAATAAATTCATTATTATCTTCTTTTCTACAAGCAAGTTAACTCATAAGTTTACAAGTGCTCATTTTTTAAGTGTGAAATATAGTCTATTGAATGTATGTTCTCTGTTTTATTGGATTGTGTGTCACTGCCCTTGGTGGACAAGTGTTGAAGCCCTAAGGAGAGATCAAATATTTGGATTTCTTCACCCTTCTACCTTCTTTTTTGGTATCTTCCAGGTGTTTTCACTTGTTTGCATCTACATATTAATTAGGTTTTCATTGTGCATCTATTAATTCACACTTTCTAAAGTTTTCTTTTTGCTTATGTGAAATCACGCTCAGTCATCTCGAGGCATGATATTGTCAGTCTAGAAATCACGGTTGCTCTATACAAGGTGCAATTTTGCACAAACCACATTTGGAGGCAACCTACTACCCCCAAACCCTAGATCTATGTTATATACTATATTTAGACCATATTAGTGCATTATGTGCTCTATTTTATCACTTTGTTCTATTGCATTTCATTGTGCTTGTTCATATTCCAAAGGTCAACTTTCACTTTTGTTTTCAAAGGTTAGCTAAAAGGACCTAGGGGGCTTGACTGTTGTGCCTCCAAGCATTGCTATACAATGGCCTAAGTAGGCCCCCTAATGTTGATCATATTTTTTAAAGTGTTTGTGAAGTTATCTTGTAGGAATCATAGGAATCTGGATTAAAGGATATTGTTGGACGAAAGATAAAGCTAGGATCAATCATCGGATGAGATAAGTGTTCTAATAGATCTTTAGGCTATTTGTTGTGTGATTTCTATTTCTATTAAAACCCTAGATCATAAATATAAAGTGAAAGATATTTAATTAAGCTTCTAGGCATTTGAAAGGACAAAAGCATATAGTGTGCATTTAGGGCTTAATATTGTTTGTGCATCTTCCCTTGAACCCTTGCTTCAAGGTTTTATGTTTTACAATCCTAGGATTAGAGATCATTTAATAAAATAATCATTCTAGGGTTAGCTCTTATTTTTCTACATTATGTATTTCTACATTATCCTTTATCTTTCATAGCATAACTCTAGAAAGACCAAACATAGGTGATTATCTTAAACTAAACACATCAACACATTCCACCCCGGACTTGGAGTGAGTCCTTAAACCATTCCTGGTGAACCCTTCCCCCTTTTTACATAGAGGTGTAGAGAAAAACATACCCCCATGGTCACCTTGGCTTCCCTATGGATCCAATCGAGAATCATACGTGGTAGGGTAGTTTTCCCCCTCTACATTCTTTGGTGAACCCGATGTGAACACCTCCTTTTCTTTTGAAAACTTTAAATAAGACCATTAATTTACTTGTTTGGTTTTAGAATATTAATAACACCTTAAAATATTTTCTTGTGTGTGTTCATTAGTTTTCTTCTCTATCCTTTCGCTTCCTCTAATGGCTCCTTTCCTTAGAAGTCAACGAAAGCATCTTGAATCTGATTATGTTCCTTCGAAAGATGATCAGATTGATAGAGAGAATCCTAACATGGATTCAAAAGAACAAGATAATGTTGAAACTGAAACAAACTTTGATCCCTTTGAAGGGCCTGATGGTGGGTTCCTTTTTACATCATTTGAGCATATCTGGGGTTTTATAAAAATTAATAGAGACAAAATACTGAAGGGTATGGAACGAGAGGCTCAACTTGAAAGAGGTGAGACTCCTCCTCCTCTAGTAGATTTTCCTAAGCATGTTCAAAACAACCCCTTATCTAAATCTTTGCATCATGATAATCTGAGACACCAACCAACTTGTGCCACTACTATAACCACCAATGTTGAAAGGAGTCCACAAGTCCTTCCAACTAGTAGTGTCACTCAAAATTGTATTTAATTTCCTCATCTCAACATTCTTGCTTCTGTTCCACCAAATGTTAGTTATCCTCTCTCGTAGGGTATCACATATAACAATAGTATCAATGCTTCCAACACAAGCCAAGTGCTTGTTCAACAACCTACTTATACCCCTCCTTTGGTGAATTTAAGAATATTGCATAACAGTAATCCAAAGGTGCAAAACTTGGCAAATATGGTAAAATAGTTAGTTTCAAAAGTGGAGATGATTTAGCCTTCCAGTTTCACTTACAGTTATAAAGAGATGTGCAATCAACCATTGGACCCCATTGTTATTGCTAAGACCTTATCCTAAGCACTTTCCTATGCCGATTTTACCTATATATAAGGGAACAGAAGATCCAATAGAGCATTTAAGAATATTTAGAACAACATGTCATGACCTCATATATGATGACATGTTGTTACTAAAAATATTCCCTAAAAGTCTTGGTGGCATGGCATTGGAGTGGTACTATCGGTTACCTAATTATTCCTTGAGGAATTTTGAAGAAACAACATAATTATTTGTTCAACAGTTTGGTGCTTATGTTGAAAAGGATGTGACAATGAAAGATGTCTATGATTTAAAACAAGGTAAAGAAGAAATTTTTTTAAAATTTCTATCTCATTGGAGGAGTCTAGTTGGATGCTTGAGATATACTTTACCTCCTCGAGATATTCTTGAGATATTTATTGGAAATTTGCAAGAACATTTATCTTATGCATTAGAGACAACAACTATCACATATTTTGATCAAGCAATTGAATTAGCAAGAAAAGTAGAATAGGCTCTCATTAGAAGAGGCCAACTCAAAATAAAAGAAGATAAAAATACCAAGTCATAGCATAAAAATAAGCATACAAGAGGTGATGGTGCAATAGATAGTAGGCCTGTTAATAATATTATTAACAACCTACAAAATATGATACTTCAAAGACCTCCACAAAGGAATTTCACAAAGCTTAGCATGTCTATGGAAGCAGTTTTGAAACAAATTTTGGAAGCCAACATGATTGAGTTACCTCCCATAAGGCAACCAGATACTACAACTAACTAGTACAAGGCAGGTCAACATTGTGCATATCATAGAGTGGAAGGACATTGGATGAATTCTTGTAAGAAATTGAAACATGTGGTACAGGATTTGATTGATGCAGGACGTATTGATGTAGGAAATTCTCAGTCATCAAATAATCAATCTTCTACTCAATAGACATCGACAATAAATTAAGATATGGGAATATTCAAGGATCCATTACCAAAGCATGGTCAGCATGCAACTAATCAGGTATCCTATCAGAATGAACCTCCTCCCTATGGTAATATGGTTGGTATGGTTGGGGTAACTACAAGAAGACAAGCTCAGGTTCAACCGACTCAACATTCTCGGTAAGAAAAGAGCTCTACACCATAGCCTACTTTAGTTTTGAGGAATAATCAGAGAAATATTCCAGAGACAAGGAACCCCACCTTTGATATTGAGACCCCAACCTAAAGTTTCCTTCGATCTCCAACAACAGCTAGCTAGTACTCCAACTAAGATATCTATCTTAGAGCTTTTACAAACTTCCCCTACCCATCGAGAAGCTTTTTTGGAATTTCTAAAGTAGCAATTCATTCCTCCAGATATTTCCCCTAGTGTTGTAGTTAATATCGTAGGTTCTCTTGGGATACATCATATCTCATTCTTAGATGATGATAAGCCTTCCTCAGACTCGCATGAAGATTCTTCTCTTTACATTACAACATTTATTGGGGATACTTTTATCAAGTGAATCTTGATTGATAATGGTTCTTCCCTCAATTTGTGCACTTATCAAATTTTTCAAAAATTTGGGTTAAAGGAGGAAGACTTGACTAAATCTAATATTATCATCAAATATTTCAACAACGAGTCCCAAGAATCCTGTAGTGTTATATCCCTTCCCCTTAAGGTTGAAATAAATATCTTGGATACTTTGTTTTACGTGGTACATTTCCCTACATATTTTAATCTTCTTCTTGGATGTCCTTGGATTCATGCAATGAAGGTCATCCCTTCTACCCTTCATCAGTGTTTGAAGTTTGAATTTAAGGAACAAGTTATCACCATTTCGGGTGATCCTCGACCATTTGAATATTTTTCAATGGTTGAGAAAGCTCAATATGATTTCAACCTTTGTCCTTCCATTTCCTCAATTATTTCTCCACGTTCCTCATCTCAAATATCAAAGCAATTTGAAAATTTAAGAATGAGTGAGGAACCTCGAATCAATATTTCATCAAGGGATCAAGATAATCAGTTTCTTCAAGAGCCTCTTCTAGATCTTGCCAAGCTACCACCTTCACCAAGGACTATGGGTTTGCCCTATAATAAAGGTGATGTTGTACACATTGGCACGTGTACCTTTATCTTCATAGGAACTACCTTCAAAGAAAAGATACGTGGTAGCAACCCCTCTCCCGTTGAGCATTATTTCTCTCATTGTTACCTTTCCAATGACTACCCACTTCCTAAATAGATCCTATCTAGTATGGTATATGTAGGTAAAGATATGGGACCACAATAGAAAGGCATTCAAGAGCCCTTGGATGTCAAGATCTAGCTTGGGATATGTGGCATAGGTTTCATACCTAACAAAAACCAACCTTTACCATTTGATAATGATGATCATCTTATGACTTATGTTGAATATTTGGATCATCAAAAGTTAGAAATGGATGACGAGGATGATGGTCCCCCTTATTCTTCTAAGATCTTGTTTTATAATATGATTAGTTCTGTGTGTTCAAGAGATAAGCTTTCTGTTTCTAGGAAGGATCCTACTTCGTTGTCTTATAGAGACCTTGCGAAGTTAGGGATTGCTCCTCCTTATGTTAAGAATGATGGTTTTGTTCGAGAATGTATTGATTATCATACTATGGGTATCAAAGCAAAAGATATGAATGAACCTCTCCATGATTCTAACCATCGATATGGCTTACCTTCTAGATGTTTCTTTGATGAAGCAAAACATGGTACACCTATTCTCTTTGTCAAGATAGGAGGCACATTCAAAATTTGTGTTGAGTATCGCTCTGTTTGCTTAAATTAACCAACCAAAATTAATCATCAATTAGGCATGCATTTTCATTTTGTTGCATCCATCTGCTTGCTCATAATTGCACTATTTCCTATCATATTCTACATGATTTTCCTAACATTTAATTCAACTTGCATGTTTGATTGACATATTTTGCATGGTTGCTTATTCATGACTGCTTGATCATATAGATTTTTGGGAATTTTATGACAATGGCATGTGATGATACCTAGTTAGGTCATAGCTCACATGCATTGCACTTTCACTAGGGTTTTGATGCCTAGAAAAATCCCCACCCTAGGGATTCTTCTTCTTCTTCTTTCTTCTTCTTCTTCTTCTTCTTCTTCTTCTTTGTTGTTCTCTCGTCCTCCTTGGCCTTGAAAGTATTATTCATGCCCATAATTTTCCCTCAGGTCAAGGATGATAGCTTCTTGTGGATATGTCCCCATCACCTTTTTTCATGATCTTTTCTTTTGTCTTTCACCTAGACAAGGATATATATCCTCCTGCATTCTTATGGTTGTTCTCTACTTCTTCTAAGCACTTGCACACACTCACAAGTGATCTTTCTTGGCTTTTGCTTTCACACGTTGCACACATCACACCCCTATCAGGGGTAGCACTCATTCATTTCTTTCATATATATTACACTCCACATGGGAGGGTATACATACTAGTGGGTATATTTCATCCATTGAGCATGTTCCCCTATCGGGTTATACTTCTCTTGACTTAGTGGACCCAACACCCTATTACAAGATAAGCTCTATGGCCATTTCAATAGGTCACATCATACATCCTAGTGGGTAATCACCCCATAGAAGTCACTAGTGAGCAACCACCCATAGTGGGTCATGCTCTAGCATTTGATCATCTTAAGTGAGCACTACACCCATAGTGGGTTTAGCTCCATCTTCATGTTTGATTCATGATGTTTGGTCACATTGGTCTGCCATGATCTACGCTGATTCAAACACCATGCTTTGATCACCCCTTTTCATTCTTGATTGTTGACCTTTTCTTCTTCTCATTCTTCTTCCCTTCTTCTTTTCTTCCTTGTGCTTCTTATTTTGTCTCGCATCCACCTCATTTTGCATTCATATAGTCCATGCATTGCATAGTTAGTTTCATGCATAAAACATCACAATTATAAAAATTACAAAATACATAACAATAAATAATATGCATACACACAAAGCACACACAAATCAATGAATCATAACAAAAGTAGCTTAGTATTACTCGAAAATAGAGAGATACATAGATGTTTGGTCGGTGTACCATAGTCCAGCCTTGATACACTCAACCAATCCCTAGGGATGCATGCCACAATAAAAAATTGAAAATTCATCTTGATCCCTAGCCCTAGCTCTAGGATCCTATCTCCTCAGCTCCACCCATTGAAGGTGGCCCTGATGGAGGTATATTCATGGATCTAGAGACCGTTCGTGATCGAGATCATGTCCTGCTCATCGATTATAGGGATGGAGGGAGTCTCACACACTGTCCCTCTGGTACCACCTGGTAGTACATGGTCTCATAGAAGGTAGCCTTCTACACGGCCACCTCCAACCTCTCTCTTGTCCTCTACAACTCTGCCTATAGCATATGGATCCTATCGCTAGCTATAGACACCCAATTTTGACACACCTAGCCAAAAGTGACACCTCATCAAAACATCCTAACCATGTCAAATTGGAAATCAAATTTGGTATACTTCATCATTACCCAAGATTATCAAAACTCATCAATTGCCTTATATTCACAAGCCTTTTGATCAAGCAAATCAAATCAATCATCTTCATACCCGAATCTGGGGTGTTTATAACCATAAAAATAAAGTTCATCTTTGGGACAAATTTTGACCTATCAAATCATCACAAAAATTCACAAAACCACCACCATAATATTAGGCTTGAAAAAATATTTCTAACGAGTATAAATATGTATATATTTGCATTCATATCAATGCCTAAAATTGCAAAACAAAAATTATTATCTGGTGTTAAATTCACCACTAACACCAAATTTGCCACTGACCAAATTTGCTAGTGGCAAATTTGGCAAGCCTAGTGGAAAATTTGACAAACATCTAAATTTCAAAATTAAAAAATTTAGATTTTCCTCATCAAATTCACCACTCAGATATACCAAATTCACCAATGGTAAATTTGGTCAACAATGGAAAATTTGGCAAAAATGATCAGGAATCTTCCACATGAACCAGAGATGCATAAATTGACCTCCCTTTCACCTCTACCATTGATTTCGTATGCTTCAGCAAGGTCTCATATGTATTGATTTGAATTTTATCTTATCCTTTCTCCCTCCAATTCCCTTGCCAAATCCTATTTAAGGAGGCCATGGGGCAAGCATTCCATAAGCAATTTCACTATAGCAAAGCTCTACCAAAGTTTCTAAGCTCTCTTTCCTCTTAGCATTCTCATTCCTAGTATTCTTAGATCTCTCTTCAAGAATTTCAAGTGTTGAGGAGTCATTTAACAAGTATTTGTGGAGGGTAACTAGGCAAGGCAAGGGAGCTTGGTGGCTAGATCTTCATGCAAGGGAGAGGCCATAGCTAGGTGAAATCTAGCATAGTTCTCTCCTTTATTTTCTTGGTATCCATATTATTTTAGCTTCCTAGTTTAGCTTTTGCAAGTGTTGACTAACTCCATTTACTTGCTTTTACTTCATTTTATTTTGTAAACTTATCATCATATTGAGCTCACCTTTGGTTTTGTAGGCTCTAACATCATTACTTGTAGGTTTGATTTCAAGTATTTATAGCATATTTTATTCACCTCTAACATCTCTTTGTAGGCTTATCTTAGTTTGCATTCATCTCATTATCATACCTTATCTTTAATCCTCTATTTTGCAAGGTTTTGGGTGTATTTCCCAATATCTTTTGCATCCTAAATATTTATTGTTCTTTTCATTTACAACATTTTTTTACTTTCATTGCAAGTATACTGACCATTTCCTTTCACTTCCATGCTATTTTACTTTCATACATTAAGTATTTTAGCATTTTAGTCCTTATTTTAAGCATTTCAATAGCATTTCCCTTCATTGTTTAAGCACTCTACATTGATTCCTTTGTCAATTTCATAGGCATTGCAAGGATTAAGATATAGACAAGTTACCTTGTTATATTCCTAATCCCCATGCATTCTCATATTTTTATTCCCAGCTCTTTGACTGTTCAAAATAGTCATTAAGGCACTTCTATATTTTCATCAAAACATTCAATTAAGTCATAAATTAGTAAAGGATTTGTATCAATATTTATTTATATTACACTCAGATCAATAATAAATAGCATTAAGAGCATCTATAATCCAATACTTTTCATATTTTACCTTCTCATAGCTCTGATTGATCAAATTCACAGTCCTTTGGGGGTTTTTCACCTCTTTCTCTGTCATTCCAAAATTAGTCCTTATAATCTATCTTAGGGCCTTAAATGTCTATTTTCCTTAGTCACATACCTTAAAAATCATATTAGGGATACTCCCTCTCAATTGTAGCTCAAAATTCCACTAAATTCTACCTAAATCAACCTCTAAAACTTAAAAAAACCCATCCCAAAACTAAATTCACCACCCTGAACTATCAATGGTGAATTTGGCAGTCATATTACACTAAACCATATTCGCCACTCAAACCAAATTTGCTGGTGGCGAATTTGGCAGACCTATTGGCGAATTTGGCAACAAGTCAAATTCCACCCCAAGAGGTAAGCATACTATTAAGAACTTGCTTTTAATGCTCCTTATTGGAAGGAAACCACTCCACAAGATCTTCAACTCCATGAGCTAATACTTCTATAGTATAATTCTCTTCATATCCTCTCCATAATTCTTTACCTCTATTTATAATGCCTAACTACCCACCACTCCCACTTATCAATGCATGTGGGATAATTACATATGGTATAATATTATAATATTAAATACTTATATTGGTACCTAACATTCCATCTCCCTTACAAATGTTTCATCCTCGAAACATTAGAAGAAGCTAAATAATATGATCTTCAAAGCCATGTTGAGTATTGGTACCAATCTCGATCATCCATCCATCCGAGTGGAACTATGATTGGTGGTGGTCTTCCTTGATGTTGATATGCCATGTGTCCATTTAAGTAGACAAAATTATTGGATTTGCTCCATGTTTTTGGTGATCTCCTTTTATTATGAGTCCATTTTTTTTGTGACGTGGCTACACCACTTTCAAAACTAGACTCAATATGTTTTCTTTGCCAAACCTTGCCATATTTGGTGCCTTGTTGAATCCATGTAGAACCATAAGATAGTTGCCTTAAGCCATACCTCTAAAATTATTGCCTCTCATGGTGGTGTGGGTGGCGATATGGTGCAACCTTAACTTGATGTTCTACTTTTTTTACTCTTCTTTCTTGATTTCTTCATTTGTTTTATCGCTTTCTTTTACTTATTCCTAGATCTCCTGTTGACATTCAATTTCATTTAATTTTGCTTGCTCTTCACTTTGTTCCCCTGCAATATCTACCTATTTTTCTTACATTGAGAAATTTCTTGTAATGTTATCTTCTTCTTTCGATACCATAACTTCATGAATTTATTTTGCACATTAATGTTAATAGTACCCAAAGAATGCAACCAAGGATAACCACAAATAATATTTGTATCATTCATCTCAGTAGCATGAAAATATGAATGTAAAACATATTTATCCATGGTGACTTTCAAATATTTAAAAATTTGAACATTGTGACCCTCAAACTGTATGTCTTTGATTTTATTTGCTTGGACTTGCAACCTCTTAGTCAAAGACATATTGATAAAATTGTATTTGTTGCTAGGGTTAATGGAAACAATAACTTTTTTGATTTTGAATGCAACCATGAACTCGAAAAATAGAATTTTTACATTCAAACAAATATTTTTGACCATTATTTGGCTCTGACTCAAAAAGTGTAGAGTTTGCACATTGTTATCCATTTCTTCTGATCCTTATTTGCTTAAAAATGAAACTTCAAATTCATCCTCTGTATATTTATATTTATGATCACGAGCAAAGTTTGCATACCAAGTAAGATCTTTCTGTTGGAAAGCATAATAAAGTTGTATTATCCATGTGAAAGACAAATTTTTAGAAATAATTTTCCACTTTCTCAACCATTCCCTAGCATCACTATCATCCCTTCCATTGAATTTTGGCAAATCCATGACTTTTTTTTTAAGAAGCTAGGGTTTGAAATAATCAAAAAATTAAAATTTTTGAAATCTCATCTATTCTTGTCTTCAACAATTAAATCTGCAAATTTTCTTCAAAACAAAACAAACAACAACTGATTTTCTTACTCGGATTGAAAGTTATGAATTTTTCCCCCTTTTTGTCGATAACCCCAAAAACAACACCAAAAGCCAAACTTGCAGTAGTTGTAACTCTTTCAATATGTATCATAATTTCACAAGTGAGTAGTCATTTTTGTAGCACTCACAATAACCTACATGCTGATGCAAAAATATTATGAAAATGATTTCTAAAGAATTTAATACATTTTTTTTTCTTTTTGCAAAAAAAAAAATCATGCAGCCAAAAAACAACTTGAACAACCCAACTTCAAATAGTTGTAACTCTCTAAAAACTTATCAAAAAACCATAAATGAGCATTCGTTTTTATAGTATTTAAAATAATATATATGCTAGTGCCAAAATCTTATGCAAATGACTGCTAAAAAATTTAATACGAATTTTTTTATTTAAAAAAAAAGTTGTGCGGCCAAAAAACAACAAAAATAACTCAACTTCAAATAGCCATAATTTTCTCAATACATGTCAGAATTTAAAAAATGAGCAATCATTTTTGTAGTACTCAAAAATATCTACACAATGGAGCAAAAAAATTCTAAAAATTATTGCTAAAATAAAAGATACAGCCTCTATAAAATGTAATATTTTTTTGAAAAATGTGCCCTAGCTCTGCAAAAACAACCCACTTTACCCAAATTGTTACACCTAAGAAACATGCTCTAGCTCTACAAAAACAAACCCACTTTGCCCGAGTCTCAAATCTGATAACACTTGTTAAGAACCTACTTTTAATGCTCCTTATTGAAAGGAAGCCACTCCACAAGATCTTCAACTCCATGAGTCAAGACTTCTACAATATAATTTTCTTCATATTCTCTTCATTATTCTTTTCCTATATTTATAATGTCTAACTACCCATCACTTCCACTTATCAATGCATGTGGAATAATTACATATAATATAATATTGTAATATTTATACAATATTATAATATTATATACTTATCTTGGTACCGAACACATTCACTTTTTTTTGTTAAAAAGAGGTCTGATTAGTTGTTTAGATAATATTCTACCCTATCCAGATAGATCCCTTAAATCATAATTCTTAATTATTTTTAGTTTTTATGCAGATTTACCAAATTTGCTACCCCTATGACAAATTTGGCATTTTCCAGTGGTAAATTTGGCAAACAAGCTCTAAGAGAGGTAATTCAGCCACTTGGCCCTTCCTTAGCTCTATAATTTCATTTCTTTTATGTTCTGATTCTTTTTTCTACTATTTTGCAAGTAGAAATCATATTTACTTTGGTAAATTAAGGAATTCTAACTTGAAACCTAATTGTTTATAAAAGCTTATAATTTTTTTACAAAATGCTCTAATTTCCTTACAAAACATATCTAAAATGGTCAATTAAGGAACCCTAGGTTGAATTCTAGATTTTCCATCATTTCAAGTACCTAGATAAAGAATAAAAAAAGCATATAATTACATTAGGCTAAATTAACTTCTTGCATTCTTCCCTGTTCTACCCTGAAATAAAAAATCTCCTTATTTTAGCTCATTCAAACTTGAATCGCATGTAGGTTAGCTCTTGTTTGTATGCATTTATGTGATTTAATCTCTCGTATTGAATTTAGATGATTCTTGACAATTTAGAATTAAAAAACCATTAAGGCTTAAAAAAGAGTTGGATAGATAGAGATCCAAAAACCTTAGGTTTTTGTTTTAATTAAACTCCTAAAACATCGATAACACAAGCATTACATCAACTTACACACAACCATAGAAAAAAGCATTAAGTAGGAGTCTAGTTGTATTGAGAATATTTGAATCCACGGGGTCTCCTTTGGAAAGAGACTCTCAAGTGGGGAAGCAGATATTCTAATGAATCTCCCCCGTGCACACTTGACATTAAATTAGACTTAAGGGAAAAGAACACGAGGTTTTCCTGACCATATACATGTTTTGTGAACTTGATGTGAACACTCCTTTTGCCTTGGACCTTAACTAAGATAAAAATTTGTTAAACTTAAACAAGATCATCTAATTTGCTTGCTTATCTTACATCACATCAAATTAAGATAACAAGAACATAACCAATTGCTAATCCTACTAGGGGAAGGATAATGACCCCTTGAGTAAATTGAAGTATGAACCTTAGGGGAGTAATCTTCTTTGGCAAGTATATCATGGTGGATTAGTGGGAGTCACAAGGAGGGTTGCTTATCTAGGTGACATAAGGATCTCAAATATCTTCTCTTCTTTGATATAAGTGCTTTGGAAACAAAACTCTAATAAATTAACTCCCTTCAAAATCAAGCTTTAAAACCATGTCTCAACATCCTTACAACACCTGAAACAAGGGTGAACCTACTACTTATCATGATTGATCATCCTCTCATGGGTAAATTGAATGATAAGTAAACCCTTGGTCGCAACAAACACCTAAGTAATAGGAACTAATCATCAAATAAATCTCCTATAAAACTATAGATCATGTCAAATAATATATCAAATGAAACAAGGACATCATCTTAGATGTTCTTAAATATGAACTTAGAGAACAAGCAAAAGTGGAATCCACCACAATGCATGAAAACATTGGATACTCTAATGAACAATCAATTGTTGCTCAAATCAATGAAACTCAAAATAACTTGGCAAGTCTCAATGTGGCTATGGATCAACCTATTGATTCTACAACACCTCCAACCACATCTATAGGGATCCCCACTATGGGAAATCCATTCTCAACCAATGATACAATCAATACTATGAATCCTTTTTTCACTCATGACATGGGATTTAGCCAAGTCCCTCCCACCATAATGTCAAGTCAAAACTCTTCAACTCTCATGAACATACCTTTCATGATGCAAACCTTTGCTCAACCACAAATGCAACCACTAATAACATTACTAGTAAATCCTTCATCAAATGATATCCAAGATATCAATACTAAAATCTCAAACTTAGAAAAGAGGGACTCCAAGTTCGAAGAACTTGAGCGTCAAATTGCCTCTCTCCAAGGATCATCTAAGTTAAAATACTCTTTTGAAGAATTCTACAATGAACCATTAGACCCAACCATCCTCAACCATCCATTTCCAAAGAACTTTGAAACTCCCAAGTTTCAAATGTACAATGGAAAGCAAGACCCCATAAACCATCTAAGGTTATTCCAAATAGCTTGTAGCGACATCAATCACGATGAAAAACTTCTCCTTAGGTTATTCCCTAAAAGACTTAGTGGTTTAGCCTTAGAATGGTATTTTCAAATACCTCGCCACTCCATCACAAAGTTCAAAGAACTCATGGAAGCCTTCGTTAAACAATTTTCAATCTACATAGAAGATAAGGTTACCATAGATGACCTTTATCAACTTAAACAATATAAGAATGATAAATTTTTAGACTTCTTAGCCAAATGGAGAGGTCTAGTTGGGAAACTCCAATACATTCCTCCTCCTAAAAAACTCTTGCATATTTTCATACGAAACCTTCATGAAAAATTGTCATATCCTTTGGAAATGACAAACCTAACCTCCTTTGAAAAAGTCTATCGACATGGCTAAAAGAGTAGAAGTCGTCCTCATAAGATGAGGACAACTTAACTATAACAAGAAAGAAGATGAAAAACCCTCTAACAAGAGGCAATACAAAAACAAACATGTCATAGGATACAGTGTAATCAACTCTCGTCAAAACAACAACATAAACGCTACTCAGAATGCTCCTCAAAATTTGGTTATCCAAAGAGAAGAGAAGCCCCAAAGGCAATATACGAATACCGGATAAAGTCAAACATCTATGCTAAAAATTCTCCTTGATTCTAAAATAATAGAAATTCCACCTATTAGGCCTTGGGATCTATCCAAGGGAGCCCATTTTTGGTATAGGCAAGATGAATATTGTGACTTTCATCGAACGGAAGGACACACTACCAACAAATGTAGAACTTTAAAGAACATTATCCAAGACCTCATTGAGGAAGGAAAAGTAACATTCAATAAAGTGGAAAACCCTAACAAAGGTATGGGAATATTTCAAGATCCCTTACCAATGCATGATTGAAAATTGGCCAACTTTGTAGGCACCATTCGTTTATCTAAGTCTTCTCATGCCATAACTAGATAACAAGCAAAGAATCAATCTTTGGATCAACCTCTATTGGTTATCCCAAGAACAAAGATCAACATCCCTAATAAGTCACCTTTGGTGCTCACACCTTCTCAAAATACCTTGCATACCTTTGATCTTTGTCAACAATTGGAGGAGGTACCCACAAATATCTCCCTCCTAGAATTGCTAAAAACATCGCCTGCTCATAGGGAAATATTGTTGAAACTCTTAAGTGAACAAGAAGTCCCTCAAGACCTATCTCCAAATGACATCACCAACATGGTTGGGTTAACTAGAATTAACAATGCTATCTTAGCCTTCCATGAGGAAGATACTCCTCTCAAAACCATATCAGGGGATTCCCATCTTTATATCATAACTCAAATAGGTGATAAATATATCAAGAGAGTCTTAGTAGACAATGGATCAGCCTTGAATGTATGCAATGTCAAATTCTTACAAAACTTTGACTTAATAGAGAACAACTTACAAAATTCAGACCTCATCATTAGGGCCTTTGATAATGAAGAATGATAAGTAACTGGTACCATCACTTTACCTATCAAAGTAGGGCCTCGTGTCCTAAACACCCTCTTCTATGTCATATCATGTGACGTAACCTATAAAATGCTCCTTGAAATATCTTGGATACACGCTATGAGGGAAGTCCCTTCTACCCTACATCAATGTCTTAAATATGAGTATCAAGGGAGGATTATCCACATCCCTAGAGATCCGAAACCTTTTTCCATGTGCAACTTGATCAACTTACAAGAGATTAATATTTTCCCTTCCATACAACCAACTAAGTCAAGTAGTCAACCAAAAATAGATAAAGGAAAGTAAATATTAGAGGAACCTCTCATAAACTTAGAGGACATTCCCCAATCATCCTCTTCCAATGATCAAGTCAACTTCATTCATCAAAAATCAAATCCCTTCGTAGAATTAGTAAGCATATTCTATCTCCTCGTGATATGGGTCTACCCAATAGGAAAGGGCTTAAAATCCAAATAGGGTCTTGTACTTTCATCCATGGTGGAACCACCCTTGATGAAAAGATCCAAGGATATAACCTCATGCCTAGCGAATGAACATATGCTACGTGCTATATGTCACCTTCATTTTCCATAGCCAAATAAATACTTTCCAACATGGGTTATCAAGGTAAATGCCTAGGTCATTATGAACAAGGTATTAAATAACCCTTAGAAGCTGAGCCTTGGCCGACACGATGTGGGATCGGATTCATCCCCAAAAAAAATGAACCTTCTCCTATACTGGAAGAAGATGACAAGGATGATTATTCTGAGTCAATACATGGCTCCCAATGGGGTGATGAGGATGAAGAAGAACTATGGTCACTCCTTAATCGAACACCCCACAAAACCATACGATTTGGTAGCATCAACATGTTAGAATTAGTTCATCCAAGATCAATAACAACCAAATAAAATCTTGAATATTCTTCGGATGATCATCGTATAGAAGAATCTCTCAAACAAATCTTCAACTTAGATGTAGCTCAACTTCCTGAACTAGAACAAACATCTATGGATCTACAAGAACTCAAACAATTAGGGATAATAGATGCCCCTCTTCATTTTGAGGATGAGTCACAAGCCTTAATCGAAGAGACTATAGAAGTCAACATAGGGATAGACCAGGACCCTCACCTTATCAAAATTGGAAAAGTCTTGACTCAAGAAGAACAAATAGAATACACAAACCTATTGAAATAATTCTCTAACATATTTGCTTGGGGATACGATGACATGTCAGGACTTGACCCTTCACTGGTAGTCCATCATTTGGTAGTGCATCCCAATGCCAAACCCGTTAAAAAAAATTAAGAAATATACATCCAAGGGTTGCTCTTTTAGTAAAATATGAATTGCAAAAACTCTTAGATGTTGGTTTCATAAAGGCCATAGACTATTCATATTGGATATCCAACATCGTTCCTATCACCAAGAAGGAAGGATCCATTTGAATTTACATCGACTTTAGGGATATAAACAATGCCTACCCAAAGGATGATTTCCCTTTGCCAAACATAGACATGATAGTGGAATTCACTGTAGGGTCTGAGATGTTGTCCTTAATGGATGGGTTCTTAGGTTACAACCAAATCAAGATAGCACCAGAAGATCAATCTAAAATAACTTTTACTACCCCTTGGGGAACCTTCTACTATTAGGTCATGTCATTTGGCCTTAAAAATATGGAAGCAACATATCAAAGGGCCATGACATATATATTTTATGATCTTATGCATAAAATTATAGAAGACTACGTAGATGACATCTTGGATCGATCTCAAAAAAGATAAAACCATGTTCGAGATCTCAGATGTATCTTCGAAATATTATGAGATTATAGAGTCAGGCTAAAACCCAACAAATGTATATTTGGGGTAACATCAGGAAAAATATTGGGATTCATTGTATCCCATCATGGGATTGAAGTTGATCCCTCCAAAATTGTGGCAATAACAAACATGCCACCACCTAAAAACTTAACTGAATTACGAAGCTTACAAGGTAAATTACAAGCCATCCATAGGTTCATATCGCAACTTGCAGATAAATGTCAACCTTTCTCCAAATTATTGAATAAGGGAATAAAATTTGAATGGGATGAAGGATGTCAAAGAGTCTTCGAAGATTTAAAAACCTATCTCCTAACACCACCTGTCTTGGTACCACCAAACCTAAATCAACCATTATTGTTGTACATAGTAGCTACCAAACATGCTCTTGGAGCTTTACTAGCCCAATATGATGAACAACATAGAGAAAGAGCAATCTACTACATCAGTAGAATATTAGTAAACTATAAAACTCGCTACACACCACTAGAGAATATTTGCCTAGCAATTGTCTTCTCATCTCTCAAACTAAGACACTACATGCTTAGTCAAAAGACATACATCTTGGAAAGGGTAGATCCATTGCGCTACCTTATGTTGAAACCTTATCTATCAGGAAGAACTGCAAAATGGGTCATAGCCCTTAGTGAATTTGATATAGAATTCATAAATCAAAAATCACTAAAGGGGTAAGTCATAGTCGATCAACTGGTTGCATCTCCTTTAGAATCAAAACATCCCATAAACATATATTTTCCATATGAAATAGTCTTTTTAATAGAAGCCCAAGAACCTAAAACTTGGGTCTTATATTTTGATGGAGCTAGATGCACAAAAGGTGCAGGGGTAGGAATTGTCCTAGTCACTCCACAACAACAACTCATATCACTATCCTTTAAACTTCACTTCTCATGTACTAATAATACGACCGAATACGAAGCACTCATCCTAGGTCTTAGGGCTGCAACAAAGCTAAACATTAAAAACTTAGCAGTATATGGTGATTCACAATTGGTCATCAACCAAGTGAACAATACTTATCAAACCAAATATGAGAAGTTGAAGCCATACAAAGATATTATAGATATGTTGAAAACTCACTTCAACCAAATTACCATAGAAGCCATACCACAATCTAGAAACTATCATGTTGATACTATGGCTACCACAACATCCCTCATACCCTTAGAGTTGGAATATGAAGAAGCTTCTATTATCATAAGGTCAATCAATGAATCTTCCACAATTGAATCATGCCTGCAACCTCTTAACATATGCAATATTGAAACATCTATACCTCAATAACCCTGGTATCAAGACATATTCAAATTCCTCAAATAAGGAACATTCCTTGAGGGTTTTAACTCTAAAAAACAAAGACAATTTAGGCTAAAATCTTGCAAATATGTCATCATTGAGGATATTTTATATCGACGCTCCTTTGAAGGTATACTCCTTAGATGCCTAAATTAAAATGAAACCCAAGCTATCATAAAAGAAGCCCATGATGGAGCATGCGGTGAACATTTTAGCAGATTATCCATAGCCAAGAAGCTCCTAATAATGGGCTATTATTGGCCCTCTATGGAAAAGGATGCTCACAACTATGTAAAGAAATATGATAAGTGTCAATAACATGACAACCTTATTCATACCCCTTCTCAAGGACTCCAACCGATCACATCTCCTTGGCCTTTCTCCTCTTGGGGATTAGATATCATAGGAAATATCAACCCTCAATCATTTAATGGACATAAGTTCATCATCACTACTATAGAATATTTTACTAAGTGGGTTGAGGCAATGCCCCTATCCATCGCAATAGGAATTCAAGTATCAAAATTCATTCTAAATCAAATCATCAGTCGATATGGTATTCCTTCTACCATAATTATAGATAATGGCACCCCTTTTAAAAATAAGGAAGTTGCCAAAATGTGTGCCAAATACAAAATTCAAAAAATATGGTCCACACCATACTACCCGTAAGGGAATGGACAAGTTGAATCCTCCAACAAAATGCTAATCAAAATCCTTAAGAAATTGGTAAACAAAAATGGTCGAGATTGGCATTTGCAACTCTACCCTACCTTATGGGCATATCACACAAGTGTGTGTACTCCCACCTGGGAAACACCATATACTTTGGTTTATGGCACTGAAGTAGTCTTTCCTTTTGAACTTGAGATACCTTCTCTAAGAGTCTTGTTACAAGATTCTTTGGTAGGAGATGAATATTGCTTAAGTCACTTACAACAACTAGAAATCTTAGAAGAAAAGTACATCAATGCCCTAGAGCATCTCAGAACATATCACAATAGGCTTCGACGTACCTACAATAAGAAGGTACATCCAAGATCCTTTAAAGTTGGGGACTTAGTCCTCAAAGAAAATCAAAATAACACTAACATTGATGTTGACCTAAAAGGAAATTTTGAACCTAATTGGTTAGGACCTTTCATAATCACAGCCAAATTCAGATCAGGGGCCTATCACCTAGCCACATTGTATGGCCAAGAACATAAAGAACCAATCAACATCATGCATCTTAAATGATACTATGCATAAAACATCGAGTTGTTTGCTTGATCATTTGATTGAATGCATGGTAAATATCATCATACACACTTCACCCCTTGCATGATTATCTAGTTTTCTTGATCATACCATAGAGTTAGGAGGGTTTACTATGATACAAAATCCAATCCTTATTATGAATACATCTGCATTGCATTTGCCTAGGCTAACCATATGTTGAGTAAACTCTCTCAATCCAAAAATCTTGTCCACTAAAATCTTCTATCCCACTTCACTACTATCATACTTCTTCTCTTCTTCTCCCTCTCTTGGGTTAAGTGATGTATGACGTGATCATCCGCGGCCCTAATGACCCAACCTCTTCCCTTTCTTCTATCCCAAACCTTGGGACATCCAACAATAAACAATAATCAATTACACCTACTTTCCTCTCTCTCATCTACCATACTTCTCTCTCTTCAAAGTAAGCAATATGCATAACCTACTTTCTTCTGTTTCATACATGGTCACATCATTTATCAACAAACATTTCACAACAATATTATCAACAATACACTTCTACAATATCATTCAACAAAAGAGTCTCTTTTTTATCAATTCTCATGATTATTCAATAGACTCCTCAAGGATACCTTTTCTCTCCTATAATACATCAACAACTTTTGCAAATTTGCAAAATGACGTATTGCATGAGAGAACTTTAAGAGCAATCTATTGAATGTATCATGACATATACTCATCACATTCTTCAAATACAACTCATTTGATATGCCATCCAAGTATGGGGAAAAACATTCAACCAATCTCTCATGAATTCATAATCATTTGTGAATTTCACTAGTTACTGGTTGAATGGGGTTCTCTTCCCTGATTGGCCTATCATCTAAGTTCACAAAATCATACCTAATATATCATCACCATCTTACTTACTCGGTAAGTCACATGGGTTGAGAGGCCCTTAATCATCCATTCTCCTATGGATTAATAATTACTTGTCAACTTTATACGAGAATGGATGATTAAGGGTAGTCTTTCTCGTTTGACATACCATTTTAGTATGCAATCAAAACATAAATCAAATCTCCACATGTCATCCTAATAATAATTCATAGGGATTGTAAGATTTCATTAAAATAATATCTTATAGAGCAATGGATCAATGTTATCTTTACTTTCTCTTTGATTTATTGCATCAACACGCTATCACATTTCATAAATCCCATTGATTACATTTGATAGTCCAAGAGGTTATCGAAGACTCTATCAATCCAATGTCTTGTATATCTACAATCATTTGTATACCTTACTAGGCATTGGATCAATATTGTCCTTGTAACCTCTTGGTTCATATAATAAGAACTCTATCAAATAAAGATCAAAATATCTCACAAGCTATTGTTCAAATAAGTCTATCAGACTATGAGGCTACATAGATCCAATGTCTTTTGAGCATACAATTATTTGCACACTTCACCAGATATAGGATATATGTTTTCCTCGTATTTTCCTGATCTTCTATAATAATAGAGCATCCACAAATCATATTCTCTCCATCATCTATTTGCCTAGTAAACCTTTGGATCAATAAAATTTTATTTCCAACTAAGTTTATTATATAAATACGCTATAAACACCTAATCTTCAAATAATCATTCACCAAGCATGCTAGATATTCTCTATCTAGTTGTATAAAATATTAGTCAATAGATAGAGAACTTCCTCCATCTTGATGAATAACAATGAACTATCATTTCTTATTTTCTTCAAAAACTAAAACATCCAAACTAACTAATGGGTCCTTCAGGAACATTGGGATTTGGAAATCAGCACTTCACATACCCATAATCATTTATGATTGCATCAAGTAGTCAATTACCAAATCTTTGTGCTTCCTAATGACCTATAAGCCAGCATGGATGTCATCTACTCATTCATACAAACAAGATCCTTCAAACTCAGGGTAATGTTGTCACATGGACCTCCTAGACAAGGGGATTTATTTTTCCCATGCTCTACGCATATACATTTCTTTGTACACACACTGGGAAAAGGAGGATCTCTTCTTCTCTTGGATTTTCCATATGGGAGTGTTACCCTCAGTATGAAATATTTTATTTATAAAATCCTTAGATCTTTCAACACATCAGAGGTGGCAACGAGTATTAATTCCAATTCCTCACATACATGTAAATCTTTGCATATGCATTAGGTAATAGACTTATATACTCTTGTTACCCTCTCTCATGTGTTAAGAAATTTAGCAACATCAAAACATCAAAATAATTTGCTTTCAAACAACGAAAGCAAAAGAACCATACAAAATCATTCTGCAAGCCCTTTTGCAAACACCTACAAGCATCGACATGCTACAAACCATTCACAAATCATCATTTTAGTATCTTACAAAAACCCTTTCATGAGCATTAACATTGCATTACAAACATCATCTTGATATCTTGCAAAAACCTTGCAAGCATCAAAAGCACTTACATAACATTGCAAAATATTTTGCAATAACAAAACTACATTACAAAATCAATTACAAAAGCATTTCATCACTTTGAAAAACATTTGCAAAGACTACGAAATCAATTACAAAAGCATTTCATCACTTTGCAAAACATTTGCAAAGACCACAAAATCAATTACAAAAGCACTTCATTACTTTGCAAAACATTTTGACAAAGCATACAATCGATTTACAAGAAATTACATAACATTTTGTAATCGCTGCAAAACATCCTACAATCAACATCAAAAGAATTCTCAAACCTCATTTTGAAGCTTTGAAAAAATCTTAAAAAATCAAATAATTTTACCTACGCAGTCAAGTCTTTCATAGATAATGGCACTTAAACATTGATGAAAAATCATAACATATTTTATCTACATAGTCAAATGTTTCATAAATAATGGTACTTGAACATTGATAAGAATCAATCAATCTTATCTACGTAGTCAAATGTTTCATAAAGAATGGCATTTGAACATTGATAAGAATCATAACATATCTTATCTACGTAGTCAAGTGTTTCATAAAGAATGGCATTTGAACATTGATAAGAATAAATTCAATCTTATCTACGCAGTCAAATGTTCCATAAAGAATGGTATTTGAACATTGATAAGAATCATAACATATCTTATCTACGCAGTCAAATATTTCATAAAGAATGGCACTTGAACATTGATGAAAATCAATTCAATATTATCTACGCAATCAAGTGTTTCATAGAGAATGGCACTTGAACATTGATAAGAAGCATAACATTTTCACCTATGCAGTCAAGTGTTTCATAAAGAATGGCACTTGAACATTGGTGAAAATCCTAAATCTTATCTATGCAATCAAGTGTTTCATAGAGAATGGCACTTGAACATTGATAAGAATAAAAATAACTTCACCTACGCAGTCAAGTGTTTCATAGAGAATGGCACTTGAACATTGGTGAAAATCCTAAATCTTATCTATGTAGTCAAGTGTTTCATAGAGAATGGCACTTGAACATTGATAATAAGCATAATAAATTTATCTATGCAATTAAGTGTTTCATAAATAATGGCACTTGAACATTGATAAGAAGCAAAAACAACTTCATCTATGTAGTTAAGTATTTCATAGAGAATGACACTTAAACATTGATGAAGATCAAACACTTTATCTACGTAGTCAAGTGTTTCATAGAGAATGGCACTTAAACATTGATAAGGAGTAAAATATTACAGGTTCCTCATCTACGTAGTCAAATGTTTCATAAAGAATGGCACTTGAACATTTATGATAAGAAAACATTATATATCATGTAAATATCATACAGGTACCTCATCTACGTAGTTAAGTGTTTCATAGAGAATGGCACTTGAACATTGATGAGAGTAAAATATTATCATCCATGTAAATATTATAGGTGCCTCATCCACGCAATCAAGTTTTTCATAGAGAATGGCACTTGAACATTGATGAGAAGAAAACTTATTATATCATGTAAATACTACAGGTACCTCATCTACGTAGTTAAGTGTTTCATAGAGTATGACACTTAAACATTGATGAGAGAAAAATATTTTTCAAAAAATATACTTCATGTACATATTATAGGTACCTCATTATGTCTTAAATGATATCATGAATGCGGCACTATAGGCCACCATTTAAACATAATGAGATCATGTTCCCACCTACAAGGGAACGCATAAAAGGTAAAGCATTTGCCTCTAAAAGCATGAGCGTTCTCCTATATCTAATCCAGAGAAAACCGCTTGTAACATACTTCTGGATGGTAATCTATCATCCAAAAACTCAACACATATGAGGGGGAATCTCCCCTTACATATACATCTTGATAATCATAATAGTTTTACAAGACCACTTCTAAGCAATCAATCTAGACTATTATCACTTAGTCGAATACAAATTCAACATATCAAGGCATCATATTTTCAACAATCAACATGATTTCACATCATAAAATCTCAACAATAAATATATCAATACAATAAAATAAAATCATCATTTTGGGGGCATCCATGGGGTAATTTTTCCCTCCATGGGATGACTTTTTCAACAACAATGCATTGTAGTATCAAAATTGAGTTTTACTACTTAACGTTTGATGTAATCCCATAGGCATCACATCAAAACTGGGGCAAAATGTAGACACCCAATTTTGACACACATAGCCAAGAGTGACAACTCATCAAAAAATCCTAAATATGTCAAATTGGACATCAAATTTGGTATACTTCATCAATATCCAAGCTTATCAAAACTCATCAATTACCTTGTCTTCACAAGCCTTTTGATCAAGCAAATCAAATCAATCATCTTCATACCCAAATCTAGGGTGTTTATAACCCTAAAAATAAAGTTCATATTTGAGATAACTTTTGACCTATCAAATAATTCAAAAACTTCATAAAACTAACACCATCAAATCAGGCTTAAAAATAGCTTTCCAACAAGTATAAATATGCCTATAATTGCACTCATATCAATGCCTAAAACTGCTACTAGCACCAAATTCACCACTTCTACCAAATTTTCTAGTGGTGAATTTTGCAAGCCTAGTGTTTTATTTGGCAAACATCCAAATTTCAAAATTTGAAAAGTCAGATTTGCATCCTTACCAAATTTGCCACTCAAATTTACCAAATTTTCTAGTGGTGAATTTGATCGATAGTGGAAAATTTGGCAAAAAATATTAGGAATCTTCCACATGAACTAGAGAGGCATATATTGACCTCCATTTCACCTCTACCATTTATTTAATATGCTTCAGCAAGGTCTCATATGCATTATTTTTAATTTGGTCTTATCCTTTCCCCCTCCAAGTCCCCTCCCAAATCATTTTTAAGAAGGCCATGGGACAAGCATTCCACAAGAAATTTCATTGTAGCAAAGCTCTACCAAATTTTCTAAGCTCTCTCTTTCCTCTTAGCATTCTCATTCCTATAATTCTTAGATATCTCTTCAAGCATTTCAAGTGTTGAGGAGTCATTTAGCAAGCATTTGTGGAGGGCAACTAGGCAAGGCAAGGGAGCTTGGTGGCAAGATCTTCATGCAAGGGAGATGCCATAGCTAGGTGAAATCTAGCATAGTTCTCTCCTTTATTTTCTTGCTATCCATATTTTTTTAGCTTCCTAATTTAGCTTTTGCAAGTGTTGACTAACTCCATTTACTTGCTTTTACTTCATTTCATTTTGTACACTTATCATCATATTGAGCTCACCTTTGGTTTTGTAGGCTCTAACATAATTACTTGCAGGTCTGATTTCAAGGATTTGCAACATATTTTGTTCACCTATAACATCTCTTTGTAGTCTTATCTTAGTTTGCATTCATCTCATTATCATACCTTACCTCTAATCCTCTATTTTACAAGGTTTTGGGTGTATTTCTCAATATCTTTTGCATCCTAAATATTTATTGTTCTTTTCATTTACAACATTGTTTACTTTCATTGCAAGTATACTAACCATTTTCTTTCACTTCCATGTTATTTTTCTTTCATACATTAAGTATTTTAGCATTCTAGTCCTTTTAAGCATTTCAATAGCATTTCCCTTCATTGTTTAAGCACTCTACATTGATTCCTTTGTCAATTTCATAGGTATTGCAAGGATTAGGATATAGACAAGTTACCTTGTTATATTCCTAATCCCCCTGCATTCTCAGATCTTTGTTCCTAGCTCTTTGACTGTTCAAAATAGTCACTAAGGCACTTCCCCTATATTTTCATCCAAACATTCACTTAAGTCATAAATTAGTGAATAATTTATATCAATATCTATTTATCTTGCACTCATATTAGTAATAAATAGCATCAAGAGCATTCCTAATCCAATACATTGCATCTTTTACCTTCTCACAACTCTGATTGATCAAATTCACAATCCTTTGGGGATTTTTCACCTCTTTCTCTATCATTCCCAAATTAGTCCTTAAATTCTCTATCTTAGGAGCTTAAATCTCTATTTTCCTCAGCCATAGACCTTGAAAATCATATTAGCGATACTACCTCTTAGTTTTAGCTCAAAATTCCACCAAATTTTGCCTAAATTGACCTCTAAAACTTTAAAAAACTCATACCAGGACCAAATTCGCCACCCTGAACTATCAGTGGTAAATTTTGCAGCTACATTACACTAAACCAAATTTGCCACTCAGAGAAAATTTGCTAGTGGTAAATTTGGTATACCTAGTGGTGAATTTGGAAACAAGCAAAATTCCACCCCAGGAGGTAAGCATACTCACTTTTTTTTGTTAAAAAGAGATCTGATCATTTTTTTAGAGAATATTATACCCTATCTAGCCCTCAAACAACCCCCTTAAATTAGAAACCCTATTTTTTTTTTTTTTTTTTGTAGATTTACCAAATTTACCACCCCTATGGAAAATTTGGTAGTAGTGGCAAATTTGGCATTTTCGAGTGGTGAATCTGGTACACAAGATCCAGGAGAGGTAATTCAGCCACTTGGACCTTCCTTTAATTTTATTTATTTTATGTTTTGTTTTTGTTTTCTACTATTTTGCAAGTAGAAATCATAATTACTTTAGAAAATTAAGGAATTCTAACTAGAAACCTAATCATTTAAAAAATCTTACAATTTCTTTACAAAATGCTATGATTTCCTTACAAAACATCTCTAAAATAGTCAATTAAGGAACCCTGGCTTTTACAATATTTTCACGTACCTAGGAAAAGAATAAAAAAATCATATAGTTGCATTAGGCTAAATTGTCTTCTTGCATTCTCCTTGTTTTACCTTGAAATCGAAAATCTCCTTAGTTTAGCTCATTCAAACTTGAATCGCATGTAGGTTAGATCTTGTTTGTATTTATTTGTGTGATTTAAGATCTTGTATTGCATTTATATGATTCTTGATGATTTAGGTTTAAATAATCGTTAAGGCTCAAAAAAGAATCAGATAGATAGATATCCAAAAACCTTAGGTGTTTGTTTTAATTAAACTCCTAAAACACTGATAACACAAGCATTACATCAACTTACACACAACCATAAAAAAAGCATTAAGTAGGAGTCTAGTTGTGTTGAGTATATTTTTATCCTTGGGGTCTCCTTTGGAAAGATACTCTCAAGTGGGAAAGCAAATATTCTAACAAATCTCCCCCACACATACTTGACATTGAATTAGACTTAAGGGAAAATAACATGAGGTTTTGTTGACCATATACACTAACCTGGCTGCTCCCAATAGCAACCATACCCTCTACTCAATCCCTCTAATGCTCTGTATCTATATGGCTCACCTCCCCTCAAAGATGATCAACCTCTGCTCGGGTTGCATCCCTCTTTATCTCTACAGTGCCTAAGGCACTCTATAGCCCCTCGATCCTCTTCGACCTATCCTCTCAAAGTAGATCCATATCCCTCTAAAGAGTCACTACCTATTCTCATAGAACCTCTATCTCCCTCCTTAAATCCTCCTGAACTGAGTTTGACCTAGGTTGGTTTTTATTAATGTGGAGGCCTCTCCCACTCTTCCACTCGGTAGTACCTTGACCACTATGGGAGAAACTCTAGCTGTCCTTACCTCCCTGATTTTTATAGTGATAGTTACCTCCATCACTATATTTATTCAAACCCATGTTTGTCTCTATATTAGGGCTATCTAGCCCTACTGCTCCCTTTCTATGGCTCTACAAGAAACCTTTTATAAAGGTCATTGTATGCCCAACCTCATCACCTAGCACCTCTATATCAGTACTAGAGGAGAGACCCTCTAAAGCATGACTCCTCTATACCACATTTGATATCTGAAGGTCACTCTCATGTCGTTCACCCTTAGATCCATGTAAGGAGGGTCATATAGATCCAACTCCTCCCACCTAACTAGATTGGGGTCTCCTCTGACTCTCATTGGATCTCGGTACACTCTCTTGTACTAGTAGTCTCCTAAGTTTAAGATCCCTTGTAAGATCCCAAACTATCATAGGACTCTATCAAATTGATAGAGCTTTGGATCTCCTCTATTTGTATTTAGCCACCTAATCCTCATCACTCTAGATAGCTCCTCTCCATACTCAACCCATCTTGGGTGTACATACCAGGACCACCAAATAATCTTGGTCTCCCTCAGCCATCTACTACCCACCTTGTTAGTGGAAAATTCCTAGGATATGTCCTCTGGACCTGCTAAAGTGATTTGGACCACCTATATACAACTGGTCACTCTAGTTTGGGTAGTGGTCCTAACAGTACATCCGATCTATGTACCACTATGTGGTCTCAACTCCACACCTAAAGCAATGTTGTATAGACTATACATGTATGTCACTTATACACAATGTTGTACAACATCCTATACAAGCAAGAAAGTACACATGGGCATTATGTGAATCGCACTCCCTGGTCTCGCATATCGACTACCACACCCACCATCATCCATGGTATATTTCACCTACTGGTGTGCCACATCAGCAAGCCTACCACCATCTTGTAGAGCATGGTCGTTAATGGGTCAGCTCCATATCGCCCCACCAAGACATCTACTACCATCATGCTCCCCTGCACCTAGTGGGTCCATCCTCTTGATAGTCACTACATTGTAGTTGACCGCCCTCAAGCTTTGTAAATAGCTCTTCCCTTGATGGGGATGCGCAAGATATGCCACACATCATCTAGTGTGATGATCATCTTCCCTATCAATAACTAAAAGATCAATGACTCCAGATACCATCTCTCTACTAGCGCTATTAGCAACACTCTATCTGCCTCCACTCAAGGCATCCTCACTAGGTGGTCTAGCCCCACCATCCCTGAAGTATCTCTCTCCATCTACCCAAGTTCGCAAAGCTCCATCTCCAAGAAGGTTGATCACCACTCGCGACTCTCGAGTACATGAAGCTGCATCCATAACAAAATAGAAATTTCATTAGTATATTTTCTCATTAAATAATATAATTAAATTAATGCTAGTTTGCTTGCCTCTTATTTTTTCCTCCTTTTATTCTTTTCTTTTCTATTCTTTTTTCCTCTCTTCGATAAAATTGCGCTTGTTTTTCGTAGGTGCGATTTCACTATTTTTTGCTCCTTTTGTGCAATCGTGTCTTGTTTTTCACAAGCACAATTTCACAAAATCATGCTCAGGTCTTCTTGGGCATTATTTCACCCATCACTACAAACTAGGGAAAAATTATGATCGGGCCACGAAATTGCACCCGATTCATACTCGAAAAACCTACCAGATTTGGTAGAAAAATCTAAATTAAAAAAAAAAAAAAAAAATTATTAAAGATTTGGGTTTTTCAAACTTACCTTTGCTCGCTTTGCTGCCATTCCAGCTTCACCCCTCATAATCACTAAATGATGCACCGGTAACACCATCTCCAATTTTTTCTAGAGCTCTTTTCTCCCTCCTCGCGCAGTGAAAATTAATTAGGGTTTTCATCCCTTTTCCATTTTTTATGTTTGTTTTTGTTGCTCCCCTTTCTTCTATTTTTCCTTTTTTTTGCTTTTATTCATTTGAGTCTGTCATTTTGAGTTTCATTAGGAATTTTGCATTCCTCATGAAACTCGAGGGGGTACCCTGGCCTAAGAGGCATTAATATCCCTAATGCCTCGATTTGCATGCAAAATAAGAAAGTGTCTAAAATGACATCGTTTTTGCACCACCCCTTTTCTTCTAAACTAGCCACTCTTTTTATGCTTGTTGTCTTCTACTTATAGGAGTCTACATATTTATTTGATGCATTTATTAGGCCATAAATGCATCAAAGAGGGGGTAAAATGTAGACATAAAAAATTGACCCACTTGAGTGAGTCATTTTCCTAGGCCCTCAGAGACCCTCCAAACTTGCCCAAAGCAATACTAGGCCCTCAGAGACCCTCCAGACTTGCCCAAAGCAATACTAGGCCTCTCTTTGCTCTTTTTCCTTCTTTTTCTCCTTTTTTGGTAAAATCACAGTCATCCTTGATGGGACGCGATTTTGCCTTGGAAAAATCGTGGTCATCCCTAACGGGGAATGATTTTACCTAATCAGGGCATTTTCTTAGAAAACGCTAATTTTCCAAGTTGGCATCTTTAGATGTCGGCTCTTCTTAGTTTTCTTACCTATTCTTTCAAATCCACTATAAAAGGAGGGGTTGAAGTCTTCTTTTGAGACCAAGTGATTTTTTTCGATCATGCGCACTCTAATAAATTCATTATCATCTTCCCTATAAGCAAGTTAGCTTGCAAGTTTAAAAGTACTCATTGTTTAAGTGTCAAATATAGTCTGTTGAAGCTTAGTTCTATGTTGCATTGGATTGTGTGTTGTTTCCTTTGGTAGACAAGTGTTGAAACCCTAAGGAGAGATCAACTATTTAGAGGTCTTCATCCTTCTACCTACTTTTTCACTATCTGTCAGGTATTTCCACATCTCTGCATCTACATTTTAATTAGGTTTTCATTGTGCATCTGTTACTTCACACTTTCTGGATTTTTCTTTCTAATTCTATGAAATTGCGCTCGATCATCTCGAGGTGCGATTTCATCGGTCTGTAAAATCATGGTTGCTCAATGGGGGTGCAATTTTGCACATACCATTTTTGGGGTAAACTTGTTATCCCCAAATCCTATATTTGTGTTATATGTTGCATTTAGACCATATTAGTGCATTATATGCTCTATTTTATCACTCTATTTGTTGCATTTCATTATACTTGTCCATATTCCAAATGTCAACTTTCACTTTTAATTTCAAAGGTTAGCTAAAAGGACCTAGGTATCTTGACTATTGCACTTCTGAGAATTTCTATACAACGGCCTAAGAAGGCCCCCTAATGTTGATCATAATTTTTAAGTGTTAGTGAAGTCATCTTGCAGGAATCACAAGAATCTGGATTAACAGACATTTTTGGACGAAAGATAAAGCTAGGATCAACCACCAGATGAGATAAGTACCCTAATAGATCTTTAGGCTATTTTTGTGTGATTTCCATTTCTTTTAAAACCCTAGATCATAAATAAAAATGAAATATTTAATTAAGCTTCTAGGCATTTTAAAAGACAAAAGCATATAGTGTGCATTTAGGGCTTAATATTGTTTATGCATCTTCCCTTGAACCCTTTCTTGAATTTTTTTTGTTTTACAATCCTAGGATTAGAGATTATTCAATAAAAGAATCATTCTAGGGTTAGATTTTGTTTTCCTACTTTCTGTATTTTTGCACTATCCTTTATCTTTCATAACATAACTCTAGAAATACCACACATAGGTGATTGTTTTAAATTGAACACATCAACACATTCCATCCCAAACATGGAGTGATTCCTTAAACCATTCCTAGTGAACCCTTCCCCCTTTTCTTTTTTACATCAAGGTGTAAATAACAACATACCCCTACGGTCACTTCGGCTTCCCTATGGATCCAATCGAGAATCATACGTGGTTGGTCAATTTTTTCTCTCTACACTAGGTGTAATGCAGAATTAAGCTATCCATATCATTAAGGCAATGATCTAGCTTTCCCATATTTTCCATAAAAAAGGGTGTGTAGATCTCTACATCGTGCATAAGTTCATCTATGCAGGTGCACTAAGTATGTTAGGAATAAGTTATCCATCTCATCAATAAAATGAGCTAGTCTTCCCGACATTAGGTTTCACTTAATCTCTATTCGTAACCTTCCTCAATACTAACACCATTAAACTAATTAGAACAATTTCCAATTAGATTGTATTCTTAACCTCGTATTACTTATTGCCATCTCATCTTCTTAGAATGTACTAAAAATACAATCTATTGCAATGCTCAAAAAGTCTTTACTTAATTTTATCCTTCTTTATTTTATGTTGGTCAACTATTTTCTTGTACTGAGTCATCCCCATATCAATTCTTCAATTTTTAGGGTACACATTTCCATACTCATTGTATGTCATCCTACAAAAATTTATTGATATATTATCCATACAAATATATTAAATGGATTCTTTCTTCTATATACCCACCTTGAAGGTTTTTTCTGAAAAGTTTTTCTTTTAGGTGCCTAGGAGTTAAACTTTTGTAAACATCATGGTAACCACATCATTCTAAAACCACCTAGGAATATATTATTACTTATAATAATATATCTTCCACAATCATGAAAGTATTATGACCAACTAAAAAATTTACCATTAAAACCTATACATTCCTTCTTCTTATCAATAATCTCTACCTCTTCATGATACATCCTTTCTTTTAAAAAGAAGCTTAAATAAAGATACTAAGTAGATGTAAATTTCCAACCCATATTAAAGTTTCTTTTTTAAAAAACATAGAAACTTGTCAAGCTTAACTATTTGAACTAATACACTTGCCAAACATCAACAAGATTTATTCAAGGAAGAAGATGTCTACATAATTATATTATACAATTCTCAAATTACAAGTTTCCTTCTCTCTTGCAATCATATTCAACATTCAAAACTATAAACAACATATGGAAATCAATAGATACAAAGCTTTCTAGCCAAATTTCATCATTATCTTCTAATTCAGTTACAAAATATAATCTATATATTTTTTTTTCTCTTGTTGTTCTTCCTTGATTGTTTTCCTACTCCAAAGCCTCCTCGATATCATTGAGAAGTAGATGTTAATAGGGATCAAGACGACTCCCCTAGTAATGATAGTGCAATCCTAATGCATGATCACAAATTTCTTGATGCAACAACCAATCAAAGAATTCTTAAATTTTATCAGTCAAGCTCTTTTGTCATTCAGTTTTAACAAATATAGTCTCTATTCATGTAGATGCATTCCTAAATGCATGCAAGATTGTTCATTACAATCAACCAGTCAAACCCAAAACTTTATCATTCAATCTTCTTTTGGAAAACAGATTCCAACAAGCATTCACTCTACTTTCCACAAGCAATATGTGATTTCAAAAAGAAAACCATACTTTCTTCAATATATCTGGATTCTGCATCTAAGTCTTTTCTTAGGTAAATGATTTAGTTACAACTCTAGCCCATTTCCATTAACACAATCAACACTAAGTGTTCTACAAGAGCACATAGTCCATACATCATAAATATAACAAGTTACGCTTCATGTATTTTCTAAACCACTAACATCCTAATGGGAATTAAAATTTGCACTAAATTATACCTCAATATTCTCATTTCTAAGGTATTCATTGCACAAATTGGAAAATATCATACATTAATAACATAACTCTTATGCTATCTGGAAAATTAACAATGACTCGGTTCCTCATTTTCTAACCTAATAATAAAATATACGCACAACTTACAAGTCCATTACTCTGCAAACATTTTCAGGTCTGTTATGCTCCCATTGAAGCCTGAATATACAAGTTACATCCTTGCAGTTGATATAGTATTTATAGGGAATTTTTCATAAGTCGAATACAGCGTCATGTCTTGACCTTCAACGATCCCTTAAAAGGTTCATATCCCAATTAAATACGTACAACTATTTCACTGCTACAGGTTGACATATTTTAAAGGTATTTAACCTTCTGTCACAGCCATGTTTTAAATAATCACTAAGGTAGAACAACGATGATATATGAAAATATCATAGCTATTGCCAACTTTGTATACTATCATTGCTTCTTTTATATTATGAAAACACATATTTGGCAAAATGATGATTTCTTTATTCCTCAAGCATTCTTAAAGGAAATAATATATTCGAAATAAAAACCCCTATGCACTTACCTAGAAGTTCAATAATGCCATAGCTTATTATTTTATTTACCCATTGTAGTATCTCCAGTCTATTAGACATACATACGTCCCTATTTCAAACTAAATTCTCAACATAGTATTTCTCAAAGGTGTAGAACAAATAGTAAATATTTAGCCCATAGTGATTCATCATAAATCTCCAAAAGCATATCGAAAACTCTCTATCCATCTAAGGGACTTAGCCAAACAACAAAGCTATGTTTGAGAAATATTTTCAAATAATAATGAAGGATACTAGTTCAATCAACGTGCATATCATATCCAACCTTCATAATAGACATAGAGAGTAGTTATTCCAATAATCAACCGTCGAAGGTAAAGCAAATAGATTCTACCTGAGCCTTCGTCAAAATTTTGTAGCAATTCCAAAATGGTGCACTTGCTACCTGAACCATCGTCAACAATTTTTCCCAAAATGGTGTCCTCCTCTTCCCTTCCAATTTCTATTCGAGGAAGAATAATCCCTTCTTAATTGCCCTTGATTTGTTTTTTCCCATCATCCGACTCTCTCAGATGCACTTAAGTGACCACATTCCACACTCAGGTTTTTCACCCCATTATGTCTATGATTTTGGGCAACAACCAGATTGCAAGTAACAAGTTTTGAAAAAATGAAAACCATCATTATTTTGATAATTAGGTTTATTGCTTGATAAAAAACCATTATCTCAAGATATTATTAATTAATAGCCAAGACCTTATCCAACAACAATAAGTCTTCTCACTTTATAAACTTTCTAGAGAAATAATTCTTTGTTAAATTCTTCATGTAACACAAGAACCAAATTGCATGAAATGTTTCTAACTTAGAAATTGTAAACTTCAGTGCAATGAAAACTATCATAAGGGGTATCTTTTTATTTTTTTAAAGAGAAATCACCCAAAAGTATAAAGCAATAAATTAACTCTTTTTTTAGATATTATCTAGTCAAGCATAGATTAAGTAAAGCATAGAAGATCTTTTCATGATAGCAATTCAATTATTAACTTCCACTCCATCAACTCCTTTATTTTTTCTCAAAACAACCTCGCTATCGATGGTTTATTTTCACATGCAAATCATAATATGCAACTACATGAGAGGAAATTTTGTCATCCTCGGAGTTGTCATCTTTAAGAGCAAATCTCCATTTCTCTTTTTAACATCTTGTTCTCAGTGGTTGATCATTTCTTCCACCTACGAGAGCGACTATTCTTGAAATATTGCATATCTATTAGCAACATCATATTCTTCCATAAAATATAAGTTTTATAGAAATTAAACATGAAATAGTCAATCATTCCACTAGTAAAATACATCATATTTTTCCATAAAATATATGTCTCACATAAATTAATCATAAAATAGTTATTCATTCATCAACAAGATAACATAATAAAACATGAGTCCATCCAATGAAAAGTCTACTAAGGGAGGATCATGACATTATAGAAGTTACATATGACTCCCAAGTGGACAAGATTGACCAAATATCGTAGAAGGTGTCATTTTGTGGATCTTTCTTCTCATCCTCATGTTTTGGTATGAGTGTGTAGATATACAATTGGGGTTATCCTCTAGGACCCATAATACCTAGAGGGTGGACGTATACTCTACCCATCCCTTAACATGAGGAACCTAGGCTTAATTTGACCTTTTTATCTCGAACTAAGCATGCAAGCATATATGTCTAGTGCCTAGTTGATTGTCCACTTCTTTGGAGTTAACTAAGGCCATGCCATTGCTCTAGCTCTGGATATGGTATCACTTGCCAAGTTATTATTAATGATGAGTTATCCCATACTAACCATCATGGGTTAGTCTAGCTCTGAAATCTTGCTATATCTCTCCTAATTGTAAGCTATGTTAGAAATATATTATATTACATCATTTGGATCATTAAATGTGCCTTACTAGGTACATACTTAGGACATTAGATTACTTTAGGGGGAAGTTATGTAGTTACTTCATGCAATATAATAAATGCACAAGTGTCAATGTGCAAGTTGTATATGTGCAAGGTTTCCCTTGCACAACTAGGTAGAGTGTTGGCCAAGGAACCTATCTTCCTATATAAAAAGGGCCTCATTGTAACAAGTAGGACATAGAAGCTCAGAGTATATTCGTAGGTAGTAGCATAGTGCGGTGTACATCACCATAAATTGGTGATGGGTGCAATGTAGTCTAGCAAATTTCTTCATGGAGTGTTAATTTCCTCCATAGCTACATTGTATCCATTTTCATCATTTCTATTTATAGCATATTTCAATCCTCACATATTTACTTTCATTCATATTATTCTGCATCTTATTATTGTTATCTCCCATTGCATGCTGCATCAAAAGCTAATAGTTATATTAGAGCTATGGTAGATCTAGCCAAAGTAGATCAATAGGAAAACCACCATTATCATTGAGCCTAAGTTTTTTTGTCAACCTGATGCACTGTTGGACCAGCCACTGTCAAAAACTCTCAGAAGAGTATAGGTGGTAGAATTAGGGAGAGCCAAAAGTAAGTACTGAAAGGAATCTCAGTTCGAAGAATACTGAGATTACATTTGGCTAGAGTCTTTCCACAAAGTTGTAGAAAAAACTTATGAAGAATAGGACTCAAAATTCAATATACTAGATTGATAAATCATCTAGTGAAGATCATTCAGGATATTTGAAATTTTTTAACTATTACCCAAAGTTTCTTTTATTGCAAAAAATTAATTCTCATATGATTGGGACTCCTCCTACAACCAAAATCTAGGAAAAACCAATTTTGTTATTGTTGCCAATTTTGCCACACAGTTGTTGAAATTCATTTTGTATACATTTTTGAGACCATTCATTGTAAAAACTTCTCTTTTTCCATAAAAAATGGTTAAGATATGGTTATGTTTTTGTTCTTTCACTAGCTGTCTCATTTAGTTTAAAACTGTATTTTTCTGCATTATGAGATTTCTCATCTTTGTTGTACTTTTCTATGTTTTCTATACTTTTCCATATTATGTTGCATGCAAAATTGTGAATGTTTTACCATGAGCATTTTTCCTTATGTTTCGCTTCCTTTCCTTTGTATCCAAAATCCTTTCATACTTTGCACATATGGCTGTAATTTTTGACACTTGGGCATTTAGTTTCATTTTTCCTATTGAAGTTATAAAATCGCCCTGGCAACAAGTAAAATAGGAAAAATGACTATGGAAAAGCAGGTTTGAGCATAGTCAAGACTGCGATGCTCCACTCAGAGGACAAATTTGCAAAGTGCTCCATCCAGGAAGCACCACTCTAAAAATGGCAAAACAAGTGTAAAAATGGCTAAGTATAAAATCAATGTGGTTAAAAAGAAAAGTGCTCCATCAGTGGAGCACCCCTCAAAAGCACTCCATCAGTGGAGTGCCTTTCTATGAAGGCTTAAAATAAAAACAGACTTGGCTAAAAAATCAAGTAATAGTCAAAGGTAGTCAAAGCCTAGAGTACTCCACTCATGAAGCGCTTCTCCAAAGTGCGCCACTTCGGGAGTGCTTGAGGGAAAAGACAAAGTAAACCATAAAGATAATTTTTTATCAAGTATGTTAAAATTCAAATGTGGTTAGAATGGAAAACGCTCCACAAGTGGAGTGCCTCTCCAAAGCGCTCCACTAGTGGAGTGCATCCCCAAGGCAAAGGCAGAGCGAAGTAAATATGAGCTATAACATAAGTGAGAAAGGCAAACTCCAAAGTAAAAGTCAAAGTGGTCAAAGAGGAAAGCGCTCCACTATTGGAGCGCTCCTTCAAAAGCGCTCCACTACTGGATCACTCCTCCAAAAGTGCTCCACTACTGGAGCGCTCATCCAAAAGTGCTCCACTATTGGAGTGCCTCTCCTCAAGCGACTAAGAGAAACTATTGTGAACCTACCCTGAACAGTTCAAACCAACTCCAAGTTGCACTCTGTAAAATCGAATGGACTATTTCAAGTCATTGCCAGAACCTTTTGTCTTCAATGCTTAGTTATCTAAAATACCTGAATTGACTGTTTCAAGTCATCATCGAGATCAAGTTCTCCTATCACAAGAGTGGTTGGGCATTGATGTTTTAAGTGGCAGATTTCTTCTATAAAAGTTGGCTTCTTGTTTGTAACTAAGTGTGGATAACTTTTGCTAGAGAAGCAACTCTGTACTTTGAAATTTGCTCTCAAAATAAAGGCTTCTGGCTTCAGTGTTGAGTCTTCTATATCTGTGTATGAATTCTATTCTATCATTTCTATTAAACTAGTTTCTTTTTTATCAGTTTAATTCTGTTTTCTGGATTTCACTGGCAGTATAGAGCTAGTCTTTGGAATACTTGCTAGAGTTTACACAATCCTGAGAATTTTATATTAGTTTCTATTAAAGGTCAATTGTTTTAATTGTTGTTGGTTCAAGTAACTAAGTTGTCTATCGTGCTTCTGATCCATCACCCCTCTTTTTTTACTTTCAGCCATTTCACATTCCTTTCAATTATTTCATTCCTTTCAGTATCTTCCTAACCCTTATCTCAAAATCTCATTTTTGTTTTCGAAACTAGCCCTACTGGAGATTTCCACGGGGGACATTCCTTTTTTTTGAGCATTCAATGCTTGGCAGCGGACCTAGGGCACTGCAGACTTAGAAAATCTATATCTAGGCTAGTTCGATTGCCAATAGTTTCTGGCACACCCGATGGAATGCAAACGTTCCATATTTAATCAGTATTAAGAAGTGGTGTTCATATTATTATTATCCAATCTGAACATCTAGAGACTCTGCTGAACTCAGATACCTTCGAATATCGTAGGAGTGGTTGGGCATTGATGTTTTAAGCGGCATATTTCTTCTATAAAAGTTGGCTTCTTCTCTGTAACTAAGGATGGATAACTTATGCTAGAGAAGCAACTCTGTAATTTGAAATCTGCTCTCAAAATAAAGGCTTCTGGCTCCAGTGTTGAGTCTTCTATATCTGTGTATGACTTCTATTCTATCATTTCTATTAAACTAGTTCCTTTGTTGTCAGTTTAATTCTATTTTCTGGATTTCACTATCAATAGAGGGCTAGTCTCTGGAATACTTGCTGGAGTTTACACAGTCTTGAGGATTTTATACTGGTTTCTGTTAAAGGTCAATTGTTTTGATTGTTGTTGGTTCAAGTAGCTAAGTTGTCTATCGTGCTTCCGGTCCATCACCCCTCTTTTTTGGCTTTTAGCCATTTCCCATTCCTTTCCATTATTTTATCCCTTTCAGTATCTTCCTAACCCTTATCTCAAAATCCCCATTTTTATTTTTGGAACCAGCCCTACTAGAGATTGCCATGGAGGACATTCCTTTCCTTTGGGCATTCAATGCTTGGCAGCGGGCCTAGGGCACTGCAGACTTAGAAAACCTATATCTAGGCCGGTTCGATTGCCAATAGTTTTTGGCATGCCCGGTGGGACGCAAACGTTCCATGTTTAATCAGTATTAAGAAGTGATGTTCATCTTATTATTATCCAATCTGAACATCTGGTGACTCTACTGAACTCAGATACCTTCGAATCTCGTAGACCAGTGTAAAAACTCATGCCTTCATGCGTACGAGGTGGAGAGCTAGAAACACAGAAGAAGAAACCGAGTTCTATGAGCTTGACATTGATGCTTTAGGAGAACATCCTAGGGTGGTCAGGTCAAACATTTTGCTTGTCGGGACATCATCACAAGAAGTTGTTCTTGATTCATAGAATCCAACTCCTGACAGCACAACAACCAGCTTACCTCCAAATCCATCGAATTCTTTGGATCATCAGTATACTCTGGCTCCACCGAATGTTCAACTAGGTGCTCCGAGTGTTCCGACTATTCTGGCTCAACAAGTTCTACCAACTCCACCGCTTCATACCAATCCACCTCCCCACATGGTGCAATCGACTCCACCCAAGCAGTTCATAGCCTGGAATCATACGGGACCACTCGCCTTGCAGGCTCAACACATTGTACCTCCCATAACTTTGAAAGCTCTACCTACTTATGATGGTATAGGAAAGATAACACATGAGCACATCCAAGACATCATAGGACTGGCAACCATTCATCAAATCACCAATGAAGATGTCATGGTGAAGCTATTGGTTCTTTCACTGAGAGGTAAGCTTCTTTACTGGTATCGATCACTTCTACCTGGTACCATTACTTCATGGGATCAACTAGTTGGATAGTTGATAAGGGGCTTCAATGAACAAGCAGACCCCTTCTCTCTGTTGCACCAGTTCACAACTATCCAAAGGTATCCTTAGGAAGAGATAGCCGACTTCAATGTTAGGTTTATGAGAACCTAGCAGAGAGTCATCGATGGCCTTTGACCCACACCTGAGTAGGTCACGTTCTATTACTTGAGAGCTTTTCACTCGAATATTAGCATGAGCATCCGACATGCTAATATCAATACATTCCCTGCTCTTTACGAGTAGGCACAGAAGGTAGAAGCTGACTTGATAGCTATCGAGAAGTTACCTCCCAAGGTGACAACCTCGATTTATCTAAATTTTTCATAAAATATGTACCCGAGCGCATCCGCTCTACCTACATCCCAGATGTATCCTAACCAACCATGGAATCCATCCCCTCAGTATCAAGCGGTACCCACTCCACAATTCCAAATACCTATGCCATAGTATCAAGTACCCATCGTACCTCAACTACCAGCTCCTATCTAGTATTCGATATTACCTACACCGTTGACTCCATTGCCATTATCCGCAAGTCAGACAACTGCTAATCAAGTAGTTGTGAATGAAGCCCAGGCCAAGGAGCTGCAAGAGGTGAAGGTATACATGAAGATGATGGTGAATCATATGACCATCATGAGGAGGAGGTAGGATGACCAAGGCTTTCAATAGAGAAGATTCCCTCCTCCCTCGATCATGAAAGAGCAAGCATCATCCGCTCACCGATAGCTTAAAATAAATTTAGCTGTGATGAGTAGCGGAGAGGCTAATGTTTTAGACCTAGCATATTGGTGTACTACATGCAATGATCCACATAATGAAGAAACCTACATGGTGCACCTCAATTATGTTCAGACACTATCCGATGGTGCTTACGAGCAAGTCAATATGATCAGGGAAGTTGGTCATAATTTTATGATGTCTTCTGTCGAGCAAGTCTCAGTCCTCACTAGGGCTGGGAAGAAATCTATTGAGGTAGATCCAGCTCATATGGAGCCATTGAAGGTACCAGCACCACCCAAGCCATGGAGCCAAAAGACCCAACCTCCAACAAAAGCTTCCAACCCAACGATGACCTCAGAGCCACCTGAATTGCTGAAGGACTACCTATCGCCTCATGCTAGAGAAAAGGTGCTCTAGCCTAGAGCTCCAACTTCTCACCCATAGGCCGAGATGCAAGACTAGGCTAGAGAGAAACTCAAATATCCCTCACTGACCAAGCACCAGTGGGTTGATGCCACACAATAGTATCGAAAGATGTATGAGTCTACAAAGGGAGTAGGAGAACCGAGCACTTCGACGTACAACATCGTCAAAGAAATGAAAAAGGCTTCGACTAAGGTAAGCCTCTATGATGCTCTCCAACTCTCGGGTCAAGTTGACCTTTTGTAGGAATCTCTCAAGTCCTCTAAGGATAAGGAGAATAAGCCGACGTAGATGGTGTTTGCATCACCGCTGATGACCTCGGCCATAGGTAAGAATCGGCCCCCACCATTCTACCTTTCCCTTCGGATGGAAGGATGGGTCATGCATAATTGCATGATCGACTCTGGCACCATGACAACTATCATGCCCAAAGCAGTCTGTGAAATCATGGGCATGGAGTACACCCGAAGCAGTCCTAGAGTGCTGCAGCTAGATGGAACTCCCATGAAGATGGTAGGAGTTATCAAAGATGTTCCCATCCAACTCCACCAGATGTCGTAGGTTACGATTATCCAAGAGATCATGGTAGTCGACTTAGAGCCATACTTTAGTATGTGCCTCTCACGAGAATTCATAGCTAAGTTGGGAGGCTATCTCTCCCTCGACTACTCGCACTTGGAGATCCCATTCAAGGGGAAAATATTCAAGCTCTTCAATGAGAAGCCTACCACTTTTCATGTTGAAAATCTTGAATATGAGGAAAAGAGCTCGGTCTCTATCAACCTAATGGTAGAAGAAATGCAAATGGTAGACTTGATGGAGGAATCTCTTGGCGAGCTCCGAGTCGAAGATGAGTTCTCTATGACAGATTTTAATGCTATCATTGGGACTGATTTGGGTTGCTATTCACTCACAAAGCTTGAAAAGGCTAAAATAGAAGCACCCGTAGAAGAGTCCTTGGCACCCGATCAGCTATGGAAGTTGTACTTTGATGGTGCTCGATGTAAGAATGATGTAGGAGCTGGAATTGCTCTCATTTCCCCATTAGGTGAGCATAAGACTTATTCGTACAGGCTCGCATGGAGCTGTACGAATAATGCAGTAGAGTATGAGGCTTTGTGCCTCGAACTCAAGAAAGCTAAAAAGCTCGACATCAAACAGTTGTAGATATTTGGAGATTCCAAATTAATCTACAACCAGGTTACCAGTAAGTGCATCTCCAAGCAGCACTATCTAAAGGTGTACCATAACAAGGTGTGGGATTTTCTCGAATCCTTCATCGCACTGAACATCAAGTCAATTTCATGAGAGCGAAACAAGCTTACGGACATCTTAGCCTCCATCGACACTCGATTTTCACCAACGGATGATATGATGCATAAGCCAAAGATAGTGAGGCTGATCTATAGGCCTTCTATGCCTGATAAAAAACTCCACTGGCAGGTGTTCGACAATGATGAGCAACTTGTCAATTTCTTGGTAAATGAAGCATCCTCCATCGAAGAGTGGACTCTCAATGAGGAAGACCATGAGGGATTGATCCAGTTGAAAAATAACCACATCTCGAAGGGTCTGATCATGTTGGAGAGTCTCTTCGATCAAAATGATAGGTCTATCGACCACAAGATCAAGGTGGACCAGAAAGAGTTCATGGACCTAGAGTTACAACCAAGAAAGGTTATCAAGGTAGGGGTCGATTGCTCAATCAAAGAGCTTTAACAGATTCATGCCCTATGCAAGGAGTACCTTGACATCATCGCTTGGTGCTACCAAGATCTAAAGGGGTATGATAAGAATATCATCCAACACACCATCGAGTTGGAGGAAGGAGTCAAACCATTCGGGCAGAAGCAATGACCCATCAACCCAAAGATTGAAATGTTGATGAGGGTTGAGCTTCTAAAGATGCTTGAAGCTAAGATCATATACCCAATCAAGCATTCCTCTTGGGTGGCCAACCTTGTTCTAGTATGAAATAAGAATGGTGACATTCGCTTGTGCATTGATTTCTGAAATCTCAACCAAGCGTCACTCAAATATCACTACCCGCTACCTCAGATCGATCAAATCCTTCACGTGGTGGTGGGAGCATAGAGGTTTTCCTTACTGGATGGTTTCTCCGGCTACAACCAGATCTGGGTCAAGGATGAAGACCAACATAAGACTACATTCACCACCAAGTGGGGGACCTTCACCTACCAATGCATGCCCTTCGGCCTTTCGAATGTCAGAGCGACTTTCTAGAGAGCGATGGACCTCGCCTTTGGTGAACTATTGAATCATGTCATCATAATTTACTTAGATGACATGATAGTCTTCTCCCATAAGAGGGAGGAGCATGACCTACATTTGTGATAAGTTTTTGAAAAATATCGAGAGTTTGAGGTCTCCATCAACCCCAAGAAATCTATCTTCGTAGTGAAAGAAGGAAAGCTACTCGGGCATCTGATCTCTAAAAGGGGTTAACTATTGATCCCGCTCAAGTTGAGGTACTTCTCCACCTTCCACTACTAGTAAATAAAAAATCCCTATAGTCCTTTTTGGATAGATAAACTTTGTCAGGAAGTTCATCATCGACTTTGCCCAAGTAATAAAGTCGATGGTCGAGCTCCTGAAGAAGGATGTCGAATTCAAGTGGACAGATGAAAGGAGGTAGGCTTTTCAAGAAATTAAGGAGTGGATCACCCAAGCTCTCATCCTCATCAACCTTGACTATTCATGATATTTTATCTTATATGTCATCGAGGAGCTAGAGAGCTATGCAACTATTCTAACATAGAAGGGCGAAGATGGAGATGAGCGCTCGATAGCGTTCCTCAACCAAATCATCCAACCACATGAAGAAAAGTTCAATTTTATTGAATGACAAGTGCACATGGTGATGAGGTCACTCCAGAAGTTCCGACCATTTCATCTCTCAGAGCAAGACGATAGTGTATGTGATACACCCAGATGTTCAAAATTTCATCATCCAAGGTGAGTTGGGCAATAGGAGAGTTGGATGGGTTACTAAGATTCAAGAGTTTGACATCGAGGTATGCCCTACCAAGTTAGTCTGAGGTAGAGCACTATGCCAAGAGTTGGCTAAAAATATCATAGTGAAGCTGCAAACCCTGACTTGGATAGCCCTACCCTCGATAGTAATCTTACCAATTTATCGATCGATAGTCCAGATTGGATAGACGATCTGGTCAGGTACTTCGACATAGGTAGATGCCCTTCTCACTTCAATGCTTCATAGAGAAGGAGATTTCACCTAAGAGCAGGTATGTCTCAAGCCTAACGGACTATTTATCGTAACATCGATGGAGTTCTCTTGAGATGTATCAGGAGTCACAGAAGGCAAAAATCTTGGAGGAGTTTCACTCTAAGATTTTGGGAGGACATTTTGTTGGTAGATCGATGGCGCTCAAGATCATCAAAGTGGGCTATTATTGGCCCACCCTTTTCTCTAACGCTTTCAAAGTTAGCCAGCATTGTGACAGTTGCCAATGCTACTCGAGGAGGACTAGGAATGCATCACTTCCTCTCCACCCCATCCAAGTGGAATCCCCATTCCAATAGTGGGGTCTAGACTTTATTGGGATCATCAACCCCAACTCCTCCATCGACCACAAATACATTTTGACCACCATAGACTACTTCACTCGATGGTCAGAAGCAATTTCGACCAAGCAGGCTGACCAAGAAGTGGTTATCTCTTTCCTTGAAGGACTGATCACTCACTTTGGGGTACCTGAAGCCATCATGTCTGATAATGGCTCCCCTTTCACCGATGCAAAGATCTATGATTTTACAACCAGGTATGGAATCTATTTGAAAACCTCGTCTAACTATTACCCGTAGGGCAATGGACTGGCAGAATCCACAAACAAGAACCTACTATGGATATTGAAGAGGACTCTATAGAAAAATAAGTGGAGCTGGCACCTACTCTTGGACCAGTCACTTTGGACCGACCACATTTCTATCAAACGATCAATCAAAACTTCGCCCTACTCACTGGTGTATGGGAAGGACGCAGTCTTACCCATGCACATCGAGCTACCCACGTTGCAGTTGCTTAAGTGGCTCGACACTGAAGAGGGCCAATTCAATCCGATGGATGCAAGGTTGGCACAGTTGCTGCAGTTGGAGGAAGAAAGAGAGAAAGCTTACGAAGCCTTCGCCAAGCACATCGAATCCACCAAAATCTGGTTCAGGAAAAGGACTTCTGACCGAGCCTTCAGTGTCAGAGATTTGGTCTTGAAGTGGAATGAAAACAAGTCCAAGCCGAGGAACCATGAGAAGTTCGATGCCTTCTGGGAAGGCCCTTTTTGAGTCTTCGATGTTAACCAACTCAACTCATTCATTCTACAAGATATGGAAGGTTTCACTCTCCCAATTGTAGTGAATGCCTTTCTTCTGAAATTTTATCACTCGTCGAGCTCTGATGAAGATCGTTGATCCTCCAGGTATTTCTTGTGTATATATTTTCTTTCAAAGTTTGTACAATTGTCTGTCGCTCTATTTTTTGAGCATAGAAAAATATTTTATAAAAAAAATTCCTAAGTCTTAGTGGAGCGTTCTCCCAAAGTGCTCCACCCATGGAGCGCTCCAAGTCCCTAGGGAGCGTTTTTCCAGTTTAAATGCTCATATGGAGTGTTTTAAAATGAAGAGCCTAAGAGGATGTAGTAGAGGCTAGGTGATGGGTGGAGAGTTCGAAGTTTCTATGCTCATTTCAGTATTTTATCGAGAGTTAAGCAATTTCAAGTGAAGTAGTGCTCGGATGGGTGACTTTGTTGAATAGGGCTTTTGTAGCTAGGATGAGATAATTGGCATTGCTCTTGCGTTAGGTGAAGGCATGGATGATCTCTAGGGAGCAGGCTAGTCCCTTTTTCGCCAAGTGATAAGGTAAAAGCAAACTCTTCAGAAGAAAGAAATATGGGCTTCTAAATCATTAAAATAACTCCACCCAAGGAGTGCTTCTTCAAAAGTGCACCACTTGGGAGCACTTTTCTCCAAAGCGCTCCACTTAGGGAGCGCTTGCATGAAGTTTTAAAAGGGTTAAAGGGAGAAGTGTTTTCTTTAAATTGGAAAGTGCTCCACCCAGGGAGCGCTTCTTTGAAAGTGCTCCACCTAGGAAGCACTTCTTCAAAAGCGCTCCACTTAGGGAGTGCTTGCCCTTCCCCCCCGTTTAAAATATTATTTTTATAAATATGGAGCTATCCATTCAGATCGCACCAAGTGTCATGGAGGGATAAGATCATTGGTAAAGGAGTCATTTTCAAACCCTAACCCTAAAAGCGTAGTATTTTTTAAGTGAGAGTCGTACTACTACCCAATCAAAATATTTTCGCTCTCCATCAGCCAAAGCGTGTCCTCCAAGCAGATTAGTATGGGCTCCCCTCCCAATAAGTAGCATGCACCCCAAGGAAGTGTCCTTGTCCACCACCATTATTTATCATTTCCAAAAAGCAACCACCAACATGTGGGTAATTCAAGGCACACACTTACATGCACGTCCTCCACTAGCATTAACTTCATGTACTCAACATTAAAAGGTGGTAGATTAAAATTTGATGCTATAAGGTGGTAAGTTTATTATAAAAATTTTAAATCATCTGTAGCATTTCCATTTTCTCCTCTGCCCTAGCGCCCTACGTTCGTCTAGAGAGCTAGGATTTTTAGAGTGTGAATTGTTTTGATATTTCTAGTAGACATGGGTAAAAAGAGTAAAGAAGTTGAGGGGAAGGCAAAAAAGGAGAAGGCGCCCAAGGAAAAGGTGGCACCTGCAGAGGCATCCAGCTCGGAGAAGCTGAAGAAGCAATGAAAGTAAGAGAAAAAACTAGTAGAGTTGATAGCTCCATAGCATACTCTCTTTCGGTATCGGGATTGCCTGGTCACACACAAGGATGTAGAGCAACTATGCCAGGATGTCTAGATAGCGTATAGAGAGGCCTCGATCGAGAATCCATTGGCTGTCGTCTACCATTCGCACTTGTATTTTTACATGTGCACGCTCGTGCATCACTATCCAAATTTTATAAAGGTTGTATCACTTTTCTACGATGCCCAGTCGAGGATGGTTTGGAATGCCAAGGTAGAGGTATTGTTCGCTATCATAGTTGATGTTATCTGGGATGCTTTCACTTGTGGGAGAAAGCACTCATCTAGTTTTATCCTGAGGAAGATCCACACTAATGAGGAGGGTGCCAAATATCAATCGATGCTAGAAATGCAATGTTTCATGAGGGAGCAACTAGGGAGCATGATAGCATCAGATGAATTTCCCTAGCTTTCGAAGCCCCTTGGCCGAATTCACCCATTGTGACATCTACTCCATTATGGCGTGGGTAATGGGGCTTCCAATAGATGAATGGGTATCTGACTGGCAGGTTTCCATGGCGTAGGCCATACTTGAGAATGAGATCTATTTTCCCTCCAAAGTAAGGTCGGGTGCTATTCCAGTTTTTTATGACTAGGTGGAGTTCGTGGCATGGTAGTTACATGGATGTTTGGCTTATATTCAAGGCCCTAAGGTTGAATAGTTCAGACTCTCATCCTTGTTAGTGTGGTATTTCTTTTGGCACATGCATGAGAAGTTTCACTACATAACAAAGAATCAAATGGATGAGGAGGGCAAACCTTTGCCAGTCTATCTCTGGATAAACAACTTGTCCAGGAATGAGTCATACTATATCTTCAACCAAGTTTTCCTCGGGCTAGTGTTGGAGATGATATATGACCAATGTGAGCGAGTTCCAATGGAGTTGAGGAGCGAGGTCATAGATAAGCGATTGGGAGATACTTTTCTGCTCACCTAGGGGCTGGTTGTCAGAATTTATGGGTTTACAGAAAAGCCTTTTCTGTTACCCTATTACACCATGCCCTATCTATTTTCCCTGGAGGTCGCTCGATAGCTTGACTACACCAATGAGGAGTATGGGAAAGGTCAGGGTAGGAAGGTGATAGTCTCTACTCCTTTCGAGTTTGGAGATGTTAAGATAACATAGTGTGGTCAGAACGTTGTTCTGATAGTGATGCTTTCAGATTATGGGCTGATCGAGCTTCCCCACCGCTGGAAATGGGACCCACTTGGTATTATCCAGAAAAAACCTTGGGGTGAAGTCTTTTCATTCTTGCCCTAATTATGACATGGAGAGGTAACGTAATAATCCATTGGGCCTCGAGCTAGAATGGCACGTGGACGAGATGAAGCCTCTGCCTCCGTGGCTAGAATTTTACACTATGGAAACTGAGTATGACCCGAACGTCAATCCAGAGCACAGACTGCCCAGGGCTATTTTAGTCAAAATCAAGGTCAGACATCCAACATGGTCTGACCATAAAATCCAATAGTGGTGGATCATGAGGGTCCATAATGATAAGACGTCCTCAGACAACCCGCTAGGGATTGATGATAAGTTCTCAGTTTTTTATGATGAGAACATTAATACTTATCAACCTCTCTCATTCATTGATATTGTTCCCCATGGCGGATGCAATCCTGATGAAGTGGATGACTTGGCACACCCAAGACAAGTGCAAGGCAAGGGCAAGGCCATCTTGGGTGCCTCATTATTTAGTGAAGAGAAGAGTCCATTGTCTCACCAGAAAATGAGCACCTCCTCGAAGAGAAAGGTAGAGGTACCTTTCTTACAGCCAACCACAAAGAAGTCATGCACTAGTTCCCAAAAACCCTTTGGGATAATTATTCAGGCAGCATCTGAGCCCCCTTCGATGAGCTCTACTGAAATGACTATGGTAACACATGCTGAGGAGCACGGAGGTGGAGATGAAGAGCACATTAGCATGGCTGAGGAGCAAAGGGATGAAGACATAGAATGCATCAGCATGGATGCACCAGATGTAGAAGAAAAGGAAGAAGTGCAAGCACAAAGTATAGCTTCCATGGCTCCTTTGATCATGGAGCCCCAAGGTATGCATTTATCTCTTCCTTTTTCTTCTTCCTCGACTACACTATCAGTTTCTCTAACTCTCGATGTCTGTTTGCTCGATGCCTAAAATATCTATGATAATACCAGTTTTAGTGGCTCCTACATCGAGTGTAGCTCCATTACCCCAGTCCTCTTTCCCAAGTTCATCTGTTTGCCCAGAATCATCTAGTACCACTATCCAAGTCATCTTTTGTTCCTTCATCCATAACATTTGAATCCTTTATGGGAAACCCTAATGCATTTTCAGTCCCTTCCTCATTCAGTTTTCCTCTGTTTGGTTCAGTTGACCACATTATGGATATCTTTGCCACTAGAGAGCTAGATCCACTTTTTATCACACCCCTCCCATTGGTTTCTCAATGCCCCAACCAACCATTCCCATAGTGGTGACCCAAGCACCTTCGAGGGTTAGCGCAGTCACTTCCCCTTTGGCTTCCTATGCAATGTATGATTTTGAGCCCCCTCTCCCACTTCTTCCCTTCATGCCAATCCTTGGAATAGGCATCCAAGAGCCATTGGAGTCTGAGCTGGAGATGACTCAGCAGCTCGCTACCGTGTAGAGTATCCACAAGGTGCGCATGAATACGATGCATTATCTGAGGGACCGTAGGAAGAGAGAGGCATTGGCTCTAGCGCAGACTCAGAAAGCTTGCATCATTGACCCAAATATGATGAAGCTGCATACCATTGAAAAAATATCGCTAGTTCAGAAGCCCTTGGGGGAAATGACCCCGATCGATTATGCCATCCGCCATACTGAGGAGGACGTTGCCAGAATGAACACTGCACAAAAAATGGGTGATGTCCAAGTTGGCATGGGCTCCATTTATGCTCATGGTGAATATTACAAAGATTGCTTCTTCAAGGCGTAGTCCAAAAATGATGAGCTCGAAGAGGCCCTAGCAGTGGCGAGAAGGTAGATTGAAGCACTGGAGTCTAAGTCCAAGAAATAGGTTGAAGCATTGGAGGCTGAGATTGAGCAGTTGAAAGAAAAGATTCAGTTGCTTGAAGATGAAAATAAGGAAGCATCCAAGCTATATGATCACCACATCAAACTGATCGCCAAGGCAAACCAGGAAATACAGGCGCTCACTGTCCAAAGAAATGAGTTACAGGTTAAGTTGTCTAAAAGAAATAAGCAACCTGTTCTTCCTTCTAGGGAGCGCCTCAAGGAGATGCGCCTAGACTTCCTACAAGATTTCCTAGCAAGAGCAGCAAAAGGAATTATAGTCTTGGCATTCTTCAAGGAAGCACATGAGGCAGTTGTTGTTGGAAGGTCTATCTTGGAGTCCGCTCAAGCAGATGTCAACTATTGGTTAGATTTGGCCACCCAACTCAGGAAGATAGAAGATGTACCTATCCACCTTGCCCCTATGAGCGATCTGGCTCGATCATTGGCAATGATGAAAACAACTTTGCATTACTTCTTCACCAAGGTTGAGCTGGCCAAGAAAGCTCGCCTGCTCTCAGATTCTCTTATGCAGGAGCATGACATCTCACTATGATACTTTGATGCTCTTGTTAAGATTGGCATCCCAGGTTTCACCGACTCTAAGGGGCCTATTCCATCAGTTTAGGAGTTAGAGCCCATGTGGGCCACCTTCGTTGATAATGCCTTAGACATCGATGCTTTGGAGGCCTCAAGTTTCGATGCTCAGATAATCCTCCTTATGGCCAAGTATGCCCAGATTCAGTCTTGCTTGATAGAGTTTGATAGAATACTGGAGTTTGTCGAGGTTGAGCACATCGAAACATATCGTTGCCTAATCCAGGAGCTAGAGAAGCAGTCGACTTTCCCTTTGGAGTGATGGGTTGATGCTTCCATGGTGTACAAGCATATCTTCAACAAATCGTTGGACCAATATCTCCCTCAGCCGCCCAAGTAGAATGAAGAAGATGAAACAAGCAGTGCTACAGATTCAAATGTTGGAGAGACAGATGAACAGGAGGAAGAAACAGATAATGATGCAGAATCAAAGGACGAGGAATCGAAAGATGCAGGTGAAGAATCCAGTAGTAGTGAGGAAAAATCAGAGGAGCACTCCGAAGGCTCAGAGAGTAAGGAGGACTCTGGTGCCCAAGGATAAAGGTTGGGATCTTCACATTGAGGTAGGCTCAATGCCCCGTGAGCCGCCAGATGTGTTGCCAATTTTGCCACACAGTTGTTGAATTTCATTTTGTATACAGTTTTGAGACCATTCATTGTAAAACTTCTCTTTTTCCATAAAAAATGGTTAAGATATGGTTATGTTGTTGTGCTTTCACCAGTTGTCTCATTTTGTTTAAAACTGTATTTTCTTGCATTATGAGATTCCTCATCTTTGTTGTACTTTTCTACGTTTTTTGTACTTTTCCATGTTATGTTGCATGCAAAATTGTGAATGTTTTAGCATGGGTATTTTTTTGATGTTTCGCTTCCTTTCCTTTGTCTCTAAAATCCTTTCATATTTTGCACATATGGTTGTAATTTTTGGCACTTAGGTGTTTCGTTTCATTTTTTCCTGTTAAATTATAAAATCGCTCTGGCAACAAGTAAAATAGGAAAAATGACTAAGTATGGAAAAGGAGGTTTGAGCATAGTCAAGACTGCGATGCTCCACTCAGAGGACAAATTTGCAAAGTGCTCCATCCAGGAAGCACCACTCTAAAAATGGCAAAACAAGTGTAAAAATGGCTAAGTATAAAATCAATATGGTTAAAAGGAAAAGCGCTCCATCAGTGGAGCGCCCCTCAAAAGTGCTCCATCAGTGGAGCACCTTTCCTCAAAGGCTTAAAAGAAAAATAGACTTGGCTAAAAAAGTAAGTAATAGTCAAAGGTAGTCAAAGCCTAAAGCGCTCCACTCAGAAAGCGCTTCTCCAAAGTGCACCACTTTGGGAGCGCTTGAGGGAAAAGATAAAGCAAACCATAAAGATAACTTTTTATCAAGTATGTTAAAATTCAAATGTGGTCAGAATGGAAAGCGCTCCACAAGTGGAGCACCTCTCCAAAGTGCTCCACTAGTGGAGCGCATCTCCAAGGCAAAGGTAAAGCAAAGAGAAAATAAGTTATAACATAAGTGCAAAAGGTAAAGCTCCAAGGTAAAGTCAATGTGGTCAAAAAGGAAAGCGCTCCACTGTTGGAGCGCTCATCCAAAAGCGCTCCACTGCTCGCTCCACTTGGAGTGCCTCTCCTCAAGCAAGTGACTAAGAGAAACTATTGCGAATCTACCCTGGACAGTTCAAACCAACTCCAAGTTGCACTCTGTAAAATCGAATTGACTATTTCAAGTCATTGTTGGAACCTTCTGTCTTCAATGCTCAGTTATCTAAAATACCCGAATTGACTATTTCAAGTCATCACCGAGATCAAGTCCACCTGTCACAGGAGTGGTTGGGCATTGATGTTTTAAGCGGTAGATTTCTTCTATAAAAGTCGGCTTCTTCTCTGTAACTAAGGATGGATAACTTCTGCTAGAGAAGCAGCTCTGTAATTTGAAATCTGCTCTCGAAATAAAGGCTTCTGGCTCCGGTGTTGAGTCTTCTATATCTGTGTATGACTTCTATTCTGTCATTTCTATTAAACTAGTTTCTTTGTTGTCAGTTTAATTCTGTTTTCTGGATTTCACTATCAGTAGAGGGCTAGTCTCTGGAATACTTGTTGGAGTTTACACAGTCTTGAGGATTTTATACTGGTTTCTGTTAAAGGTCAATTGTTTTGATTGTTGTTGGTTCAAGTAACTAAGTTGTCTATCGTGCTTCCGGTCCATCACCCCTCTTTTCTGGCTTTCAGCCATTTCCCATTCCTTTTCGTTATTTTATCCCTTTCAGTATCTTCCTAACCCTTATCTCCAATCCCCCATTTTTATTTTTGGAACCAGCCCTACTGGAGATTGCCACGGAGGACATTCCTTTCCTTCGGGCATTCAATGCTTGGCAGCGGGCCTAGGGCATTGCAGACTTAGAAAACCTGTATCTAGGCCGGTTCGATTGCCAATAGTTACTTGAAGGTTGGTGTGCCTTCATAGTGCAGATATTAGTTCCTTGTGCAAGAAAAGAATATTGCGAAAGAATACTTCTAGAAGAGTTGTGGTGAAGTTAGGATACTGAAGATCTCCATTGCTAGATTGAGAACTTCATAGAAGAAGAAAAGGCCATAGTAGCCTTGATATTGAAGAAAAGTCCATAGAAGCCTTGATCCAGGAGAAAAGGCTATAAAAGCCTTGATCCAGAAGAAAAGGCCATAGAAGCCTTGATCTAGAAGAAAAGGCCACAAAAGTCTTGATACTAAAGAAAAGGCCACATAAGCCTTGATACTGAAAAGGCCACAAAAGTCTTGATATTGAAAATGCCAAGCCTTGATACTGAAAAGGCCATATAAGCCTTGATACTGAAAAGGCCATAAAAGCCTTGATACTAAAAAGGCCACAAAAGCCTTGATACTAAAAAAAAAGGCCATAGAAGCCTTGATCCTAAAGAAGACTCCAAAAGAGAGTATCTTATTCAGAAGCATATTAATATTTTAGTACTAATACTTTGTTGAAAGAAAAGAAGATACAGTGAGTTGAGAAACTTCCTACAATAAAGTTAGGAAGAGTATCTTCTTCAAAATCAATCCAGCACCTGAAGCCAAATTGAAGGTAAAGAGATTAGGAGAAGATCTCATTGAATAACTTCCAATCTTGGAAGAAGAAGGACTAGGAGAGTCTTGCTCAAATCCAAAAGCAACAGAATCAAAGATCCAAAATAAGATCTCACCACCAACACTTCCAAGAGTAGAAGGTTGAATAAAAGGTCTGAAGGAAAACCAGAAGAAGCTTTAAGATCAAAATACCTTGGGGAGGTCTCAATGAGCATCTAGTAAAAGGCTTGGATAGCCTTACTGAAGAAATCATCAAAGGATAACTCATTGGAGAAATTCACTACAAAATATAGTGAAAGATTTGGGACAATTTTTGCCATCTGAAAACAAGCCCAAAAGAAGAATAAGAATTTGGCAAGGAGTACCAAATCTCAAAAGACCTCAAGATATTTAAAATCTTGAGAAGAAGATCCTGCTTGAAGTCATAATTTGACAAGAAGACTTGAAGACAAAAGAAGCTTACCATATCTATGAGATTTAAATATTACCTCTCATAGCAAGAAGGCATTATTTGTTGAGATCTACAACAAAAAGGAGGATACTACAAGAGGAGAATAAGCCACCAAATCCTAGGCTCGTGAAAGAAAGTTTGAGACCATATTTTGGTGAAGAAGGAGTTGTTTAGGACAGCCTAAAAGAGCTACAAGATCTTACTCAAGGTAGCAACTTGGTGATCTTAGATACCAATATCTACATCCTCTACAAAAGCTATTAGAAAAATATAAGCAACTATTGGTGCAAGTAGATTCATTAATTGGATTACTTGTTTTATTTGTTAAAGCACCTTAATTTGGATTAGAGTTGCAAAAGAGAAAAACTGAATTACAATATTCAAAAGTGCAAAAAGGAAAAAATTTCTTTTAAGGTTCATTTTCACATTAGTTAGGAGTTGATTAGATTTCATAACTACATCTATAAACTACCTATCATCTACTTTGAAAAAGAAGACTAAGTCCTACAATATTAATTGTAGTGAATTTGCAGAATAATTATTGAAGGTTTATTTCAAATTATTCTTGATTAGTTGCAGTAAAATTAATTAAGTGCACTTATAAGTTATTTTGAGAGTATTAGAGTGATAAGGTGTGTTTTTTAGTGCATTAAATTGAAATATTAGTGGTTTCATTTGCACTACTATATTACTCTCAAAAAGATTAGTGTTTGTGTTCCTGAGAAGGCACAAAATTAGAATTTTTTAAAGTGTCTAAAGACACTATTAGTGCACAAAAATCTGCAACACATAGTAGCCAAGTGAAGCCACCAAAATAGGTTAGAATCCTCTAAAATTTGGAGAAGAAGTCATCTAACCAAAATTATAAATAGAAGCTTCAAATATTGAAACTTGGTGATCCTCAAATCCAAAGCATTACAGGGTTAGTTGCAAGGAGAAAAGTGTATAAAATTACATAAAATAAGGAGCTTCTATCTACTTCTATCTAAGCTTGGATTTGTCATTAAAGTATCCAAGAAAAAAGGGGAAGGTATATAATAAAAAAGACAACCTCAAAATCCCTACATTGTCTCCAAAATTTTGCCATAAAAACCAGAAAATCAGACCTGCAAAAAGGAGTGCAAGAAAGGGTGCAATAAAGGTATCTTATTTATAAATATTGTTACATTGTATTGCACTTCTCTAATTCATTCTACGCAGGAAAGAGGGCAGATTTGAAGGTGCCTCAAAGGCATAATATTCGTAGGGTAAAACAGCCAAATGTGGTCGAATGCTAGCATTCTTCTAAGCATAAATAAGCCTCTCAAAAAGTCTCATATAATGCACGGGTTGGACAGCCATTACAGGTAACCTGCAAAGAACAAGAAAGGTGTCACATTGCTCACTAAAGGAGACTAATCCAGTAGCATATAAGCAAGGGAAATCAAAGCAAGCAAATTGGAATCATACATCCAATCAAGGAGCATTCAATACCATTAGTGGAGCATCAAGAAGTCTCCACAAAAGCACTGATATTCGAACTCCATTCAAGAGCCACCAAAGCTCCTCCAAATCTCCACCAAAGCTCCACCATAAGCATTGCTTGTATAAAAACATCTCAACACCAACAAAGTACATTAAAGAACAAGGTGGAAAAATACATTGAAGGGCTTGCAAGAAGGTATTGATAAGACAAGGGCATGTAAAGGAAATAAGGTGCCACTTGCCATTCTCCAAAATAACCCTAAAAACACCCACAAAGGAACATTGAATTTCACAATTGTGAAAGGAGACGTTACAACATTGTTTTGGCACCCATATTCCATGTGGAAGAGGAGTTACTTTTAGCCAGAAGCGTTACAGTAAGAGGCCTCAAATACGTTGAAGTAGAGAAGCCACTTGGATAGTGCACAAAGAGGGAATAAAAACATCCCAAGCAAAGGTGACACTTGTAACAGGTGTTAGAACAGTGTTGGTGACTCCATCAAATATCCAAAGCATCCTTGGAGCACTGAACAAAACCACAGTGACACTTGTCACTCGTTAAAATATTAACTGCCTATTAAAGGCATCTTGGACCAGGGTTAACATAGCATTCGGGAGCATTCAAAAGTAGCAAAGAACTCTCAATCAAAAAGGTCAAAGGAAGTATTAAAGAAGAGCATTGAAGTCAAGGAGCACATTGAAGAATCTGGTATTACTCATAATGCCCAAGAAAGATAGATTACAGCCATCCAATTTCATAAAGGTGCAGAGCTTTATTAAGGTAAATTTTTTCCTATCTAATTTACTTTCATTAAAAAGGAAGTTATAAGGTTATATTCTAAGGTTGAAGTATTAAAGAAAATCAATATTTATTTGAAAGCAAAACTTAGGGAAATTAAATATCGAAGTAATCTAATATTTGCAAAACACAACCTAGGAGAAATAAGGGATACTACTTGGAATTAATCCATTGATATTTGCAAATATTATTGTGTTCTAATTTTCCAAATTTGGGAGTTATAAGGGTTACAACACCAAACTAGGTTATTGAAAATTAGATACACTAAAATTAAATCCTAAAGGGATATTAAAAGGGGTTTATCAAAGCATTTCAAAGGTTGGAATTTAGCAATTTACTTGTCTCAAAATTTCACAAAAAGTGATAAAAGAGATCCAACATTAAAACCTCTTCAAAATTGGAAAAGTGCTTAGTTCAATAGGAGTAATAAGGTGTTAGAAAAGTTGATTTTTGATATTTACAAAACTTTACAAAATCAACCAAAATTGAACTATATTTCACAAAAGCACTTCTACATTTCCAAAATATTAGGGAGACATAAGATATTCTACAAAACTTGGTAATATTAGCATTTATCAAAGATTATCAAGTTGTAAATCCATTGAGAAATCAAGCTTATATATTACGGAGTTATATCTTGCCATATCTAAAACTAGGGAGCTATAAGGATGTCTACTTCCCAAAATACTACAAACACCAATAAGAATAATTGCTTCAAAAAGGAAAAACCTAGTGCCATAAAACTTGGGATCATGAATCTACTCATGAAATCTGAAGGAATGTTAGACCTAACTTCAAAAGTAATCCATAGTGAAGCCTTAGAAGATAATTTTGATACTATGGAACGCTATCTTCAAACCCGTCTCAATGAAGCAATTGACAATCGAAAAAGTGACATTTCACTTTCCTTAAACTTTGTGAGCATATTATACATGGCATTGCTCACATATAAACACTACAAGGATGAAAATGTAGAACAAAAAGGATTTATAGAATTACTCAAAAAGAAGGTAGAACTTAATGAATCATATCTAGAAAAAAATTTCAATCCTCATGCAGCATTGGGACTTCTGGTTCTACTAACTCAAGATCTTATCATGATTCCTTAAGTGGTTGTTCAGAAGCTTATGTACAAATTGAAGATAGGAAATGAGAATCTTCCTTACAAGAACCAAGTAGCAGCACAACTACCTATGAGGGCATAGAAACTGGAATCAAAGGCAAAGCTAAAGACAAAGAAGAAGACAAAGCAGATAAAGGAGGAATACAATGCAAAGTCAATTGAAAGAAGAACCTTCAACTATAGCTTACTTTGCATCATATGAAGACACAGATTACTTGTTGAACCTGATCACAGTAAGCAATGAGGGAGAATACAAATCCCATTATCCAATGGAAAGAGATTCATATTGAGACTAAAGTCTTCAATACCCAAATAATGTAATACAGGGGGTGTTAGAAATAAATTATATTACATCATTTGGGTCATGTAAATGTACCTTCCTAGGTACATACTTAGAACATTAGATTAATTTAGGGGGAATTTATCTAGTTACTTCATGCAATGTAATAAATGCACAAGTGTCAATGTGCAAGTTGTATATGTGCAAGGTGTCCCTTGCACAACTAGGTAGAGTATTGGCCAAGGAACCTATCTTCCTATATAAAAAGGGTCTTATTATAACAAGTAGGATATTGAAGCTCAAAGCATATTCGTAGGTATTAGCATAGTGTGGTGTACATCACCATATATTGGTGATGGGTGCAATGTAGTCTAGCAGCTTTTTTCATGAAGTGTTCATTTTCCCCATGGCTACATTATATCCATTTCGTCATTTCTATTTATAGCATATTTCAGTTATCTCGCAAAGTTACTTTCTTTCATATTATTATGCATCTTGTGATTGCTATCTCCCATTGCATGGTACACCAAAAGCTAACAAGCTAAACAAGGACCCATCACCATACTACTCATACAACGACCTAGAGGCGGCACCCCATATCACCCCTTGTCACTTGTTCCAACAAAGGTCATTTGTTTCGACCTGTTTTATTGAAAAGTGATCGTTCCCGAATCATAGGGTTGCCAACTTATTACCACTAATATTGTGTGTTTATGGTCATTCATCCTTCACAATAAATTAGTTAAAATTTAAGCTTTCTTAAGATGGATTCATATGTTATCTAGAACCATGTCTTATCATAAGTTTCCATCATACATTTATATTTTATTCTAAGTTAATTTAAAACATAAAAATCATATCTTTATCTACAAACGAGCGGAAGCATAAACTAATAAATTCTTTTCTTAAAACTCTAATAACAGTATCCTCTAATAAAGTCATGCTTATAACAATAAGGAAACATTTTTCTTACATAAATAATAATCTACATGGTCATTAGTACAAGTTTAAATACAAACAATTTTATAAAGTTATATGTCTCTTTTTCTGAAAAAGAATCATTGATAATTTTTACTAAATACAAAGAAATCCTATCTGAGCCTCCTTTTATCGGCTCGCTTAATTCTTCTAGACACCTTAACAATTATTACTTTACAAAATAAATGATAAGACTTTTCATCTAATTACCTATACCAACTATCCACATAAAAAGAATATTAAGCACATTGAATCTATATGCGTCAATAAAATGATAAATAAAAGTATACTCTTTAGATATTTACTAGCTAATTTAATAATAGTTTACTCCTTTTAAGTCAGCAAAAGTATAAACGAATCATTCAGCTTTCAACATAATAAGCAATTTTTCTAAGGTTATGCGGCCTTCCCGATGCTGTAAGTTTTAGGTTTTGGGTAAGCTTTCCTTTGAACCGAGGCTTATATAATTTCACTCTTAAAAGAATCGCTAAAAAAATATATATATATATAATTATCCATCTATTCTTTAAAAATTACTATCCATTTATTTAAAAGAAGAACATTGTTATACTATATAATAAGTTGTCCATCCATTCTTTCAAATTTAAAAATAAACCAACCATTTATTTAAGGGAGATTGAATGCAATTATACTAACCAGCCATACCAACCATCCATTCAAACTTATGTATAATCATATATTTAAATTGAATTTCAAATAGACTGATCATTCTTTCAAACTTATAAAAAAATTAAAAACAATAATATAAAGTTTATATAAACCCTCCTGAAATTCTTTATTTCATTCCCATAAAAGTTGAAAGGGAGCTAATTCAAATAAGCTACGCTCTAGTTTAGCTCTTATTAATTCCGCTTTGTCCTATCTAAAGGAAGCATTTATGAATCCCGATAAAATTCTATCCAGCTATTCTTCAATCAGCAGCAATCACCATTAATCTAACATCAGAAGTTATCGAACAAAGTTGTTTGTTTTCACCATTGTGCACCGAAGCTAATATCATCATATTTTCATAAAAGAATATTATAAACTTGCGTTTGGTCTCTAATGCATTTCATAATAAAATCAATCCATTAATGATATACCCCTTTTATTCGGCTAATCCTAGATTTACAGGAAAGGTAATCAAATGGCTATCTAGAAAAGTGCATGCTCAAAATGATTGAAAAGCTAAGGCTTCCTTTTAAGAAGTGAAAGCTTTATCATAAACCTTATATAATCATGAGCATTACACATTAAATGGCGACACTCAGCTTAATCTAAATTTTAGAAAGGAAACTTATTATTAACTTATCATTCAGCACTATGTAATTCACAGTGGTAATTAGCATTGTATTATAAAATAAAAAGGAATATTTTAAATAAGTAAATAATCTTTCACCAAATATTATCAGCCTCCACAGCAAAGGATTTATCGGCTTCAACACGGCAAAGTTCTTTCGTTTTGGAAAGGGAAATTAACAACACCGTAAAGTTCTCTCAACTTGGAAAAAATTAATATATTTGGTTTTTCCAAGAAACCAACTGTCCAAGTACAAGCTTAATACATAAATATATGTTAGCAACATTTAAAAGCCCCAAATGATAGGTCCAAGTACACGCTTAATACATAAATATATCTTAGCAACATTTAAAAACCCCAAATGATAGGTCCAATCCCGACTCAGGCGCACACCGATAAACTTATAATAAAGCTAGCAGATAGCAAGAATCCATACTCCTCCCATGCACCTAGTTTTCCAAAAACTAGATCATTCAACCCCAACCCAATACTCATTCATGATTACAAAGAGAAGTCAAGCCACCCACTGTCTAACCCACTGTCTAGAGAGGAAAATTGTTTTTCTTTCCACTAGCCAATAAAGTGAACTTCTATATCTAATCCAATAAAATTTGAAATCTATATAAAGTAAATCAAAAACAAGAAAATATATATATATATATATATCATAGGCATGGCCTATAAGTTTCTCCATCTAAGCAACTCAAAAATTCATACTACAGATAATTTATGAGACTCAATGAAAACTCTATGAATGCAAAAACCTCAAGAATCCTAACCTAAATAAATCTTCTATATTTCAAATCTCCTGTATTCCTAAGTGTATATGTGTAAAAGACATTACGTAGGCATATGGGGACATGAGACAGGAGAGATTTATGTGTTGTTGTTCAGGGCAAGAATCAGCAGAGATTAAAAAGAATAGTTATAGATGCACTGTACCATCCTCCAAAAAAAAAATACAAGAATAATTTTTGCGAGATGAAATCCAATTGAATTATGCTTGTGCTATTACAACACGTATTTATAGACACATCTACACTTAAGAATTATTATTAAATTACAGTTAGATAAGTTGTTTTAAATAATACAAAAATTATTATTAAATTACAGTTAGATAAGTTGTTTTAAATAATATTTTTTATACACATTTCAGTTACCGATAATGTAAATGGTCTTTTACTAGTAAACGACACCCATAGGGGTGATTGTAGGAAGCTTTTAAGATTAGATTGACTGATCTAAGTTACGCTAGACCAATCTCTTCTAATGTCCCAAACATTCTCCAATGCATGCCATGGTGTGTAATGGAGCATTTGTCATGTGCTTGTTGGATGGTTGGTTTAAGAAGCAAGGTATCCCTTAAATATTCAAAATCCTATTAACTGCAATCATGGAGTTCAAAAAAAATAATATCAAGACACATGGAAGTATAAAGATACAACTTGCCAATCCTACTCGGAAGCCCATGTTATTCAAAATTCTATTAACCGCAATCATGAAGTTAAAAATAAAATAATATCAAGATACATGAAAGTATAAAGATACAACTTGTCAGTCCTACTAAGCAGCTTGTGTTAGTATGCTCATGCACGTGTTGTTTGATTTTGACTAGATGCTATAAATGCCTGAAGTAACCTTATAGCCACATACGTTCAATCTAGAGCTCCTAATATTTCGATAACATTATTTGAAGAACCTAATCATTCAATGCAATAATTAACTATTTATTTAAAATTCGATTCTCAATACTCATTAATACACACGATTAAGACAATCATTCGTGACTTAAAAACTTTTCAATAGCATAATTATACTAAGATAAATGTCAAACATATATTGGGCAACCAAAATCTTATAACATGGATTAAGAAGAGCTTATCTATATTTTATTCATCTAACGGATAGGCATTCTAGTTAATTCCTTAAAATGAGGATTTTTCAGGTAACAATTGCTTTTCTCACGTGCCCTAGGTATTACATAGGCTTGTGTCTCATTAATTTGAAGTGTAGTTACTCGATTTACCATTGGTTGGCTTATCATGGATTGACTAGCCATTAGTTGATTAATGACAATAGATTGATTGGCTACAGTAGGCTAATTTTTCATTTGATGATTTTTTATTTGGACATGGTGGATTATCATAGCACAATTTGTTAGATCATGACCTATTTTACAAGTAAAGAATCAGATATATGAATTGATATTTCTCATGCCATTATGCACTTGATTATTCACCTGTATGTTTCCTTGTTGGAGTGTCCTAGCCCAAAGAAACTTGTTATAGGCCAAAATTTCTACATGAGCGAGGATCAATAGGCCTTGTTGTTGAGTCACTGTTTATTGAGGCTCTTGATTGTAAACTACAGGTTTTCGTTTTGATGAACTTGTCAATTCTCCTCTGAGTTCACAATTCTTTATTAATATGTAGTAATGTTTTATACCTTTTACATAGATCATTGAGAGTCAATATGTCTTGTTTTTTTACCCTAAGACACTACGATTCTTATTCACATGACGTTTGACTTGTAGATTGTCCCACCAGGCATATGCTAGTTGTTATTAAGGATATTGAAATAGTTGATTTTGCACAACTTAGGAATTGAAAGTCACCATCTATTATTGCATGAACTATTACAGTGCTTATTGGTTGTAATACAGTTATTGTGGACTAGGATTTAGCATTGTCTAATGAGCCTACATGATTAGTTGTGGATTTAGTTGACTCTCAATGATATTTAAATTTTGTAAAACTTATAGTTGACCTTGGCAAGTTTGTTGGTAGAGAGGTAATTGAGGACTCTGAATCCATGACATATTCTACATCATTTGAGTATTCCCCTCAGTTGAGCTACCATAACACTATCCAAACACATTTTCTTAATATTTAGGAGCTAATTGCTCACCTTTTCTCATAGAGATTCGTTCATTAGATAGTGAATTGCATCATGAGGATAAGTGAATCATTCATTTGATAAAGACTCCATAAGTTTTCTTTAAATTTAATGAATTGCTTTTACCAAGAATCAAGTGATTCACTTTTGAAATTGGATGATTCACTACTTCAATACTTAGTGAAATTTTACTTTTCTTAAAAGTAGACAAATCGCTTAGTGGATTAAGTGAATCGCTCATTCGAAGGAAACTTAAAAAAAAATCTTCAAACTTGATGAATCACTCTTTGCTAGTAGCAAATCTCAATTCTATGACAAAGATGAAGTGATTCACTATTTTTGGTGAACCTTTCCTCTTGCTTCACAAGAAACTTAATTTAGGATTTTGCTAAAGTTAGTACTAAAACCACCATCCTACAAAGCATCTGATTGTTGCATATCTAAGTGAATATTCATAAGCCTAAATCCTCCCACATGTACATGCACATGCACTGATAGGGTTTCAAGATTAAATGAAAAATTAAATTAAATTAGTTGGAGAGCAAATCGCTCTGCCGAGTGGAGCGAATCAATTACCAAATGGAACTTACGAAAATTTTGAAAAAGTAAGGGTCCAAGTGTAATGCTTTGGGCTTTCCAAGCAATGTGCTTCTTAGTCATTGAGAGAATTGCTCCTTGAATTTAACTTTGAAAAAAACATATTTTCTGGTAATTCACTTCAAACAGGTTGAATTAGTCCTTGGATTAAGACTTTATAAAAACCCTTCAAACTTTGGTAAACCGCTTATCATTTGTGGTAAAATGTAATTTAGCACCAAAATTGAACAAATTTATTGATTTCTAAGTACCTTTGTTGTTGCTTCATGAAAATTTTAGAAATTGGTTCAAAACATAGTCATCATTCACAAAGCACCTACAAAGACACATTTAAAAATAAAATATATACAAGAATTAGATTACAAAAAGACACCATTCTCAATTTCATCATGGAAATTAATCCCTTGGTCCTAGTGGACATGCCAAAAACAAGTTGAATTATAAAAAAGGCTCTCCTTATATATCCATAATTTATTTTCATCAAATTGGAAGAAATGGGAGTGTGCCCCTTTCAACCTTTGGAATTATGTTGGTTCCCTACTATCCTTGCTAAATCTAATCTAGTCTAAGCTAAATATAAAAATAAATGCAGAAATTAAAAGCATAAGAGTAAAACTTAGATGTTTATGGTATGAGAGATTAAAAATAAAATACGACCACAATCATCGCAATAAGAGTGTGAGATCAATTAACACATGATAAAATAAAATAACAATGCATCTTGTGTATATGAAATGGAATTAACAAGGAATGAAAAAAGGATAAAAGAGCAATGCCACAATCATCACACATTCCATAATCTAGGAGGGTAGTGCAACTAATTGAAAATAAAAGTCACACAATTTTATTATTCTAAAAGACACAGGACCAAGTACAATGGGAGACCCACAAGTGTAGCCCTAATTCACTCAAAGCCAAAAGTTGTTTACAATGGACCCCGTGGCTCCTATTTATACAAAAAAATTCACCTCTAAGTTGCCTTGGGTAAGAAATTCTTACTCCTACTAAAAGTAACAATTTAGAGGTATCTTTAACTAAATGATACACCTCCAAATGTTTCATGCCTTCAATTATACCTCTAACTAACTTGGAAGCCTTCTAAAGTGAGATATGGCACCACTACAAGATAAAAAATTAGTTTCCAAGAGGTCCTCCTTGGTTATTGTGTGTTTTTGTCCCACTAGGCCTACTAATGAGTGAATTACTCCAATATGGGAGAGCAAATAGCTCTAATTTTTGTATCGAAATACTCCTCTTGAGAGTAAATCACTTCTTTGAGAGAAAATCACATATTTAGGACTTAGTCAATTTTTTGTCAGTTTTGCAAACTTGTTTTGCAATGCTGCTCTTAGGTTTGCAAAATTCATTTTTCTTTGTCATTCATGGCTAATTTATTTGAGGAATTAGAAGGTAGTAGCCAAGCTACTACACCATGGTTGGAAGGCTTCAACTCATAAATACTACATTACTATCTATCTCTCTATATATAATGTCACTTTAAAGATTATTAGCATGTATAACATCTTAATTTGATAAAATGTAAAAATATTTTCTTTGTGAAAGATACGAGGAAAATTTTAAGTTTCTTGTTTGTAAGAAAGATAGAGTTTGCAAAGGAAGGAATATTGGAAGGGGGGTTATGAAATTGTACATTTATGAGTTTGGCTTTAGGGGGGAAAGTTCGTTGGAGATTATTCAAAGGTCAAGGAAAGAGTCAGGAAAAAAATTACTTCAAAAAATATAAGTTCAACTGATGCAATAAAATTGTTCAAGAAGAAAATCTTATGTAGAAGCTTAAAAACATGAAACTTCATATCATAGATATTAACAACAAATCAAGAAATATATTAGGTGGTGAATTAATGAGAGAAATTAATTGGTTTGAGTTGTGTCCTCTTTTTTTAATATAAAATGATAGCTATTGGCTTGGACATAAGTAGCTAATAGAGTTTCAAACATCAAAATTATATTGATGGGAGCAACAATTCTAGATTATAGATTTCTATTAGCAACTTGGTTGGGGGAGATAACCTAAAATGTTAGCAACTCAATCCTTTCCTCATAGGATCTCACAATATATCAAGACAAAATATTCACACAATATATTCAATCCATGATAATAACAATGAACAATAACTCACTGTAAATATTATTGAGAAACATATCTACTTAAGGAATGCAAATACAACGTATTGCAAAGCTTCTTCTGATCCACATTAAAATGCTTTGTGTTCAATATATACACACATAGATATGAGACTCTTCACATTCATAACCCTTGACCTTTGTTTTCATCTCCTCACACACACGAGAGATCTAACTCTTAATATTTCTCATGGTAGAAATACCACATAATAATAAATCTATTATTGACTCCATATAATGATAAAGACTCTAATGATTGCATATACTAAATGATAAACTCTTACATAACTCCATACTTACATGACACCTCACTTACATAACTCCATATTTACATGACACCTACTATATACTCAAATATTAATCACTTTAAATTAAACTATTTACATGGTCCTTGCATTCATATTGCAAGTTACCAAAGAGTGTAAACTTCTAACACCCCCTTGTATTACATTATTTGGTATGAAGGTTCTTTGCCTTCATATGCTTTTAGTCCTTCATTCTGGTCTTCGTCTTTCACGCTCTAGTTCTGGTAGTAACTCTGACCACTTATGGAATTATCTTGGAAATCTTCAAATAATAATTTTTTGGAATTATCTTGAAAATATTCAAATAATGATTTTTTGAAATTGTCTTGGAAATTTTCAAATAAACCATTCACTATCATTCAAAAAATATTCTTAGGCAAATTAAAAATTATGTACCTTAGGTGGTGCCTTCCCTCTAAATATCCAAACTAAACCACACCTTTGCTCTACGCATCTTAGGTTTAATCACTCCCAGAATAATTCGAATCTCCTACAATATGACTCCTCAACATTACATTTTTGCGTACATTATTCTGACTTCTCATCTATGTCTCTCTTCTCTAGACTATTCTACATGAGACATTATGTTTATAGCTTATACACTTTCAATAGCATCATTAATGCCTACTTCACCTTAGATTTTTGGCTTACATGTTCCTTCCAACCATCTCTTTCAAAAGTTATCACTTTTGGTTTATATCCTCTACACTCTAGAATCTAGTCCTATGCTTAGTTCTCTTCATTTGCACTTAATCTCTTCTCCAATATTTATTTGCTCTACTCACTACAAGATTTCCTTTATTGCTTCAATAACATATTTCTTTAGTTGCTTCGATACCAGCTCTCCTTCTCTGCTTCACTATCAACTCTCCAACTTCTTGAGTGGTATCACACCATAAACCTGCTTTTAACTTTAATTCCTATAGCTCTTATGGCTCTTGCAATATAAGCTCAACTCGAATAAACGCAACTCCTCTCACAATAGTGGCTCTGATACCACTATTAGAAACTCAATACTTTCCTCATAGGATCTCACAATATATCAAGATAAAATATTCAAACAATATATTCAATCCATGATAATAACAATGAACAATAACTCACTGTAAATATTATTGAGAAATATATCTACTTAAGCAATGCAAATACAATGTATTGCAAAGCTTCTTTTGATCCACATTATAATGTTTTATCTTCAATATATATACACATGGATATGAGACTCTTCACATTCACAACCCTTGACCTTTCTTTTCATCTTCTCGCATACACGAGAGATCTAACACTTCATATTTCTCATGGGAGAGAAATATTACATAATAATACATTTATTATTGACTCCACATAAGGACAAAGACTCTAATGATTGCATATACTAAATGACAAACTCTTACATAACTCCATACTTACATGACACCTCACTTACATAACTTCTCACTTACATGACACCTACTATATACTCATATATTAATCACACTCTAAACTAAACTATTTACATGGTCCTTGCATTAATCTTGCAAGTTACGAAATATTGTAATACTACTAACATAAAACATATAAATTTCAAATTTTGCTTCAACAATTTTATTTATCCATTTTTATTTGAAAGGATGAGTTGATTTAGAATCTAGTAAAATCTAGTGGATATTCCATCAAGTTGGGATGCGAGGCTCTAGAGCAATCAAAACTTCCTAGTCTTAAAATTTTCCTTGGAAAATTGTTTGGTCACTTAAGACCCTCCCAAAGACATCAACATTCCTTCGGTTAGCAATCTAAAGCAAAATCATTATAGGTAACAATATGCAAAGAAGAGGATATCATGGACCTTTTAGGTGTTTTTGTTTAAAAATGATCTAAAAATATTAGATTATTTGCTTCTACATTGTCTCTTTGCTTACACCAAATGGGGGTCACTTTTTCAAAAAGTAAAAATATATTAGGTAGTTCCATCAACATTGAAAGATTCAAAATGTTGGATTGTTTCAAAGATAAAGCATTTACATTCTATGGAAGAATTCTCCTTCCATTATTTGTTAGAATCTACGGATTGAAAGGAATAAGATAATTTTTAAAAATAAATATTAGAATCATAACCAAGTTTGGAATCCCATTATTACCTCTCTTGTGAAATGCTTACAAGCATGATCAAATGGCATGAACTCAATTTGTAAAAATTTTGGACTTTCAAGAAGTAGACCTAGTTTTGAATCTTGTCAACTAATACATACATAATTATCGACTTGTTGTAATACCACTACGTGGTTATAGTGTAATATAGGTTGGGCCTAATTCAATCCCACATAACCAATTAAAAAATGTTTACAAGAATGGTCCTCATCATGGAAAGTCTCAAGTCACAAAAAAGAGGCACTTTCTTGGTTAAAGTACTTGAATCAACATAAAAAGAGTTATTTGTGACAATGGAGTTAACATAAAAGGTCTAAGTTGATCTATGTAAATTGAAAATGTCCAAAAGTAGGATTCATTAAAATTAATTTTGATGGAGCTTCCAAAGGAAATTCATGGAACCCTAGTAGAGGTGGACTTTTTAGAATAATGAAGGCAAAATTCTCCTCACTTACTCAAAATAATATGAAATATCAACAACAATTATAAAGAAACTTAGTCACTTCTTACAAGGATCGAGATTGGCATTCAAAAAAACATGGAAACAAATCGTAGTTGAGAGAGATACATAAATTATTCTTATTATTGTAAATCTTAAATGGGTAATTTGATCAATAATAACATTATTTTCAATGTCCAATTACTATTGTTAGAGGCACTAACTTGAAAATGTCAACACTAGGGTGGAAGATAACTTAGCTAATTACAATGTTGGTATCTACCTTAGCAAAAATTAAATGTTAAAAAGTAATTAGCCTAAATATATTTAATCCATTAATGAAAACCATATCAAGAAGTTGATAGAGAAAACATATCAGTTTGAGGCAGATGAAGAATATCTTTAATAAAAATAAAAGTTGAATATGGTATAATTTACCTGATAGAAAATATAATATCTTAATATTTGATGGGAGTGGCCTCTAATAGAAGCCACATGTAGCATATTGAAAAATAGAGACTCCTATTACTAAATAAAAAAAACCACTTGAAGGAAAAGAAAATGTTTACCAAGGAGAAATAATTCTACTATAGATGCAATTGTTGTTACATCACCAAGCATCAGACAAGCCGTGGTAAAAGTGGCAAAGTAGAAGGAAATAATCAATTCATTCATACAGGAAACTCTCTATCTATCTATCTCTCTCTCTACATACATACATACATATATAGAGAACAATCATAACTAGGAGTAAATAAGGAAGTTCTTGCAAGAAAGTGGAGTTAGAAAAGAAATTGGTAGAGGAAAACAAGTTAGATTAATTGCTAAATAAAACATATGCTAAAATAGGTTTGTTGAATAAGAAGGTCATTAAAAGCTATGATTTGGCCTCACATGTTATATCTTGTAGGCGATAGTCTGCGGTTTATGCTCTTTGTCTATAAAAGTAGTGGTACAAGTACTATTTATAGCATAACACATCAAACCTTCCTTATAAAGTAAACCGACCTACACTTTCTATGCATACCTCTTTTCTACCCCACAAATTAAGACTTGTTATGTGAATTTTATCTATATGTTATGTCATCCTAAGGTATGCCACATAAAATCTACATATATATGTAGGAGATATTAATTTGAGGGAAAATGCTTCATACTTGATAAATCAAGTATGAATAAATAAGGAGTTTGAGACCTATAAAAATAATTTAAAAGCTAGGTTGATGATCAAGATAGAGCATGGATTTTCCTAGGAGTTCATCTCTAAATAATTTAGAATGATTTCACACCCTAAGTTAGTGGTAAATATGATACAATATAGGAAATCTTGATTTATTTTTATTCTACGATAAAGTAACACACACAAGTAGCCATAATAAGTTGTAAGAATAAATAGAAGGGAATGTTTATCCAGCTTTAAAGATAAAAGTTCTTTTTATTTTTTAAGGCTTCCATGGCTAGGTCTACCCTATATGTCAACTCCTTCAAAATGTGTATCATAACATAGATTGGGATCACATTCAAATTAATCTTCTTGTGATGCCCTATTTTAGATTCTAGGATCAAGGTTCCTATTAAATAGAAGTGGAAAATAGAAGTTTCATGGAAGCAAAATTTTATAATAGGATATCATATTAAATAGGGGTCCCCATGATGAACCATATGATCTTAGTTACCTACAAGATAAGAAGATGATGCAAGAGAAGTGAAGCTATGGCAGACCCTATATTGTATCTCTAACACAAACCTCTCTCAATACAAAATGAAACAACACAAGAAACTTCTATCAATGCATCAAAACAAGGGCAAGCATAGCTAGAAAAATTCATAGGAAAAGAGCGAAAAATTAAGAAAAGCATTAGTAAGTAAATTATACCCAATAAAATGATAAGTACACCATAATTTATGTGGGAAAAACCCTCTTAGGGAAGAAAAGCCACAAAAATATGTTGTTGCAGCTTATATTATTAAAATACAATTGAGAGGATATAGTGCATGAGTTGAACATAGTCTCTCCCATAGAAATGAGGAGAGCACACAAAAGCTCATACAACTTCAAATTACTTCCAAAGTTACTACCTTGACAATGGGTAGAAAATACATCAACATATTCAATGTATGCTTTTCTAACAAGGTAAGGGTAGAGGACATGGAAGGTCAAAATATTACCCTTTCCTCTTAAACTTCTTCTCTAATGGCCTATAATTTTTAATCTCTCTTTAATCTCTCTTCACTACTATGAAATTTCACATGCTCCTTGGAACAAGTAAATAATTTAGAGCGATATTAAAAAAAAAAAAATTACATGGTGGAATTGGTAGCCGCCATGAATCCAGGTAGGTTGTTCGGCTTTTATGCCCGCCATAGTATTATAGGTTGTCTGCCCTGAAAGCCACCACACGGATCTTTGCGCAGTCTGCCCCTATAACCACCATGCCACAATCATTTTTTACCTTTTACGTCGTTGAAAGCACCAGTAAAAAATAATTAGAAAACCACAGTTAGGAAGAATATAAAACACATGTGGGTTGCTTTTATCAAAATATCTCTCGTTGTAGGAATGGTTTTCACCATGTAGCGAAGTTTTATTATTACTATTCTCTAGTCCTTTTTAACAATAAATGCATGACAATGATGAAGAGCTAGGAAACCACAATGAAAAGGAAAAACCATAACCAATACCAATGTCATTAGTCCATCAAACTTGCCCAAATATTATAAAATAATGTATTTTTCTAAGGTTATATATGACATAACAAAAGAGCTAATATGTCTACAACAAAGTGTATGATACACCAATCTATGAAAGACAAAACATGAATGTTCCATGAAATACTTCCTTTTGAAAAAGGGTTTCTTTTTTGACATGAATACACATTGATGAGAGCATGCCTTGGTGAGAGCACAAGAGTTAGTATGAAGTATCATCCCAAACTATAAGCACCAAACTAGCCCGCATAACCAAAAATTTGAACTGATAAAAATCAACATGGTGATGTGAACAACCATCATAACTAATCCTTCATGGAAAATTGCATCCCATGTCTTCTCCTTGTTCAGTATATGTTAATGGATACAATGCAACACAACTAAGAATATCAAGTGTAAAAATACTTCTATTGCATGCTCCAACTACACGAAGATAAATATCAAGATCTTAGAAAGTTTATCTGCTTCTTCCATTCTTAAATGAAATATTCCTTCTTATAAGAAAATATGAATAGCTAAAAATGAACAATCAAATGTATTCCACTCTATGAAGAAATTTAAAATTAGTATTTGAAATAAACCTGTCAAAAAATCTACAAATAAATTTCCAATGGACTCCTATTCCCTTGGGTTGCTTCACTTCCTCTACTTATGAAATAAAAAAGAGTAAACTTACCAATTGAGAAAAAACAACCCACTGGTTACCAAAGACATACCATCGGTTAGTAGATGGATATCTTTGGTGTAAATGTGGTTTTGGTTCCCATGCTTTAAAACCACATTCAAATCCTTCAAAAATATTGTGATAAAATTATCTCGAAGTTCCAATATGGATACCAAACCTGAGTCTAATCATCAAAAACTCATTATCACCATTCTAAAAGATATGGAAAATTTAAACAAACAAGTTACTAGATGATAAAAATCATTGTGCTTTATATAAAATGACTATCCATAAATGCATGCCCCTTGATTACCATCTTTCCAACTAGTTTTCTAAAAAGATTCAGCTGAAATACTTTACGCATCAAATGCAAATTGAAGTTTGTTTCACCAACTATGTGCTCACATTGCTTAAACTTGCAACTAACATCAATTGCATTATACAAAAAAAGTAATGTACTTGGATGGGATGGACTTTACAAATGACTAATTTTATTTGATGTATGACAAAGTTTTTCCTTCATATATAAGTAACTCTATATTATGAGGGTTGTCATGAGCTACTTACAATAAAGGGTTTGAATGCAAACATGGTTTGAAACTAGTAACTATCACATTCCATTTACTGGAACTAATCCAACCATATTCCAACCTCATGGGCTCTACAATAAAATGATGAGAATCTTCATCAACCTTTGTTTTCTCGTTAGGTATCTTTCTTCTACATGTAGAAATCAATAAATTTTCACATATATTTGGTTATGATTCTTTATGTGACAATACATGCATGAAGGTCCCAACAAAACAAAGATATATGTTCTTTCCTTCTATGATAATTACAACAGTAAAGAAAACTAGATGGTTAGTATTTATACCTCTTTTATGGGTGCATACTTGCTTGTGATTCTCTTGTTTAAAGCTTGCATTACACCTTTGGTGAACTTCTTGCTTGATGGTTTCACTCCCCGTTATATGCAAAGTGGGGGGCAACGGTGGCTTCTACTTCTGCACATTCAAATTCTTGCCCACATTATTCATGGAAAACTCTTTTTTTTCATAATATCCAAGACCTATATGTTGAGGTTAGGAGAACACCTCAATAAGATTCTCTCATTTCTTATATGTGTTTGTTAAGTCCTTGGCCCTGATAGCCCATCTTATTCAAAATCTTAGAAATTATTCTTTTAGTATTCATCTCAAAATTGACAAATGAATTACAACATTTCTTCAAAGACGTAAAATCATAATCAGAATTGCTTATCATACTTGTTTTTGTGATGATAATAGCTACTTTAGTAGAACATAGAGAAACTCTTCTTGTTCTCCATATCTTCACACTTGGCTTAGATTGTTGAGGAATATTACATTATTTGGTACATGCTAATGTACCCTCATGTTAGGATCCCATCCTAACACTTGATGAAATAGTCCTTGTGGAATGTGGGTAGTACCCATGTTCATATTTTGTTTATAGTATTAGATCAAGCGCCTATGCCAAATGGTACCCTTATATGTAACCGTTTTTTCAAGAATGTAATTGATTGTAGGTAGGATATTCTAGCCCGGGTGGAATTTTGCATGTAAGCCAACCTTGGGAGTTAGGTGCTAGAGGAATTCCTTAAAACTACGAGGGGTAGTATTGTATGTATATTTTTGCATAACTGAATGAAGTATTGAAGGAGGTTGCCCCCTCGAAGAGGCTTGTGATTTAGTGCTATTGTGAGATTGTTCCTTTTTCTGCAATTTACTTTCGTATTGTGCATTTTATTTCCAAGTGTGTTGTGAGAATATATGTTTATTTTAAGTATTTGTGTGAGTGTTAATTTTATTAGTAAGTTCCTAACAAGTGGTATCAAAGCACTTTCTAGGGTCGTTTTTTGCTGCAACTACGATAGTTTCTACTAATTCGACTATTAGATATACGATTTCTGTGTTCAATTTTTTTTTCCAGTTTTCCTTATTGTACAATATATATATCCAACAAAAAGCCAGAAAAATTACAATCTTTTTTATATTAGTTGAGTAGGTTAGAAACCTTGTGTAGGGGGTTTTAAAATATTGTGAAGGATTTGTTGTTATTGGCTAAGCTAGATAGCCCATATAGTGTCTAGTGAAGTGAGGGGCGATTAGGATCCAATACCCAGGCCTCAAACAACACTCGCGCACAGATTTGAGCTCCCACGTATCTTCGGGTATATCAAGAGACAATCTAGGATTAAACAAAATTTTATCCCTAGGAAGATTTTTTGACCTTGTATTATCCATAGTGCACAGGACACAAAATCCCAAAAGACTACCCTCCCATACTGTTAGAGAGGTCGATAGTGTGCTCAAGGATATGTGTGGAATCCTCCTTAGGTAGTGGCCTAAAATATTAGTCCAAGAATTATTGTTCGTCATTGTGGTATAACATAGGGCCTATAGGTATTACATTCTCCTTTGCCTAGCATACCTTGGTTCTATCAAAAAAACCTCAACTTGCAAAAAACACGAAGTCTCCTTATGAGTGTTAAATTGTGACTATAATATGCAATTTTATTCTGGTTTTTAGATGCAAATCTGATGGGTATGGATACATTTTGATGAATGTTATGCATAATTTACATCATTTTTGATATATTTTGTCTATGTGATGTTATGAGATATATGTTGGTAATTTTACATATATTGTGTGAGAATGTTATGCTTTTATAGGTATGAGTTGTAGGTAATTGTAGGAGAATGCTACAGTCAAAACGTAGCTGAAATAGCTCGTGATAAAACACAATAGAACAGGTCACGAAGTCGTCTATGGATACCACCTATGGAAAGCACCTACGAAAGGTATCTATGGAAAGGTGTTATGGAAAGGTGTTACAAAAAATGGTTGACTGCGTAAATTTGTTTGATGTGGTGGAATTTCCATGTGTGCTGATAGCTCAACCAACACAATGTGTATTGCACAATCAACATGGTCATTATCGTGTTGACATTAGTATTTGGAATATAATCCAATATTTGTTATTAGATATGTAATTTGTTAATTTGTTAGTTGTTAGAGATTTATGTAATCGAAATGTAATGACTTTGTCCTCCTTGAGAAAAGGACAAAAGAGTTGTTTTACTTTGTTAAGTATTATGTTAGTAAGTTATAGGTCTTTGTTACGTATATTATACCACTTGGACAGATCCGTTTGTAATAAGTCCAAAAGTAGTTTTTAGGTTATCTTAATATTAGATTATTTTGTTATGTAATATTAGAATCCAATCTTCAACCGTTCAAGATGTAACAAAAAGACATATATTACAATGTAAAGACCTTGGAAAAGGTCTACCATATGAATAGTCTATTGTCCGCATAATCTATCATTTACATTGTACGAATGAAGATTGAAGTCAAGCAATAAAGTAGCAACATTTTCTTCAATGAATTTGGTAATTGTATCTTGTAATTTCTTCATGTTTTACTTGTTATTGTAACTTCCATTTTATTTCCCTACACACATGAATTAAATAGCATTAATATAGTTTAAATGAATATTATTTGCTAAAAGTAAAATAGAATAGAAAGGAGAAGAGATTAATACTGACCTCTAGGAGGCAGGGCCCACTCCGAACAATCAGTCCCTTGCTCTCTTCCTCCTAAAATAGAGTAGAATTAATTAGGATATAGAATAGTCTTAGACATAGATTTAATTAAATTGCATAATATAGAATTATAAAATATATTAAATAGATAATGCATTTTTAGATCATAACGTGGATCCACACATAGACTTAGTCTAAATCATAAATTGCATCTTTTGAATTAAGCATCATTTCATTTCAATTTTATTTATTGCAAACTTTTATTTCCTGCAAACAAAACTAAGAAAATAGAATAAAGTCAATGATTAAGAATTGTGGAATAATCTATATGGGATTACTATTCTTTAAATCTAACCTGGATTGACAAATTAAATGTGAGATATCACAACTCGATATTTTGGCATCATTGGGGAGAATAATGCCATAATTTTTTATTGGAGACTATTGGATCATGTGAGAGGGAGGCTTACCTGTGTGGTCAGAGTGGCACAAGAAGTTCCAATGTGCATGCAGGTCAGAGTGGCACAAGGAGTTCCAACAAGTGTCTTCATCTCAACATTTCTAGGTTCCATTTTCTTAGGTTCAAATTTACTACTTTTCTAGTTAGCATTTGATTTCAGCAAGTTATTTTATGGTTGTCACATCTTAGGTCTAGAAGCTTTAACTTGTATAAAGGTAGTAGGTGCGACAAGATCATACCGAAGTGCTTCTTAAAATCAAGTAGTGACAACATTTTAGCATTTTTATTTTCAGCAAATTTACTTTCAACATTGTGTGGTTGTTACATACTTAGGTCTGGAAACTTTAACCTCTATACAAGGTAGTAGGTGCACAAGATCATATCGAAGTGTTTCTTAAAACCAAGTAGTAACAACAATATTTTACTTTCCGTTGATTGATTGTACTTTTGTGTTAAGATTGATATTGTATTTAGATCTGGTCTTAATAGCAATAAGATTGCTTTAGAATTTAGTTTCTAAAAATTGCATTTTTCTCAAAAACAAAAAGAAAAAGGGTAAAACCACTGAAAACTAAAAAGAGAAGTATACATTGTTGATGGTGGAAAGTTGTATTATTCAGTCCACATTTATAGACCTTAGAAAACTATTCTAGAACAAGAAATCAACCTACTTTTTGAACAAAGACATAGGTCATCTTGGAAAGAGTGGAACCACATGTGGGAACACCTTGATATTATTAGGGAAAGGTCAGAAGAGTTGGACAAAATTAAGAGGATCGATATAGCTAAGGCTCTAGGTGCAGATTATCACTCACCATACCTTGCTCTCTTGAGGAGTTGTGAATGTTGGCTAGGGGATAGAAGAGCAAGTGTAAACTCAACTACATATCCTTGGGAGCATTACTTTGAGGATTCCCTAGTTGTCCACAATTTCTTAGTAGATATAGAAAATAGAGAAGTGAGTCTAGAATATAACAAAAGATACCATAAAGCACCTAGAATTATATACTTTAGAGAGTTGTGTCATGATTTACAGTTTGAAAATCCTAGCACAATTCAAGGACAAGCCTTTATTATTCAATTGATTCATCTTGTAAAATGAGACTTTACATTTGAAGAAGAACATTACATGACCCCTGAATAGTTAGAACCAATCAATGATATCCATAAATTGTTTAATGAGGAATGAATGATTTTGTTGCAAAAATTAAGAGCTTTGTAAATTTATGAGTAGACCTAGAGATTCAAAAGGAAGATTCATCAAAGTCTACAAAGAAAAACAAGAAGAAAACTCTAGTGAAAAGCTTGATATTACTAGATTAAAAGAGATTGAGATTGTAGTAACTGAGGATTCTCCAAAAGAACAAATTGAACTTCCATTAACTCTACTAGATCAAGATCCTGAAATATTTTTATTGCTAGAACCTGAATTTGATAATCATATAGATCCTTCAACTATCTTTTCTAAACCCATACCAGGTCCAATCTTAGAATTCCTTCAATCAGTCATGGATGACCATATTAGTGAACATGGGGAAGTATATGGAAACCAAAGGGGGAGTAGGCAAAGGAATAGTGATCATGGAGAAGTAGAAGAAAACTAGAGAAGAAGTAGGTAAAGAAAAACTTTTGCCTTTCCAATTCCTTCTCCAGATGATAGGATAATGAGAGAACCAAAGCCTATCTCTATTACTATTTTACCTACCTTCCATGGGAAACCACATGAGGACCCTGATGCTTTTATTTTTGAGTTTGAAGTGGTATGCCAAGCTTATTTCTACACCACTAATGAACAAAATTTAAGATGGTTCATGGGTTTAGGTGAAAGTGTTTGTAATCGATGGGATGGAGAGAATGGATTGAAGGACATGTTCCTTGAAAGATATCAAGATTATTGTAGATTTAGGGATAAGAAAGTTGAGTTATTTTATATGAACCAATGAGAGGAAGAATCCCTTGAAGACTATCTTGAAAGATTTTAGTTTGTGGGATCTAGAGTCAATATTGAGCTTGATGAAGAAATATTAAAGGAACTCTTTCTCAAAGGGTTAAAAGAAGATGTCCTTGACATATTAAATCTTATGGCTAAGGGAGATATTCATAAGATGGCACTTGAAGAGATTGTGAATCTTTGCAAGAACTATTCAAGGAATAAGCCTCTTAGAAATAATAAATACTCATCCATAAGGAGGAGTGACAAGAGCAAAAATTGGTAACATGTTGGAGAGTCTGAAGACTGATTTGTTGAGTACATTAACTACATCTCTTGACCTCATGGAAAAGAAACCAAAAGAGCAAGATATTGAGGAGATATATTGTCATAGATGTAGGAAAAGACACAATCTAAGAGAATGCCCTCTTAACATCACAAATATCTCCAATATTTCTGCTAATTGTAAAATCTGTGACAAGAATCATAGTACTAAAAATTGCAAGTATATTTCAGTTATCAAATCTGCTATAAAAGAACCTGAAGTTGAGGAAGCAGAGGATATTTATTTTGTAGCCCAAAGAAGAAGTGGCCCATTCAATGGTCCATCTAATTGGTCAAATTCTAGTTATTCCAACTAACAAAGACCTAACCATTGGTCAAATGCATCAAATTGGACAAATTGGAACCCATATAATTACCCAAATAATCAAGAATGGAATATACCTCCATGGGCTCAATTTATGTCCAACTCATATGGGAGTCCACCTCCATGGACTCAAGGAATGTCAGGTCAAAATATGTCTAATTGGAATATGAATGACCAATATAATCAAGGAGGACCTAGCTGGTCTCAAGGACCACCCCAACAACAAAACTTTCAAAATCAATTTAGGGGACAAGCCCCTCAAAACCAACCTCAAAATAGACTCCTCCCACCTCCAAATAATGTGAACAATCCTCCTAAGCAACCACCTTTACCAGCTCAACTAGTACCTAATCCTAATAATAACAAAATAGTTCAACAAGTCTATGAAACTAATGAAACATGTTCAATATCTATGGTACCTTGCCAATAGATCCAATTAAGGTTTGGAAAGGTGTTGGATAATAATAGAGTGACTTTCACAAAAATTGAGGAACCTACCCAAATCTTGTTTGAAAAAGGAGATAAAGATGAAAAACTTGAATATGAGGTAGAAACCTCACCAGAAATTATTCTAGAAAAACAAAAGGAAGTTCAAATCCCTCAAAGGAAAGAAATGGAAATCCCATTTCTTGAAATATTAGCAATACCTAAAGAACCCTCTAAACTAACTTTCAATTTCCTTCAAGAATTAGAAAATGTTACCATTAAAATTCCTCTTTTGCAAGCTATCAAGGATATTCCTATTTACTCCAAGTTAATAAAAAGTATGTGTACAACAAATTTAGGAAGGAAAAATAAAAATGAATCTCAAACCATCCAAGTTATTGGATAATTATCTGAGATAATGACTGGAGGAAGGTTACTCCCAAAATATGCAGATCTTGGAGTACCTATACTCATAGTCCATATTGGTAAAACAACCTTGCATAATGTCTTAGTAGATTTAGGGGCTGCCATCAATGTTATGACTAAGGAAACAATAGAATATTTAGGGGTATATACATTACAACCAACCTCTATAGTGCTTCAACTTGCAGATAGATCTACCATTAAACTAGAAGGAAAGTTAGAGGATATTATAGTTTCTATAAGTTCATGGGAGTATCCTGTAGACTTTGTAGTCTTACAACCAAAGAAGAAATTAGGGGGACATCCCTTAATTCTAGGATACCCATGGCTTGCAACAATTGATGCCTACATTAGTTGTAGATCTAGAAATATGACTATTTCCAATGGTAAGCACACTAAAGATCTTAGCTTATTTCCTGAGTCAACATTAGATGAAGGTTTTTCAAAACAACTTTGGTATGATTTTCCTGATGACTTGGATGATATTCAGACTATATCAGTTAATGTATTAAGTGAACATTTACAACAAGATATTGAAGGACCACTATCACTACTATTAGATGATCAAGAGGAAGACCAAGATCAAAACACTAGTTGTCCACTTGAATTTATCATGTCTAATGATGAAGCAAGTACAAGTCAATCTCATCAATTAGTGCCTTATAACTATCAATTAAATGTTCTTGAACATGAAATAATGGGAATAGATGCAAATACTAAGAACTAAAAATAAATAGACATTACACCTAGAAAAAATTTGAACATTAATAATACACTTACAAGTATTTAGGAGTCACAATTGATAGATGTACTTAGAAAACATCAAACAACATTTGCATGGAACTATGAGGATATGAAAGGAATACATCCAAATATTTGTACCCATCATATATTCATCCAAGAAGGTTGCCACCCAGTGAGACAACCTCAAAGAAGACTAAATCCAGCTATGAAAGATATAGTTCAAGAAGAGATTATTAAGCTATTGAATGCAGGATTTATATATCCAATTTCTGATAGCCAATGGGTGTCACCACTTGTGATAGTTCCCAAAAAGAATGGAAAATGGAGAATTTGTGTAGATTATAGGGAACTAAACAAGGTAACAAAGAAGGATTATTTTCCTTTACCCTTCATTGATCAAGTCCTTGATACCTTGGTTGGAAAGAAGTACTTTTGCTTCTTGGATGGTTTTAGCAGGTACAATCAGGTCTCAATAGTAGAAGAAGATCAAGAAAAGACAACTTTCACATGTCCTATAGGTACCTATGCTTACAAAGTTCTACCCTTTGGATTATGCAATGCACCTACTACTTTTCAAAGGGTTGTTTTGGCTATTTTTGCTGATTTAATTAATGAATGTGTAGAAGTCTATATGGATGACTTCACAGTTTATGGTAACACCTTTGAAGAAACCTTGTTGAGCTTACAAAAAGTTCTTGTTAGATGCCAAGAACAAAATCTCTCCTTGAGTCATGAAAAATGTTTCATGATGATGAGAGGAGGAATTGTCTTAGGACATTATATATCTGAGGAAGGTGTTAAAGTGGATCCTACAAAGATCCAAGTTATTCAATCCCTCCAACCTCCAAAGACACAAACTGAGGTAAGGAGATTTTTGGGACATGCAGGATATTATCATAGATTCATTAAGGATTTTAGTAAATTTACCTCTCCTATGCTTAAGCTCTTAACAAAGGAAAGTGAATTTAATTGGATAGAGGAATGTCAAAAAGCCTTTGAAATTATAAAAGATAAATTGACTACCGCTCCCATTTTAAGGGGGCCAAATTGGGAATTACCCTTTCATATACATTGTGATGCTTCAGGTTATGCAATAGGAGTAGTACTTCAACAAATTGAGAATAAAATACCTTATGCTATCTATTATGTGAGCAAAAATTTGCATGGGGTAGAACTCAACTATACAATTACTAAAAAAGAATTCTTAGTTGTAGTTCATGCCATTAATAAATTCAAATATTATATAATAGGGTATGAAGTATTTGTTCACACTGATCACTCTACCATTAAATATTTAATGAACAAAGCTATAGTAGGAGGAAGAGTGGTTAGATGACTTCTCTTATTGCAAGAATTTAATGTCACAATTGTAGATAAAGTAGGTAAAGATAATGTCATTGCAGATCATTTATCTCGTATGCATATATTTGATGATGATGAGTTGATTCTTGATAATTTTCTAGATGAACATTTGTTTGCTCTTTCTATTTTTACTCCTTGGTATGTTGATATTGTAAATTATTTGGTAATAGGAAAAATACCACAAAATTTTACATCGTATGAGCATAGAAAGTTAGTGCATCAAAGTATCCCTTATATGTGGATCAATGGAGTATTGTTTAAGTCTTGCCCTGACCATGTGATTAGGAGATGTGTGCAAGAAGATGATGTATATGACATCATTCGAGCAACACATGAAGAACCTTGTGGAGGTCATTATGCTACTCAAAGAATAGTTAGTAAAATACTTCAAACTAGGTTATTTTTGGCCTACTATACATAGGGATGCCCATAGGTTTATTGATAGATGTGATGCTTGTCAAAGGGCTAGTAAACCTACACCTACAATGGAGATGCCTTTGGTACCACAAATAATATTTGAACCATTCGAGAAATGGGGAATTGATTTTGTTGGACCAATAGATCCTCCAAGTAAAGGCAATAAACATATACTTGTGTGCATAGATTATGTCACCAAGTGGGCTGAAGTAAAAGCTTTACCATGAGCACAAGTTGAGCCTATAGCTGATTTTCTTTACACACATATCATGCAATGCTTTGGAGCACCTAGAGAATTGGTTTTAGACCATGGATCTCAATTTCTCTCCAAAGTGATTGAGCATTTTGTTAAAATATATCAAATCAAACATAGGAAGACATCACCATATCATCCTCAAGCTAATGGATAGGTAGAGGTTACAAATAGAGAACTTGAAAATATCATAACAAAAATTATAGTTGTCAATAGGGTTGATTGGGCAGAAAGACTAAAAGAAGCTACATGGGCATATAATACAACTTGGAAAACTACCACAAGACTATCACCTTATGAAATGGTCTATGGGAAGCAAGCTATCATACCTATTGAATTTGAAATAGAAACTCTTCGCACAATGGTACAACTTGATATGGATTTGGATCAAGCACAAAAAGCTAGATTGGAACAATTAAATATTCTAGATGAAAGAAGATTAGAGGTATTACATAGGATTGAACTAACACAAGTACAAAGAAAAAATGGCATGATAAACATATTGTACCATGAACATTTCAACCAGGAGATTGGGCCTTGCTATTTGACTCCCACTTCCAAGATTTCCAAGGAAAGCTAAGGACGTGATGGCTTGGACCCTATGAGATTGAAGAAATATTTGGGAATGGTACAGTTAAACTTAAGCCCATTGATGATTCAACAAGAATATTATTAGTTAATGGACATAGGCTTAAGCTTTATAGGAAGCCATTATCTAAAGAAGAATTTATAAACCATCTTAAGCAACAAGTTGATTTGCAATGCATTTCTGAAATGCAATCAACTATTATTAAATAAGAACTTCTCTTTCTATCTTAAGCAACAAAACATTATTTACTAAATAATTTGTTGCTCTATAATCTAATATATACTAAGCAAATAAGTGCAGTCATTAAAAATAATGTAGTCTAATCAGTCCTCTTGTTTGGATGTATAAGTACTAGTAAATAAGATGGATGGCAAAAATATTTACACTACTTGACCAATGAAAGAAGGTTATCATGGAACAATAATATTTCTTGAAAATAAACTAGAAAATATCACTCAATGTTCTTTAAAATATGCTTCCTTTATTTCATGATGGAGTTCTATCATACAATGTTTTATTCATCTTATCATTCATCACCTTTCAGTCACAATATCAGGTTTTAAGGAAGAAGTCAGATTCGGTGTGGGAAGACATATTCTTACCTCACGAAAAGGAGGTCATATAGTCATGATGGTATCACAAAATTAATAAAGCAAGGTAGTAAAAGACCTTGTTTCATATAGCCCACAAGCAATAAAAGAAAGGAAAGGATAATAAGGATAGGATTACATTTCCATCCAGATGGTTATGTAGTCTGAATCCCCAAAGTTCTAATTTCTTCCCCAAATAAAAAAGAGGTAGTAAGGATAGGATTACATTTCCATCTAGATGGTTATGTAGTCTGAATCCCCAAAACCTTAACTCTTCTTACTTAAAGGGGTAAAGTAGTAAGGATAGGGTGACAATTCCCATCAAGACTTTGATAGAGTGGTTGGGAATCCGATTCCCCAAAGCTTTGCACCCCTAAAAACTTAATCTATATGTATGTGAAAAGAAATGGGCTATAAAATGATAAAACAAAAATGATACCAGAATGACTATCTTACTTTCTTCTTCCAAAACAGGTTTAAGTATGTCCAACCATTGATGAGACCTATTTCTGCAAACCAAAGTATTGTTGATTGATATTTGTTTAAGCTCATTATAATTTTTCTCTCACAAAGGACTCCTCAATGATGCCAAAGGAAGTAGAACAAAGAAATTGATCTCTCTAGGACATTAGAAAGATTTATTATGAAATCCATGGAATATTTTATTAAAAAGTCAAGGAAGACATCAATGTTTTTGCATAACATCTTTGCTATTGGGAACAAACAATTCCATTCTAAAGAAGATTTATTAGCCTACAATCTTATTTGATGGCTTAGCTTAAAAATAAATGATTGATATATATAAGTAAAAACCCCCATATTCCTAATATAAATAAAAATATATATATTTTCTATAATATAAATCTTTATAAATAAATAAAAATTTCTCTCCTTATCTTGTTTTGGCTATATAGCCAAAAATTTAGTTTGGGGGAGAAGCAAAGGATTAATATAATAATTTCTATAATATAGTTTGGGGGAGAAAAAAAAAAAAAATGGAAAATAAAGCAAGACAAATATGTTTATGTAGTTTGTTTTCTGTAGTTATTTTTTGTAGTTTGTTTTTCGTAGTTACTTTTTGTAGTTAGTTTCTATAGTTATTTTCATAGCTTGTTTCTGTAGTTATTTTATGTAGTTGTTTTTTGTAGTATATTTTCATAGCTAGTTTTTGTAGTTACTTTTTGTAGTTGTTTTTGTAGTGTGTTTTTGTAGGCGAGAGTTTATGATTTTTTTTTAAGTGTTTGACTAGCAGATTCATGCATAACTAAGGCCACATGTCATGGTGTAATAGAGCGTTGTAGGGTGATTATCATTGGTTATTATTTAGCAAAGTTTTTGCATAACAAAGAAGTTCGGTTTAGAATAAACACGAACATATGAACTTGTATCCCGTGAAGCTTTGGTGCATATTCCATAAGGTGTTGAAATCGATGAAACTTTGAATATTTACTACCCACTTACGTGACTATGAGCTGACATGGAAATTATGGCTAGTTAACCACAAAAGGACATACCATAACGGGTGGAGAAAAAAATAAAAGTAAAAATCTCCATGGATATTCAAAGATATGAAGAAGATGAACTATGTGGACACTCGTGGGCTATAAATGTTCAATTGAACCTCCTATAAACACCAAGTGCATCTTCTTTTACATGTAACATGAGCCCTCAAACTCACTACCTAGAGATAAAGATAAAACCCAAATATCTAAAGCTTGAACACTCATCAATTGAGAAGGGGTTGACCTATTCTCATGCATGATGTAAAATTAAGTATAAGTAAGGCCAAAGAATATGCAAATAGGCACCAAATAAAGCAACCTAAATGAATGAATGGGATGAACCAAGCAAAGGAAGCATGCTGATTGGGAGTTGATGATGCACAAATAATCATGCGAACGATATAACATTATGAACCACAAGATAAGCATATCAAAGGTGAATTAAAAGGGAAGTGAAAAATCAAAGGTTTTGTTAATAATAAGATGCGAACCTTAATAAACCAAAATATCGACCAAAGTTGATTAAAATTAAAATTAAAAAAAAACTATGTTGCCCTATGTTTTATCCTCCAGTGGACGTCGATGTGTTAACATCGGATTTTCGATAACTCATTTTCGTGCATGGTGGCGAGTCGTTAGCATGCCTTGTTAGCAAGTTATGTTAAGCATGTGATGCCCATTTTTGAGGGAGACAACCACCTTGCAGGGCTAAGCTGGTGACCAACACTTGGCTATACGGAGCAAACTAGAGTCAATGTAGCGGACCAAGTGTAGGGGCCATCGATCAAAATTATGATCCATGAGCATGGTTTTTTACACCTAACACAATGTAAAACATAGAGAAAGACCTAAAATTCAAAATTCATCTATGCTAAGGCAAAAATTTAGCGGTTTAACGATCGATCCCCCACATAACCAAACTATGAACGCAACCAAAGAACATTGCGCAAGGGGATGAAGCCAAAACAAGCAATGGTTTTCAATCTAGAGAACGGTGAGAATCGTAGGCAAACACAACAAAATCGAACGACAACAGAGGGAATGACAAAAATTGGAAGTGTCTACCAAAGAGGAGGTAGAAAGTAAAGACTATAAGTGCTTAGGATTTCCAAGAAATTATAGTAAAACTATAAGTCCTTGTATTTCAGGAACATGTACTGAATTATCTTGAAAATTTTCTACGATATAATGAATATTTTATTATTTTAAAAAAATGTTATATGGATATATGCAATGTTTAAGAATTCATAGAAATATATATATCGAAATGTTATGAAATGTAATGAAACATTATGTCTTCCCTGTGCGAATTTGAAGCATATTTTCTCTACATGAAATTTTTATTATATAAATTATTGTTCTTTCTACATGATAATAATCGATGCATGCATATATTTGTAAATTTTCTCTATAGGTTTTAATTTCGCAGCTAATATTTGAGAAACCAAAACTAAGCCCATTATCCTCTAAACTCCCTACCCTTCTATCTACCAAACCCTTAGTCACCATGTCAAAATTGACCTTCCATAAGCATAGTGAGCCATATTCCATAAACACCCAAGTGCCCAGTGATTTCGTCAAGAGGCTTTTCCAAAAATCCAGATGGTGGGAAGCTCTGATGAAATTTCAAGGACATGACCAAGGGGTGGCCAAACAATTCATCTTGAACTGTGACCCCACAACCATGGTCACTAATGTGGGTGGGGTAGAAATTGAAGTCAACCCTAGCCTTATCTCTAAAGTGTTGTGCCTTCTCAAAGTCAACCAAATGTATTTTAAAACCACAAACAAAGGGGTGACCTAGTTGGTCGATAAGTTAGAAGAAAAATGCACCATTGTCAAAGATCAGGAGGGATGGATCAAGGGGGTGGCAACTTTATATCTTCCTCTAAAGTGGCAAGAGGCTGCCACCATAATCATGAAGTTCTTTATAGTAGAGGGAATATTGTCCATGTGTGGGGGATACCACCTAAAAATGTTGCTCAATCTTAAATATCCTGAGTGTGAGGATTGCGTCATTAACCTCCCATATTTTCTTTATAAATCCTTGAAAGTTGTAGTTGGCAGAGTTCAACCTAAAAAATTCTAAGGTCGAACCCAAATTGCATCTAATAGCCCATCATGGTCTTATCAAATTACTTGTCCTACATAAAGCCTTGGAAACTAAAACTGCATGGGATAAGATTGTGGAGGTGGCAAACCTATCAGTGCAGTCATTCGAGCTGAGTGACTCTAAGTCTAGTGAGGGTACCACATCTGAGGAGAGCTCTAATTCTGGTAGTGAGGGGGAAGAAGAGTCTCATGTGATCAAGAAAACAACCCAGACCAAAATTGCCAAAGCACCCAAGTCCCCTGCACCAACGAAGAAAACTATATATGAGGAATATAGTCCTAAAAATTGTGAGAAAGGAGAAACATCCAACCCTCAGATGAGTTCACCTACCTCAAACCCTTTTGGTTGAAACCCTAGCCCAAATCCGTACCCAACAGTATTTGCTCCAAAAGTAGCTGGATAACTTTAGAAGAACATTTGTAGAGCATGCAACATTGGTGGAGAAAGCTCTCTCCACCCAAACCGATCTGCTAAGGTAAATAGCGATGGAAAAGGTGGTCAAATTGGTTGAGCCAGTTCCTCAACCATTGATTTCTAGTGCATCACCCAACAAGAGTTCAACGAGTGGGAAGAAAATGAGGAAGTCAATGAATTTTAGTAAGCATTTTGAATTGACCAAAGTATTTGGTGAGGATAACTCACCCACCTTATCCAAGTTTAGATTTTAGAGGCATCCTACATGTAGCACTCAAAATCTAGAACTATCAGTTGAGCTAGAGATTCCACTAGGGATAGACAAGGTGATCAACTAGATCACCAAATCTACAAGATAGTTGTCCCCACCAACAAAGCAAGGGTCACCACATGGCATAAAGGATGTAGGAGATGGAACAGAAGAAGTTTCATACTTGAATACTGTGGCTATTGAGAAGCCACCAAGCCAAGGTAAAACCAAAGTGCATATCCGGAAAATCAAGCAAGAGAAACTGAGGGCTACGAAAAATCTACCTGTTCCAACTCGGGTTTCATCTCGGATCAGATCTAGAAATGTTTAAATTTTAAACGTTATTAGATTTTTTGGTCATAAACAAAAGAAAATTGCATATTTATCCCTATTTATGTATGATTTATTTCTTTCAGATATTTGTAGTACTAATTTTGCATGCATGGGGACATGCATTCCCTTCAGTTTGGGGGAATGATGAGTGTTGAATTGTGATTATAATATGCAGTTTTATTCTGGTTTTTAGATGCATATTTGATGGTTATGGATACATTTTGATGAATGTTATGCATAATTTACATCATTTTTTATATATTTGGCCTATGTGATGTTATGAGATATATGTTGGTGATTTTACATATATTGCATGAGAATGTTATGCTTTTATAGGTATGAGTTGCAAGTAATTGCAGGAGAATGCTACAACCAAAGCACAACCAAAATTAGCTCATGGAAAACACAATAGAATAGGTCATGAAGTCCATCTACGGATACCACCTATGGAAAGCACCTACAAAAGGTATCTATGGAAAGGTGTTACGGAAAGGTGTTACGGAAAACGGTTGACAGTGCATAAATCTGTTTGATGCGGTGGAATTTCCACGTGTGCTGACAACTCAACCAACACAATGTGTATTGCATAGTCAGCATGGTCATTGTCGTGTTGACATTAGTATTTGGAATATAATCCAATATTTGTTATGTAATTTGTTATTAGATATGTAATTTGTTAATTTATTAGTTGTTAGAGATTTACGTAATCGAAATGTAACGACTTTGTCCTCCTTGAGAAAATGACAAAAGAGTTGTTTTACTTTGTTAAGTATTATGTTAGTAAGTTATAGGTCTTTGTTACGTATTATACCACTTGGACAAATCCGTTTGTAATAAGTCCAAAAGTAGTTATTAGGTTGTTTTAATTTTAGACTATTTTGTTATGTAATATTAGCATCCAATCTTCAACCGTTCGAGATGTAACAAAAAGAAGTTGAAGACTTCTATTGAAAGAGTGATGTAAAAGCTATATATTACAATGTAAAGACCTTGGAAAAGGTCTACCATCTGAATAGTCTATTGTCCGTATAATCTATCATTTACATTGTATGAATGAAGATTGAAGTCAAGCAATAAAGTAGCAACATTTTCTTCAATGAATTTGGTAACTGTATCTTGTAATTTCTTCATGTTTTACTTGTTACTATAACTTCCATTTTATTTCCCTACACACATGAATTAAATAGCATTAATATAGTTTAAATGAATATTATTTGCTGAAAGTAAAATAGAATAGAAAGGAGAAGAGATTAATACTGACCTGTAAGAGGCAAGGCCCACTCCGAACAGTCAGTCCCTTGCTCTCTTCCTCCTAAAATAGAGTAGAATTAATTAGGATATAGAATAGTCTTAGACATAGATTTAATTAAATTGCATAATATAGAATTATAAAATATATTAAATAGTTAATGCATTTTTAGATCATAATGTGGATCCACACACATAGACTTAGTCTAAATCATAAATTGCATCTTTTGAATTAAGCATCATTTCATTTCAATTTCATTTATTGTAAACTTTCATTTCCTACAAACGAAACTAAGAATACAGAATAAAGTCAACGATTAAGAATTGGGGAATAATCTATATGGGATTACTGTTCTTTAAATCTAGCCTGTATCGACAAACTAAATGTGAGACATCACAACTCGACACCTCCCTGTTTTGCTAAACCTGCAAATTTTTCCCACAAAAGTGAGCATACTGAGAGACTTCTCTATCACAGAAAAATTGCATGCACCACACAGTTAAGAAAGAGTATACAAGTGTCTATGATAGCCAAGAATTATTTTAGTAACATTCGAGTCAATGGTAGTAACAGTTAATAACAGTCAAATTATAGGGTTTTTAGTGATAGAAACAGAACCGACAGAGTCAGTAATTGCATAGTACAGAGAATATTAAGGTTAGTGTCTGAACAATGTCAGTAATCACAGTACATGTGACAGGGATAGAGACAGGACAGTGATAGGAGAGGTTGGTAGTCATAACATACAGGGTAGAGACAATTGACATAATACCCAACTTTTAAACCCAATCTTGGGAGTTAAAACCCAAAATAAAATTAACTCCAAAGAAATATATCTCTTCACTCAAATATTAAATTGACTCCAAAATTGAGCAGACAACTCTACATCATATTTCGAATAAAATTGTCCTTGGCAGCTCCTGGTCAAATTTTGCACCGATTTTCCAAAATTGGTATTTTTTTATTTTTCTTATTAAGGCCATAACTTCCCAATGGTCAATCAATTTGACCCAAAATTTTAGGACTAGAAGTAGCTCATTATTATGCACCAAAGACCCTCAAAGACCCACCTGTGAATCTTTAAGTCCAAGTTGAATAAATTGCCTCGGCATCAACTTGCACCAAACTAGGAGATCACAAAAAGTCAAAGAAGTCAATATATCTCCTCATTGAGCACTCAAATTGAGCGGCCATTGAAGTGGTCCCTATCCTAAAATAAGTGTTTCAACCTAATTCCCAAACCATTTTAGACCCTTACTAAAAATAGTAACTCCTAAAAGCCACCTATCTATTTTTAGTAAGTCCCACAAAAAGGATCCAAACCTTCAATTATGGTTGAGGGTACTTGCCAACAAGCATTAGACAAGGACACTCAATCCAAAATGGATGCTATGGGCAAAAAATTATGGAATACAATCAACAAAAAACTACAGTAAATTCAGTCACAACTCTATACTTTCCAAAAAGCTATGACTGATCTCTCTCTTGCACAAAAAGAAATGAAGGTTGAATTGGATAGTAGAGTCTCTACTAGTTCTGCAGATCAACATGATAAAGAAGACATTGGTACAAGCCACCACAAACAAGCTATACCAACCCAAGAAGACATTGGTACAAGCCACCACAAACAAGCTATACCAACCCACAATGAAATGAGATTACCAAAATTAGACTTTCCCAAGTTTTATGGAAAAGATCCTAAGGGGTGGATTTGTAAGGCAGAACAATATTTCACTCTTTATAATGTTGATCATTTCCTATGGTTGACCATTGCTTCTTTTAATTTTGAATCGGATGCACTCCATTGGTTTTGTGGCTTAGGAAGGCTAAACCTGAACTTTCATGGTGGAATTTGGGCAATGCCTACTCACTTGCTTTGGTTCTAGCAAGTTTGAAGATTTTACAAGAGCCCTTTTTAGACTCAAGAAAACTTCAAGCGTTCGAGAATGCCAAACTCAATTTCAAAAACTTACCAATCGAACCACGGGATTAAGTATTGATTCTTTCCAAAGTTATTTTGTGAGTGGACTGAAAGATGACATTAGGGCTGAGATTAAATTTTTGCAATCTCAATCACTACCACAAGCCATACAATTGGCCAAAATAGTAGAAGACAAATTCAAGGCTTTTAGTCGAACTTCTAAATTTCCTCCCTCTAAGCCATCTTTTCTAACCAAGCCAATACCAAGTTCAACTAATAAATCTCCACCTATAAAAAGATTGAGTCACAAGGATATGGAGCATAGAAAAGCACAAGGATTATGCTACAATTATGATGAAAAATATACCAATAGGCACATGTGTGTGCAAAAAAAATTGTACTTGCTCTATATGGAGGAAGTCCCACTATAGAATATTTTGAGGATGAAGAGGATCCTCAAGAAACATAAACCATAGACCAATCAGTCGATCAGGACGAAACCCAACCAAAACTTTTTTTAAATGCTCTAGTAGGAGTATCCACGCCCCAAACCATGAAGGTGATTGGCCATTTCAAGGTACAAAGGGTCATCATTTTGATTGACTCTAGTAGCACGCATAATTTTATTGATCCATGTGTCGCCAAACAAGGCAACTGTTACATTACCGCATGCAATTCCTTTGAAGTTACGATTACTAATGGTGGCAGCCTACCATGCAAATGCAAATGTCATAATGTTAAGCTCAAAATTGGGGACTATAATCTCAAGTTCGACATGTTTTCCTTACCTTTAGGCGGGTGTGATATAGTTTTGGGAGAGCAATGGTTAAGAATATTAGGACCTGTCCTATGGGATTCCGTAGAATTATTAGTCAGGATGGGTAGGAATATACCTTATGTGGTACAAAGGTGGGGGCAATTCAATTTATTTCTTCTCGTAAGATGGAAAATTTGTTAAATAAATCTTCCCATGGCATGGTAGCTCATCTTTTTGCTATCACCGCTCCCAAGCAAGAGTAGTCTAGACACCACAACAATTACAAGGGATATTAAACATGTATGTTCATGTTTTCAAGGAACCCAAGGGACTTCCTCCTCGATGCTCACATGATCATGCAATACAAATTTTTCCTGGCAGTCTACCTCCTAATATTTGTCCATATCGGTATGCTTATGCTCAAAAAATTAAAATTGAAATAATTGTGCAGGAACTCCGAGCTTATGAAATTATTCGTTCTAGTATTAGTCCATATTCTTCACTAGTGTTGTTAGTCAAAAAGGATGGCACTTGGAGTTTGTATGGATTATAAGGATCTTAACAAAATTACTATCAAGGATAAGTTCTCTATTCCTATCATTGATGAACTACTAGATGAGTTGCATGAGGCTTAGTATTTTTCCAAATTGGATTTATGATCAGGCTATCACTAAATCCGCATTAAGACTGAAGATGTTCCCAAAATAGCCTTTCAAACTCATGAAGGGCATTATGAATTTTTGGTTATGCCTTTTGGGTTGACCAATGCACCTTCCACCTTTTAGAGTTTGATGAATTTTATTTTTCGCCCTCATCTTCGTAAATTCATTCGAGTCTTCTTTGATGACATACTAATCTATACTCACACATGGGAGGGTCATCTTCACCACTTAGATGAAACTCTCAAACTTTTTTATGACCATCAGCTTTATGCAAAGCAATAAAAATGTTCCTTTGGTCAGCAAGAGGTTGAATATTTTGGGCATATAGTCACTAAGGAAGGAGTTCAGGTGGATCCTAAGAAAATGTAGGTAGTGCAAGAATGGCCCAAACCTCATACCTTGAAGGGACTTCATAGATTCTTGGGTCTTACAGAATATTACAAAAAATTTGTAAGATTGCAACTCCCCTAACAACCATGTTGATTGTTTTGATTGAGAAGGCCTTTGTGAATATGAATTATACTATGACACCCCTATCTTGGTAGTGCCAAATTTTTCTAAACCCTTTGTCATTGAAAGTGATGCATTGGGCACAAGCATTGGGGCAAATTCAACGCAAGAGGGTCGACTATTGGCTTTTACTAGCAAGGTACTTTCTCCTTGAAATTTGGGCAAGTCCACTTATGAGAAGAAAATGCTTGCCATTTTACATGCGATCACCCATTGGCATCCATATCTCATTGGTCGATATTTTTCCATCAAAATTGATCATTAGAGTCTCAAATATTTTTTAGAACAATGGGTGGCTGCTTCAAAACAACAAAAATGGGTTTCCAAATTATTGGGGTATGACTATGACATCTCTATTAAGAAAGGTAAAGAGAATGTGGTGGTCGATGTCTTGTCTCGTCTCCATGAATATTAGGTTATGTTACATGCTATCTCTAATCCTCTTCCGCAATGGACTCATCAACTTCATGAAGATCTAGCCAAGGACTCGTCATTATAAACTCTCCTCCACAATCTCCAAGAGGATCCTCAATCCCACCCTGGTTATGTTTGGGATGGTCAGTATTTACAGTTTCATAACCATTTGATTATTCCATCTGAGTCTCAAATCAAGGACTTCCTCCTTCAAGAAATGCATTCTTCCCCCATAGCTGGTCATTCGGGTTTTCTCAAAACATATATCCAAATAAAGCGTACCTTTTTTTGGAAGGGAATGAAAAAGGACATCAAGACATTTACGATCGAATGTGATTGTTGCCAATGCATGAAAGGTAAAAATGTGAGTTCTCCAGGAACACTTCAAATTTTGCCCATTCCTAAGTAGGTTTGGACAGATATATCTATGGACTTCATCGAAGGACTACCAAAATCCCGAGGCAAATCGGTTATTCTGGTAATAATGGATTGTCTTTCAAAGTATGCTCACTTTTATTCCCTATCCCACACTTATATTGCCTCCATTGTTGCTCAAATATTCCTTGATTCCATCTTTCGTCTTCATGGAATACCTAAATACATTATCTCTAATTGAGATCCTACCTTCACCAAACACTTTTGGCAAGAACTGTTCAAGTTGCAGGGGACACATATCAAGATGATTTCGGCCTACTATCCTCAAACCGATGGCCAAATTAAAATTATCAATAAATGCTTGGAAATCTACCTTCATTGCTTCACTTTTGAACATCCTACTCATTAGGCTAAGTGGCTTCCTTTGGATGAATGGTGGTACAACACCACCTATCACTCTACCACTAAGGTGACTTCATTTTAAGCATTCTATGGTCAGCTCCCACTAACTTTAACTTCTTACATTCTAGGTAGCTCCAAGGTTTAGGCTATGGATTTTAATCTCCGTCAGCGTGACTCCATTCTTTGCCAGCTCAGGCTCAATTTGGACATGGCTCAGAACTGTATGAAATAGCAAGTCAATCAAAATTACCGAACACAGCTTTGTTATTGGTGACATGGTCTTTCTTTACTTCCAACCATATAAACAATCATCTCTCCAGTTGTGTGGATGTTAGAAACTTTCCACCAAATACTATGGTCCTTATCAAGTATTGTAGAGGCTTGGGGCGATGGCGTACAAACTAGCCCTTTCGGCTAGTTCCAAACTTCATCTAGTCTTCCATGTGTCATATATCAAGTAGGTTATTGGCAACAAGGTGCAAGTGCAGTCTACACTTCCAGAGTTGGATGAGGAAGGGTCCATCATTCTTGAACTTGAATGCATTCTTGATCGACGATCACGTACCCTTTATCAACGGGTTATCACAGATGTCTTGGTTTAGTGGCATGGCTTACAACCAAAAGATGCGACATGACAATCTCTTCACCAAATTTAGCAATAGTTTCCTCACCTTCAACTTCGAGAACAAATCTTTTTGAAGGGGAAGAGCATGTTAGGATCCTATTCTAACACTTGATGTAATAGTCCTTGTAGAACATGGGTAGTACCCATGTTCATATTTTGTAGTGTTTTATTATAGTTTTAGATTAAGAAGCGCCTATGCCAAATGGTGTCCTTTTATGTAACTAGTTTTTCAAGAATGTAACTGATTTTAGGTAGGAGATTCTATCCCGGGCATTTTGCATGTAAGCCAACCTTGGGATTTAGGTGCTAGAGGAATTCCTTAAAATTGCAAGGGGCATTATTGTATGTATATTTTTTGCATAATTGAAGGAGGTTGCCCCCTCGAAGAGGCTTGCGATTCAGTGCTATTGTGAGATTGTTCCTTTTTTGCAATTTACTTTCATATTGTGCATTTTCTTTCCAAGTGTGTTGTGAGCATATATGTTTATTTTCAATATTTGTGTGGGTGTCAATTTTACTAGGAGGTTTCTAACACCCCATGGTACCTTCATGGTACAATTCAAAATATATAATAGATTAGATTTTATTCTATAGTTTAGGTGTGTGATTTATATTCCCCCTTCCATGTAAGTATCAGTGTGGAGGAAATGCACAAGTGTCATGTATGTAAGTGTGCAAATATGTAAAGATTAGGGTTTTTTTCTTAAAAAGGTCTAACCTTTTAGGGGTAATATCTTCACGAAGGGTTATCTGATTCAGCTGATTCTTAGACCAACGTTTGTAGAATTTGAATAGCTTTAAATTAAGTGGTCATATGATAGAATCTCAACAATATTGAGGGAGATACAACCCTATAAAGTCAACTATATATAACAAGAGCAGTGATGATTTCTCAAGTTGCGAAAAACAAAATTGCAAATATTTTTTAGCTAGGGTTCGAATGATGGGAAGAGCAATGAAGGGCTAGGACTTCAGTGAGGCAATATATTCTATCTAAACATAGAATTATTTAGCTAAGTTTTTTTTCCTTTCTTTATCTTAGAAATTTTGCATGCAAATTATTATAAAAATGTTGTCAAATATTATATTTGTTATAGGACATTTAGATAAATTTCAATAGATTTTGAGCTTTAGTTTTCTTTCCATGGACTGATTTATAGTTAAATCCTTAGAAAGTTTCTAGTGGTAGAGGTTATTGAGTGCACCTCAGAGAGATCCTCGTTGCTCCAAGCTATGATGGTTTTTGGTAAATTTAATGGGTATTGGCCAGGGGTTTCAACCTTGAGAAAATGGATTGATAGGAGTTGGAAGTCTCAAGGAGTGATTTTATCATTTCTTCCCAAATTTTTCTTCCTAGCCATTTTTTATTCTAGGGAAGAAAGAGAAAAAATCCTAAAAGGAGGTCCTTGGTTTATGGGAAGAGCAAGACTCTTCCTTACCCGCTGGTACGAAAGCTTTTCACCTAAAAATATAAATTTATCCATAGTACCAGTCTGGGTTAGGGTTGCTCATTGAATTTTGAGAAATAGATACCTTCAAGGCAATAGGTAACACTAGGAGAATTCCTTGAGATTTCAGATACAATGAAAGATGGATTCTTGGCTATTTATGCTCGAATATTGGTCATGATTGATATAAGTAAAGTTTTGCCAAAATAAATCATTCTTAAGTATGAGGATAATATGTGGACCCAAACCATAGATTATGAAAAAATATCTTCTAGATGTAGAAGATGTCATGAGGTGGGGCATACTGAGAGATCATGCCCTAAGAAGAGCCCAATAGAATCATATGTAGAAAACCACAAGAGAAACTTACAAATGGTTATGGATGAAGATAATTTTCAACTTCCAAAAAAAAGATCTAGAAAAATGAAAGAGAATAAACAGTGGTGACCAGTAAGGAAGGATATTGGAAGAAATACCAACTCTTTTGAGGCTTTAGCCTATGAAGAAAAAAGTTGATCAAAATTTAGAGGACACAGTACAACAGTTGCAACATTAACAAGGAACCTTCTATTCAGTATGATTTTGATTTGAGGAAGAACATTCTCGATGAACCTAAGGAATGTGTCTCATCAGATTTGAAGATACTCTTGAAGTACAATGCACCATTTAGAAGGAAAAAAATTGGTAAATAAAATGCAGTTTGAGAAGTTAATACCTCTACCATAATAAGGAAATACCAGAAAATGAGCAAGACAAGTCAAAAGCTTCTATAATAGAGCCAAAAGAGGATAATTATGATGAAAAAAAATTGTGAAAGATTATTGAGGAATAGAATAATAAGACCTGATCCTGATATAGACAAGGTAAAAAGAGGAAAACCCTCAAATTATCAAGCAAGATACAAGAAAGCAAAAGCAAACATAGAGAAAGGAACAAAAACTAAGTTGGTTGAACTTCTCTTTACCAAACAACAAAATGATATTGGTAATACGCAAGTGGGGCCAAAATCCCATAATGAGACATGATTGTCATCTCATGGAATATAAGGGTTGCTAATGCCCCCTCAAAGTAGATGTGTATTAGAGACCTATGTTTAAGTAATAAGTCGGATATTCTTTGTATCTAGGAAACTAAAATGATGAAAGAAGTTATTAAAAACTATGAAAGCAGTATGGGCAAGATGTGAATGGGATGCTATAGATTCTGAAGGAGCGACAGGGGGGGTTATAACTTGTTGGAATCCTTCTAGAACCTCCTGTGTAACCATTCATTGGATAGCCTCTTTAGTCACTTGCTACTTTGAAGATTATCATTTCATCCTTATCAATTTATATGGACATACAACTTAGTCAGGTATATTAAAAGTTTGGAGTGGGATTGAAGCCTTTATGAGAAGTAAAGACCAAGAAACCCAATTCATGATCATAGGAGATTTTAATACCATGACCAAGTTGGATGAAAAATTTGGGGGAATTAGAAAATTAACCCAAAGTATGAGAGATTTCTCAGCTTTTATTCAAAAAAATAATCTATGGGAGGTTGAGTTTGAAGAAGACAACTATACTTGGACCAACAACAAGAGATGCCATAACCTAATAGTAGAAAAATTAGACAGATGCATACTCTTTGATCATTGGCTAGATGAAGGAACTTGTGCTAAAATTAATACCTTAACAAGGATTGGTTCAAATAACTAACCAATAAGAGTTAAAATGGTGGTAAGTGAATTCAAACAAAGATCATATTTTAAATATGAGCAGATGTGGGAAGACCATCCTCAATTTGTTGATATGATAGCTCAAACGTGGAATTCTTCGGGTAATGGTGGGTTGTATGCTCTTCCAAATCAAGTTAAATCTATGACATCTAGATTAAAAGAATGGAACAAAAACACTTTTGGAAATATTTTTTAGAAGAAAGAACTAAAAGATAAACTTTCAAAATTCTAAAAAGGCAATCATAATAATCCAAGCTCAAAGGAAAGGAAGTTGCTTAGTGAATATCATAATATTTTGAGTAAGGAAGAGAAATTCTGGAGATTCAAATCAAAACAGACATGATTAAAAGAAGGAGATAAATATTGAAAGTTTTTTCATAGCATGGCTATAGTATAGAGATTAACATCCAAAATTAGTATAATTAAATCAATAGAAGGGGTTTGGATTGAAGATCAGAGTGGAATTAGAAAAGAGGTAAAGTCTTTTTATCTGAATATTCTAGAATTAGAGGAGACCAAAGTTCTTAATGATAAACTTCTTCAAGATTTTCCTTCAGTTATAACAAATACAATAGGAAACTGATGGAGCCTATTACTCTAGAAGAAGTTCATTTAGCTCTTTTCTCTTTTAATAAGGATAAATCCTTAGGTCCGGATGGGCTCTCTACAACTTTTTACCAACATAATTGGGATATAGTGAAGGATTTTTTATTGGTGGCAGTGGAACATTCTAGGGTAAGACAATACATACCTTACAAAATAAATGCAACATATCTTACCCTAATTCCAAAAAAAAAGGATGTTGAATTGTTTTGATTCTTTTAGACCCATAAGCCTACGTAATATGGCTTATAAGATTATCTCTAAAGTGATGGAAAATCGATTAAGGTTATTGTTAGACAAAATCATTTCTAAAGAGCAAGGAGGATTTGTGAAAGGGAGACAAATTATGGATGGTATCACAGTAGCTCATGAAGTTAAACATTCAACAGCTTTAAGAAAAGAGAAAGCAATGATCTTCAAACTTGATATGAGTAAAGCCTATGATAGGGTTAAATGGGATTTTCTTTTTATAGTTTTAAAAAATTTTGGATTCCGGAAGAAATGGGTTAGATGGATTAAAGCTTATGTCTCTACAATTTCTTATTTAGTGTTGGTCAATGGGTTAGTAACATAATCTTGTAAAGCCAAGAGAGGCCTTAGACAAGGAGATCCTCTATCTCCTTATTTGTTCATTATTATGGCTAAGGTTTTGAGTAGGAACTTAAGGAAGGCTTACAAATATGGGCTTATAAGTGGTCTTAAGGTTAGTAATAACATCGACAACATCACCCATCAATAGTTTGTAGATGATACATCCCTTTTTGGAAGGGCAAGGATAAAAGAGGCCAGAGATTTGAATAATGTTTTAAAATAATACGAGAGAGCTTCAAGGCAAAAAGTTAGTAGGACAAAATCCAAAATTTACTTCCTTAACACTCCAACTAATATCAAAGCAATAATTTACAAGTTACTTCAAATGGAGGCAAATTTTCCAACAACTTATCTAGGGATGCCTTTATTTGAGGGGAGAATGAGGATAGAATTATGGAATCTAGTTATTAGTAAAGTTCATAATAAACTTCCAACTTGGAAAGGTAGATGGTTATCGTTAGCAAGAAGAGTGCAGTTAATTAAGTCAGTCTTACAAGTCATTCCAACTTACTATATGTCATTATATTCTATGCCAAAATAAATTGAAATAAGTTTAATTTATATTATGCGATCCTTTTTATGGTCAAGTTTACATGATAAAATGAAATTTCCTTTGGTGAAATGGATCAAGGTGTATGATGATAAAACTAGGGGAGGTCTTGGTTTAAGAGTTCTTACATATGCAAACTTAGTTGTTAGGGGAAAAGTAATTTTGAGATTGTACAAAGAGATTCAAATACAATGGGCAAGAATTCTTCTAAGTATGTTGATCCCAATGACCCAAGTTTAATATTTAATGCATTCTCTCTACCATAATGGTTCTACTCTTTGGAATGGTTTAAAAAAATCTATTGATCTAGTGATTAAAGGTCTAAGATAGGTGGTGGGAACTAGAGAAAAAATTCTATTTGGATGGATACTTGGTGTGATAAAAAAACCACTCAATTTAGATCCAATTTTGAAACCATGGATGAGATTACTTCAAGACAAATATGGTGATAGGGTTTCAAACATTTTTTACAAGGATTAGGAAGGAAGATACAAATGGAAAGAAGATTTTTTTATAAGTATACAAGACATTGATGCTAGGAGGCAATTGAGTAGAAAGATAACAACTATGATTATTTCGAGGAGATCCAAGGATAAATTGATTTGGGAGTTGAATAGATCAAGAGAATACACAACAATAATGGATATAATATACAACATCAACAAAATAATAATATCACTAGAACATGGAGAGATATTTGGGATAGCCCAAGCATTCTTAAAGTTAAAATGTTTGTTTAGCTAGTAGGTCATAGATGAATTTTATCCTAGGATAACCTTATGAAAAGGGGTTTTCATGGTCCCTCTCAATGTGTTCTTTGTAAAATGGAGGAGGAGAGTATAGAGCATCTCTTAGGACATTGCTCAATAGTTTGGAATCTATGACAATGGATTCTTCATATGTTTGGTAAATGCATGGTGATGTATAGCAAAATTGAATATTGGTTAAAGCAACGGCAGAGCACTTATAAAAGTGAGGCTTTACATACAATATGGGATATATCAGAAGATACAATACTTTGGACTGTATGACTAGAAAGGAATAGAAGAATATTTAAAGGAAAGGAAATTAGTTTAGAGGTAATGAAAAGGAAGATATGTTAAGCCATAGAGGTGTCTAAACTAACCCTATAAACTCAACCAGTTCCTAATCTGAAAGCAGAGAGCCTTGATAGATGGATTCAAGTCATTAAATGGAATTATGATGTTGGGTACAAAAGAAGAAAAAATAAGGTAAAGAATATAAAGTGGAAACCACCAGATGTGGTGTGGGTTAAATTAAATTTTGATGGAGCATCTAAAGTAAATCCAGTTTCCACAAGAGGAGGAATAATTAGAAACAATAGAGGAGATATTTTGTCTCATTATGCTTTCAATAGTGGATTTAAGAAAAATAATGAAGTCGAAGCTTGGGCGGCTTTAGAAGGGTTAAAAATATGCAAAAAAATGAAATGGACCATAATATGGATAGAAGGTGATTCTCTCATAGTAATAAATGCAATTTTGAGGAAAGTTAAGGCTCCATGGAACATACAAGAGATAATTATGGAAATTCAAGATCTTGCTAAAGAGTTTGAAGAAATCAGGTTTACACATATATTAAGGGAAGGAAACAAATGTGCAAATAGGCTAGCCAATAGAGGGGTTTTGATTGAGGATCGTGAAGTTAAATTATCCTTTCCATGGTTAGAGGAAGTAGTAAGTTTAGTTAAAGTTGACAATAAAATGTTGATTGCCTGAATCAATTAATGATTAAGATTTACTTTAATGTTTTCTATTGGTAATATATGCTTTATTTTGTAACAAAATTGTGCTTTCATATAAACTATTTATTATAATCTTTGTGGTTGCACTTGTGTTTCACGAAGGAAACTAGCAAAATTGATGATTAAGATTTACTTTAATGTTTTCTATTGGTAATATATGTTTTATTTTGTAACAATAATGTGTTTTCATATAAACTATTTATTATAATCTTTGTGGTTGCACTTGTGTTTCAGGAAGGAAACTAGCAATCCAGATTTGGTAAAGTGGACTATGATAGTGTGATGTTTTGGAAATTTTACTCTACTAAAATGCAATGCATAGATAGTAGAGGTGAATTTTTGTATTGTGAAGGCTTCTATAGGAAAATGTTAAGAAGGATGCTGAATTCTGGAATATTTGTATTCATACTGAAAACTAAAAAGATCCTGAAAATGAAAATCAAGAATTTAGACAAACTATGTAAAATGATGTAAATTTCTTTTTATAGCATCTCAATTGAGATAAGAAGTTTATCTATTTGTAAACTCTCAAGATCTAAAGCAGAGAGTTGTAATTTGTCAAGGGCGGGGGACTCGAGTACAACCCCTTATTATCTAGCCAGAAAAAAAGTGTTCAAATATGTAATGTGAGGATGTGCACAAGTGTCTTAGATTAGGAGTGCATGTAGAAGTGTAAGAGTCATGTAGATGTGTGCAAGTGTCTTAGAGTCAAGTGTCCATGCAAGAAGAAAGTGAAGAGTCTAGTATGCAAGTGGCAAGATGATAAGCCAAAGGTCATGGGACTTGTCATATGGAGAGCAATAATCAAGTACTTGAAGAGTCACATTACTATGGCTATATTATGAAGATAATTCTCCATGAGAAAGCAATCCGATTATCATATTATCTAATTGTAAAGAGATCCAGTTTGGAATAAATCTTGTATACGGATTTTGAGCAATTAATATTGTAATTTTCTTCATGCATTGTTCATGAAAGACTAAGGTCATTTACATTCATATATGATTATATAAATGATTGCTATTTGCTTTATTATATAAGACTTGATATACATATTAATTGGCTCATATTATACTACTCTTATATTATTATTTTGACCTTTAATATTATGGCTATTTTATACTTGAGACATGATATTTTGTGGTAGTAAGGCTTAAAAAGCCAACAATGGTATCAAAGCTACCACCTAACTCTGTCCATTTTGATAGAGTTTATTTTTAGCCACCATTATCATATTTAACTTTATCCACTTTTGATAAAGTTAATTTAGATTTCATCCACTTTGAAGGCAATGCAGACTTGGACTCTATTTTTAAAAGTCTGATTGTGTATAATTTGAGGGGACAAGGTTTAGTCACCCGATTTGGATTCTAGGGTCTTTCCACTTGGTTGAAGGAAAACCAGTGAAGACTAGGACTCAGTTATATTGATAGAAAGGGTCAACTTAGGAGAAAAGTTAGACAATTTGATAGAGGAAGCCAACTCAAAAGAAAAGTTGGATATTAAAGATTGAGTTTGAACCAAATCAGAAGAAAGTTGGTCATTCAAGGAAATTGAAAACCACCCTGACATTGGCATTGGATTCTCTAGTAAAGAGGAGAATCGTATTTGGTTCTTAGGTGTGACCTAAGACATTGAAGATTTTAGATTGGTAGAAGACTGCAGCATTGCTTCTAACATTGAGAAACATTCAAAGCGGATTGAGAAGCATTCAAAGCTTCTACATAGATTGACAGCATTCAAGCTTCCTATAAGAAATAAAGAAGTAAAGTGGAAAGTAGAAAGAGAACAGAGAGAAGGAGCAGCAAGTATAGAGAATCAAAAAGCAAAGAAAATGTCCAAAGAAACCTAAATTGGAAAGAAGGTCCAATAAACCTACATTAAAGCAGAGGTCAAAGTAGCTTGTATTATTTAAGGAGGTCCAAGAGGCTTGCATTATTGCAGAAGGCCTAAGAGACTAGCATTATTGAAGAGGCCCAAGAGGCCATCGTCATAGAAAAGGCCCAAGGATACCACCATATAAAAAGAATCACAATCAACCTACATAAAATCATACGTAAGATGTTAGTGATATCTTTTAGAAGGTGCTAGAGAAAGCACACATAAAGCTAAAGAAGCCTTATATAAGGTACTGGAGAAATATTGTAAGCACTATTAGAGTGTTAAGTGAGCTGAATCTCCAAAAAGTGAGAACGCATCAATCAACACGCATAAATCGCCTGAGGAGAAGGGTGAAGCAATAAGCTATTCATCTGAGAACAGAGAAGAAGAAGGCTGAACCAAAAGGTTACCCATCTAAGAACAGAACCAGAAAGATAGATGTCTAAGGACAAGGAAAGAAATGAATGTTGAATCGCTCGAAAATAGAGCAAAAAAGAGTACAATCTGTTTAAGGAAAAGCAAAACAGATTGTTTAAAGGAAATCAAACCATAAACTAGTTCTCTAGAGACACTAAGCAGATCATAAATAGTTCTCCTGTGAAGCAAATCAAGGCAAGGCAAACCAGAATCCAAAGGAGCAGCAACAAGCAAGAATTTAGACAAGTGAATCTTTAGATCTCCAGAGAAACAAGGCATCGATTCTCCAGAGAGGAAGGTGAACCAGGCACCTGAATGCATACTACACTAACCAAAAATCAAAGTGTTTGAAGGTGAGGCAAAAGAAGAGGAGACATCCATGCAAGAGAGTGCAAAATGTTAATTTCATTAGGTGTTACACTAGCCTTGAAAATGGAGTCAGCTATTTTACCACCAACGCATCTAGAGGTAGAGCCTTGAAAATGGAGTCAGCTATTTTACCACCAACGCATCTAGAGGTAACTACTATTCTATTCAGTGCATATTAATTTTGGAGGGAATAAGATTGAATAATGCACTAAGGTTATAATATTTAGAGATATAAGGTTTAAATTAAATATTTTTTATTATTGCGCTTTTAATATTTAAGAAGTTGAAAAATTAGAAAGAGGAGGTATAAGGAGTTAATAATATTAAGTTTATTACTTTGAATTATTTTTTAAGAATTAAAGCTTTAAAGTTCTTTAGAAATTTTTAAAACTTTAAAACAAATTGAGTTTTTGAAAAAATTGAAGTATTTAAAATTTGAAATTTTGCAAATCTAATTAGGGAGTTAAAAGTTTTTCAACATCAAAGGATTATAAATTTTTATAATTTGCAAATTTCATATTTGAGTTGTTTTCTTAATTCGGAAATTATAAGTTTTTCTACTTCGAAGGAAATAAATCATAGAATTGATTCATACCATGGAAGAAATTATTAAAAATGCATTCAATAAAGATAGTGAAGAAATGTTGAACAAGTTAAAGTTTTATTTTCAAAACTTGATAGATGATCTTGATAAAAAGAAGAAGATAACAAGATCACTTAGCAATACACTTGAGAGCTCAAAATTAGATCTTGTTGCTACTAAATTTCAATCTGGTAGTACATAAAAAATAGATTCCATTATAGAATCTATATCTTATCATAATGTTATAGATTGCCAAATCTTGCAACTTATTTATAGGGAAAATAAAGGAAGAATAGCCTTAATAGTACATCAATGGTTATGTTGTTTTCTCAAGAAGATAAAAGAACTTGAAGTACTAACAAGAAAGCATAAATCAAAGAAAGGACATTGCATTCAGTTAAAGTGTAACTATTGCAATAGAATTGGACATAAAAAAGCCAATTGTTGGAATCTTTATCCATGCAAATTTTGTGGAAGAAAATCTCATTCTCCAACTTTATTGTGGAAGATTTGAAAGGATGCTATTATTCATAGTAGACAACCTTTTTCAAAAACTTATTTTTGAAACAACTCCTAACAATAGAGCAAAGTGTTCAATTTCTCAAATGCAAGAATGAAAACATTTTATGATAAAATATTTATAAAACAAGGGGGGAAATGGATCAATTATAGTCCAAACTTATCTTACAGAGTAATTAGGAATGAGCCATATATATCAAAGGTTGAAGAAGAAGTTCAAGCTATTCATGCACATGAACCTAAAGCCAAAGCTCAAGCAGATCATGAAGATACAAAGACTGAGAACCTAAAGAATGAAGATGAAGAAGAACTTGAAGTTGAACTCAAAGAAACTGAAAACGAATCTCAAGCAGAGGTTCATGAACAATGCAAGGTCAATTGAAGATTGAAGACTAAAGTCTTCAATAACCAAATAATGTAATACAAGGGGGTGTTGAGGAATATTACATTATTTGGTACATGCTAATGTACCCCATGGTACCTTCATGGTACAATTGTAAATATGTAATAGATTAGGGTTGAGTCTATAGTTTAGATGTGTGATTTATATTTCCCCTTTCATGTAAGTGTCAGTGTGCAAGAAATGCACAAGTGTCATGTAAGTGTACAAATATGTAATGTGAGGATGTGCACATGTGTCTTAGATTAGGAGTGCACATAGAAGCGTAAGAGTCATGTAGATGTGTACAAGTGTCTTAGAGTCAAGTGTTCATGCAAAAAAAAAGTGAAGAGTCTAGTATGCAAGATGATAAGCCAAAGACCATGGGACTTGTCATATGGAGGGCAATAGTTAATTACTTAAAGAGACGTTACTATGGCTATATTATGGAGATAATGCTCCATGAGAAAGCAATTTGATTATCCTATTATCTGATTGTAAAGAGATCCATTTTGGAATAAAGCTTGTATCCGGATTTTGAGAAATTAATATTGTACATTTTCTTCATACATAGTTCATGAAAAACTTAGGCCATTTACATTCGTATTTGATTATATAAATGAATGTTATTTGCTTTATTATATTGGCCTTGATATACATATTAAATGGCTCATATATTATTCTACCTTATATTATTATTTTGACCTTTAATATTGTGGCTATTTTATATTTGGGACCTATGATATTTTGTGGTAGTAAGGCTTAAAAGCCAACATGGATTTGGGCCAACAATTCCTCTTTGGAATCTATCTACTTTCGTAACTTTTGCATTGCTTACAAATATTTACTTTTCACTTGTGAGATTGAGTCTTGACCGATATCAATTATTGTAGCACATTGGATCTTAATCTTGAGAATCTTCTTTGCAACCAAGTAGTTCTTCTTTCTCTTCGAGCTTTAACCTCAACTTTGTATTCTCCTCTCTCACTATTATTGGATGGTCTCTAACAAGTCCTGAATCTTGTCATTTCCCTCTTAAAGCTTGTTATATTACTTATTACTAGATTTTCCTATGTTATAGCATGTAAAGGACTTTCATTAGACACTTGGGATGCAAACTTGTTTGCACATGAAAAAATCCAAAAGATTAACAAACCTCATACAAGCCTTGGGAAAATTTATTCTGACAATATAATTTATGGCATCCCCTCAATAGGCTCGCTCTCATAGATTTCTCTTCATGCAAAGTTAGATAACACAAGAAATTTTGATCAATGCATAAAAACAAGGGGAAACATATCTAGAAATTACATAAGATAAGAACAGCAAATCAAGACAAACACTAACAAGTGAATTAAACCTAGTAAAATGACAAGTACACCATGATTTATGTGCGAAAAACCCTTTAAGAGAAGAAAATCTACAAAAATATGTTTAGCTTATATTACTGAAATGCATGTGAGAGTGAAATATGCATGAGCTAAAAAAAATCCCTCTTAGAGAAAAGATGAGAGCGCACAAAAGCTTAGAGCAACTCCAAATTACTCTCAAAAATCCTTGCCTTGCCAATGGCTAGAAAATGTAGCAACATCCCCTATTTATGATTTTCCAATAAGGGGGGAAGCAAAGGAGGGCATGTAAGGTAAAAAATCACACGCTTTGCTCTTCAATTTCTTCTCCAATGACCTTTTATTTTCCTAGTTCTCTTTAAATATGAAAATATAAACTTTCTTATTTGATTAGCCTTTCATCTTAATCAAGTGAACTGGAAGAACATAAATTGCATAAGGTCATACAATTCTATTAATTAGGAAAAGATGATTAGCATGGTTTTTGGGACTCTTTTGCATAAGTTTACCTTGATTATAATACTTTAACCTTTGGATAATACATGTCTTGTACCTGAAGTTTGATTTTATAATTAATATAAATATAGTGTGGTTTATGTATTATATCTTATCTTATTAGGATGTAATGACGTTAAAAATAATTTGATGGTTTAATTGAGTTTCTTCATTTGGTTTGAGTTTTGGTAAGTGTTAACTTAACTATAGAAGAACCGCATTCCTTTCCACTATTATAAAAAATGCATTTCATGTTACTACTATGAAAGCTACACTTATTGTAAATCCCTTAACTTGTTGGAGATATCGATTGACTATAGGATAGGACTTGCCTAAAACATTAAGCAATTCCTTCTACTACTAGAAGTGCAATTGAAGAATTATGATGCTTGTGGAAGCACCTAGTCAATATGTTAACCTATTTAGTATATAACGTGGTTCTGATCCTAATAGATACCCCTAAATATTTGTCATGTTATTTGACTATCAAAATAAATGATGCATGTGTAATGTTATAGAAACTCAACTTTTATAGAATTTACATAAATCTATTGATATGATTTGATATTTTAAATACCAACCAATATGACATCTCAGCATATGTAGAGAGAAGGATGCAAAGATGTAACTAATCTAAGCTCATTGAGAAAAACACGATATATTTATAATCATAAAAGCACTTCAAATAATATTCTTTTTGAAAAATATTGTTAGGTTATTGTGTTTGGATTGCAATTTTAGTTAGAATATTGTTATAATCAATTATGGAATAAATCTAATTTGTTGTGGTCCTCTTTACTTGATTTCTCCATATAACCTCTCTTCTTTAGCATGATATGGGATGGGATGTCTAGGAGAACGTAGAAGTTAGTTTTTTAATCTAGAACATGTATCAGAATACAAGGGAGGACATCCTTCTATTAAATATTTCATAGTTTTAGTTTCATTAGTGTTCATGATTATCTTTATTTCGAGTGTGTGAAAGGTAATTCATTAGAGTGCTCACCACCTTGACTTTTCCTATTTAGGGCCCACTCATTGAGAACGATAGCCTATTGAAACCCTTTTGTCATAGACATAGATGATGTTGTTACTTTTGCTTTTATTGATAAATTCCTAATACTTTTAGTTCATTTATACTTATTGTATGGTGTAATTTTATATTTTTATATTATTTAATTCATTTATAGGAGAATAGACTTTACATTTCTTGCATTCTTCATATTTTGTTGCATATTAGAGATGCTTTACTATTCTATTTCCAACTTTTGTTAGATCACTTACTAAGCATAACCTAGTTTATAAGACTTATGCTCTATAAAAGTGCAAGATCCCTTGGAATCCTATACTTATAAGTTGATAATTTATAAGTATTATATGATTGTTCAATCAAATGGCTATGAAATAGAGATAAAACCTAGCTAGTCTCATTCCCTTGTGTTGAATGAAATATTTGTAAATAGAGCACTAACAACTAACTTGAAAGTGGTGGATAGCCCAATCTTCCTAATATGAGACAAGGATAGATTAATTTTATTAGTCATAGGGTCACATATTAGGTGAGTATATTGTCAGAGTGCCATATCTAATCATTTACAATCAAGTGGCTAAATATATAAGTAATGCTTTTGAGTTGTTTTCCATTAAGCATTCCCCACGGGGCCAAAATATTGAGCATAACTCTTTATCTATTTCAACTAACAAATTCATACCATATGAGAATATCATTGAAACAAATTTTGTGGCAGAAGTTCATGATGAACCTATTAATCTATCATTGAAGGTCTTGTGGATGTTCATGCAATCAATTTTAATTCCATTAATTGTCAAGTTCCTTTTGAGGATCCTTGGTATGGTAATATGTTGTGTTTCCTTTATAATCAAACCCACCCATATGAGGTTGATGCTAACTAGAGAGATCACATCTATAGGAGAGTTTTTAGATGAAGTTCTTGGTGGAGTCTTATACTGTAGAAATCTTGATGTTGTCCTCCTACAATGCTTTACTGAATTAGAGGTTCCTAAAGCCCCATGTGACGTCCATAATAGAGATTGTGGTGGACACTTTAGTGGTCGTTTCATTATTCATAAACTTTTGAGAGTGTGTTACTTCTTACCAAAAAAGGAATTTGACATCAATAATTATGTTACATTATGTGATAAATGTTAGTTCCATAAAGATGAGATACATGTCCCTGCCCAGGTTCATCCAATTGAGTCTCCTTATTTCTTCCACTTGCGGTCTTAACCTTGTGGGACCTATCTCTCCCCTGTCCTTTGGCAAGCATAAGTTTATTATCATAGCCATAGAGTATTTCACAAATGGAATAAAGGTTGTGCCTCTCACTAATCAAACATTCCTTATGGTATCTAAGTTTATCTTGAGTTAGATCGTGTGTCAATTTGGTGTTCCCTCTACTATCATTTCAGATAATGGTACACCATTGAAAAACAAGGAAATGAGGGAACTCATCATAAAGTTGAAGATTTAGCATTGTTTTTATATGCTTTACTATCCACAATGGAACGATCATATTGAATTTAGTAATAAGGTCTTAGTTAATATATTGAAAAATATTATTAAAAATTCAAAAAGATATTGCCACTTAAATTTACATCCTACATTGTTGGCGTACAACACCAATATTCAGACGTTCACAAGGGCAACTCCTTTTTCTTTGGTTTATGGTGTCGTTGTTTTGTCGCATGAGATTGAATTACCTTTCTTGTGTTTCTCTAAAGAATTTGTTGAATCATGATGAGTATCATCAAGAGTATCAAGAAACTCATTTTATCAAACTCACTAGTCTTGATGAGAGACATCTTTGTGCTAGAGCACGATAGGGCCTATAAATGTCTTGTTTCTCTAAAGAATTTGTTGAGTCATGATGAGTATCATCAAGAGTATCGAGAAACTCATCTTGTTGAACTCATTGGTCTTGATGAAAAACATCTTTGTGCTCAAGCACGATAGGGTCTACAAAAGTCTTATTTCTCTAAAGAATTTGTTAAGTCATGATGAGTATCATCAAGAGTATCGAGAAACTCGTCTTTTCAAACTCACTAGTCTTGATGAGAGATATCTATGCTCGAGCACAATAGGGCCTACAAAAGTCATGTTACCAAACAATAATATAAGAAAGTTTGTTATTGTGGTTTCATTGTTTAAAATTATGTCCTCAAGCTCAATAATGTGCATAAAAAATCAAAGAGTTGTATGGGTCTAAAGAAATAAAAATCTAAACAATCAATGGAGTTGAGTTGGAGGAACCCATCAATTCCATACATGTCAAATCCTTCTAAGCATATTCCCTTTTGTCTTGCTTGTATAGTCTTTGTGCTTTCTTAGTTTGTTTGTTGAGTTTGTCCCACCCTTTTTCATTTTGTTTGCCTTCTATGTCTACATTTATGTCAGTCTTATATATTCTTGATTGTTGGAATATCTTCTTGTGTTTTTGTGGCATTGTTTTTAGCATTATGTTGACCATGATTACCACTTTAAGCGAAGGTCCTCATTTTTTAGAGATTCCAGTGCAAAAAGCAATGATTTTGTCATCCTTCTATCTTTTTTCTTTCCATCTATGTGATTGGCTTGCATTTTCACTAGCATTTATTGTTGTTGAAATGGTTTTTACTTTCTATCACAATATCGTTATTGCTAGTAAGGGATAGCATTATGTCTTCAAGGTATTTCCTTTTGTTTTGTGTGGCCTTCCATGTTAGTGTCATGCTTTAAGTGTCATAAAGAAAATTGCCTTAATTTAGCCCATGTTATCTTCCATATGATATGGGGTAGGAACACCAAAGCAACATTTTTTTATTTTTTCACATCAAAAATGTTCCAAGACAAAAATCAATTACAATCAATCAATTAATCATAGTTATCTGCCACTATAGTGGAGAGCATGCCTTGTTTGAAACATGAAGCTTTGTTAGTTATTGGAGTATGTGAGATTTAGACCATTATAGTAGAGGCATGTGGGTTCTCTTCTTCACAAGAGATTCTTGCTCTGGGCATGCTATAATGCATATCTTGTTCATTTGTTTTTAGTTGTTCTTTCCTTGTTTTGTTCTTCTTGTGTCATGATGGTATCTTATTTGACATGTCGCACTCATAGGGTACGACAAGGCATGAGCTATACTAGAAGACAATCACATGCACATCTTTGTGTTAATGAATTATTGTTGGTCCCTTTGCAACAATGGTGCACGTGTCTTACCTAACACATCATGTTCATGGAATATTGTTTTGTGATTATCTTTCACTATAACAATGGTGGATATGTCTTTTTTGACACATCATGTACATAGGATATTATATTGTGGTTGTATTTTGTCATTGCAGTGGTTGGCATACCTCATTTGACGCATCATTCCTACTACATACTGATGTATGTTGGTCATCCCTATATCGGTGAGTATATCGTGTTTGACACATCGTGCTTGTTGGATACTACAGGGTGTTCTAGGGTTAAGGCATATATCACCTGCATTCCTTGTTACTGGTGTCACTTTGGTATACCCTTGTTGCAGTAGTGAGCATGTCTTGTTAGATACATCATGTTTGTCAAATATTACATTGTGGTTTCTTGTCTTGTAGTCTTGTTTGACACATCATGTCAACCTCATTGTAATGGAATTTGTATCCTATTTGACACATCATGCTTGCTTAATACTATAGAAAGGTGGTCTATGCCAAAGTACAAATCACCTACAGGCGTTGTTGGCGACATCATGGCCTCGTTTCTACTTTGCCTTCTTGGCATATCATAAACATTTTCAATCTTTTTATTAAGATGCAATATTTGAAGTGACATGCTACATCCATCTTATCAATAATATGTCATGCAAAATCTTGCTAAAATGGAGAATCTCATATGTTGAAAGTAATACTATAATCAAGCATGCAAGTGCAACTGGAAAGTAAAGAAGAACAGCATCACATAAAATTTTGCATGTACTCAAAGCAACTATATGTGTGTGTGGGTGTGTGTGAGAGAACGAATGAAATATTTAATTGCAAGAATGGTTTTTTATGTAATATTTTGCCAAGTTTTGGAAAGATATCATAGGGACAGTGCTTCTAGAGGGCTTCTCTTACTTCAGACTCATCTACACACTTTGTATTTTGCTCATTTTGAATCAAAATAGCGTATTTTAGTTATGCATTTTTGTAGGTAAAATCCTTTGAAGCTATATAGGGCAAGCAAAAATTTATTTTCATTTGGCCAAAATTTCTAAGAACACGTACAGGTAAGTATCAAGTATGTTTTCCTCCACTTTTATAGTATTTGTTGTGTTTTTTGCATTTTTCTACTATTTATTTCATAAAAAAAATCTATTTTACATAGACAATAGATTCAAACCAACAAAAAAATTTGTTTTTGCATCATAGCATAGATTTTATTTCTATTGCTTATGCTATCATATATTGCTCTTTTATTTTTTTCCTAACTCATAAATAGTTATCCCTTACTATGTCACCCATTGTCCTTAAAAGAGGAGAAATACTTATTTATAAAAAGAGCACTAACAACTAATTTATTGGCGGTAGAGAGCTTTGTCCTCCTAATATAAGATAGAGGTGGACTAATTTTATTAGTCCTTGGGTAGAACAATGATCCATGTTGGTTAAAGGTTTTAGGTCCCTTTTTATATCCAATTTGTCATCTTTTCTTTGTAATTTTATTTGCTACCTTTCCTAAAATACAAATATAAGGATATACGTGTGATTTAAGAGATATGCTTACATGTGTCCCCCAAAGCACATCCCTATAATTGACACTGCCATGATTGTCACTTTATACATGTGATATAAGTGACAACCATGATCGCTAATTGAATTTTAGAGTTTTTTACACAACATCCAAAACCTAACACATTAAACCTAGGGTTAAAATGACACTTTATGATCGACAATAACAATTTTATAACCCTAACAAGAGTGTAATACAATCGTCAATCACAAAAGGGAAATTTGTTCACCTCGTCCATTAAATATTCATATCATTACTCATTTCACCGTTGAAATATCAATTTCCATACTCATTCTCTCTTTTTCTAGCTTTTTGAAAACCTTTTGTCGTTATTGTCATCGCAATACAACCTGTTTGCTCAATTCATCTATCTTATCTTTGCAGGTATGACCAAAGTCATTGACCACTAGTTCGTTGCCTTTCAATGAGGAGGACAAGGCACTCCACAAGGCTTTTTAGTCTAAGATCAAAGTTGTTACTCAAGGACCAATTCTAAGGCATCTCAAATCTCTTGCATTGATCCCAAGTGTGGCCCTTCCTTTTATTATGGTGATGTAAGCAAGATAGAATAGGTTTAAGTGTATATTGTTTTGCTATTGCAATATCATTGGCATTTTGATCCTTGATGCCCTAGGGTATCAACTACTACTTTTATACATTAAGATTATAATTTCAAATGCGGTGTTATTACTTCATGGTTTTTGCTTCGATTAGAAAAGTATTAGCTCAATTCTTGCATTTTGCTCATATTCCTACTACTTTGTTGTTTTAATTGGAGTATTTTAGCATCGTTTGTATTAGTTCAAGTAATTATATGAGTTATCCCAATTACTATGTTAACATGGTCCTACGCAATTATACAGGTGCGAGGTTATAGCTTGTAATACATAAAATTTCAAATGGAACCAAATAGAAATAATTCAAAAGCGGACGATTGCAAATAATTTCAAATCAAAACAATTTACTTGCTAAGACAAGGACTTTCCCACAAGTAGTAGAAGTTAATGTAAGACTATTGCAATATCTAAGGAAAATAAAAAGAATGGAGACTAATCAAACGACATTAGCTCAACTGGTTAGATTCCTCAATGTTTAAGGAGGAGACCCAAGTTCAAATCTTGCCAAACGATACATAGATAATATCCAAGCTTTGTTGTAATACCACTATGTGGTGATGATGTAATATGGGTTGGGCCCGTTTCAATCCCATATAACTAATTGAAAAAAAAATGGAGACTGGCAGGTGGCTAAAATAGTTAATCAAAGAAACATTGAATAGAAGAAAAGACACTTGAGAAGAAAAACAACAAATGAATGGAAAATAAAGTGTTAACTTCGCAATGTCTCAAAATCCAACAAAGAAATCAAATAATATGTAAGATAATTTTAGACTTGACATGTGGATCGAAAACCAAGGAAAATGATACTATATCAATGAGTTCAAACCCAATTGTAAACACATCCAAAAGAAGTACATAGATGCAAAGGTCAAAATGCTTATAGCCCAACTAATTTCCAATTCACACAAACGTAGATGCAAAATTGGGCAATGGACAACACCCAAAGAGGCATGATAAAAATGAATATACCCTTGGCATAACAAGGCACTGGAGATTTAATTTAGCATTTTGCCATGGAATGCAAAGCCTACAAGGACATCATGAATGCATATGAAGACACTCTAAAAGTGAACTCACTAATGGAAAATTTTAAAGAATTGAAAATTTTAGAAAATAAGGAACTTCTCATCATAATCAACAATAGATGAAATGCAATCCAAAAGATAACAAGAGGATGTTAAGCTTTTTTATATTTGTTCAACAATTAATATTTTAAACCCTAAATAGGAGGTCCAAGGTTCAAATCCAAAACTAGGTAGGGTTGTACACCATACTCTAGTATCGATGGATAGACACTTAGATAACCACATTGTCTCATGTGGCCTACTACCTCATGGATGTAAAAAAATTCCTATACTTCAACAATTTTTATAAATTTTATACACAAATATGTTATTGCTTTATCTTGGATATTGTTACATCCTTTGGTCCCATAAACTATTTTGGTCTCATGGACATGACTAAAATTATGTCATTTCATTTCATTTCATGTATAGGGCACCAAAAGGTCCATGATATCAATTGTTTAAAAGACTCGCCTATAAAATCTTGCTTTGGACTACTAACCAAATGAATGTTGTGACCTTAGGAAGAGCCTAAGTAACTTATTAGGGTGGAAAGGAATATATGCCTCATGTGGCTCCCACATAGAGATTTTCCTTGTGAAGCTTTCATTTTATCCTTGTGTGATAATTAATAGAATATTTTACAAAATTCTACTTAACCTTCATTATATTGCCCAAATTTTAATAAAAACCTTTAAAATAATTATATGCTCTCTTTCTACTATATTCCTTTTCCACATTTCTCCCATATGGAATTAAAATATTTTTTATTAAAAAAAAAACAAATCTATTATGCTTGTAGAATGAAAAAATTATATTTCTATTCCCTTCCTTAAGCCATATCTTCATAGACTTTTGGGCCAATGACTCGTTCTTTTTTCAATACATTGTGAGTCATAAAGTAATGCTTTTATTATACATAAGTATCTTGGTCCATTTTTTTGATTTCTACTATCTCTTGTAAATTGTTGAGCTTGGATTTAATTTCCTCTTTTATTTTAAATATATTACCAAAAGATTTCACATTCCAAATATTCATTGACCCCTTACAATATTTCATCTTTTAAACAAACTTGTGTGTACAAGATCCTTCAAACCTTACTTCATCCCACCATACACAACCATCTAGAAGAAATCAAGTTCTTGAGCCATATAAACTTAAATTGAAATGGCTTTGGATGGTCACTATTGAGTAGATCACATCTCAAGAGAATGAATTTTTTATTCAACTCTAATAGCAACAAAATGTCTAAATAGATTGTATAATCTATTTGCAACCATGTATTAAACAGCAAAAATTTAACAAATCTTTATGTTATATGAGTTTGCCCAATGCAATTGCTATCTCTTCTATATTGAAAGTTTGAACGAATAGCACCCAAAAGGCCATTTAAATCGATATATGAAGCAACATCTTCTATTGATTTAGACCATCCAAGAGTACCATCCTTCTTTTTAAGAAATAGAATTGCATTGATGTGCCCCCTAGAACCCACCGATCACAATTATGAAACATCATTGTATTTGATGAAAATACATTGAGGTCCTTCTAACATCTTTCCTGAGGACTAGTATAATTGGTGTAAATACATTTATAACCCTAACTTCAATATTTCCCTCTTTCCTGTTAAATAGACCAACAACCCAATTACTTATTGCTTCTAGTAATTATTCATCCTATCTGTGTTTGTATCATATTGTTGCAATAACTGTTTATATCATATTGTTGCAATAACTTTTGAAGCTCCTATAGAAGAAACTAGTAGACAATCCCCCATCTTCCAACTCATTTTGAATGCAATCTTATATTTCTCACCTATTGATTTTGTTTCTTGTATTACAACCTAATGAATTCTTAATAGTTATTTAATTATGGATCTTATTCATACCTTAATATTCCAAGATATCATTTTTCATCACTAGTTTTTATTTTTTATTTATGGGCTTAACCATCCTTCTTTTCTAAAGGAGATAAAATTGTATTAATTCCCCCCCCAATAACCCATAGATCACTATTATGAATTATCATTGTATTTAACAAAAATATGGAAGTCCTTCAAAATTCTTTCATGAGTTAAGTATAATTGGAGTATATAGATTTATAGCCCTAACTTTGATGTTTTCCTCTTTTCTATAAAATAGACCAACAACCCAATTACTTTTTGCTTATAGTAATTATCCATCCCATTTGTGTTTGTATCATATTGGTGCAATAACTCTAAAAGCTCCTATAGAAGAAACTACTAGACAACTCCCCATCTTCCAGATGATTTTAAATGCAATCTTATATTCCTCACCACTTAATTTTGTTTCTTGTTTTAAAATAAACTCATGACTATACCAATCTGTTGATTTCCTAATAACTCTTTTTTTAGGGGTTTTAATCATACCCTAATATCCATATACCATTTTCATCACCACTTTTTATTTTTTTATTTGTGGGCTTAGCCCCACTTCTTGTTCTTACTTGTGATATTTGTTTCTCGTTTCCCAAATCAATATCCCTTTGAGTTCCCTTTTCTCTTAGTTCTTGCTCTAAGGATTATCCTCTCATTTTTCCATTATCACCAACACTTTCATCCTCATCAATCTCTTAGAATTTTTCCATATTGTTCATAATGAAACTTACCATCTCTAGGTTTATGCTACCCTAAAAAATGAATAGAACAAGGAATAACCTCAAAAACACTTTCTTCTTTATGCTAACCAACAAACCCTAAAGTATAAGGACCATCCTCCATAGTACTTACTTTTTTATGCAACCTTAGCAACCCTAAATTGACATGGATATCTTCCATACTCCTTTCTTTATTATGCTACTCTTGAAACCCTAACGTGTAAGGGATAAACTCCATACAAATTTTGTTTTTATTGCATGGAGAGGATTTTATACTACTTGAAGAAAATGAAGATGATTTACCTAGAGTAAAAGTTGACATCTTTCACCTTTTTTATCTTAAAATTTGCCTCAAAATCTTCCTTCACACCTTTAATTCCTTCTAAATTTGAAATTGTAGAATGTCATTCCTCAACCCTTGTATCCTTCTTTATTTCTTCTAACTATTGATTTTAGTGAACCATAATGGCCTTCACCGTTTCATGATGCAAAGGGGCTTTCTTTGCCAATTTTTGGGGAGTGGAAAACCCTTGTTCTAATTCAGCTTTTACTTCAATATGATCTTTGTGCTTTATCTTGGTCTCAACCAAAAAAAATGTTTCTTTCTCCATCAATTTCATTTTGCAACCTCTTGTCGTGCATCCAATCTCATAACATTTTTTACATAAAAATCCAATGTTTTCATTATCCACTTATTGATCCCATGCTCTTGATTTAGATTTGATTTTAATGAACTATGAAAAAGGTTTTGAAATATCCATAGAAACACATATCCAAATATATACAACATGCTTTCGCTCCTTAATAGTTGGTCCTTTCTAGATAAACTCCATTAGAATAATGTCAATATGTTGAGCAAGGTGCAGCAACAGTATTGTCATTGTTGTCAACACAGTCAGATAGATCGGTTGATGCAGTGGACAGGAGTTCAGAGGTTATTCAGAGTATGTACAGTGATGTTAAACGCTTATGAGAATGTTTTTGATGTTTGCGTGAAGTTGTTACAAGTTATTTGTGCAAATTTGCAAAAGTTGAAAAAATCGTCAGAAAGTTGTCAAAGCAGCAAAATAGTCAAAAAGTTGCAAAAGTCGCCACGGGCACAGTTGGACAGGATGGATCAGTTTGGAACATGTCAGCATGTCACGAAATAGTCCAGACAGCATTGGAGATGTCAGCACAGTGTTTGGAGTGATCGGTGGTGTTTCCGGTATCTTGGCGGATGATTTGGCAAGTGGTTGTACAGGCTGAAAAAGTGTAGGTTTTGTCAGAAGCACTGCGAACAAACCGTAAGGAGTTATGCAGCAAAATTTGAACTTGAGGTGGTCGTTATCTTCAAGAACATGTGTTCCAAATTTCAACGAAAACGGAGAAACGAGGCGAATTTTACAAGCGTTGCAAGACTGTCACAAAAATGCTCTTTTTTGAAAAAGTGTGTCGATAGCGAGTTTTGTGGAAGTGGTACGAGCGAACCGTAAGGAGTTAGGCAATGAGTTTTGGTTTGGACATAGTCAGTGTTGCAAAGATTCTATGTTTCAAATTTCAGAGAAAACCGAGTTACGAGGTGAGAGTTATGATTTTTGCAAAAACGTTACAGGTCTCTTTTATGTCAATTTGTGCCACTTGGGCAAAATCCTTTAGTTGGTCGTTTCGACCTTGAAGAGTCGCCAAAGTTTCAGTTTCAGTGTTGTTACACCTTCAAGGCATCAAATAGATCATATTTTGTTTTTGGTTTGAGTTGTCACGTGGCTCCGAAGTATGAGAACGAGTAAGGTGTCAATTCTTTGCATGTGACGTGTTTGACGAAATGCCTTCTCAATATAAAAAAAGGGAGTTATATTATTTTAAGTAGTTTCATTAAATAAAGATCTTTGAGAAAGTGAAAAGTGAAAAGGAATGCAAGTGTGTGCATTTAAGTCAGAAGTGTTTTATTGAAGAGGGTGATTTTATTTTGTGCGGAGAGAAGAGTGTGTGGAGAAAAATAAAGAGTGAAAATCCGTGTTTTTGGAAAAAAGATGAAAAACGTCACTTTAGTATTTTGGGCATAACTTTCTCATACGATATCAGTTTTGGCTAAAATTTTGAGAGGTCATAGACAGAGTTCTACACAATACCCAGAAAGCATTTAGCAATTGACAGAACGAGCTAAGAGAACGGTCAATTTTTATGTGAGAAGAGAAGATTCATATATGTCATTTTATTATCAATATCAAAATCAAGTGGGTGTTTGGTAGAGGGGTTGGTGCTCCTTTATGTTGGTGCAGATAAATCAGGGGTTGGTGCTCCTTTCTGTTGGTGCGGATAAATCAGGGGTTGGTGCTCCTTCTAGTGGGTTATGGTAAATTGATTGTAAAGTTGGTGCTTTCCAAAGGCTGGATTTGGATGGGAGTCCAAACAGTCATTTTGAGGATGTAGCCAAATCGGTGAACCTCGGTACATCTTGTGTTGTGTGATGTTCTCTTTTATACTTGCTTTATTTGGTTTCAAGTTTTCATTGTTTCGGCTTTAAGAGTTGAAGATTTAAGTTTTAAAAGAGCTACACTGATTCGCCCCCCCTCTCAGTGTCATTGTGAGACTAACACAATATTCTTCTAAACCACCTTACTCATATGTTGATATGGAAGTCCAAAAAGCCTAGCCCATATTTAAAGCCTATTAAAGGCAAGTCCAACCTAAAGGCCCACCTACACTCAAGTCATTTTGATGTCACAAATGATGGGAATAACATGTGTTTAAATCTAGAGTTTAGAGACTTGTTTTATGATGCAAAAATAGCTTACTTAAGCACAAATTTCATGCAACTAAAGTTCATATGAACAACCAAGCCCACAACTAGTGCCAATCCCCTGTCAAGTTTCTACACACAAAAGTAAGTAAAATGAATAGTTTAAAACAACCCTTAAGGAGCAATATTAACTACTCACATCTGCAAAATAACTATTATTGGTTTAGCCCATCATAGTCAAAAATATAGCTAGTCTCCCCTAAGGGCTAGGTGGATCGGTAATTGTCTGTATGGCCAAGCACTTACCCAAAAGAGACCTAGGTTCAAACCTTGGTCGCATGCTTGTTGGGAAAGGTAGTAGTCTACTTTGAATCCTCTGAGTGCATGCCAAACCGATGACACCAGTACGAACCTCGAGCGATCAGCGGTCCTCTTCACGTCGGGTTATAAAATAACGAGGTGGTATACTTGTTAGGGGCAGCCCCTATGGTTTGAACCCTACACTTAGCAGTTACTAAAAATAGTGTGAATGTAACCAACTCCCCTATGTATCAAAAAAAAATCTAGCTAGTCAATCACAACATACATTGAGTTCAATTGGCTTTATCAAGCTATATTTGATTAGTCTTAACAATATCCTCATTTGCAAATTTGATCTGAAGGTGAAAGCCAAGCAACAAAAGCAAGAGAACAATGAATGCATTTCATCCCAACAAAATAACACTTCTACTCAAACCAACTCGTCTAACTCTATTACCTTTTACACAAATGGGAATTCTTCTCAACATGACCCAAATAAGGCTTTTGGCAAAGGAATAATTTATTGCACTTATGACAAGCACATCAAACACTTTATAGAAAAATGTCATGCTTCAAAATCAAAGAAGGTGATTGCCCTTCTAATTAAGTTGCAATCATGGCTACATCATGAAGATTCAATAATTGAATTAACCAAGATCTATCAACTACAAAAAATGGTAAAGTGTATAAATTGTATTATTTTATTACCTTTGTTATACCATAGGTATAGTTCTTAAGCAAGGAGAAGATCCAGTAACACATCATGCTTAGTCTTTGTCATGGATCGCACTTGAATATTGCACCTACAAGAAGGAATTGCATGCATTAGTCTAACCAATAATTATTTGTCTATTATTTGACTTAGTAATAACAGAGATAGTCATGTCTCTATAAGGCACTTTCTTCAATTTGTTAAAACTTCCAACCATTCGACCCTATTCGAGTTGCTCTTATAGTTCCACGTCTATACCACAAACAAGTGAAACAAGACAAAACTTTTTCCTTCATGCAAAATGTAGCAAAATCTTATGCTTGAGTCCAAGATATTCTTAATAAAACACAAGCCAAGTCAAGGCATTCCATGACAATTATCAAGTACCTTACCTTTTCTTTATTCATGATCATAATTGTCTCCCCTTAGACCAATGCAGATTTCACAAGTTGAATCCATCAAATGAACCCTATACATTTCTCAAAACAATGGGACTTGATTCGTTTTGTTTGGATGTCCCAACTCACCTTTGCATTTATGATGTTGATAGGAGCTAGCTAAAGCAATATGAGCCATGACACTTACAAGAGGAAGTTTTTGTAACTCATCCCAAAGTTCCAATTCGAAATTTCTAATAACCATTAGTGGATAACATTTTGCTCGAGTTTTGGACATGCAATAATCATAAGAAGACCACTACTTATTTGGTGGGGCACATAGGCACTTCACCCATAAGAACCAAATAATTCTCCATAAGAGGAAGTTTCTATAACTCGTCCCATAGTTCCAATTCCAAATTTCCAATAACCGGTAGTAGATAACATTTTGCTCGAATTTGAACATGCAATGATCATAAGAAGACCACTACTTATTTGGTGGGGCACATAGGCACTTCGCCCATAAGAACCAAATGATTCTCCACGGTCCACTATGCACAGCTAAATGATGATATTTGTAATGGTCTAGATCCTTGCAATCATCTCCCTATTGTAAAATTCATCTTGTAAACTTAAAAGTAGTAATAGTAAGTCTTAGTTTGAAAATCTAACTAGTGCATATAAGTTGATTAAGACATCTATGCATGACCAAGGTCAGTTCCCTATCATTCAACCTATCTTTGTAAACTTATTTATACCTCAATTATGAAAAGTGTACATCGTCACTTTTAACAACTATCTTATCTCATTTACATATTAGTTTGTATTTAACATTGTGAAGAGGAAGAGGTTCATTCACTACCCACAAGAAAATAAAAAACAAAGGCAAAAATATCCAACTACTACAAAACTAAGTAATCCAAGAGAGAAAATAATATGTAATCATAGCCAATCGAAATGGAAAGTGAATCATATCAAGAAACTATATGTAATTGCAATTCTATATGTCATATAATTCTTCTAATTCCAAGTATTTAGCTAATTTGTTGGTCAACATATACACTAATTTTGTTGCTATGTCATATTCTTAAAATCCAATATGTTTTCTCTAACCACTAAACATACACAAACACATAAAGTTCCAGCAATACCACAAGGTAACAAATTGGAACATTATAAATTACAATAGCACCTTCCAATTCATTTGTTCTTTCCAAGATTTTCATATTATTCAAATCAAGAAATAAAACAACTTCAATTCACCATAAATTATTAGAGTAAAGGTTCACATGTTACATTTGGTTTTGAAGAGTTCAAGTATTATTCTTTAAAAAATTATGGCTTTATTTTTTGGGACTGTATCAAGCATCATGCAGAAAAATAAAGAAAAAATAATCATGTAGTGACTAGAAGTTATGAATGGTCAATCATGTAATCGGTAAAAGTTATGAATGGGACCATACAAGAAGATATTCAAATACCACCTAAAAAGACACTGAAAAAATTTAGTCCATATCTTTCCACAAGTGTCATCAATTAAGCTTTTGTACTTAGTCCACAAGTTCAAACACTAACCATAGGATGCACAAAATAGGCACTGTTGGAATGCATTAAAGGGCATGCAAGCAAAGTCCTATGAAGGATATTGTGGTGGTATGTCTTTGGGTTTTCATCCAAGAGACCCAAGTTCAAAACCCCGATACAAGGGGACCGGGACCCCTTTCAAAAACTCGTGCTTCACTCTACAATTTTAACAAATGGCATTAACATAACTAGTTAAATTCCTTAATATTCAAAGAAAAAATTAAGGTTCAAATCTTACCAAACAATATATAAATAATATCCAAATTTTATTATAAACATAAACCAAAAAAATAAAAAACATTAAAATAACACTTCAACTATTACCTTTTACTAAAAACAAAGGATCATTTTTATATTTTAAAAAAATATATACTTTTTAATAAATTCTCACATCATTTAGTATCCATGTATTCAATATTATAGTTTACAAAAGCCAGCAATATTTATGCACCTAAATGCAAGGAAGCCTAAACTGGAAAATAAACAATATTTAAAATTTGTTATTACAAATGATAAGAGTTAAATTTCATACTCAGGATAAAGTACAGTACATGCATGCAATGACAAAAATTAATGCCAATTAATAGCACTTCAAATCATTTGCTAAATTTATTAATGCCAATTAATAGCACTTCAAATCATTTGCTAAATTTTATAACCTGCGTTATTTGTATAGTACCGTTTATAAATAAAAGTATTCAAAAGAAATTAAGATTTTATGATCACTTTTACAGACCCTCTATAGATAATAAATATATCCTTAAAAAACAATTAATCCCTTTTGCCTCTACGAACTGGATCATTTACAATGTAGACCCTTGTAATTCAAATTTTGATCAAATACCTAAATTTAATTTTTTTTTTTTTCTCTTTAAATTTAATTTTATTACAATAAAATAATGCAAGTATCAAATGGTATTAGTATAATTGATTAGATTTTTTAATTTTTATAGAAAAAATTTATAGTAAAAAATATGTAAAGATATTTGGGATAGCTCAAGCATTCTTATATCAAAATGTTTGTTTAACACATAGGTCATTAGAAAAATTGTATTCTTGGATAACCTTACAAAAAGGGGTTTTCATGGTCCCTCTCAATATGTTCTTTGTAAAAAGGAGGACAAGAGTATAGACCATCTCTTGGGACATTGCTTAATAGTCTGAAAACTATAGCAATGGATTCTTAATTTGTTTGGTAAATCATTTACAATGTAGACCCTTGTAATTCAAATTTTGATCAAATATCTAAATTTAATTTTTTTTTTTCTCTTTAAATTTAATTTTATTACAATAAAATAATGCAAGTATCAAATGGTATTAGTATAATTGATTAGATTTTTTAATTTTTATAGAAAAATTTTATAGTAAAAAATATGTAAAGATATTTGGGATAGCTCAAGCATTCTTAAATCAAAATGTTTGTTTAACACATAGGTCATTAGAAAAATTGTATTCTCGGATAACCTTACAAAAAGGGGTTTTCATGGTCCCTCTTAATGTGTTCTTTGTAAAAAGGAGGAGAAGAGTATAGACCATCTCTTGGGACATTGCTCAATAGTCTGAAAACTATAGCAATGGATTCTTAATTTGTTTGGTAAATACATGGTTATGAATGACAAAATTGAAGAATGGTTAAATTAATGGTCGAGCACTTTTAAAAGTGAGGCTTTAAACACAATCTAGGATATATCACAAGATACAATACTTTGGACTGTATGGTTAGAAAGGAATAGAAGAATATTTAAAGGAAAGGAAAGCAGTTTAAAGGTAATGAAAAGGAAGATATGTTTAGCCATAGAGGAGTCTAATCCAACCCTATCAACTCACCCAATTCCTAATCTGGAAGGAGAGATCCTTAATAGATGGAGTCAAGTCAACAGATGGAATTATGATGTTGGGTACAAGAGAAACAAAAAGAAGGCAAAGAATATAAAGTGGAAACCACCAGATGTCAAGTTGGTCAAATTGAATTTTGATGGCACCTCGAAGATGAAGAAGGGTTTTTTGACGACGAGCAAGACGAGCAAAAGGGAGGCAGAGGCGAGCGAACATGCGATGATCGAGTCATCGGCGAGTGGGAAAGAGAGGGATGGGAGTAAAAGCGTACACTCGAGGGGCGATGTGTCGGCGAATGGGAAGGAGAGAGGCAGGAATAAAAACTTTGGGACCAGCTCACGATCGCGAGACGAATCCAATCCCCACCAGGCAGAGGATGAACCAACAAATGAAACAAATCCAAGCGCGGGAGGAGACGGGAAAGGAGGGCGCAGAGGCAAAGACCCACCAAACAAAAATAAAACAGACAGCAAGAAGACCAACCAATCTTCCTTCGTAGAAGAGCTTCAAGGAAAACCTAAACCTAGGTCCACGACAGAGAATGCCTTCATAACCCAAGGCTGAAATGTCCTCTGTCCAGAGCCAGTTATGACGGAATACGCTAACCAGACTCATTTTCCCTGGTAGGGAAACTTGTTGGAGGGAGACCAAACATGGACTCACTTCGACGTTGGGCAATGATCAAGTGGAAAACCAAAGGGTGCCTAGAGCTGTCAACCATGTCCAGAGGGTTCTTCATGGTCCACCTCAACACTCAGGAAGACGTTGACCGTATTTTATCAGGAGGCCCTTGGTTTTTTGGGAGGAGAAGTCTCTTCCTCCGGAAGTGGGGAGAAGACTTCGATCCAGAGTCGCAAAGCATAAATTACGCTCCCATTTGGGTGCGGCTCCCGAACTTGCCACCACACCTCTTCTACAAAGACGCGCTCCAAGCGATAGCCCGACCAATAGGGGAATTAGTAGCCATTGATCCAGCAACCCGCGCACGGACTCGCCTAACACAAGCACGCATATGTGTCAATGTCAACTTGGAAACACAGCTCCCTAGCCAGGTTAACCTAATTTACGAAACTTACAGGCGAAGCCAGCCGTTGGAGTATGAAAACAAACCCGCTTTTTGCTCCAAATGCCAACTGCAAGGGCACCTTTCGTCCGAGTGCCTAAACCACAAAAACTCGCAGACAGAGTCGCAGACTATGGCCCGCCCAGTCCAGGGGGAAAATCAGAAGATGAAGGTTGGAACGGGACAGAACCAAAACCATAAAGGCAAGCAACAGGCGTTATCCCCTCTAAGCGGTGACAAGCAAAAGGCAAGTAATTTGTTCACCATCTCCAACAAATTTGACTTACTTAGCAATTATGGTCGCAATGGTAAATTCCAATTTGAGGAAATCCCCTGTGAAGAAACCCTTGATCCAAACCCCATCGTTCAACCGAACGCTATTGATGCCATCCCTCAAAAAACCCCCCTCCCATCCCCACCCCGTTGCCCTTCCCCCACTCCTAACAATGGTCGTGATTCCCAAAATCCCGCTCCCAGACCCCCAACCCCCCATTCCCCCACCATCGTCTCCCCCACCCAGCAAGAATGGGACACCCCGCTCCCTATCCAAATCCCCCGAAGCCGAGGCTGACAACAACGATTCTTCCCAAGAGTCCCCGGAACCATGGAGCCCAAAAAAGACCCAAAGTTTTAGAAAGACCCAGGTTGATGTGGGAGGCGACAGAAAGAAGGGAAGGCCCTCGAGGGCAGTTCTGAGAAACAGATATGCAGCTGAAGATATAGCCAATGGCACCCAAAAAACTCTGTTCCAGGACCTAGGGTTAACAAACAAGGAAGAAACTAAGAGATCCAAAACCCCGTGCAGCAAGGCAAAGGGGGCAGAAAACCCTCCAAAGGTTCCAAATGAAAGTCCTCTCCTGGAATGCGAGAGGACTAAATGGGAGGTGGGCTCTTTCCTCTCCAGCGCCATTAGTGAAATCCAGGAGATCCCTGCTGCACTCAAGGTCCTTCTCGCCCCGATCAGAAAAATGCTGCTAAGGAGGAAGGTCAAGCGGAATCCCAGTAGAAGTGGGAAGGTGATAGCAGCCAGTTGGACTGCCTTTGTTTGTAATGGCTTCAGTTTGGTTCTGTTTTTGTTGTTTCTGTTTACGGCTTGTATAGTGTGTAGGGTGATGGGCTCCTAGACTGTAATTTTCAAAATATGTCAATTGTGTACTATTGGCATTGACTATGCCCAATGTAACAGGGTCGGGACCCTTCAACCCGTATAGTCAATAATTTTTTTTTACCTACCAAAAAAAAAAATGAATTTTGATGGAGCATCTAAAGGAAATCCAGGACCAGCAAGAGGAGGAGGAATAACTAGAAATAATAGAGGAGATATTTTGTCTCATTACGCTTTCAATAGTGGATTTAAGACAAATAATGAAGTTGACGCTTGGGCAGCTTTAGAAGAGTTAAATAATATGTAAACAAATGAAATGGAACAGAGTATGGATGGAAGGTGATTCACTCATAGTAATAAATGCAATTTTGAGGAAATCAAAGGCTCCATGGAACATACAAGAGATAATTGTGAAAATTCAAGATCTTGCTAAAGAGTTTGAAGAAATTAGGTTTACACATAAGTTAAGGGAAGGAAACAAATGTGCAGATAGGCTAGCCAATAGAGGGGTTTGAATTAAGGATCATGAACTTAAATTCTCTTTTCCATGGTTAGAGGAAGTAGTAAGTTTAGTTGAAGCTAACAAGAAAATGTTGATTGCCTTAATCAAATAATGATTAAGATTTACTTTAATGTTTTCCATTGGTAATATTTGTTTTATTTTATAACATTAATGTGTTTTTATATAAACTATTTATTATAATTTTTGTGGTTGCACTTGTGCTTCAAGTAGAAAACTAGCAATCCAGATTTGGTAAAGCGGACTATGATAAAGAGGACTATGATAGTGCGATGTTTTGGAAATATTACTCTACTAAAATGCAATGCATACAGAGTAGCGGTGAAGTTTTGGTATTGTGACGGCTGCTATAGGAAAATGTTAAGAAGGATGCTGAATTCTAGACTATTTGTATTCACACAAAAAACTTAAAAAAAATCAGAAAATGAAAATAAAAAATTCAGACGTTTTATGTAAAATGATGTAGGTTTCTCGCTATAGCATCTCAATTGAAATGTGAAGTGAATCTATTTGTAAACTCTCAAACTCTAAAGAAGAGAGATGTGATTTGTCAAGGGTGGAGGACCCCAATACAACCCCTTGTTCTCCAGAAAAAAAAGAATCCTATCTTTCAATCTTCTCAAATGTTACATCCATAATAGTCAAGCTGATTAAAACCACTGTGTGATAATGATGTAATAGGATAAAGGCCATTTCAATAACATATAACCAATTAAAAAAAGACAAAACAATAAAGTATCAAATTGCATAAACCCCACCTCCAGGTTCAAATCTTGCCAATAATTGTTAAAATGTTATTGGAATACCACCATGTGTTATTGGAATACCACCATGTGTTCAGGTGGAACCCGTTTCAATCCCATAAAATCACTTAAATGAAAAACAAAGCAATGCAAAAATTTTGTTTTATCTATAAAATGGCATGAATTTCATATAATCACTCAAATGAAAAACAAAGCAATGCATTTTTTTTATATATAAAATGGCATGATCTCAACCATTTAAATTCTTCAAATTTCAAGGAGTAGACCCAGATTTAAATCTTATCATAGAATACATGCATAATTGTCCGGTTGTTGTAATACCACTATATTTTTTTTTTTGATTAGTAACGGGTTTTAAAAGGGACCCAAAACCTTATAACATGCTGCAAGGAGGATCCTGTGAAGGTTCAACTCGCTACAGAACAAGCCAAAATTGGACCATTCGCAGAATCCATAAACTAAAACAGTCTAAACTATTACAAACATACCGCCCATGGGCACAAACAGAAAACAGAAACAGCATAGATATCGCAGGGACCTTCCCAAACAACCGCATACAAAGAGACAGGGAGAGCACAAAGACCATCCCAGGAAACAAAAGGGGATAATCCCGTTCAGGACCAGCTGTTTTACTTTGGGATGTAGTCCTCATCATCTTTGGGATCATCCATAAATACATTAATCATGGCATTAATCCTCATTGGTAGCGAAAAGTTCACTACAGGAATCAACAATACATTGAGGAAGATTCCCCTACCACGTCAAAAAATATTGAACAGTTAAGCCAAAGTGTGTCATTGTATCTGCCGCCCGATTGCCTTCCCAATACACATGTTGAATACACCTATTGCTGATCGCCCTTAGCTGGACAATGGACTCTTCAATGGTTGGTCTCACATTCCAAGGAGGATTCGAAACCCCCTTCAAATAGTTTATGGTCATGATGTAGTACAGGTAAAAACCCAACTCAATCCCATATAACTTATTTTAAAAGATATGTTTGTCCCATAGGGATACCCTAGTGATAAGTCATTGAACTATTATACAAGCTATCCAAGTTCTAATCATGAAAAAGAAAGACATTGTTACCCGAAGAATGTGACCCCATTGTGTCACCAGTTTTACTTCAAAAATATATGAGATAAAAAATTTGAAGTCTTCAATATTTATCTTATTTCCAATAGCATGAAGTATTAAATCAGATGCCTTTTCAGCCCTTTGTATTAAATCAGATGCCTTTTCAGCCCTTTGACATTCGCTTCATAGAAGGCCCACTATACAAGGCCTAAAAAAAATTTCAACTCGCATATGAAACTGAGTAATTATTTTTCCTCGGCATAAATGGACTGAACCTCCATGAAAAGAAAATCAATTTATACCTGACAAGGCCTAAACAAAAAATTTCATTTCACATATGAAACTGAGTAGCTATTTTTCCTCGGCATAAATGGACTGAACCTCCATGAAAAGAAAATCAATTTATACCTGAAATGTTAACGGGGTATTGGTGGTCTATGATGAAGTTTGACCCTGCCACTGTGGTCTGCTCTACATGGCTGAGAGGAATGAAACTAGGCAGAAATTCCTGCCATCTAAGAAAAAGCCACAGGATGTCCATCTGGCCCTTAACCCATCTGGGGTAAGTATCGAATCAAAAACAACCAAATATATAACTGGAAATAAGTAAAAATGTATCATTCCCCGCCTCACGCACAGATAACTGCCATTGTACCCTTCCAGATAGATGGGGTTAAATTAAGACGGCCCGTTCATCGTCATTTTTGGCTTCAGACTGCAATCTTTTACAAACAAATTTCACTGAGCTGAACTAGACTTTGCCCAAATGCAAATTGAGCTGTGACCCACTTTAAGCAAATCCCAAAAAAAACACATGGACCTCTATTTCACCTGAAAGTGTGCAAAAGAGGAAATCTGGAAATGATCTTAATTTGATCAAATTGAAAAAAAAAAAAAAAAACCTTGGATAGAGAAAGCGAAATTTAATTCATTCATTTCTCAGTTGCTTGTCCGTTATAACGCATTAATAACCCCTGGGGTCATGTTCCTTTGAAATTCATTTCAGTTGAGAGATCCATTCTCCTTTGAAACTTTAAATGTAAGGTCCATGTTTCGAATATAAAAGAAATAGGTAAACACATCGTCGCATATCTTCAATGTCAAAAATTACTTTACAACGAAAAAAAACCATCAACAAATAGAAATTTGCCCGAAACAAAAATTACAAAGATAGAAGTTGTAGAGAACAAACCCTAATGAGGGGAGAAACCCCTTTCAACGGCTTTACAGGCATCCTTCAACTGCGCTAGCAGATCCTGCAGCTGCTCCACCGTGCAGGCGAACTCAAAGGCGCTGTCACAAGTGTTAGTATTGAGCTTGAGAAAATAGATAAGCTCTTTGAAATCCTTGTCGTCGGATGCAGAGACGCAGTAATCGAGCTTCCACTCAACCCCGGTGAGGCGCCGGAGGTAACTGTGGTCAGCGGTCCGAGACAACGCCTTTCGCAATTCATGCTTGTTTTCGGCGAGGAGGTCGCAGAGCGGATTCGAAGCAGAGTCCGATAAACCGCAGTGAGCTGTGAGATATGAGAAGAATTGCTGAGAGGAAAGGTCTTTGCAGGCGGCCTCCAAATATATGCACACCAGAGCAGAGTACGTTCGCTTGATGAGGTTTATGTCTTCGATTCCGTCAATGGGGGCGCCGGATAGCGCACTTTCTTCGCTCTGCCGTTGCACTATTACTGAAATGGCGGCTGCCGCCAGAGCCTTCAGGTTTTCCGGAGTGGCGCTGGCACTATCGTTAGCATTAGGATTTGAATCGGAGAGGGAAGAGGAGACTGAGAATGGGCGAAGGGCGTATTTGACATCCTCTCCAATGTCCATGGCTAGGGCTCTGTATTCCCCACACCAGAATGGATATGGCTCTACTCTTTAAGTAATTTATATGGTCAACGCATTATCAAGTATTCCTCTTGAAGTCAATAATAAATCCCTCGGTTGAAGGAAGCGTTCAGTTATGCTTCAAAGTTGGGAAAGAAACAATGATACCTATATTTAGCTTCAATTAATTATTTTATTTTATTTTATTTTTTTAAATATACATAGAAAAGTTGGTTACAGCCATCTTTTTTATAAATTGGTCAGTGTAGGGTTCAAATCATAGGAACTGTTTCTAATAAACTTATCTGTCTTGTTGTTGTTGATCCGAAATGAGATGGGGAACACCGGTCGCTTAGGCACTTAGAGGATTTGGAGTAGACTACTACCTTTGCAAAGGGTTGGTTTCCCCATGTTTGAATTTAGATCTCTTGTGGGACTTGAGTGGTTTATAAACCCCAACACTTGCCATACTCTTTGCCAATGGGGTAGCAGGCTTAAAGGTGCAAGTCCTTGGTTCCACTTTGTGGGATTCCTCACCCCTATTAACATCGAGTTTGGGCATGTGTGTGGGGGCTGGCCCTCTTGCTTTCTAACCAATTAATGTGATGATGCAAGTCTAGTGGCATATTTCATGATTGGAATTTCGTTCACGCTAATACCTATTTATCTTGTTAGTGTAGTTTGTGTGTGTTTGTTTGTGAATAATCCCACATTAACTGTGTTGTGGGACTTGAGTGGTTTATAAACCCCAACACTTGTCATACTCTTTGCCAATGGGGTAGCAAGCTTAAAGGTGTAAGTCCTTGGTTCCACTTTGTGGGATTCCTCACCCCTATTAACATCGAGTTTAGGCATGTGTGTGGGGTTTTGCCCTTTCTAACCCGTTAATGTGATGACGCAAGTCTAGTGGCATATTTCATTATTGGAATTTTGTTCACGTTAATACCTATCTATCTTGTTAGTTGCCAATGGGGGGTAGTTAATACCTATCTATCTTGTTAGCTGCCAATGGGGGGTAGCAAGCTTAAAGGTGCAAGTCCTTGGTTCCACTTTGTGGGATTCTTCACCTCTATTAACATCGAGTTTGGGCATGTGTGTGGAGGGCAACCCGTTAATGTGATGATGCAAGTCTAGTGGCATATTTCATTATTGGAATTCCACGTTAATACCTATCTATCTTGTTAGTTGCCAATGGGGGGTAGTTAATACCTATCTATCTTGTTAGTTGCCAATGGGGGGTAGCAAGCTTAAAGGTGCAAGTCCTTGGTTCCACTTTGTTGAGCAAGGTGCAGCGACAGTATTGTCATTATTGTCAACAAAGTCAAATAGATCGGTTGATGCAGTGGACAGGATTTCAGAGGTTATTCAGAGTATGTACATTGATGTTAAATGCTTATGAGAATGTTTTTGATGTTTGGGTGAAGTTGTTACAGGTTGTTTGTGCAAATTTGCAAAAGTTGAAAAAATTGTCAAAAAGTTGTCAAATCAGCAAAATAGTCAAAACGTTGCAAAAGTCGTCACGGGCACAGTTGGACAGGATGGATCAGTTTGGAACATGTCAGCATGTCATGAAATAGTCCAGAACAGCATTGGAGATGTCAGCATAGTGTTTGGAGTGATCGGTGGTGTTTCCGGTATCTTGGCGGATGATTTGGCAAGTGGTTGTACAGGTTGAAAAAGTGCAGGTTTTGTCAGAAGCACTGCGAACAAACCGTAAGGAGTTATGCAGTAAAATTTGAACTGGAGGTGGTCGTTATCTTCAAGAACAAGTGTTCCAAATTTCAACGAAAAGGGAAAAACGAAGCGAATTTTACAAGCGTTGCAAGACTGTCACAAAAACACTCTTTTTTGAAAAAGTGTGTCAGTAGCAGTTTTTGTGGAAGTGGTACAGGCGAACCGTAAGGAGTTAGGCAGTGAGTTTTAGCTTGGACATAGTCAGTGTTGCAAAGATTCTACGTTTCAAATTTTAGATAAAACCGAGTTACGAGGTGAGAGTTATGATTTTTGCAAAAACGTTACAGGTCTCTTTTATGTCAATTTGTGCCACTTGGGCAAAATCCTTTAGTTGGTCGTTTCAACCTTGAAGAGTCGCCGAGTTTCAGTTTCGGTGTTGTTACACCTTCAAGCCATCAAATAGATTATATTTTGTTTTTGGTTTGAGTTGTCATGTGGCTCGAAGTATGAGAACGAGTAAGGTGTCAATTCTTTGCATGTGACGTGTTTGACGAAATGTCTTCTCAATATAAAAAAAAAAAAAGAGTTATATTATTTTAAGCAGTTTCATTAAATAAAGATCTTTGGAGAAAGTGAAAAGTAAAAGGAATGCCAGTGTGTACATTTAAGTGAGAAGTGTTTTATTAAAGAGCGTGATTTTTATTTTGTGCGGAGAGAAGAGTGTGTGGAGAAAAATAAAGAGTGAAAATCCGTGTTTTTGGGAAAAAGGTGAAAAACGTCACTTTAGTATTTTGGGTATAACTTTCTCATACGATATCAATTTTGGTTGAAATTTTGAGAGGAGTTCATAGACAGAGTTCTGCACAATACCCAGAAAGCGTTTAGCGATTGACAAAACGAGCTAATATAACGATCAATTTTTATGTGAGAAGAGAAGATTCATATATGTCATTTTATTATCAATATCAAAATCAAGTGAGTGCTTGGTAAAGGGATTGGTGCTCCTTTCTGTTGGTGCAGATAAATCAGGGGTTGGTGCTCCTTTCTGTTGGTGCAGATAAATCATGGGTTGATGCTCATTTCTGTTGGTGCAGATAAACCAGGGGTTGGTGCTCCTTCCAGTGGGTGCTGGTAAATTTATTGTAAAGTTGGTGCTTTGCAAAGGCTAGATTTGGATGGGAGTCCAAACAGTCATTTTGAGGATGTAGCCAAATCGGTGAACCTCGGTACATCTTGTGTTGTGTGATGTTCTCTTGTTATACTTGCTTTATTTGGTTTCAAGTTTTCATTGTTTCGGCTTTAAGAGTTGAAGATTTAAGTTTTAAAATAGCTACACTAATTCACCCCCCCTCTCAGTGTCATTGTGAGACTAACAATTGATATCAGAGCCAAGTTCCTGAATAAGCTTAACCGGCTAGGGTGATCTTGGAAGTGACACAATGGCAGGTGGTGAAGGCTTCTCATCAAACAAAACACCATTGTTTGACGAAACTAATTACGCATTTTGGAGACTCAAGATGCAGACATATCTTTGTGCTTTAGGATACGACATTTGGGATTTAGTAGATAGTGGATACACAATACCCACCACTTCTCCAACCGATGTTGCCGGTAAGAAACTGTTTGAGAATGACTCAAAAGCAAATAATGCTATCATGTGCGGATTAGTGGACAGTGAATTGGTAAAGATTATGAGTTGTAAAACGGCAAAAGAAATATGAGACAAACTGAGGAGCATTCATGAAGGAGATGTTAAGATCAAGGAGGCCAAGTTACAAACACATCGAGCTCAGTTCGAAGTATTAAAGATGAATGACAATGAGAACATAGAAGCATATATGTTGAGAGTTAATGAAGTCATTAATGTGATTAGAGGACTCGACGAGAAAATCAAAGATTCTGTCATCGTGAAAAAGGTATTAAGATCTCTTCCCCAAATATTTGATTCTAAAGTTTTGGCTATAGAAGAAGTTAAAGATCTAAATTCTTTTAGTATGGATGAGATACATGGTTCTTTGACTGCATATGAGATGAGAATAGAAAAATCTAAACCCACAGACAAAGAAGCTGCTTTTAAAGCCCATAAAAATATGAAAGCAAAACAAAAATCCGAGGAAGAAGAGACATCAGATGAAATGGAAGCAAACTTTGTTCAAAAACTAAAAAGGGGAAAAAGAAAATACAGAGGAAAGTTACCGTTTAAATGTTTCAATTGTGGAGGCGTTGGGAATTTTGCAGCTAAATGTCCACTTAATGAGAAGAACAAAAGTGATGAAGGATCGCACCAAGAAAGAAATGACTGAAAGAAAAAAAACAAATTTCAGAAAAGACAACTTCAAGAAGAAAAGTTTCATCTCCAAGAATGTCAGTTCATCAGAAGACAACTCCGGTGAGGATTCTGAAAAGAAAACAGGTGAAGCTTTTTTCATGGCACTCCAAGAAGAAAAAACAAAAAAAGAACAGGAATGTGGTGAAGAAGAAATTGATGCAAAAGTAAATTTGGAAGAGGAACTAATTGCGACTACGGATGAATTGAAGATAGAAAGAAAAAAGAATAAGAAAATTTCAAGAAATCTTGAGGATGCAAATGAAATCATAATCTGTTTGAAAGTACGAGATAGAATAATCCAAGAAAATATCTGAAGATCTCGAAGTGCAAATAACCATGAAAATAGATTATTGCAGCAAGCTAGAAGAAGAGATTGTTGGTTTAAGGATGCAGATAGAAGAGATGAATCATAAAATTAGTTGTTATCACAAATGTGAAAAAAGTTCTATGAAGCTGGATAAGATCATAAATACCCAAAAGACTACAGGCATCAGATTTGGTTTGGGCTTTGACGAAGGAGAATCATCAAATGGATCAAAGGCCATAAATGAAGAATCCATAAAGAATGAAGATAAGAAATAGGTTGATCAAGAAAAATTGACTCATGCAAAAGAAAGCAATAATGCAAGGCACGAAAGGAGAATTGACAATGATGGATTCACCAATGTCACACATCAAATAAGAAGAAGATTTATGGCTCCTACGACAACATGGCAAAGACCATCACCCAAGTTCAATCATCTCTTTTCCAGTTCTTGTTTTAAATGCAATGGTTATGGACATAAGATTTCGGATTGCAAGTATAATGTAGGACCAAGGAATTTTACCAGTAGAAATGTTTTTTCACCTTTGATGGATTATGCAGTAGAATGTTATAACTGTCATAATTTTGGGCACATTGCAAAAAATTGTCAAAGTACATTTGCATCAAGTCAATTTCAAGGAAGAAAATTTCAACCAAATGGAATGAGACAAAATAGAAAATTTCTCGAAAAACATGCACAAGCTACTGAAAAATAAAAGTCAAAACAAGAGCCCAAAACTGTGATCAAACTAGAGTGGAAAGAAAAAGAGCGATTTAAGGAAGAAAAGGAATCTGTGATCGTACAAACAGCATTTAAAGCACAGAATAAATCTGCACCATGGACACTTGATAGTGGATGCTTCAGTTATATGGCAGGTGACAAACAGAAATTTGAGAAGTTACAGCAATATGAAGGTGGTTCAGTAAAATTTGGAAATAATGATGGAGCTAAGATAGTTGGCAAAGGTTCGGTGAAGATCAGTGACAAAAAAATCAATTCAAAAGAAGTCTTGTTTGTGGTTGGTCTGAAGCATAACTTGTTGAGCGTAAGTCAGATTTGTGACAGAGGTCATGAAGTGATTTTTAAGAAGCGAGGGTTGTGAAGTCGGAAAAGCAAATAGTGGAAAGTTGATAGCAACTGGATCGAGGACATCCGGCAACTTTGTACACTCTCTCAGAGACTTCAAAAGGAGCTTGCTTGATTGGACAGGAAGAAGAAAATTGGTTGTGGCACAAGAGGCTCGATCATATCAGTTTTGACTATCTAGTAAAAATTAGCTCAAAAAAAACAGTGAGATATATTCCCACCATTGGAAAACCATCAAATAGCATTTGTGCTTCATGCTAAAAGGGGAAGCAAACTAGAATCTCATTTAAAACAAAAGAGTACTACACAAGCAAACCTTTGGAACTAATACATACTGATTTATGTGGACCAATGAGAATGCAAAGCATAAATGGTGACAAATATTTTATGTCGTGTATAGATGACTATTTCAGGATGACATGGGTACTATTTTTGAAGCATAAATCAGAAGCTTTTGAGATGTTCAAGGTTTTCAAAAACCAAGTTGAGAATTAAACAGAAAAAAAAATTAAATTTTTAAGATCAGATAGAGAAGGAGAGTTCATTTCAGAGGATTTTACAGAGTATTGTGAAAAATATGGTATTAGGAGACAGTTTTCAGCTTCCAGGACACCTCAGCAAAATGGTGCGATAGAAAGAAAGAACAAGACAGTGCAAGAAATGGCACGGACTATGTTGACTAAAAGCAAAGTAGCAGACAAATTTTGGAAAGAGGCAGTCCATATTGCGGTATACATCCAAAATAGGTGCATGTTGAGGATGCATGAAAGCAAAACTCCTTATGAGTTGTGGTTCGGTAAAAAGGCAACAACAAGATACTTTAAAGTTTTTAGCAGCAAGTGTTACATCAAAAGAACTAAATAAAACCTTGGTAAGTTTGAAGATAAAGCGGATGAAGGTATTTTTCTTGTCTATTCGTCAAAAAGCAAAGCTTACAAATGCTACAACAAGAGGCTAAGGAAAATTGTGGATAGTGTCGATGTTAAAGTTGATGAAGGTAGGGAACGAGTAATTAGCTATGAAGAGAACTACCCAATTTATGAAGAGGTTATTGAAGGAGATGAGAAAAAGAAACGAAAAAGAAACAAAAAATTGACTCAGATGATTCAAACAATGATTCAGAAGTGGAAGAAAATAAGAAATTCAAAACAGACAGCTGGCAGAAAGATCATCCTATAGAGCAAATAATTGGATACCCCACAGTTGGTGTTCAGACAAGAAGAAGAGTAGTAAGTAACTACTCTCTATTATCCAGCACTGAGCCCAAAAATGTTGTTGACGCAATCAAAGATGAAAGTTGGATGAAGGCAATAAATGAAGAATTATATCAAATCGAGAAAAACAAAACTTGGGAGTTAGTACCAAGACCTGCAAATAAAAATATAATCGGTACTAAATGGGTCTTTCGAAACAAATTGAATGAAGACGGACAGGTAGTCGGGAATAAAGCAAGATTGGTATGTAAAGGCTATGCACAAGTTGAAGGTATTGACTTTGAGGAAACCTTTGCCACTGTGGCTAGACTAGAGGCAATTAGAATGTTTTTGGCTTTAGCAATTTACAAGAATTTCAAAGCTTATCAAATGGATGTGAAATCAACATTTTTGAATGGGAAACTTGAAGAAGAGGTTTATATTGAGCAGCCAGATGGTTTCCAACTTGGTGATGATCCCAACTTGGTTTGCAAGTTGAAGAAAGCATTATATGGCTTAAAACAGGCACCCCGAGCATTGTATGCAAGGCTAGACAACTATCTTACTCAACAAGGGTTCAAGAAATGTATGGTGGATAGTAATTTGTATGTCAAAACAGAAAATGGCCATATTATTGTTCTTGTTGTATACGTAGATGATATCATATTTGGCAGCAACAAAGATGAGTCGTGTAAAGATTTAGCACATAAGATGCAGAAAGAATTTGAAATGTCAATGATTGGTGAACTTTTGTATTTTCTCGGGTTGCAAGTTAATCAAAATGAGAAGGGCATATTTATTTCTCAAATTAAATATGTGAAAGAGATGCTAAAAAAGTTCACAATGGAGAATTGTAAGCCAGTTAGCACTCCCATGACGACAGGTTGCAAGTTGAGCAAGGATGATAAATCTCCACATGTTGATCAAACCATGTATAGATCTATGATTGGGAGCTTACTGTACTTGACAGCTGCCAGACCAGATATTTTGCAGGTAGTATGCATGGTAGCACGATTTCGGGCTAGTCCCAAGGAGACTCATGTGACAGCAGTGAAGAGGATTCTTCGGTATCTCAAAGGTACTATGGAGTATGGGTTATGGTATTCGAAAGGTAAGGACTTCACCCTTATTGCGTATTCAGATGCAGATTGGGCAGGATGTGTAGATGACAAAAATAGTACCAATGGACGTGCATTCTATCTTGGAGACAGGTTGGTCGCGTGGCACAGTAAGAAACAAGAGTCAGTCTCCTTATCCACAGCAGAGGCAGAATATATTGCAGCGACAACATGTTGTACGCAGGTATTATGGATGAAACAAACCTTGAAATATCTGGGTATTAACTTCGGTGAGCCAATTTCGGTTAAGTGTGATAACACCGATGCCATTAACATCTCAAAGAATCCGGTTATGCATTCTCGCACAAAATATATTGCTATCCGGTATCACTTTTTGAAGGAGAAAGTTGCGAAAGGTGAGGTTAAGTTGGATTTTGTTCCAACAACAGAGCAAGTAGTGGATATCTTCACAAAACCGTTGCCCAAGGAAGTCTTTGAGTACCTTTGCAATAAATTGGGAGTGGTCACGCTTCCCAAGAATTGACTAGCTATCGGGACCACATTCTCAGGGGGAGCATTTGTGTATTTGTTTATCTTTTTGCTCAAGTTTGTGATTTTTGCTAAGTGTAATAATTTTTGCCTGAGAATGTTGTGCATTGACTCAAGGGAAGTTTGTAGCAGTCATGTGGTATTATTGTCAAAGGGGGAGAAGAGTTACAGGAAATTGCACGTGTGTTGCCAACAATTCCAAAGGGGGAGATTGTTGAGCAAGGTGCAGCGACAATATTGTCATTGTTGTCAACACAGTCAAATAGATCGGTTGATGCAGTGGACAGGAGTTCAAATGTTATTCAGAGTATGTACAATGATGTTAAATGCTTATGAGGATGTTTTTGATGTTTGGGTGAAGTTGTTACGAGTTGTTTGTGCAAATTTGCAAAAGTTGAAAAAATCGTTAGAAAGTTGTCAAAGCAGCAAAATAGTCAAAACGTTGCAAAAGTCACCACAAGCACAGTTGGATAGGATGGATCAGTTTGGAACATGCCAGCATGTCAGGAAATAGTCCAGAACAGCATTGGAGATGTCAGCACAGTGTTTGGAGTGATCGGTGGTGTTTCCGGTATCTTGGCGGATGATTTGGCAAGTGGTTGTACAGGCTAAAAAAATGTAGGTTTTGTCAGAAGCACTACGAACAAACCGTAAGGATTTATGTAGCAAAATTTTAACTAGAGGTGGTCATTATATTCAAGAACATGTGTTCCAAATTTCAACAAAAACGGAGAAACGAGGCGAATTTTACAAGCGTTGCAAGACTGTCACAAAAATGCTCTTTTTTGAAAAAGTGTGTCAGTAGCAGTTTTTGTGGAAGTGGTACAGGCGAACCATAAGGAGTTAGGCAGTGAGTGTTAGTTTGGACATAGTCAGTGTTGCAAATATTCTATGTTTCAAATTTCAGAGAAAATCGAGTTACGAGGTGAGAGTTATGATTTTTGCAAAAACGTTACAGGTCTCTTTTATGTCAATTTGTGCCACTTGGGCAAAATCCTTTAGTTGGCCGTTTCGACCTTGAAGAGTCGCCAGAGTTTCAGTTTCAGTGTTGTTACACCTTCAAGGCATCAAATAGATTATATTTTGTTTTTGGTTTGAGTTGTCACGTGGCTCCGAAGTATGAGAACGAGTAAGGTGTCAATTCTTTGCATGTGACGTGTTTGACGAAATGTCTTCTCAATATAAAAAAAAAGAGTTATATTATTTTAAGCAGTTTCATTAAATAAAGATCTTTGGAGAAAGTGAAAAGTAAAAGGAATGCAAGTGTGTGCATTTAAGTGAGAAGTGTTTTATTAAAGAGCGTGATTTTTATTTTGTGCGGAGAGAAGAGTGTGTGGAGAAAAATAAAGAGTGAAAATCTATGTTTTTGGGAAAAAGGTGAAAAACATCACTTTAGTATTTTGGGAATAACTTTCTCATACAATATCAGTTTTAGTTGAAATTTTGAGAGGAGATCATAGACAAATTTTTGCACAATACCCAGAAATTGTTTAGCAATTGACAGAACGAGCTAAGAGAACGATCAATTTTTATGTGAGAAGAGAAGATTCATATATGTCATTTTATTATCAATATCAAAATCAAGTGGGTGCTTGGTAGAGGGGTTGGTGCTCCTTTATGTTGGTGCAGATAAATCAAGGGTTGGTGCTCCTTTATGTTGGTGCAGATAAATCAGGGGTTGGTCCTCATTTCTGTTGGTGCAGATAAATCAGGGGTTGGTGCTCCTTTCTGTTGGTGTAGATAAATCAGGGGTTGGTGCTCCTTCCAGTGGGTCTTTGGTAAATTGATTGTAAAGTTGGTGCTTTGCAAAGGCTGGATTTGGATGGGAGTCCAAACAGTAATTTTGAGGATGTAGCCAAATCGGTGAACCTCGGTACATCTTGTGTTGTGTGATGTTCTCTTGTTATACTTGCTTTATTTGGTTTCAAGTTTTCATTGTTTCAACTTTAAGAGTTGAAGATTTAAGTTTTAAAAGAGCTACACTGATTCACCCCCCTCTTAGTGTCATTGTGAGACTAACACACTTTGTGGGATTCCTCGCCTCTATTAACATCGAGTTTGGGCATGTGTGTGGGGGGCAACCCGTTAATGTGATGATGCAAGTCTAGTGGCATATTTCATGATTGGAATTCCGTTCACGTTAATACCTATCTATATTGTTAGTGTAGTTTGTGTGTGTGTTTGTAAATAATCCCACATTAACTGTGTTGTGGAACTTGAGTGGTTTATAAACCCCAACACTTGCCATACTCTTTGCCAATGGGGTAGCAAGCTTAAAGGTGCAAGTCCTTGGTTCCACTTTGTGGGATTCCTCACCCCTATTAACATTGAGTTTGGGCATGTGTGTGGGGGGTTGGCCCTCTTGCTTTTTAACTCGTTAATGTGATGATGCAAGTCTAGTGGCATATTTCATGATTGGAATTTCGTTCACGTTAATACCTACCTATCTATCTATCTTGGTAAGTACCCAGCCACACCTGCACTTACCAATCCTCCTAGCACTTAGGGGTTAAAACATTAATTAGGAAGAATTGTTCCCCGTATCCCATGAGGGTTAGGACTTTTCGTTCCATGGGACCTGTTCCATCTAGGTATACCCCTCAGGCTAGGCTAGTCGAGGTTTTTTTAGTATCCGATGTAGGTCATTAGGTTTGAACCCCTAACCTCCTTCCGAGGATTGAAGGAACTTGCCAGTAAGGTACATGGTGATTCTACTCATGTTCATAATTCAGGAAAGAAATCCTATGCAAAATTTTGTTTTTATTTTTTATTTTTTAAATCAAGGAGTCAGTAGCATCCTTTCATATTTAATAACTGGGTATGGAGGACAGACATTCTTTCCAAGGTTTTTGCCTCCGAACACATTTCAAATCATTGAAGATGCCTTTATAACCTTTGCCTTTCTTTGATAAACATGACACGGAGTGAAGGAGACCCTAATGGCTTAGGGTTGGTATCGTTGTCAATGTGCACTCAAAGGATTCAAGTCAGACTACAACTACCTTTGCCCAGATTGGGCATGCCCCAAGGTTTGAACCTAGGTCTCCTCTTGGTAAGTGCCCAAAATCTTACCAATCCACCTAGCCTTTAAGAACTTCATGCAAACTTTTTTCAATTCAAATGTTTGCAAGAGGATGTCCACCTTAGGGGGTCGTAGCACAATGGTATTTTCCTTTTAGGATGAAGCATATTGGAGACTTTGATCAAGAATGATTTGGCTCAATAAAGGAGACAGAAACACAAATTACTTTCATCTAAAAATAATGCAAGGCTATCAACAAAATATAATCAAGGAAATTCACAAAACATAAAAAAAAAAATTATGATTAGGCAAACATAAAGGAACTAGCAAGAGATCATTACTCAATACTTCTCATAAAGACAACAATAAATCAATAGGCTCGGACTACTCTCCTGAACAACATTCCTCCTTTGTTAAAAATTTGAGATATAGAAGATCTCTCTTCAACATTAACCAAAGAAGAGTTGGAAGAAGTTATATGTTCACTACCCGAGGACAAAGCTCTGGGACCATATGGTTTCACCAAAAAAATTTATCAATAGCTTTATAAAATTATAGGATATGACCTATTGGCAATGATAGAAGAGACAAGGATAAGATGTAAGCTATCTAGGAAAATCAACTCCACTTTCTTAGCTTTAATTCCAAAAGAAATAAACATACTCGTACATATATCTTTTTGCAATATCTCTTATAAGATAATGACTAAAATAATAGCAAACATAATTAAAAGGAATATTAATGATTTGATAGAACCAAAACATTGGAGTTTTATTTCAAGGAAATAAATATATGACAACATTATAATGATTCATGAAGCCCTACACTCAAGTGTCAAATTCAAAAAGAAAACAATAGCCATTAAACTTGATATGGCTAATGCCTTTGACAAAGTAGACATTGGTGTTTTAATATAAGTGTTAGCCAAATTTGAATTTTCAGTTCAAATGATAGATTGGATAAGAGCTTGCATAAAGAGAACTTGGATAGCCCCTCTAGTCAATGGGGAACCTACTAACTTATTTAAAGTCACTAGAGGATTAAGGCAATGTTATCCTCTCTCCCTTTAGCTGTATATCCTTTTAGCTAAAAATTTAGGGAGGACCCCGACCAAATTGAGAAGGAAATAAATATTGGGAATTAGATTAGCTACAAGATATAGAACAATCACTCATGCTCAATTTGTAGATGACACTATTTTATTGGGGGAAGCCACAAAACTAAATGTCAAGTTGATCAAATAAGTTTTAGATTGCTACTCTTCAACCATAGGGGTAGATATAAACACCCAAAAGAGCATATTTTACACTATAAATACTTCAACAACAGAATATAGAGGTCTCTCTTAGATTTTAGAATTTCACAAAGGTAGTGATACCTTTAACTACCTAGGTGTTCCTATGGGCTTCCATAAAAAAATAGGAAACTTGGAATGTAATTCTAGAAAATATGTCAAGGAGAATACAACAATATAGCAATGGTTGGTTGAGTTTGGATGGAATAATTATTTTAATCAAATCAGTATTAGCAAGTCTTCACATATATCAATTGTTTGTGCATCATACAACCTTATATATTTTGCAAACGTTAGATGCAATATTAAGAACTTTTCTATGGCAAGGGTGAAGGCAATCATATAGGAAAATGTTCCATTTGGTTAATTGGAAGACAATTACCAAGCCAAAGAAGTAGGAAGACCTAGGAATAAAAAAACAATAATTGTTAGCAAGGCACTAAGTGCTAAGATGCTTTGAAATATACTCACTCCACCATACTCTCCATGGAAGCAAATCTAAAAATGTAAATATTTGAACAACTATAATGGGATCTAACTCATAAAAAGTGTGAAAAGCATAGCAAACTCCTCCTCAATTTGGAAATATATTGTGGAAGATAAATATGTTATATTAAATCATACCTATTGGCTTACAGGTGATGATAAAAAAATTAATAAATGGGATGATCCAATCTTGGGAGAACCTCCAATAATTAAGAATTGTTTCTCAAAAGTAAAAGTTGACCTACAACAATTGGGTTTTAACTCTCTTGCAAGCTTAATTGAATGGGTGAGAGATCCACCCCTACCACATCTTGACCAAGACTCATTGAGATAATTGCACATCCCAACTGAAGGGATTAAACTTTCTTTCCAAATTCCATATCATCTTATATGGGTCTCTATTAATGGATCAGGTGTTTACATAGTCAGCCAAGGGATGTTATTACAACTGGGTCAGAATAAGTCAACCATAGATAAGGTATGGAATTACAAGGTTCCCCTCACATTTCAAGCCTTTCTTTGGTTGGTGCTCTAAAACAAGATTCTTACTAGAGACAACCTCATTAAGAAGGATATCATGGGGCCTCATATTTTTCATAGGTGTATTAAGAACAATAAAATACTATCACATCTATTATTTTAGTGTACATGAGTAGTTAAAATTTTGATTGAAATAACCCAACAACTAGGATCAACACTATCAAGAACCTTTAACTCAAAAAATTATCTAACCAATTGGGGTCAAATGTACAAATGAGACTGAAGGATAAGCACCTTATTAGGAAGATATGGTATTCAATGTCAATATTCATCTATTGGCACATATGGAAGGGCAGAAATAAGATAATTTTTTTGATGAATGAACCAATTTTTAAGTGTTAACCAATAAATTGTTAAGGGAGATAGTCTTGAACACAAAATTTATATATCATAAACAACAAGACATTAGGAGATTAAGAAAAAAGGAGATACAACTATTACACCAAATGGATCTCTAAAATCTCTTGAATTTTGGGCCACATGTTAGAACAATCAAACCTCCAAAGATAAAGTTCCCTACACTTTTCTTTGATGAAGCCTTTAAATCAAACCTAGGTCATGCAACAACTGGTGGTGTGATATTTGTGTCACCACACTATAAAATGCTTCAATTCAAAATCAATTTGGGAAAACTACCAATAATGTTGCAGAATTGATAGGCTGTAAAATAGGATAAAAAATAGCTCAAGAACAAGGTATTAAACAACTCCATGTTTATGGTGACTCAAGACTTGTGATCTCTGCCCTATCTAAGGGGAAGGATTTCTCATCATTCCAACTACAAATATTTTAGATAAGACTAAGAGAATTGGTATACAAGTTTGAATATATTCAATAATTCCACATTGGAATGAGGTATAATATGGTGGTTAATCGTCTTGTAAATGAGGCCATAAACATAGCCTCTATGCATCTTAGAGTAACAAGAAAAAGAAAAGCAAACAAAATGAGTGGCACAAAATATAGAAAGCATATGATAATTTGGAGCCTTTGGGGATTCTAGAGCCTTTGAAGATTTTGGTGCCCTTGGAGATTTTGATGCCTCTAGAAAACCCTAGAATATTGCATGATTCTAGAGCTTTTGGTGTTTCAATTTTTCTCGGTGATTATGGTACCCTTTGTATCTTCGACACCCTTGGTATACTATTGTACTTTTTAGAGTTTTTGAATTTGCTTTGTTGCTTATTCCTCCTTTTGGACAACAATATTGTGACCTCCAAGTTGTTTGTTGGATAATTATTCTTTGCAAATTTGAATATCCATATATAACTTATGGAAATTCAAGATCTTGCTATAAAGTTTGAAGAAATTAGGTTTACACATATGTTAAGGGAAGGGACAAAATGTGCATATGGGCTAGCTAATAGAGGGGTTTTAATTGAGGAAGGTGAAGTTAAATTCTTTTTTCCATGGTTAGAGGAAGTATTAAATTTAGCTGAAGTTGACAAGAAAATGTTGTTTGTCTGAATCAAATAATGATTAAGATTTACTTTAATGTTTTTTTAAGCGAAAAACCCCTTGCGGGGCCACCTTGGTCTGAGAGACCACGACCAGGGGGTTCTACACCATCAAAGTCACTCGGGAGTCACGCCTGCCCCTGCCCGCACCAACATTATCAATTGGATTTTGGGTACCCAATTCAATTTTTTGGTAGGGTGGAGATTCGAACCTGGGACCTCGCTTGGAGGATTGCCCTCTCCTCTCCAACTCACCTACAACACTTGGGTGATTTACTTTAATTTTTTCCATTGGTAATATTTGCTTTATTTTATAACACTAATGTGTTTTCATGTGAACTATTTAATAAAATTCTTGTGGTTGCACTTGTGCTTCAAGAAGGAAACTAGCAATCTAGATTTGGTAAAGCGGACTATGATAACACAAAGTTTTGGAAATATTACTCTACTAAGATGCAATGCATAGAAAATAGAGGTGAAGTTTTACTATTGTTAATGATGCCACAGAAAATGTCAAGAAGGGTGTCGAATTTTGGAATATTTATATTCACATAGAAAATTAAAGAAGATCCAAAGAATGAAAATCTAGAATTCAATTTTTTTATGAAAAATGATGTAGGTATCTAGCTTTAGCAACTCAATTGAGATGAGAATTGAATCTATTTGTAAACTCTCAAGATCTAAAGGAGAGAGTTGTGATTTTTCAATGGTGGAAGACTCGATTACAACCCCTTACTCTCCAACAAATAAAAATAGTAAGGGATCATTACATCTAGCTAGATCCATGTGAGGCTTGGTAGCATTGATAACTAAGTTGATATTGGAAATAAAAGAAAAAACTTGTTAGAATAGCTTTAATGTTTTATTATAAAGACCTCAAGCATTCTAAATTATCAATTAAGGAGATTCTAATAAATATTCAACATGGTAGATTGTAAGAAGATTTAATCAGATCAAATTTGTAATAATTATTATTTTAATTTTTAATGAAATGTAAATAAAATTAGTTTTTTATGAGAAAAAAATAAAAAATAGTTTTTATTTTCCATTTTTAATTATGAAATAAATGAAATAGTTTAACTTTTCATTTAAAAAGTAAATTGAAAATTTACCCTTTTAAATTAATAATATTAAGTTGATAATTTAACTCCCTATAGGAGTTGGAAGTAAGTACGAGTGAAAAGAAAACAAACAATGTTGTGAGTCGATATGAAGTAAGTGTGAATAGGAAAAAAAGTGCAAACAAGAAGCAAGCGCCACTTTTTCTTATTCCAAATCTTAAGGAAAATTCAAAAACTAAAGGATTTTTGTATAGAAAATTTGGGTATTATGAGCAGTGCATGCAAAATATGTGAAGGATTAGGGTTTTTTCTAAAAAGCATCTCATATTTAAGGAGTCATATCTTCACGAAGAGTTATTCGATTCAATTGATTCTTGGACCAACTTGTGCAGAATTTGAATAGATATAAAATGAGTTGGTCATACACAATAATTTAAGCAATATTGAGGGAGATACAACCCTGTGAAGTCAACTATTCGAAACAAGAGCAGTGATGATTTTTCAAGTCACAAAAAACAAGATTGCAAATATTTGTAAGCTAGGGTTCGAATGATGGGAAGAACAATGAAGGGCTAGGACTTAATTGAGGCAAGACATTCTATTTGGACATAGAATTTTTCAGCTAATTTTTTTCTTTTATTTATCATAGAAAATTGTGCATGAAAATTTTATAAAGTTCTTATCAAGTATTATATTTTTTATAGGATATTTAGATAAATTTTAATAGATTTTGAGTTTTAGTTTTCTTTCCATGGACCAATTTATAATTAAATCCTTAGAATCATCTCTAGTGGTAGAGGTTAGTGAGCACACCTCAAAGAGATCCTTGTTACTCCAAGATAGGGTAGTTTTTGGTAAATTTAATGGGTATTGGCCAAGGGCTTCAACCTTGAGAAAATGGATTGATAGGAGTTGGAATTCTCCAGGAGTGATTCTATCATTTCTTCCCAAAGGTTTCTTCCTAGCCATTTTTTGTTCTAGGGAAGAAAGAGAATAATTTCTAAAAGATAGTCCTTAGTTTATGGGAAGAGCAAGACTCTTCTTTACCAGCTGGTATGTAGGCTTTTCACCTAAAAATGTAAATCTATCCCTAGTACCAGTCTGGGTTAGGATGTTTGGGCTGCCCATTGAATTTTTGGAAATAGATACCTTCAAGGTAATAGGCAACACTCTAGGATATTTCCTTGAGATTTTAGATACGACGAAAGATGGATTCTTGGCTATTTATGCTCAAATATTGGTCATGATTGATATAAGTAAAGTTTTACTAGAATCAATCATTCTTAAGTATGGGGATAAGATGTAGATCCAAACTATAGAATATGAAAACATATCTTTTAGATGTAGAAGATGGCATGACGTGGGGCATATTGAGAGATTATGCCCTAAGAAGAGCCCAACAAAATCATATGTAGAAAACCACAAGAGAAACTTACAAATGGTTATGGATGAAGATGGTTTTCAACTTCCAAAACATAGATCTAAAAAAATAAAAGAAAATAAACAATGGAGACCAATAAGGAAGGATATTGGAAGAAATACCAACCCTTTTGAGGCTTTAGCTTATGAAAAAAAAGTATATCAATACTTAGAGGACACCGTACAACATTTTCAACATATTAACAAGGAACCATCTATTCATTATAATCTTGATTTAAGGAAGAATATTCTCGATGAACCTAAGGAATGTGTCTCATCAAGTTTTGAAGACTCTTTTGAAGTACCATGCACCAATTAAGAGAAAAAAATTGGTAAAGAAAATGTTGTTTTAGAAGTTATTACCTTTGCCATTAATAAGGAAATATCGAAAAATGAGCAGGATAGGTCAAAAGCTTCTGTAATAGAGCCAGGAGAGGATAAATACGATGAAAAATAAAATTGTGAAAGAATATTGAGGAATAGAATAATAAGACCTACTCCTAATATTGTTGGACATTTTGAGTCCATCAAGTTGTCATTGATGTCAAGGCGTGAAGTTGTCATTGATGTCAAAAGGAATGCAATTGATTGGTTCCAAAAAGTTTCATAATGTCTTATGAAGCATGACCAAAAAGGATTTGCATTAAAACCATTGAAGGAGAAAATAAAAGGCTTTTCATAAAAACCATTGGAAAACAAAGTATAATAATTTTATTATACTAAGGAAGCTTAAAGTTAATTATAAATTAATTTATTAGTTAATCTACTTAACTTGAAAAGTTATTTAAATTAATTATTAATTTATTTATTTATTGATTATAAATTAATTAAATTAAGGTTAAAACCCTAAAGTGGGTTTTAGATTTGAAATTCGAAATTCAATTTTGAAAAGTATTGACGTGAGGAGGAATGTTATATTATGCATATAAAAGGGAGAACCTACCACTTTAATGAAATTACCATGCCTAAGATACGAATGTGCGAAGCAAAGAATTCAACACTGTGACCAAGGGAAACAAAAATGTGTTTTTCGCATGTGAAAAAGGAGAAGTGTTGAAGGCATAAGAGGAAGGCATCTATCCTTCCTTCACATGGGCCTTCGTAGCCCACATGGTGAGTGCCCAAAATCCTAAGCGCTTAGGCAAGATGAGACGGTGAATCGAGTCACGACAAATCCCCTTTTGGTGGGGAATACAAGGTGTGCAAGGTGTTTAATATTCAAAATTTTCGGAGGTTGGTTGGGCAAGTTAAAAATTAATTTTGCATGTTTATTATTGGTTCTAAGGTTGCAAGGGAGTTCTAAGGTTTGGCAAAATTTAATTTTTAATATTGTTTGCTTAAATGTTTTATGCATGGAGTGAAAAGTGTTTGGTTAATATTCTATAGTGGTGAATATTATTAAGTCTGGTCAATATTCTATACTGATGAATATTATTAATAATGGTTGATATTCTATAATGGTGAATATTATTAAAGTGGTTAATATCCTATGGTGGTGGATATTATTTTAAGAGTGGTTGATGTATTAGGGTGTTGGTCACTATTCTAAGATTGGAGATAAGGTGTTTCCAAGTATTTTGTTACGTATGATTTGTTGAAAGAGGAAGAAATAAGGCATTGATTATATCTTGGTGCAAAGAATATTTTTGAGGAAATATTGGAATAATATTTTGTATTCTAACCTTATTGAGTTTGGCAAAGAAGTGTTTTATGGTTGTGGTATATTTGTGAGGTCTACTCCTTATCATCAAGAAAAATGTATGAGCACATTCTTTCATAGTTAAGTTGATTGGTTGGTTTTTTGAAAAATAAGTTTGGAGTGAAAAGGACTTGATTAGGGCTTCCTTATTGAGTGTGTTGAATGAATGCTTCAAGGTTTTTTGAAATAAAGAATTATTGTTAAACCTTGTTTAATAAGCATTGTTGTTGAACCATTGGTTGTATGAAAAACTTGAATTAGGTTTTGAGTATCATTGCTATGTGAAGATTGTTTTATAAGCATTGTTGTTGAAGTGATTTTTTGATCAAAGAACTTGAACTAGGGTTTGATTATCATTGCTATAAGCATTGTTGTTGAAGTGAGTTGTTGAGCAAATAACTTGAACTAGGGTTTGAGAAGATCATGAGTATCATTATTATGTGATATTTATTGATGAGTGTTGATGCAAATATTTTGAGTTGGTTTTTACATGCTTGGACTAGGGTTTGTGAGAAAGGAGTGTTTCATTGAGTGATTGGTTGGGTAGAGTTGGTTGAGCCTAGTCAAGTGGATGTGTGAAGTGATTGTTCAAGTTTCATAAAATAAACTATTCTATATTCTGAGTTGAGTTGAGAAAGTATTTAGTATAGAATATATTGAGTCTCTAACAATTCTCTCTATGTTTCTATGAGATTGGGCAAGTTCTGTGTGGACTTGTTGAGCAGATTTGAGCAATTTCTGTGTGGAATTGTTGAGCATATTTGAGCAAGTTCTGTGTGGACTTGTTGAGATGATTTAACCAAGTTTTGTGTGGACTTGTTGAGAAGATTTGAGCAAGTTCTATGTGGACTTGTTGAGCAGATTTAAACAAGTTCTATGTGGGCTTGTTGAGCAGATTTGAGGACAGAGTTTGGTGTAGATTTGAGGACAGGTTTGTGCTAGATCAGAGATAGAGATTGAGCATAATTGTGCTAGACCGAAGGACTATGTTTAGTACATATTTGAGACAGAGCTTTGGAGGTGATGGAGTAGAGAGGATGGTAGTCTCTAGTGGATAGAGATCCATTAGCCAGGGCAATGAAGATAGGTCTTCTGAGTGGGGACAAGAGTCTTTAGTGGAGAGAGATCCACAAGCCAGTGCAGTGGAGGCAGTAGTCTTCTAGAGGATCACCAACTAGAGTAGAGGAGAAGGAGTTCTCCTGTGGATAGAGATCCACGAATTTGATTTAGGGGATTGGTGTCTCCTTTGGACAGAGGTTCATAAACATTGTAGGGAAGGATTCCCAAGAGAATTTATTTGAGAAAAAATTATAAGAAATATTTTCTCTGTGGAGTAGCCCGCATTGTGTGAACCACGTAAAATCATGTCTCTCATGTATGTGATGCTTTGTGTGATTTTTACTGCTTTAATATTGTTGATGTTGTTATTTGGATTAAAAAGCAAACATTTTTATTGTATATTGTTCACCCCCCCTCTCGGTATAAGCACATGTTCTTCAATTGGTATTAAAGAGGGTCCCTCTATGAAAAGACTAACAACTTGGAGGAGGATCCATCGGTAGCACACATGACTTTAGAAAATAAGAAGAGACTATGTTTGACATAAAAGAATAATTCTTTGCTACTATCAAAAAATTAGAAAGACTTAGAGAGAAGAATTCAAGCTTGAAAGAACAAGTTCAAGAAGACGAAGACCTAGGTGTTGTAGGTGAGTTGGAGAGGAGAGGAAAATCATCTAAGGGAGGTCCTAGGTTCAAATCTCCACGCTACCAAAAAAGATGAATTGGGTATCCAAAATCCAATTGATAATGTTGGTGCGAGCAGGGTTGGGTGCGACTCTCGGGTGACTTTGACGATGTAGAACCCCCTGTTCGTGGTCTCTCATACCAAGGCGACCTCGCAAGGGGTTTTTTGCTTAAAAAAAAATATGAAGAAGCAAGAATGGAACTTATACAAAATCTCACAGAACTCAATATTAGGGTGGAAGAAGGAAAGAAGATTGAGCAGGACATGACAAATCTATTGAGAGCCAGGGAAATAGAATGTGAAATATTGGAAGCAGAAGTTGTCCACCTAAGGAATGAAGTTGAAAATACCAAGGTACTACAAGATGCAGAATATGAGAAACGAAAAGAGGAATCAAGTCTTCAAAAAGCAGAAACCTCAAACAAGGATAAGCAAGCAAAGGATATAATAAAGGAAGAAAGCAAAGGAGAACCCTGGATAAGAGTTAATCACAAGAGGAAGATTACTTCACCATGAACATCAAGACATCCAAACAGGTTACATAATTTCTTCCATGGTCATTGCTTTTCTTGTAATAAATATGGTCATAGAGCTATACACTGTATTCATCATGCAAGAAACAATGTCAATAGAAATTTCAATTCCTTTGCACCTCTCATGGATGATGATATTATATGTTACAAATACAATAATTTTGGGCACAAGGCTAGATGGTGTAAAATGATGCTTCCTGAATCTAGAAAAGCAAATTCAACAACTAGGAAAGATGAAAGGAAAAATGTTAAGGCTAGATCAATGTTAGTTCAAATAACCCTACATGCTAAGGATAAATAAGAATAATGATATCTTGATAGTGGTTGCTCTAGTCACATGACTGGAGACAAAGACAAATTCATTGTACTGAAAGAAACAAATAGAGGATCAATAAGTTTCGATGATAATGGATCAACAAGGATTGGTGGAAGAGGAACTCTAAGTTTAGATAATGGGAAAACAAAAATAAAAAATGTATTGTATGTTAAAGGGTTAAAACACAACCTGCTGAGTATAAGTTAACTTTTTGATCAAGGGTACATGGTTACTTTCCATCCAGATAGATGTGAGATAAGAAAATTAGAAACTGAAAAAATCATTGCAAATGCAAGAAGAACTCCAAACAACTTATACATACTCAATGAGATCAAAGGGGAAAAGTGCTTTCTATCACAAGAAGATGAGAGTTGGTTATGGCATTGAAGACTTAGTCACTTGCATTTTGACAACATAGTCAACATAAGCAATAAACAGGCGGTCAGAGATTTACCCAAAATAAGAAGACCTCAAAACACAATACGTGCACTTTGTCAACATGGAAACCAAACTAGGACAACCTTTAATTCAAAAGGATATATGTCATCTAAAACATTGAGCCTAATACATACTGATCTATGTGGTCCTACCAGAACACAAAGTATTCAGGGTGATAGCTACTATATATTGTTTATAGATGATTATTCTAGAATGGTTTGGGTAGCCTTCCTAAAATAGAAGTCAAAGGCCTTTGAAAAATTCAAAGCATTTAAGGAATTTATTGAAAATGAAATCGACAAAAGGATTAAGTGTATTAGATATGATAGAGGAGGAGAATTTACTTCAAATAAATTTGTAGAGTTTTGTGAACAACATGGGATCAAGAGAGAGTACTTAGCAGCAAGAACTCCTCAACAAAATGGGGTAGTTGAAAGGAAAAACAAGACTGTTGAAAACATGGCTAGGGCTATGTTAAATGAATCTAAGCTATCAAATGGTTTTTGGAGAGAAGTTGTAAACACAACAATATACATAATCACTAGGGCTCAAATGAGGGTAAATCATCACAAGACTCCATATGAGCTTTGGAAAGGAAGACCTACCACTGTAAAACACTTCAAAATTTTTGGAAGAAAATGTTACATAAGACGGAAAGATCAAAACTTAGGCAAGTTTGATCCAAGATGTGATGAGAGAATTTTTCTTGGTTATTCCACAAGGAGTAAAGCCTACAGATGCTTCAACAAAATAACATGTACTATGGTGGAAAGTATGAATGTAACAATTGATGAGAAGATAGATTCAATAGAACCAGTTCAACAAATTGTGTATCAAGAAGATGGATGTTGTCAAGAAGAATTTTGTGAGGAATCAGATAAAGAAGAAGAAGAAATACAAAGACTTCTTCCCAAAAATCCATCCAGGTATGTACAGAAGCATCATCCAAAAGAGCATATTATCGGGAATCCAAATGAAAGACAAACGAGGAGAAGAATAATAAAACCATCTCAACAAGTAAATTTTTATTTTCTTTCTAAGATTGACCCAAAAGACTTCACTCAGGCAAGTGAGGATAAATTTTGGATTAAGGCAATGGATGAAGAATTAGATCAGATAGAGAAAAGCAAAACTTGGGAACTTGTTCCACGACCAAAGGATAAAAATGTGATCGACACAAATGGGTATTCAGAAACAAGTTAAATGAAGATGGACATGTGGTCAGAAATAAAGCAAGGTTAGTATGCAAATGTTATGCACAGGTAGAAGGAATTGACTTTGATGAGACATTTGCTCCAGTTGCACGACTTGGAGCTATAAGGATGTTTTTAGCTTTTTAAAGTTTCAAGAACTTCAAGGCATATCAGATGGATGTCAAGTCAACATTTCTAAATGGTGTTCTAGAAGAAAAATTTTATATTGAACAGCCAGAGGGATTCATACCAGCGGATAAACCAGATCATGTATGTAGATTGAAAAAGGTATTGTATGGTTTAAAGCAAGCTCTGAGAGCATGGTACTCAAGATTGGATAAGTATCTTTAGGAACAGTGATTCAGAAAAGGAATAGCAGATAGTAATCTATATATCAAAAATGAAGGGAGTGGTCTTCTGATAGTGGTTGTTTATGTTGATGATATAATTTTTTGGGGAAACAATGATAAGATGTGTAAAGAATTTGATAAGAACATGCGAAATGAATTTGATATGTCTATGCTTGGTGAATTCTCCTTCTTTCTTGGACTTCAAATTTCACAATCATAAAGAGGGGTGTTTCTCTCACAAGCCAAGTATATAAAAAATGTTAAAGAAATTCAGGTTAGAAGATTGTAAACCAGTAAGTACTCCCATGGTCACAGTATGCAAGTTGAGTAAGGATGATTAATCTCCAGAGGTAGATCAAAGATTATACAGATATATGATTGGTAACTTATTGTATGTTACAGCTACAAGACCAGACATAGTACAGTCAGTGGGCTTATTGGCAAGGTTTTAAGCAACACATGTGGCAACAGTAAAAATAATTTTCAAGTATCTAAAAGGGACTATGGATTTTGGGCTTGGTATCCCAAAAGTGACAGTTTCACACTGATAGTATATACAGATGCATATTGGGCTGACAACATTGATGACAAAAAAAGTACAAGTGGAGGATCATTCTTTCTTGGAGACTATTTAGTCTCTTGGCCAACTAAGAAGCAGGTTTTAGTATCTTTATCTATAGCAGAAGCATAATACGTTGCAGTAGTAACCAGTTGTAAAAAGGTGTTATGGATGAAGAGAACTCTAGAAGACTTTAATATAAAGAATGATCATCCCATTTCTATACTATGTGATAATACTAGTGCCATAAGTATCTCAAAAAATCTAGTAATGCACTCTAGGAAAAAGCACATTTCAATTAAGTACCATTTTCTGAGAGAACAGGTGGCAGATAAACAGGTCAGGTTGGAATATGTCACTACAAAGGAACAAATAGCAGATAGTTTCACTAAGCCACTTTCAAAGAAAAATTTTGAGTATCTTTGAGGAAAATTGGGAGTGAGACTCCCACCCCATAATTAACCACCTCAAGAGGAGGTGGGGGAGGGGCTAAGCTAAGAGGCTCATTCTTAGCCCCGAGCCCCAAAGGTGACACTTTGCCATCGATGTCAAAGGGGAGATATTTGAGTAAGGGGGAGAGATTTGGTATTTGAGAAAAGAGGAGAGAGCATTGAGCCAGGGGGAGCAATGTCCCAAGGGGAGCAGAAGAAAGGAAAGGTCAAGTTTTCAGTTAAAAGAATTTGGGTTACCATCAATGACAAAGGGGGATATTGTTGGACATTTTGAGTCCATCAATTTATCATTGATGTCAAGGCGTGAAGTTTTCATTGATGTCAAAAGGAATGCAATTGATTGGTTCCAAAGAGTTTCATAATGTCTTGTGAAGCATGACCAAAAAGGTTTTTCATTAAAACCATTGAAGGAGAAAATAAAAGGCTTTTCATAAAAACCATTGGAAAATAAAGTATAATAATTTTATTATACTAAGGAATCTTAAAGTTAATTATAAATTAATTTATTAGCTAATTTACTTAACTTGAAAATTTATTTAAATTAATTATTAATTAATTTATTTATTAATTATAAATTAATTAAATTAAGGTTAAAACCCTAAAGTGGGTTTTAGATTTAAAATTTGAAATTCAATTTTGAAAAGCGTTGACGTGAGGAGGAATGTTATATTATGACCTACCACTTTAATGAAATTACCATGCCTAAGATATGAACGTGCGAAGCAAAGAATTTAGCTCTGCGACCAAGGGAAACGAAAACGTGTTTTTCACGTGTGAAAAAGAACAAGTGTTGAAGGTATAAGAGGAAGGCATCTATCCTTCCTTCACGTGGACCTTCGTAGCCCATGCGACGAGTTCCCAAGCTCCTAAGGACTTAAGCAAGAGGAGACAGTGGATCGAGTCACACCGAATCCCCTTTTGGTGGGGAATACAAGGTACACAAGGTGTTTAATCTCCAAAAATTTTGGAGGTTGGTTGGGCAAGTTAAAAATTAATTTTGCATGTTTATTATTATTATTTTTAAGCGAAAAACCCCTTGCGGGGCCGCCTTGGTATAAGAGACCACGAACAGGGGGTTCTACACCATCAAAGTCACCCGGGGGTCGGACCCAACCCTGCCCGTATCGACATTATCAATTGGATTTTGGGTACCCAATTCAGCTTTTTGGTAGGGTGGAGATTTGAACCTAGGACCTCCCTTGGAGGATTGCCCTCTCCTCTCCAACTCATCTACAACACCTGGGTACATGTTTATTATTGGTTCTAATGTTGCAAGGAAGTTTTAAGGTTTGGCAAAATTAAATTTTTAATATTGTTTGCTTAAAGGTTTTATGCATGGAGTGAAAAGTGTTTGGTTAATATTCTATAGTGGTGAATATTATTAAGTCTAGTCAATATTCTATAGTGGTGAATATTATTAAGAATGGTTGATATTCTATAGTGGTGAATATTATTAAAGTGGTTAATATCCTATGGTGGTGGATATTATTTTAAGAGTGGTTAATTTATTAGGGTGTTGGTCACTATTCTAAGATTGGAGTTGATGAGGTGTTTCCAAGTATTTTATTATGCATGATTTGTTGAAAGAGGAAGAAATAAGGCATTGATTATATCTTGGTGCAAAGAATATTTTTGAGGAAATATTGGAATAATATTTTGTATTGTAACCTTCTTGAGTTTGGTAAAGAAGTGCTTTATGGTTGTGGCAGATTTGTGAGGTCTACTACTTATCATCAAGAAAAAGGTATGAGCATATTATTCCATAGTTAAGTTGATTGGTTGGTTTTCTAAAAAATAAGTTTGGAGTGAAAAGGACTTGATTAGGGCTTCCTTATTGAGTGTGTTGAGTGAATGTTTCAAGGTTTTATGAAATAAATAATTATTGTTAAACCTTGTTTGATAAGCATTGTTGTTGAAACCATTGGTTGTATGAAGAACTTTAATTAGGGTTTGAGTATCATTGCTATGTGAAGATTGCTTTATAAGCATTGTTGTTGAAGTGATTTTTTGATCAAAGAACTTGAACTAGGGTTTGATTATCATTGTTATAAGCATTGTTGTTGAAGTGAGTTATTGAGCAAAGAACTTGAACTAGGGTTTGAGAAGATCATGAGTATCATTGTTATGTGAGATTTATTGTTGAGTGTTGTTGGAAACATTTTGAGTTGGTATTTACATGCCTGGACTAGGGTTTGTAAGAAAGGAGTGTTTCATTGAGTGATTGGTTGGGTAGAGTTGGTTGAGCCTAGTCAAGTGGATGTGTGAAGTGATTGTTCAAGTTCCATAAAACAAACTATTCTATATTTTGAATTGAGTTGAGAAAGTATTTAGTATAGAACATATTGAGTCTAATAATTCTCTTTATATTTTTTATGAGATTGGGCAAGTTCTATATGGACTTGTTGAGCAGATTTGAGCAAGTTCTATGTGGACTTGTTGAGCAGATTTGAGCAAGTTTTGTGTGGACTTGTTGAGCTGATTTAAGCAAGTTTTGTGTGGACTTGTTGAGAATATTTGAGCAAGTTCTGTGTGGAATTGTTGAGCAGATTTAAGCAAGTTTTGTGTGGAATTGTTGAGAAGATTTAAGCAAGTTCTGTGTGGACTTGTTGAGAAGATTTGAGGATAGAGTTTGGTGTATATTTGAGGATAGATTTGTGCTAGATCAGAGATAAATATTGAGTAGAATTGTGCTAGACCGAAGGACTGTGTTTAGTACAGATTTGAGATAGATATTTGGAGGTGATAGAGCATAGAGGATGGTAATCTCTAGTGGATAGAGATCAATTAGCCAAGGTAGTGAAGACAGGTCTTCTGAGTGGGGACAAGAGTCTTCAATGGAGAGAGATCCACAAGCCACTACAGTGGAGGAAGTAGTCTTCTAGAGGATCACCAGTTAGAGTAGAGGAGAAGGAGTTCTCCTATGGATAGAGATCCATGAATTTGATTTAGGGATTGGTGTCTCCTTTGGACAGAGGTTCATAAGCATTGTAGGGAAGGGTTCCCAAGAGAATTTATTTAAGAAAAATTTATAAGAAATATTTTCTTCGTGGAGTAGCCAGCATTGGGTGAACCACGTAAAATCATGTCTCTCATGTGTGTGATGCTTTGTGTGATGTTTACTGCTTTAATATTGTTGATGTTGTTATTTGTATTAAAAAGCAAAAAATTTTACTGTATACTATTCACCCCCCTATCAGTATAAGCACATGTTCTTCAATTGGTATCAGAGTGGGTCCCTCCGTGAAAAGACTAACAACTTCGAGGAGGATCAATCAGTAACACACATGACTTCAAAAAATGAAGAAGAGACTATGTTTGACATAAAAGAAGAATTCTTTGCTGCTCTCAAAAAATTAAAAGACTTAGAGAGAAGAATTCAAGCTTGAAGGAACAAGTTCAAGAATATGAAGAAGCAAGAATAGAACTTATACAAAATCTCACATAACTCAAGATTAGGGTGGAAGAAGAAAATAATATTGAGCAGGACATGACAAATATGTTGAGATCTAGGGAAACAGAATGTGAAATATTGGAAGAAGAAGTTGTCCACCTAAGGAATGAAGTGAAAATACCAAGGTACTACAAGATATAGAATATGAGAAACAGAAAGAGGAATCAAGTCTTCAAAAAGCAGAAACCTCAAACAAGGATAAGAAAGCAAAGGATATAAGAAAGGAAGAAAGCAAAGGAGAACCCTGGATAAGAGTTAATTACAAGAGGAATATTACTTCACCACGAACTCCAAGACATCCAAACAAGTTACATAATTTCTTCCATGGTCATTGCTTTTCTTGTAATAAATATGGTCATAGAGCTGTACACTGTATTCATCATGCAAGAAACAATATCAATAGAAATTTCAATTCCTTTGCACCTCTCATGGATGATGATATCATATGTTACAAATGCAATAATTTTGGGCATAAGGCTAGATGGTGTAAAATGATGCTTCTTGAGTCTAGAAAAGAAAATTCAACAACTAGGAAAGATGAAAGGAAAAATGTTAAGGCTAGATTAATGTTAGTACAAACAACCCTTCATGCTCAAGATAAAGAAGAACAATGGTATCTTGATAGTGGTTGCTCTAGTCACATGAAAGGAGACACAAATAAAATCATTGTATTGAAAGAAACAAATAAAGAATCTGTAAGTTTCGGTGATAATGGATCAACAAGGATTGGTGGAAGAGGAACTATAAGTTTAGATAATGGGAAAACAAAAACAAAAACTGTATTGTATGTTAAAGTGTTAAAACACAATCTGCTAAGTATAAGTCAACTTTGTGATCAAGGGTACATGGTTACTTTCCATCCAGATAGATGTGAGATAAGAAAATCATAAACTGGAAAAATCATTGCAAATGCAAGAAGAACTCCAAACAACTTATACATACTCAATGAGATCAAAGGGGAAAAGTGCTTTCTATCATAAGAAGATGAAATTTGGTTATGGCATAGAAGACTGGGTCACTTGAATTTTGACAACATAGTCAACATAAGCAATAAACATACGGTCAAAGATTTATTCAAAATAAGAAGACCTCAAAACACAATCTGTGCACCCTGTCAACATGGAAACCAAACTAGGACAACCTTTAAGTCAAAAGGATATATGCCATTTGAGCCATTCAGCCTAATACATACTAATCTATGTGGTCCTACCAGAACACAAAGTATTCAGGGTGATAGCTACTTTATATTATTTATAGATGATTATTCCAAAATGGTTTGGGTAGCCTTCCTAAAAGATAAGTCAAAGGCCTTTGAAAAATTCAAAGCATTTAAGGAATTTATTGAAAATGAAACCAACAAAATGATTAAGTGTTTGAGATATGATATAGGAGGATAATTTACTTCAAATGAATTTGTATAGTTTTGTGAACAACATGGGATCAAGAGAGAGTACTCAGCAACAAGAACTCCTCAACAAAATGGGGTAGTTAAAAGGAAAAACAGGACTGTTGAAAACATGTCTAGGGATATGTTAAATGAATCTAAGCTATCAGATGGTTTTTGGAGAGAAACTATAAAAAAAAAAATATACATAATCACTAGGGATCAAATGAGGGTAAATCATCACAAGAATCCATATCAGCTTTGGAAAGGAAGACCTGCCATTGTAAAACACTTCAATTTTTTTGGAAGCAAATGTTACATAATATGGGAAGATCAAAACTTAGGTAAGTTTGATCCAAGATGTGATGAGGGAATTTTTCTTGGTTATTCCACAAGGATTAAAGCCTACAAATGCTTCAACAAAAGAACATGCACTATGGTGGAAAGTATGAATGTAACAATTGATGAGAAGATAGATTCAAGAGAACCAATTTAGCAAATTGTGTATCAAGAAGATGGATGTTGTCAAGAAGAATTTTGTGAGGAATCAGATAAAGAAGAAGAAGAAACACAAAGACTTCTTCCCAAAACTCCATCCAAGTATGTATAGAAGCATCATCCAAAAGAGCAGATTATCGAGAATCTAGATGAAAGGTAAACAAGGAGAAGAATAATAAAACCATCTCAATAAGTACATTTTTCTTTGCTTTCTACGATTGATCCAGAGGACTTCACTCAGGTAAGTGAAGATAAAGTTTTGATTAAGGTAATGGATGAAGAATTAGATCAGATAGAGAAAAGCAAAAACTGGGAACTTGTTCCATGACCAAAGGACAAAATATGATCGGCACAAAATGGGTGTTTAGAAATAAGTTAAATGAATATGGACAAGTGGTCAAAAATAAAGCAAGGTTAGTATGCAAAGGTTATGCATAGGTAGAAGGAATTGACTTTGATGAGACATTTTCTCCAGTTGCACGGCTTGAAGCTATAAGGATATTTTTAGCTTTCTCAAGTTTCAAGAACATTAAGGTATATCAGATGGATGTCAAGTCAGCATTTCTAAATGTTGTTCTAGAAGAAGAATTTTATATTGAACAACCAGAGGGATTCATACGAGCGGATAAACCAGATCATGTATGCAGATTGAAAAAGGTATTGTATGGTTTAAAGTAGGCTCTGAGAGCATGGTACTCAAGATTGGATAAGTACCTTCAGGAACAAGGATTGAGAAAGAAATAGCAGACAGTAATCTATATATAAAAAATGAATGGAGTGATCTTCTAATAGTGGTTGTTTATGTTGATGACAAAATTTTTGGAGGAAACAATGATAAGATGTGAAAAGAATTTGCTAAGAATATGCAAAATTAATTTGAGATGTCTATGCTTGGTGAATTGTCCTTATTTCTTGGAATTTATATTTCACAATCAGAAAGAGGGGTGTTTCTCTCACAAGCCAAGTATATAAAATAAATGTTAAAGAAATTTAGGTTAGAAGATTGTAAACCAGTAAGTACTCCCATGGTCACAAGATGCAAGTTGAGTAAGGATGATGAATCTCCAGAGGCAGATTAGAGATTATACAGATCTATGATTGGCAACTTATTATATGTTACAACTACAAGACCAAACATAGTACAGTCAGTGGGATTAATGGTAAGGTTTCAAGAAGCACCTAAGGAAACACATGTGGCAACAATAAAAATAATTTTCAGGTATATCTAAGGGACTATGGATTTTGGGCTTTGGTATCCCAAAAGTGACAGTTTCACACTGACAGTATATACACATGCAGATTGGGCCAGCAGCATTGACGACAAAAAAAGTACAAGTGGAGGAGCATTCTTAGAGACTGTTTAGTCTCTTGGCTAAGTAAGAAGTAGGTTTCAATATCTTTATCTACAACAGAAACAAAATACATTGCAGTAGTAGCCAGTTGTACACAGGTGTTATGGATGAAGAGAACTCTAGAAGACTTCAAGATGAAGCATGATCATCCCATTTCTATACTATGTGATAATACTAGTGCCATAAGTATCTCAAAAAATCTAGTAATACACTCCAAGACAAAGCACATTTTGATTAAGTACCATTTTCTGAGAGAATAGGTGATAGATAAACAGGTCAGGTTGGAATATGTCACTACAAAGGAATAGATAGCATATATTTTCACTAAGCCACTTTCAAAGAAAAATTTTGAGTGTCTTCAAGGAAAATTAGGATTGAGACTCCCATCCTAGAATTAACCACCTCAAGAGGATGTGGGGGAGGGGCTAAGCTAAGAGGCTCATTCTTAGCCCCGAGCCCCAAAGGTGACCCTTTGCCATTGATGTCAAAGGGAGAGATATTTGATTAAGAGGGAGAGATTTGGTATTCGAGAAAAGAGGAGAGAGCATTGAGCCAAGGAGAGCAATGTCCCAGGGGGAGCAGAAGAAAGGAAAGGTCAAGTTTTTAGTTAAAAGAATTTGGGTTGCCATAAATGACAAAGCGGGATATTGTTGGACATTTTGAGTCCATCGAGTTGTCATTGATGTCAAGGCATGAAGTTGTCATTGATGTCAAAAGGAATGCAATTGATTGGTTCCAAAAAGTTTCATAATGTCTTATGAAGCATGACCAAAAATGTTTTTCATTAAAACCATTGAAGGAGAAAATAAAAGGCTTTTCATAAAAACCATTGGAAAATAAAATATAATAATTTTATTATACTAAGGAAGCTTAAAGTTAATTTTAAATTAATTTATTAGTTAATTTAATTAACTTGAAAATTTATTTAAATTAATTAATTAATTAATTAAATTAAGGTTAAAACCCTAAAGTGGGTTTTAGATTTGAAATTCAAATTTCAATTTCAAAAAGCGTCGACGTGAGGAGGAATGTTATATTATGCATATAAAAGGGAGCACCTACCACTTTAATGAAATTACCATGCCTAATATACGAACATGCGAAGCAAAGAATTTAGCGCTGCGACCAAGGGAAATGAAAAACGTGTTTTTTGCATGTGAAAAATGAGAAGTGTTGAAGGCATAAGAGGAAGGCATCTATCCTTCCTTCATATGGGACTTCGTAGCCCACATGGTGAGTGCCGAAGCGCCTAAGCGCTTAGGAAAGAGGAGACGACGGATCGAGTCACGCCAAATCCCCTTTTGGTGGGGAATACAAGGTACGCAAGGTGTTTAATCTCCAAAAATTTTGGATGCTGGTTGGGCAAGTTAAAAATTAATTTTGCATGTTTATTATTGGTTCACAAGGGAGTTCTAAGGTTCGGCAAAATTAAATTTTTAATATTGTTTGCTTAAAGGTTTTATGCATGGAGTGATAGTGTTTGGTTAATATTCTATAGTGGTGAATATTATTAAGTTTGGTCAATATTCTATAGTGGTGAATATTATTAAGAATGGTTGATATTCTATAGTGGTGAATATTATTAAAGTGGTTAATATCCTATGGTGGTGGATATTATTTTAAGAGTGGTTTATTTATTAGGGTGTTGGTCACTATTCTAATATTGGAGTTGATAAGGTGTTTCCAAGTATTTTGTTATGTATGATTTGTTGAAAGAGGAAGAAATAAGACATTGATTATATCTTGGTGCAAAGAATATTTTTGAGGAAATATTGGAATAATATTTTGTATTCTAACCTTCTTGAGTTTGGAAAAGAAGTGTTTTATGGTTGTGGTAGATTTGTGAGGTCTACTCCTTATCATCAAGAAAAAGGTATGAGCACATTCTTCCATAGTTAAGTTGATTGGTTGGTTTTCTAGAAAATACGTTTGGAGTGAAAAGAACTTGATAAGGGCTTTCTTATTGAGTGTGTTGAGTGAATGCTTCGAGGTTTTCTAAAATAAAGAATTGTTGTTAAACCTTGTTTGATAAGCATTGTTGTTGAAACCATTGGTCGTATGAAGAACTTGAATTAGGGTTTGAGTATCATTGCTACGTGAAGATTGCTTTATAAGCATTATTGTTGAAGTGATTTGTTGATCAAAGAACTTGAACTAGGGTTTGATTATCATTGCTATAAGCATTATTGTTGAAGTGAGTTGTTGAGCAAAGAACTTGAACTAGGGTTTGAGAAGATCATGAGTATCATTGTTATGTGATATTTATTGTTGAGTGTTGTTTTAAACATTTTGAGTTGGTGTTTACATGCCTGGACTAGAATTTGTGAGAAAGGAGTGTTTCATTGAATGATTGGTTGGGTAGAGTTGGTTGAGCCTAGTCAAGTGGATGTGTGAAGTGATTGTTCAAGTTCCATAAAAAAAAATATTCTATATTTTGAGTTGAGTTGAGAAAGTATATTGAGTCTTACAATTCTCTTTATGTTTCTATGAGATTGGGCAAGTTTTGTGTGGACTCGTTGAGCATATTTGAGCAAGTTCTATGTGGACTTGTTGAGCATATTTGAGAAAGTTTTGTGTGGACTTGAGCAAATTTAAGCAAGTTCTATGTGGACTTGTTGAGCAAATTTGAGCAATTTATGTGTGAACTTATTGAGCAGATTTAAGCAAGTTATGTGTGGACTTGTTGAGCATATTTGAGGACAGAGTTTGGTGCAGATTTGAGGACAGGTTTGTGCCATATTAGAGATAGATATTGAGCATAATTGTGCTAGACCAAAGGACTATTTTTAGTACGGATTTGAGATAGAGCTTTGGAGGTGGTAGAGCAGAGAGGACGGTAGTCTCCAGTGGATAGAGATCCATTAGCCAGGGTAGTTAAGATAGGTCTTCTGAGTGGGGATAAGAGTATTCAGTAGAGAGAGATCCACAAGCCAATGCAGAGGAGGCAGTAGTATTCTAGAGGATCACCAGCCATAGTAGAGGATGAGTTATCCTATAGATAGAGATCCATGAATTTGATTTAGGGAATTGGTATCTCCTTTGGATAAAGGTTCATAAACATTGTAGGGAAGGATTCCCAAGAGAATTTATTTGAGAAAAAATTATAAGAAATATTTTCTTCGTGGAGTAGCCCGCATTGGGTGAACCACATAAAATCATGTCTCTCATGTGTGTGATTCTTTGTGTGATGTTTACTGCTTTAATATTGTTGATTCTATTATTTGTATTAAAAAGCAAAATGTTTTATCGTATACTGTTCATCCCCCCTCTTAGTATAAGCACATATTCTTCAGATATAGGTAAGGCAAAAAGAGGAAAACCCTCAAATTATCAAGCAAGATCCAAGGAAGCAAGAACAAACATAAATAAAGGAACACAAATTAAGTTGGTTGAACTTCTCTTTACCAAAAAACAAAATTATATTGGTAATATGTAGGTGGGGCCAAAAGCCCCTAATGAGACATGATTATCATCTCATGGAATATAAGGGGTGCTAATTCCCCCTCAAAGTAGAGGTGTATTAGGGACCTATGTTTAATTAATAAGCCCGATATTCTTTGTATCTAGGAAACTAAAATGATAAAAGAAGAAGTTTCAAAAACTATGAAAGTAGTATGGGCAAGATGTAAATGGGATGTTATGTATTCTAAAGGAGCGACAGGGGGAATTCTAACTTGTTGGAATCCTTCTATAACCTCTTATGTAACCATTCATAAAAGAAGGTATTGGATAGCCTCTTTAGTCACTTGCTACTTTGCACACAATTATTTCATTCTTATCAATGTCTATGGACTTACAACTCATTCAAGTAGATTATAATTTTGGAGTGGGATTGAAGCCTTTATAATAATTAAAGACCAAGAAACCTGATTCATGATCATTGGAGATTTTAATTCCATAATCAAGCTGGATGAAAAATTTGTGAGAATTAGTAAATTGACCCAAAGTATGAAATATTTCTCAGCTTTTATTCAAAATAATAATCTATGGGAGGTTGAGTTTGAAAAAGAAAACTATACTTGGACCAAAAACAAGAGAGGCTAAAACCTTATAGCAAAAAAATTAGAGAAATGCATTCTCTTAGATCATTGGCTAGATGAAGGAAATTCTGCTAAAATTAATACCTTAATAAAGATTGGTTCATATCACTGCCCAATAAGAGTTAAAATGGTGGTAAGTGGATTTAGAAAAAGATCATATTTTAAATATGGGCAGATGTGGGAAGACCATCCTCAAATTGTTGATATGATAGCTCAAATGTGGAATTCTTTAGGTAATTGTGGGTTGTATGTTCTTCCAAATCAAATTAAATCTATGACATCTAGATAAAAAAAAAATGGAACAATAACACTTTTAGAAATATTTTTGAGAAGAAAGAAGAACTAAAAGATAAACTTTCAAAATTCCAACAATGTGATATTAATAACCCAAGCTTAGAGGAAAGGAAATTGCTCAGTTAATGTCATGATATATTGAGTAAGGAAGAGAAATTCCAGATATTAAAATCAAGATAGAATTGGTCAAAATAAGGGGATAAAAATACAAATTTCTATCATAGGATGGCTATAGTACAGAGATCAAATTCAAAAATTAGTAGAATTAAATGACTAGAAGGGGTTTGGATTGAAGATCCGAGTGAAATTAGAAAAGAGCCAAAGTCTTTTTATCAGAATATTCTAGGTTCAAAGGAGACCAAAGTTCTTAATGATAAACTTCTTCAATATGTTCCTTCAATTATAACGAATGAAGACAATAAGAGCCTATTACTCTAGAAGAAGTTCATTTAGCTCTTTTCTCTTTTAACAAGGATAAATCCCCAAATCCAAATGGGCTCTTTGCAACCTTTTACCGACATAATTGAGATATAGTGAAATATTCTTTGTTGGTGGCAATGGAACAACCTAGGGTAAAACAATACATACCTTATAAAAAAATGCAACATATCTTACCCTAATTCCAAAAAATAAGAATGATGAATTGTTTGATTTTTTTAGGCCCATAAGCCTATTGAATATGGCATATAATATTATATCCAAAGTGATGGCAAATATATTAAGGCCATTCTTAGACAAAATCATTTCAGAAGAGCAAGTAGGATTTGTGAAAGGGAGATAAATTCAACAACTTCAAGAAAAGAGAAATAAATGATCTTAAAACTTGATATGAGTAAAGCCTATGATAGGGTTAAATAGAATTTTCTTTTTGTAGTTTTAGAAAAGTTTGGTTTCGAGAAGAAATGGGTTAGATGGATTAAATATTGTGTCTCTACAGTTTCTTATTCAGTGTTGGTCAATGGGTTAGTAACAAAATATTTTAAAGCTAAGCAAGGCCTCAAACAAGGAGATCCTCTATCTCCTTATTTGTTTATTATTATGGCAAAGGTTTTTGAGTAGGAACTTAAAGAAGGCTTATAAATATGGGATTATAAGTGGACTTAAGGTTAGTAATAACATCGATAAAATCACCCATCAACAATCTATAGATGATACAAACCTTTTTGGAAGGGCAAGGATAAATGAGGCTAGAGCTTTGAAAACCTTTTTAAAAGAGCAAAAAAGAGCTTCAGGGAAAAAAGTTAATAGGACTAAATCCAATATTTACTTTCTTAACATTCATGCTAATATCAAAGCAAGAATTTATAGGTTGTTTCAAATGGAGGAGGCAAATTTGCCAACAACTTATCTAGGAATGCCTTTATTTGAGGGGAGAATGAGGACAAATTTATGAAATCGATTTATTAGTAAATTTCATAATAAACTTCCAACTTGGAAAGGTAGATGGTTATCGTTAGAAGGAAGAGTGTAGTTAATTAAGTTAGTTTTAAAAGTCATTCTAACATATTATATGTCATTGTATTCAATGCCAAAATCAGTTGAAAATAGTTTAATCTATATTATGCAATCCCTTTTATGGTCAAGTGTACATGATAAAAAGAAATTTCCTTTGGTGAAATGGAGCAAGTTGTGTGATGATAAAACTATGGGAGGTATTGGTTTAAGAGTTCTTACAGATGCAAACTTAGCTCTTAGGGGAAAATTAATCTGAAGATTATATAAAGAGAGTCAAAGACAATGGGCAATAATTATTCTAAGTAAGTATGTTGATCCCAATGACCCAAGTTTAATATTTACTGTATTTTCTCTACCAAATGGTTCTGCTCTTTAGAATGGTTTAAAAAAATCTATTGATCTTATGATTAAAGGTTTAATATGGGTGGTGGTAACTAGAGAAGAAAATTATATTTGGATGGATACTTCGTGTAATAAAAAACCACTCAATTTAGATCCAATTTTGAAACCTTGGATGGGATTGCTTCAAGACAAATATGGTGATAGGGATTTAATGTTTTTTTACAAGGATCAGGAAGGAAGATACAAATGATTTTTTTTTTTTACAAGTATACAAGACATTGATTCTAGGAGGCAATTGAGTAGAAAGATAACAAATATGATCATTCCAAGGGTAGCCAAGGATAAATTAATTTGGGAGTTGAATAGCTTAGGAGAATACACAACAAGAAGTGGATATAATGTACAACACCAACAAAATAATAATGTAATTAGAATATGGATAGATATTTGGGATAGCCCAAGAATTCCTAAAGGTTAAATGTTTGTTTGGTTAGTAGGTCATAAATGAATTTTTTCCTGGGATAACCTTATGAAAAGGGGTTTTCATGGCCCCTCTCAATGTGTTTTTTGTAAAAAGAAAGAGGAGAGTATAGACCATCTCTTGGGACATTATTTTTTTTAAAGTGAAAAAGCCCTTGCAGGGTTGCCTTGGTCTCAGAGACCATGACCAGGGGGTTCTACACTATCAAAGTCACCCAGGAGTCACGCCCGACCCTACCTGCACCAACATTATTAATTAGATTTTGGGTGTCCAATTCAACTTTTTTTGGTAGGGTGGAGATTTGAACCTGGGACCTCCCTTGGAGGATTGCCCTCTCCTCTCCAACTTACCTACAACACCTGGGTAATCTTGGGACATTGCTCAATAGTATGGAATCTATGGCAATGGATTATTAATATGTTTGGTAAATGCATGATGATGAATAGAAGAATTGAGAATTGGTTAAAGCAATGACACAACACTTATAGAAGTGAGGCTTTACAAAAAAAATGGGATAAATCAAAAGATACAATACTTTGGACTATATGGCTATAAAGGAATAGAAGAATATTTAAAGGAAAGGAAAATAATTTAGAGGTAATGAAAAGGAAGATATGTTTAGCCATAGAGGAGTCTAAACCAACCCTATCAACTCACCCAATCCCTAATCTAGAAGCAAAGAGCCTTGATAGATGGAGTCAAAAATGGAATTATGAAGTTGGGTATGAGAGAAGCAAAAAGAAGGCAAAGAATATAAAGTGGAAACCACTAGATGTGGAATGGGTTAAATTGAATTTTTATGGAACATCTAAATGAAATCCAGGACTAGCAGGAGGAGGAGGAATAATTAGAAATAATAGAGGAGAGATTTTGTCTCATTATGCTTTCAATAGTGGATTTAAGATAAATAATGAAGCTGAAGCTTGGGTAGCTTTAGAAGGGTTAAAAATATGTAAAAAAATGAAATGGAATAGAGTATGGATGGAAGGTGATTCTATCATAGTAATAAATGCAATTTTGAGGAAATCAAAGGCTCCATGGAACATACAAGAGATAATTGTGGAAATTCAAGATCTTGTTAAAGAGTTTGAAGAAATCAGGTTTACACAAATATTAAGGAAGGAAACAAATGTGTAGATAAACTAGCCAATAGAGGGATTTTGATTGAGAATCGTGAAGTTAAATTCTCCTTTCCATGGTTAGATGAAGTAGCAAGTTTAGTTGAAGTTGACCAGAAAATGTTGATTGCCTTATTCAATTAATTATTAAGATTTACTATAATGTTTTCCATTGGTAAAACATACTTTATTTTGTAACAATATTGTGTTTTCATCTAGACTATTTATTATATTTTTGTGGTTGCACTTGTGTTTCAGGAAGGAAACTAGCGATCCGAATTTGGTAAAGCGGACTATGATAGTGTGATATTTTAGAAATATTACTCTACTAAGATGCAAGACATAGATATTAGAGGTGAAGTTTTGACATTGTGAAGGCTACTATAGGAAAATGTCAAGAAATATGCTAAATTATGGAATAATTGTATTCATACAAAAAAATTGAAAAGATCCAAAAATAAAAATCAAGAATTCAGACATTTTATGTAAAATGATGTAGGTTTCTAGCTATAGCATCTCAATTGAGATGATAAGTGTATTTATTTATAAAATCTCAAGATCTAAAGAAGAGAGTTGTAATTTATCAAGGGTGGAGGACCCGAGTACAACCCCTTATTATCCAACCAAATGTTTTTTGGGTATTATGGTAAGAAACTCATTTTATAAAGTCCTAACTTGAATTAAGGATGCCCTACTTGGAAGTATGGATGCCCTAGTTGGTGATAAGAGGAAGAATAAATTTGTATTAAACCCTATCCAAGTAGAAAATATATACACCAAAAGTGATTATTAAGGATAAGATGATCAAGGATGATATAATGGTTCTTAAAAGAAAATTGGATCAAGTGGTACTAGGGATGAAATTCATACTACTAAATAAATTTTTTTTTGAAAGGATTTTCCTCATCATCTTCTCCAATTCAAAAACCAAAGATGAAATAGTGGAAGGTGGCTCATGGTTTGGGAGGAGAGATGTATTATATTTAAGACCATGGAGTGAGAAATTTTTTGTGGAGATAGAGACTATTAAAATGCTTCTAATGTGCATTAGGCTTTTTGAACCTCCATATTAGCTTATCAATAAGGAGGTTTTGAAGAATTTTTCCAATACTCTTAGGGAATTCATCCAAGAGGGACTGACTACTAAGGAGCGAAGGCATGCTTTTAACACCCAAATATTTGTTTCAATGGATATTTCAAAACTTTTACCTCAATCAATTAGAATTAAATTTGAATCAAGATAATGAGATCAACAAGTGGATTATGAAACAATGCATTTCAATGTTGTGAATGTTATAATATTGTACACATGGCAAGAAATTGCAAAGTGAAAACAATGGGGAAAAAGATAAAAAAAAAATTAGGCATGAGAAGAATTCCTTATGAAATATGTTAGAAGGACCTCAATACATTTTTGTCAAATACAATGATAATTCATAATTGTGATATATGAATTCTTGGGAGGACTTCAACATAATTATATCTTTTAGATAAAATGGTGGTGCTCTTGGATGGTCTAAATCAATATAGGACTTTTCTTCATTTGTCAAGTTAGATGGCCTTTGAAATTTATTCTTTCAAGCTTTCAATATTCCTAGGGTAATAGATGCATTAGGCAAACTCATATCATAAAGATTACATAGATTTTTGTTATCCAATATATGGTTGCAAAAAGAGTAAACAATCTCCTTAAACATTTTATTGTGAGCAAGATCAAATCATAAATCCATCCTCTTAAGATGTAATTTACTCAATAATGGTCATCCAAAGCCATTTCAATTTTAGTTTATGTGGCAAAAAACCCTGATTTATTCCATGTGGTTATGTTATGTTGGGATGAAGTTAAGTATGAAGGATCAATATTTATAGGTTTATTCAAAATATGAAATATCTAAAGGGGCAAATAAATATTTAGAATGCCAAATATTTTGGTAGTATTTTTACAAGAAATACTAAGGAAATTGAATACAAGATCAAAATTTTACAAGCGATAATAGAAATCAATGGAATGGACCATGATAGTTATGTAAGAAAAAATACTAATTTATGATTATCATAATGTATTGAAAAAGGATTCACATTGGTCCCAAAATTCTAGGGAGAGACATATTATAGAAGGAGATAGATATTAGAAATTTGTCTTGCCATTGCATCAAAAATATTTCAACTATGATGGAAGAAATACTAAGGAAGAAGAAGATATGAGAAAGGAAGCAATTAATTATTTCAAAGATATGATGCCATACATTGGGAATTACAAGAAGGCTTAGGGTGAGCTTTTGCAAAATATTCCATCAATTATCACACAAGGACAAAATGAAAGCTTGATGAAAAAGATCTTTGTGGAGAACTTAGGAGGCATATTTCTCTTTCCACCCTAACAAGGCACCTATACTCGATGGATTTAATTTAGTTTTCTTTCAAAATTTTCATATTTTTTGAAGAATGATATATCAGCTATAGTTGAAGTGGCAAAGAAAAATAAGGATACAATAAGTGCTATAAATGCTATCTTTATCTAATTAGTTTCCAAGAAAGGTGAAACACAATATTTTGATAAATTTTATCTAATAAGACTTTGCAATATGATTTATAAGATCATTTCATAATTTATGACAAACAAGTTGAAAATAATTCTAGATTAAGTTATCTTAGAGGAGCAAGGTGGTTTTATTCATGGTATACAAATTCTTGATGATATAAAAATTACACAAGGTCATATTTTCTCTTTATTTCATGGAAAATCTAGGTATGGTTATAAAATTATATAAGAACAAGAAATATTCTAAGGTTTGCTAGCATTTTCTACATTATATTCTCATAAAATATGGTTTTTATCAGGTTGGTATGAACACATTAGATGTTGTTATAGCACCTAAATATTATATTTTAATCAATGGATCCCCTGTTAGATACTTTGAATCCTTCCATGGACTATGCTAGGGCGAGACACTATCTCCCTATCTTTTCATTATTGTTTTTTTCCTTGGAAAAAAAGTCATAATTTTATATTAAGAAAATATGAAATTACATTCTTCATATGTTTTTTTGGTATTTCTTTAAAGCTTTAATAATAACCTCAAAACCATGTTACTTATACATATTAGCTAGCTATCTCTATTAGGCGAGGTTCTATCCTTAGACAACTTCCCAATTTTGTCAAACAATATCCTTTAAATCACTAACTTTGAGTTTTTTAATAAATTTGCTTTAACTGGATTGAATTAATCCCCCCAAATAAATATATTGACCGGCTACAGTGCATTGCCCTCACTGAATTCATGTACTAAGCACATACCTGGTTCAATTTGAAGTGCTTTTATTTCATTATTCTTATAGAGACAATTGGGAGAGATTTCTTGAAAGCAAATATGGAAGGAAAAATAAAAGGTATTAAAGTCACAATGAATGGTCCCTCTGAAACTTACCTCTAATTTATTTATGATGTTTTTTTTAGGGGGTCATCCTTTAGTCAACGAGTCCATAGAGTTTAAATCAATATTATCATGCTATGATAAGGTTGTCGGATAGTTGGTTAATACAAAAAATCTCATTAACACTACCTTATTTAGATATTTTATGATTTAAAGTTGGTAATTTTCCATCAATATATTTGGGTATTCCTTTTTTTGAATAAGGAAGAAGCTTTAGGAATCAACTTTGGATAGAATAAAATCTTGTTTGGTAGGTTGGAAAAGTAATTTCTTAACCATGGATATAAGGATATAACTCATAAAGACTAAAGCACAATTTGTCCCTATATATATGGTTCCACTTTCAAGATTTTTAGTAGGTATACCATCCAAATTTGATAAAATTCAAAGAGATTTTATTTGAAAAGGATGTTAGGAAAAATTTAGGTTTTTTTATTATAAGTGCGATAGGGTTTGCAAATGAAATAATATTAGAGGGGTAGGCTTGTAGAATTGTAAACTTATTAGTTTAGCATTAAAGGAAATACTTGGTTGGGTATTATTTAAAGATCAAGAAAATTGTTGAGAAAAAAATGTTACTTCAAGAGGAGATATGTTCTTGCATTGGAATAAATATTGGAAGAGCGATGAGGGTTTTGAAGGTTTCATCTATGGGTCGAGCACAGGAGACGACAAAGGTTATTTTTTGAGGCCTATGGGCCCTAGCAGCCAATTTGTTTTTTTATTTTTGTTTTTGCCCAAGATAAACATAGGATATGCTACAAGAGACCCATGATGGGTTAGAAAATTTTCATTCAACAAATCTTCATGCTATGATCTTGATTGAAAATTACTTCCAATTTGTTACCCAAGGAAAAAGTGAAAATCACACCTTTCCTCGGTGTTTGAGGTATGGATTAAAGAGACCCAAAAAAAAGTTTCAAGATACATATCAAATAAGACAAGCCTCGTTAGGAAAAGAAAAATGGGTCAAAACTCAAGCAATCCTGTTGCTAAGGAATTCCCCCAAACAAATCCACCATGGAAACCCATTTCAAGGGTATGGATTTTAGGGATGCCCTTCATGGTGGAGAGTCCTATACTAATGCTAATATTAATATTAAGGCATCTTGTAGACCTATAAGAATGCCTAAGATTGATCCCAGAAAAAATAAATCAGGATTTCTAAGAGCAGTTGATAGAACCCCAATTGTAAAGCTAAAAATGGGTGACATTCAGGATGTCATAGAAGATCTGGAAATAAGACTAATTTATAATTTCTTGGGTTTTCGTCTAAGCCTAGCTACTTTCAAAGTGTGGGTTGTAAAATACTGGAAAACACAAGGTGAGTTACAAATATATATTTATCCCAATGGTTATTTTCTTGTTATTTTTGCTAATGAGAAAGATAGAGAGAAAATATTTCAAGGGATCTATGGTTCTTTGGAAGGGCAAGGCTTTTCATTAAGCCTTGGCACACTAAATTTAAAGACAAATAAGATATGCCTTCTATAGGACCTGTGTGGGTTAGACTCTTTGACCTCCCAATTGAATTTTGGAATCCGATTATTTTTTCTACAATTGGAAACTCCCTTGGAACTTTCATTATGACTATTGACTATACACACAAATTTGAACACATTATTTATGCTTGAATTTGTGTCTTAATGGATTTTGACAAACCCCTTCCACAAAATATCTCATTACAATTTGGGGAGGACACTTGGGAGCAAGTAGTGGACTATGAGAACATTCCTTTCCATTGCAGAATATGCCATGAATATGGTCATTTGGCTAGTATCTGTCCAAATAACATTCCATATCAAAAGAAAGAGGACACAAACTTAGAAGGTTTCCAAATTCCTAAGAAGAAGAACACTAAAAAAACTAGTTATGAAGGATCAAACAATGTTGTCAACTAATGTGTTTGGAATTCCTTCCACAAACAACCTCATAGGTGAGGAAGAGGACATAATAGAGACGTAAATCTTAGAAACACAATTATTATTTTTTATTTGTGGAAAACATCCCAAAAGGTATGCAACTTTCGAGTAATACCCAAGGAGGCAGGGGTATCCAAACACAATTTAAATATGGAGGAAAGGACTCAAATACAAACTAGGAAGTCAAAGGTTTTCAACAAAAAAATAAGGGAGAAAACATAGACAAGAAGAATAATATTTTAAATGCTAAAACTTCAAATAATTCAGACCCCAAGATAGACTTTGTTGAACCTTCCAATAATGCTTTGGTTGCATATACACATACTTTAAGGTTAGAAGATATCTCAAATTCAATTGGGGTAAGACAAGAAATAAGAAAAAAATGAAGATGGACACTAACCAAAAGCTAGGTAGCAAGACTAATCAACATCATATGGTAAAAGAAGGTAAAAATCTTGTAAAGGAAGGTAATATTAATGACCTTACCAACATCTTTAGCCCTATTATTAATTAAGATCATCACTTGGAATATTAGAGGACTCAAAGGGGGTCTTTCAAAACAAAGCAAAATTTGAAGAATGATTCAAATAAACCAAACACATTTGGTTTTCCTTTAGGAAACAAAGATGTCTATAGGGGAAATGGAGTCTATTGCAAGTAAAATATGGCCGACAAAAAAAGTGGTTTCTCTCATATCCCATGGGGCTTTTGGTGGTATTCCTTACCTATAGGACCCAAAAGAGATCAATATTCATCATATGGTTGGTAGCTGCGGTCTCTTGGTTTTGGCTGCACAAAGTAGACAATCTAACCAATTTATGCTCTACTTGATTGTTTATGCTCCAATTACTTTGGAATAAAAGCAGAGATAATGGAAGGATATTACTTATATTATCTTCCATTTTTATAAAGCTTGGGTCTTGATTGGAGGATACTTCAATACCATCCTCTCTTTGGAAGAGAAGAGGGGGGTAAATAGAAATCTAGACAGGAGCTCTAACCTCGTGAGTAAAGTTATTGCAAACCTTCACCTTGTAGACATCCAACCAGATAATGACATCATGAATTGGTCTAATAGAAGGTAAGGCTCTACTTGTATCATGGAAATATTGGATAGTTTCTTGTTCTTTGATAATTTCTTAATACTTGGTCACATTCCTAAGGTGAAAACTCTTAATAATGTTGGTTCAAATCATTGGCCAGTCATGGTTGAAATGTGGAAAACCATGGTTAGTTTTCCACCATTTTAATTTCAGTTAATGTGGCTTAGAGATAGTACCTTCAAACCTTGAGTGTGGTAATGGTGGAAGGAAGGCAAACCAAGGTATGGAAATAAGATGTTTTGTTTTATCAAAAGGTTGCAATACATCAAATCCAAAATCAAGATTTGGAATTGGAAGGAGTTTGGAGACGTAAGGAAAAAGAAATATGTGATTGCTTGACTTGGAGAGTTGAATGATCAAATCCATTTAGATGGCCTCACTGAGAGTAGAAGTATTAATGAAATTAGACTCACAATGTAGTTAGAGGAATGGGAAAAAATAGAAGAGCTCTTATGTAAGCAAAAATCTAGGATCCATTGGATCAAAGGAGACCAAAACATTGAATTCTTCCACAAATCTCTTCTAGCCTGTAGATCCCACAACTTTTTTCTTCCCTGAATTTATATTCTAGAGACCCTATCCACATTTGGGATGGCATGAAGTCTATCATAATGAACTACTTTTCCAAATTGTTCACTATCGCATGTCTTGACTCGACTTCTTAATAAAATTTCCTTCAAGTGATCACAAATCTTATCACTTCTAAGAATAAATCTATTTTGACTACTTTACTTAATATCAATGAGCTTTAACAAGTGGTTTTTAAAATGCAAAAATGGAAGACCCCAGGGTTTTGATGGTTTTCTCATTGAATTTTACCAAGAATTTTGAAATATTCTTTATGTTGATTTATTAGGGGTGGTGGAAGAAGCCAGGAAGGCCAAAGATATTTTTAAGGTTATCAATAAAACTTATATAGCTCTGGTCCCAAAGGCTCAAGATGTACAACATATCTCAACTTTTAGACCAATAGCTTTATGTAATGTTCTTCTCAAAATTATTACCAAGATCATGGTAGAGAGGTTGAAACCTCTTTTGCATAAGATTATTTTCCCTAAACAAGGAGGTTATGTGGAAGGGTGTTAGATTGTGGATGAGATATTTCTTGCTTAGGAAGACATCCATTCCATGGAAGCACAAAAATATCCTTCTGTGTTCATCCGTTTAAACCTATTCAAAGCTTATGATAAAGTGGATTGACACTTCCTCATCAAAGTTATAAGGAAATTTGGCTTCTCTCAAGATTAGATAGATTGGATCATGTGATGTATCTATTTGGTGTCCTACTCAGTTCTTATCAATGGTTTCCCTTCACAATTATTCCCAGCTTCTAGAGGTATTAGGTAGGGTGACCCCTTCTCGCCTTATTTATTCATCATTCTTGCTAAATGCTTGGGCAAGTTTATGACCAAAAATAGAGAAAAAAAACCCTTGAGGGAGTTACCATTGCTCATGGAGCTAGACCTATCTCTCATATTTAATTTATTTATGAATCTAATTTGCTAGGTAAAGCTACGGTTAAGGAAGCCTCTATGATTAATCAAATCATTATTTGTTTTTATAATGGTACGAGGTGATTGATCAATGAAGACAAATTGAAAGTCATCTTCTTTCACTGCTCTCCTAGACAAGAATCCATGGTTCTAGATAAATTAAGATATAATAAGGCCTCCCTATCGATCACTTATTTAGGCATTCCTATCAACATCCAGAGATAGAAAAAATATTGGAATTGATTGTTGGACAAAGTTAAGGAGAAAATTGGAAAGTGGATCAATAGGTGGATTTCATATGGGGACAGAATTACAAAGGTATTTCTTCGATAACTAGATCAAATCAATCAACGGTTCCTCTTGAGTAATACCAAGGAGAAAATAAAATAGGCCTTGGTTAAATGGGATACTTTATGCCTTCCCAAGCATGAAGGGGAGTTAGGATTCCAGTAGTCTCTAAAAAATAATAAGGCTTTAGCTGCAAAGTTGTTTTGGAGGATTTTGAATAACCCCAATGCCCTATGGTCCAATAATATTTGTGCTAAATATGTTAAAAATAAAATTCCTAAATAACTGCTTCACTATCAACTTCCTACTAGAGGTTCTCCCATTTTGGTAGTTCTTAGGACTAGCGAGGATTTGATAAATAAGTTATTTTGGATCATTAATAATGGTCAACAGGCTAATTTTTGGATAAATTCTTGGGACGATCACCAACCTTTGATAACTCAATTCCCTGATTGGAGGCCCTGGATGGAGAAACTTCACTAATATAACTAGATAAAGGTAGCTAATTACTATAAGTATCAAACTGGTAATTTAGAGGTTGGTAGATATTGGACCCCAATTCAGGATTGGCCTAAACAAAATCTAGAAAGGCAAATGAAAGATATCCAATGTATACTTCTTATGAGATATCTCTTGGTCCCATGGTAAGGACTATTTTGGATGGAACAACACTACTACAGGTGAGTATACTATTGCTCAATGTTATTTGACCTTATGCCACAATAATCCTAACCAATCCTATAACATGTTTACTCAGTTGTGGGCTCAGAATCTCTAGACTAAGGTGAGGTTTTTTATTTGGCTTTTATTACATCGAAGGGTGCTCACTGGTGAGCAACTTATGAAATATGGATTTCATGGCCTATTTAGATGTGAGATGTGTGGAAAGAATGTGGAAACTCTTAGCCATATTTTTATTGAGTGTCCCTTAGCCTTTGAGCTATGGAGGAGAATGACTACCTTGGTTTATAGTGGTCCAATTTTTGTACTCTTGAACAACTTTAGAGGGATTGGCCTAAAGAGGACGTTGTTGATCATTTTATTAGATAGTTAGTTTGGATGTGAACTACAATCCTACCTTGAAATATGTGGAAGGAAATAAATAATTATATTTTAAAATAGGAAAGGAAGGATATTCACTATATTTGGAAAAAGACCATTTCCAGCTTAGGTGAATCAGTCCATAAACTCCTTAATCACCCCTAGGACTCCCACCAATGATGGGATAAAGTTATGCAAATATTAAAGATTCACTCTACTATGTGCCTTTAGGGGGAACCCTGGAAAAGCTAGTGTGGGAGGAATTGGTAGAATTTCAGATGGTTCCTTGGTTTTCACTTTTGCTAAGAATTTGGGTATCTTTTCCAATAACCTTATTGAGGGGTATGGTATCCTCAATGACCTTCGAGAGGCTGCTAAGGTTGGATGGCAAAAGGTGTTGTTTGAATATGACTCACAAGTCATTATTAATTTGTTGAAGACTCCTAATAATCATAAGGTTGATTAGAGAAAAAAAATAATTATTAAGAAGATTCAATTAATCCATATGGGAAATTTGAAAGTTAAATACAATCATGTGGTCAAAGAACATAATAGGATTGTTGATGCTTTAGCTAATTGGGTGTTGGATAAAGGTGATATTACTTGCTACAACCACCCTCCCAGATGGTGGGCTTCACATATCAGGGATGCTCTTCTTTCTATCCTTTATCTGGATGGCTCCAATACTGGAGGTACCTAGTTCATTTTTTCTTTGTATTAACCTCTCTTTGGTCTAGTCTGGGTATTTATGGTCCCCTTATCAGAAATATTATTCTTATGTTGCTTGTGTTTATTCTCGGATAAAAGGCATGTTGGCTTGGAAAGGCTAAAGATGTAATTTTTTTTTCCATCAATTTAATTTTTTGGTGTGTGTGTTTTATGTTTTTTGTGTTGTTTTTGTGTTTTATTGTTTTTTTTTTTGTGTTTTGTGTTTTTTTTTTGTTATATTTTGTGTTTTGTTATTGTTTGTTGTTCTTGTGTTTTGTTGTTGTTGTTTGTTGTTTTTGTGTTTTTTTGTCATTATTTTTGTGTGTTTGTGTTTTTTGGTGTTTGTTGGTTTGTGTTGTTTATGTTTTTGTTGTTTTAGGCATGCTCCTTGAGTGTACCGAAGGAGGAAGGCCAGGTGTGAGCCCTTGGTAATATTGGCATAATAGATACCCCTGCCTCCTTGGGTATTACCTGAAAGTGACACTTTGAAAGGGGTGTTTTCCACACAAAAAAAAAAGAAAATTGGTTACTTCAAGAATATATAGGTTGTCTTGATGCAATAAAATTGTTCAACAAATGAACCCTACTAGAGGATCATCAATATTAAAATTCATATCATATTTTCTATAATAAATCAAGAAATATATTAGATGATTAGTCAATGAGAAGAATTCTATAGTTTTTTGGTCTAATGCTTTATTGAAGTCACGTCCTCTTATTTTTTATCTAAAATAATAATAGTTTTCTTAGGCATATCTAGATTGTAGAATTTGAAAGGTCAAAGATCATATTACTATGAACAATAATTTTAAATTATGGATTTCTATTTGTAACCTAGTTGAGGATAGAAACTCAAACAAATAGAAGATAAGCTTCAAAATATAATTCAAGAGTTCTATTTGTCTATTTTTATGTGAAGGGATGAGTTGGTTTGGAATCTATTAATAGATGGTGGATACTTCAGTTGGGATATGAGGATTTAGAGCAATCAAAATTTCTTGCTCCTGATTATTTCCCTTGGAATAATTTTTGGTTAATGGAGTCCATCCCTAAGACCTCAACATTCCTTTGGTTAGTAGTCCAAAGAAATATCCTTAGAGGAGAAAGTCTATAAAGAAGAGGATATCATGGACCTTTCAGGTGTGCTCGGTTTGAGAAGGATCAAGAAACACCAAATTATTTACTTCTTCATTATATTTTTGTTTACATAATTTGAAGAAACTTTTAAAAAATATGAGAATATTTTTGGTAGATTCGTCAACATTGAAAGAGTTGATGAAATTTTGTATTAATTATTTCAAATCTAAAGTATTATGCATTCTATGGAGGACTAATCCTGCTATTACCTATTGGATTTTTTGGCTAAAAAGGAATAATATAATTTTAAAAATTAAATATCAAAATTATTCCCAAGTTTGGAACCTTATTATTGCCTCTCTTTGTTGGAATTCACACCTATTTCCAAAAACAAACATAAGCAATATTATATAGAAAGCATAAAAAGGATGAAAGAGAGAAATATATAGTGGGCACCCATAGACACCATAAATAATCACTATATTATCCATAGATAAGAATCATAACACTCTAATACAATAATAAACAAACTTCAATTTGAAAAAAACTTTAGTCATTTCACGAAGGATTAGGGCATTTTTAAAAAAAATGTCTCATCTTTTAGGTGCCATATCTTCATGAAGGGTAATCTAATTTAGCTAATTCTTAGACCAAATTGTGTGGAATTTTAATAGCTTTAAAATGAATGGTCATATGAAGGAATCTAAGCAATATTGAGGGAGATATGACCCTATGAAGTCAACCATATGGAACAAGGGTAGTGATAATTTTTCAAGTCACGAAAAATTAAATTGCAAATATTTGTTAGTTAGGGTTTAGATGATGGGAAGAGAAATGAAGGGATAGGACTTCAATGAGGCAAGACTTCTATCTGGACATATATTTTTTCAACTAAATTTTTTTCCCTTCTTCATCATAGAAATTTTGCATGCAAACTATTATAATTTTTTTATCAAATATTATATTTGCTATAGCACATTCTGATAAATTTCAATAGATTTTGAGTTTTAGTTTCCTTTCCATGGAACGATTTATAGTTAAATCCTTAGAATCATCTCTACTGGTACATTTTAGTGAGCACACCTCAAAGAGATCCTCGTTGCTCCAAGATAGGGTAGTTTTTAGTAAATTTAATAGGTATTGGCCATGGGCTTCAGTCTTGAGAAAATGGATTGATAGGAGTTGGAAGTCTCCAGGAGTGATTCTATCCTTTCTTCCTAGCCATTTTTTGTTCTAGGGAAGAAATAAAAAATCGTAAAAATGGGTCCTTGGTTTATGGGAAGAGCATGATTCTTCCTTACTTTTTGGTATGAAGGATTTCACCTTAAAATGTAAATATATCCCTAGTACCAGTTTGGGTTAATATGTTTAGGTCCTCCATTAAATTTTTAGAAATAGATACCTTCAAGGCAATAAGCAACACTCTAGGAGAATTCCTTGAGATTTTAGATACTATGCTCGAATATTGGTCATGATTGATATAAGTAAAGCTTTACTAGAATCAATCATTGTCATGAGGTGGGGCATATTGGGAGATCATGCCCTAAGAAGAGCCTAACATAATCTATGTAGAAAACCATAAGAGAAACTTACAAATGGATATGGATGAAGATGGTTTTTATAGACACCAAAAATGTGTCATTTTCATAATGCCTTAAAATCATTTTGATTAATTTTGCTAATGTTCCAATTTTCTTCCCAAAACCTTCAAATTCCCTAATTCTCTCATTAATTTCCTCAAATTCTTCTAAAATCCCTAAAATTCCTAATTTCTTCTTTAATTTCCCTAAAAATCCTAAACCCTAATCAAATTCCCTAAATCATCCTCTAAAATCCCTAAACCCCAATTATCCCTTAATCCCTAATCCATTTTCTCTAATAAAAATCCTAATCATCTCCCAAATCCCCAAATCCTCCTCAAAATTCTCCATAATCCTAATTAACCCCTAATATTCTAATTAAATCCCTAATTAAGTCCCAATCATCCCTACATCCCTAGTCAAATCCCCTCATCAAATCCTAAAATAAAATTTTAAATCCTAACCAAATCCCCAAAATGTCCTAACCCTTTCCCAAATCCCCACCAAATCTTCTAGAAAAAGTCCACATTAAATCCTCATGTCCCCTTAAATCCTCCTACATTCTCCCATGCACTTTTCTAGGAATTAAAAATTCCTCTAATCCCAAGGTCAAACCCCCCATCAAATCCCACATTAAATTCTCACATCCTCATTTCCATTTTCTAGGATTTTAAAAATCATCCAAATCCCTAAACAAATCCCCCCATTAAATATCCCTAATAAAATCTTAAGTCCTCTCCAACCTCCATTGCACTTTTTATGAATTTTAAATTCAGCCACATCATGCACCTTTTTAAGAATTTTAAAATCCTCCACATACCCCTAGACCCCCCATATCCCCATGCCCATTTATGGTCCTTGGGTGGGTGAGGATTATCAACCCCAAAGGCCATTAATGGGGATGGTGCACATTATCCTAAGGAAAATTTTCTATATTTTCCATGTTCTCTCCCCATGCCACTTGGCTCCTACATCATGCCAACTTACTTCCATGTCACCACCCCTTTCCACTTTCCAAATTTCTATAAATCCTCCCACCATTTCTTCATTTGCATGAGAGAGTGAGATGACCTTGGGAAACTTTGCCAAAATTGTGTTAGGATCTACTTGTATACATTTGTGAGTTCAAATGTTCCTTGTTATGTGCTCTTTAACTTATTTTAAGTTTAGTTTTATGTAGTAGATTAAGGTTTTGTTATTACATTTTCTTGTGAAAATATGTGCTATTAATATTTTTGTTGTTGGTTGTGTGTAGAGCACTTTAAGGCACATTCAACCAAGGGTGTTCTATTAAGCAAGACCAAAGCTTCAAACCCCACCCAACACTTGTGTGTTGCAAGAGGAAAATATTGAAGGCATCGTTTATTTTATTGGTTATAAAAAATATTCTACTCACCTTGAGGACATCATTTGTAAATCCCTAGCGAGCATTTTATAAAAAGAAAAAGTTGATAATAAAAGCTTTATTTTATATATGTGCATGGTGTTTTTCCCTTGTTACATCACGTGCACGCCTACCATAGGATTGCACGTGGTAGGTCGTGTCAGGCCAGAAGCTTGCATGCAATAGGTCTCGTTAGGCTTTCACATGAAGCACATGTGCGGATCACCCTTTTCAAAAAAAATAAAAAGAAGTCAAAAATAAAAAATCAACCAAAAAAAAATTAAAAAGTCAATCAAAACAATCACAAATAATAATAATAATCAAATCAAATCAATTTTAATATCAAATAAAAAAAGTACTTTGCATCCTTTATTTTGTTCTCGAAAGCCCTATTTTTTTTTCCTACAAATGGAAGCTTCGTTCCAACCATAAGATAGCTTTATTTATATTCATTGTAAAGCTCTTTTCATGATGAATCCAATGGAAGCATCAAAATTGAATTTTGTAAAGGTCTCTTTTGACCTATGACGCCCCAAAAATTTTGTTGCCAACATTAACCTTGAAATTAATTATTGTATTACGGAGTGCACTTCTGCTTGTACCCGATCATTCCATGTCTTGTATTTCTTTTATTATATTAGTTTTTATTTCATGTGCTTTCCTTTGCTTTCCTTAGCATATATTTATTTTCTTGGATTATTTTTTGCTTTCATAGCATAGGTTTCCCTTTTTATACTTTTTCATTTGCTTTCCTTAGGGTAAATTTACTTTTATGTTTTACAATTTGATTTTCTTAGCATAGGATTTGCTTTCAGAAAAAAATATTTGCTTCCAAAATCTTGCATTACATTTTAGATTGTAAAAGAACATTTTAGTTTAGTATTTGCTTTCTTTGTATTTTTTTTAGGCAAATAGTGTATCTTGCATCCTTAGGATTAGTTTTAATTGTGCATTAGGAATTCTCAATACATTAAAAAAATTTATCACTTCTTGCACATTATTTTCCAAAAATATTTTGCAAGTATAACCAACCGATGACATTGGAATTCATCCCCAACCATCGGTTGAGCCCTTAGACATCCTAGTTTAGATCACATAGTTTCCTAGAATTTAATCACTAGAAAACTAGTTACCCTTGGGACTAGCTTGGGGTAACCTCAAGTTAGACACCCTTGCTCACAAGGGTTAATAATTAGTGGGTACACAATTATCAATTTTTTTAAGCCTAACTGAGGGTGAATCGAAAGCCGACCGGGCCAGTAGCAGGACATAGACAACACATCCTCTTTTTAGAGGTTTATTTTTTCCTGCTAAGGATACGTGGAGCCAACCCCCATCCTAGGAAGCTTTTTATCCATTTGTGTACTATTTCCCATAAATGGAGGTGGGCATAAACACAAACTTATAGACTCCACTCCATCCATTCCTTTTGTAGTTCCTAGGATTAGGTTTCACCAAAACACAAAACCAAAAAAAAAAATCCACAAAACATCCCCCATCTTGACCAAACCATCCAAAAAAATTAAAAAAACATCAAAACCACCATTGTTTGTTTGATTGGTTGTTTGTATTTTTGTTTGTGTAGATAGTACAATTTTTTCACAAAAATAATCTAAACCATCACCAGCCCCCCCTCAAAAAAAACACTCTCAAACCCATCCCCTCCATTCTATCCCATATTTAATAGCTTATGGTCCAAACCATAAGCTAGGCCCATTCTTAGGAACAACTTTCCATGGAGCATTCCGACCATACTCCCCCTCCATCATCCACTCATCTAACCCATTTGGGAGGGATGCCTTTCACCCCATCTAGTACCTTTCTCACCATATGTTCTCTCCTCTCTCCATTTACCAAGACCCATCCTCAAACTTCACATCTTGATCTAGGCCCAATGTCACTGGCCATCCCCACCACTCTAATCAAAACCTCTCTTGAGAAGACCACTTCATCCTTGTCACAATCCACCTCATCCCTGCCTCCTCTTCTTCCAATTCCCTCTCTCCTACCTTTGCTTCCAATGCCATCTTACCCCTTCTCCACTGGCTCCATTATTCTTTGATTCACTCCCTTCATCACTTTACCTCTTTCACCCATATACAACTTGCATATAGCCATCAATCAAATTCGCCCACCCTAATCAGATCCCATCACAAATCACCTTATCAGTTGATTTGGACAACATTACCTTATCAATGTTGTCATGAATCTTGATCAATATCCAAACACCTATTTTTGGAACCTACGTCTATCCCAGAACCTTGTTCGAGACTATCATTAGCCCAAAATTGCTTTCTTTATTATAGTTATTTTTAGTTTCCTAACTTAGTTGTCCTTTTTTTATAATCCCTTATCATAGTTGTTCTCTACTCCCAACCTGACTTGGTGTTCTCCATGCCTATGTTTGTATGGTTACCCATGCCTATTTCTACATCAAGGTGGCAACTTAAGACCACTTACAATTGATTTGTAGCATCTTGAGGTAGCCAACCATAGTTGGTCTGCCTACTAAATCAATTACACTCAATAATCTATCAATGACAAGGTTCAAATATAGACACCCCTTCCAACCTTGGGACATCTCACATTGATCATGATTCGAGATAATCTTATGTCTCCTTTTCAAGTGTCACTTCAGTCCCCTTTGCATCCATCATCGACCACCATCATCTTATCATTGCTCACCCATTCCACCCTACCTACTCCCTCCTCACCTCTTCAATTTACTTCCCCTCTCTTTCTTGTATAGGTCCTAGGCCATTGTTTTATGGTCATGCTTTGAGTGACTACATACCTATGGCTGGTTCCTTTTACTCCTTTCTTTTTCCTTCTCTCATCCCTTCCTCCATTCTCCCCATTTATCCCCTCTTATTTCCTTGTTCTATTTCCCTCATTCAACCTTCCTCCTTTTTTCATTTCTCTCCCCCTCTTCAACTCGCTTCTAGTCTCGGGGAATTGTCCATCCTTAGAAATTATTTTAATGTTTTAGGGAGTCTATTTCACTTTTTAAGATACCATATAAATCCTCTCTTTCTCTTTCCTCTAATCACCATTCTTTCTTTTCATCCAGCCATTATTCAACTCATTTTAGTTGCTTCATTTTCATCAAACCATTCCTCAACCTCCTTTAATACCTTCATAAAATATTTTGCAACACACACTTCTAGCCTCCCATTAATTTCTCTTGCCCTTCCTTGCTTATATTCATCTTTACTCGTAGTCACTCCTCTTGTATTATTCATAATTATTCCTTCTTGACTTGGGGTTGCCCATCCTTCCATCCAATATTCTGCCTAAGGGAGTTCGTTCTCTATATGATATCAATATCATCAACTTGCATCCATTCATTGCATAGATCCTTCCCCATTCATCCATTACAATCCACTAGTTTGGGAATTTGATACTATGGTAATATGATCTCTTTATTGGATTTGCGAATATGTATTTTTTCATATCGATTGGGGTAATTAATCAAGGACATCCACTAGTTGTACATATTGTGGTCATTTCTATGTCTCACATTTTGTTTGTTCTCTCTTTGTCCGTCATTCGATGTTCACTAATGCATCATGTTCTTTTACCCATTACCTCATGTATCCACTATCCTTATTTCATTTTTTCATCACACACCCTACTTGGTTCCATCATTCCAATGTCTTAGGTTGCTCAAAAATAGAGGTTGTTTTGATTATTCAACCATACCTAGTGTTCCACTCAACCTTCATTGAATCTTGTCAGGTCTTAAATTTCTCTAGACCTCTCCTAGTTACTTCAAGTTATCTCTTGGACCATGCACATACTTCACAGACTAATCATAATTTGAGTCTAGGGAAGATGAAGCCATGCGCAGCTCTAGCCATAAAGTGAATGGTTTCCCTTGCTCATCATATCATATGCATAATCTAAACCTATGGATACACAATGCATATCAAAACAAAAAATCATATTCATGGATCCTTAGGTATTTTAGACGTCTCCATAAGGGCTATAAATGCCTAGCTAGTAGTGATGCTACGTCAATGAATTATGAGGCTATCTTCATCAGGGCTATAGACACTTGACTAGCAGTGGAGTATGATCTCACATGGCAACATGTTTGTTATATTAGCGGTTTTATTTTGTACAAACCTTTGACCACTTATAGATGATCTAGTTGATAATGTCATGAGTTATAATTGGTTAATCCTACCTTGCTCAAAATCAAGAATGAACTTCATTGCACACACTTTGGTCCTTGAGAGACTTGACTTCCTAGGATGGTTTAAGTATCCAAAAGATCCTAATTAGCTATTAAATAAACTTGATTGGTACCACTAGAGTGTTTGAGTTCTCTGAAACACTTCCAAACTATAACATTCCTAAGAAATTTGGGACAACACATACTTGGTTTCTTTTAATCACTCATTGCACATATGTCTTCATCATATCCCATCAGCCATTTATTCTAGTTTATTAGGACCACATATTGCCTTCATTCCTATATTATTTTTAGTGTACATTACGAATACCCTCTCTCATGTTATACAATCATGTTATTATGACTACATGTATGTCCTTGGTTAATTACACCAATTGCAATATAAAAATACATATACACCTACACAAACCTTGATCAAATGCACAACTATTAGTCACTACACATCATCATCCATCACATATGTATCTCAAATGCATGTCATATTATCTATTCAGCCATATCCATCCATAAAGCACCACAAACTAAGCACCCTAAACATATGCCTCTTACCATTTATACATCTCAACCATCACCTCATCTTCATATCCCCCTTATGAATGAATACATGTAGTCTCTCACACATTCATATACATATCTCAACCTCATCTCAAGAAAGAAAATTAAACTAGATCTAAAATGGTTGCCTCTCCTTCCTCACCCAAAATGATCATCCCTGCTATTATCCCTTAGTTGTCTCGCCATTCCCTTCCTATCTGTCATCTCTGTAAGCTATCACAATTGACCCATTTTTCATCAATCGTCATCAATACACCCTCTAACCACCCACACCAAATTTACCTTCTAACGACCTATAATTTAGTATTTCTCACTCCCCAACCACCCCTACTACCCAACTAGGGTGGTTTCCCACTGCCAACCCCTAGCGGTTGTAATTTTAACCCCAATAACTCTAATTTTTCCTATTCTACTAGGGCAAAAGCAAAATCAAACTATCATCATCAGCCCTATTTTGTTGGGGTAAAAATAGATCCATCTCATCATCATCCACCCTCTTCAACCAGGGAAAAAGCTAAATTATCCATCATCATCCACCCTCTTTGACCAGGGAAAAAAGTCAAATTATCCATCATTATCCACCCTCTTCAGCTAGGGCAAAAAATCCAAATTATCCATCATCATCCACCCTCTTCAACCAGGGAAAAAATATAAATTATTCATCATCATCAACCCTCTTTGGCCAAGGTAAAAAGTCAAATTATCTCATAATCAATAGCCCTATTCTGCTAATGTAAAAGTAGAACCATCCAATCATCAAAAACCCTATTCTGTTGGTGTAAAAACCTAACCATTCCATTGTCATCCACCCTTTTTGGCTAGGGCAAAAATCCGAATCACAATTTAGATTTCCTTTCTTGATTTTTATTGCTTTCCAAGAATAGATTTTTTTTCCCACATTTTATTTCTTTTCTATATTAGGTTTCCTTTCATGTTATTTTTTGCTTTCCTAGTTTAGATTTATTTTCATGTCCTTTACCGCTTTCCTATCATATATTTCTTGCTTTCCTAAATTAGGTTTCCTGTCATGTTATTTCCTACTTTCCTAGATTAGGTTTCCTTTCACAACATTTCCTTCTCTCCTAGATTAGGTTTCCTTTCATGTCCTTTCCTATTTTCATAGATTATATTTACTTCCCTTTTATCGCTTTTGTAAAATAGATTTAATTTCCTATTTTCATAGATTAGATTTATTTTCCTGCCTTTTATCGTTTTCGTAGACTAGATTTTCTTTACTACTTTTGTAGAATAGATTTACTTTCCAACTTTTTACTACTTTCCTAGTGTAGATTTACTTTCATAGAATATACCATTTCATGTTCTTTCTTGCTTTTATAGAATAGATAGTCATTTCATGTTCTTTCTTGCTTTCGTAGAATAGCTTTTCATTTCATGTTATTTACATGCTTTCATAGATTAGACTTTACTTTTATGCATTTTCTTTCTTTCATAGATTAGGTCACATAATCTCCTTACTTTTCGAGTGAACCTCGTAAGTAGTAATATTTTATAGTACACATGGAGGTTATAGCAACTGGTTATCCGTACACTTTGGTAGGATGATAATATTACCATAAGGACACTCGTAGTAAAAAAACAACACCCACAATTTTACCCTCCCTTTGACCATCCCATATCCATTATTCTATTGCCCATTCCACATTTTGTGTCAATCGTTTCATCATTCTCATCTGTTTCATCCTCCATGAACTCATTGCTTGAAGGGGTCAAAAATATTCATACATTTTTGTCCCAAATAAGTTCAATAATATTTGCTCGAGGCTATCATTAAACTCCTTCTACTAGGATAAAAGCAGATCTTCTCTTATCAAAATCTAAACTTCAATTCAATAATAATTTGGTAGGATCCATGTGTATGTTTGTATGGTTACCCATGCCTAATGCTACATCAAGGTGATAACTTAAGACCACTTGCAATCAATTCGTAGTATCTTGAGGTAACCTACCACATGATTGGTCCGCTTTCCAAATCAAAGTGAGCTCGTTAATCTATCAAAGGTAAAGTTTTAAGGATATTTTTCCATTCTATAATTAGGGCATCCTACATTGTCCTTGATTTGAGGTAAACTTATGTCACCCTCCTCAAGCCAAAAGCCATCTTTCAACACTGGCCAACCATCGTCATCTATTCATAATTATCCATCATCAATCCAATAACTGGTTTCATTTGTTTTTGCATTGCATTGTGTTCACATGCAATGTGGTACAAAAAGGGGTAAATATAGACACCAAAAACATGTCATTTTGTATCCCCTAAAAACCCAATTTTCGATTAATATTGTAAATTTCCAAAATACCCCCCAAAGTCCTCTTAATTCCTCCAAAATTCTTAGGTCTCTCCTAATTTTTTCTAATTCTCTTCTAATCCCCCTAAATTCTTCTAATCTCCTCTAAATATATTTAATCCCCTTTTATTTCTTCTAATCCTTCCCTAATCTTTCTAATTTCTTTTAATTCTTCAATTTCCCTAATTCTTCCGAAATTCCTATAAAACCCTTATAATTTCTTTCTAATTCTTCTCTAATGTCTCTAATCCACTTTAATTTACCAATTCCCCCTTAATTCCCTAAATTCATTTAAGTATTTCTAAATTTCTTTGTTTTCCTCTATAATTCCCTAAAATTCCAAATCCTCCTCAAAATTCTCATAACACCATTTAACTTCCACTTCGCTAATCAAATATCTAATTAAGCTCTAATCACCCCTAAATCCCCCATCAAATCCTAATCAAATCTTCACCAAACATTCTAGAAAAAGTCCACATTAAATCCTCATGTCCCCTTAAATCCTCCTACATTCTCCCATGCACTTTCCTAGGAATTAAAAATTCCTCTAATCCCAAAGTCAAACCCCCCATCAAATCCCACATTAAATTCCTAAATCCTCCTACATCCTCCTTTCCATTTTTTAGGAATTTAAAAATCATCCAAATCCCTAGACAAATCTCCCATTGAATATCCCTAATAAAATCTTAAGTCCTCTCCAACCTCCATTGCACTTTTTATGAATTTTAAGTTCAACCACATCTCCCCATGCACCTTTTTTAAATTTTTAAAATCCTTCACATACCCCTAGGTCCCCATATCCCCATGCCCATTTATGGCCCTTGGGTGGGTGAGGATTCTCATAATCCAAGGCCATTAATGGGGATGGTGCACATTATCATAAGGAATTTTTTTGAGATTTTTTATCCTTTCTTCATGCCACTTGGCTCCCATATCATGCCAACTCACCTCCATGTCTCCATACCTTTCCCCTTGCCAAATTTCTATAAATCCCATCCTCATTTCTTCATTTGCATGAGAGAGTGAGATGACCTTGGAAAAACTCTACCAAAATTGTGCTAGAATCCACTTGTATATATTTGTGAGTTTAGATGTTCCTTGTTATATGATTTTTAACTTATTTTATGTTTGGTTAATTATGAGAATAATTTTTTTATTATTGCATTTTCTTGAGAAAATAGGTGCTACTAATATTTTTTTGTTGGTTGTGTGTAGGGCTCTTGAAGGCACATTCAACCAAGGGTGGTCCATCAAGCGAGACAAGGCATCAAAACCCACCCAACCACTTGAGGGTGACCAAGGGAATAGTTTGTTGCACCATAGAGTTTATTGTACTAGAAAGAAAACCCTCCATTTTGGAGGTCCTCTTTGTATAAGCCCTAAAAGAGTTCATTGTAATAAAAAAGAGTTGTATTGTAATATCATACTTTATTCTTCTTATGCAATGGTGCATTTTCTTGGTTAGAATTTTCAACTTCCAAAAAATAAGATTTAGATAATAAAAGAAAATACATAGTGGAGACCGATAAGAAAGGATATTGGAAGAAATGCCAACTCTTTTGAGGCTTTAGCCAATGAAGAAAAGTAGATCAAAACTTAGAGGACACAGTACAATAGGTTCAACATATTAACAAGAAATAATCTATTCAACATGATCTTGATTTGGGAAAGAACATTCTTGATGAACCTAAGGAATGTATCTCATTAGATTTTGAAGACTCTCTTGAAGTACCATACACCATTCAGGAGAAAAAATGGTAAAGAAAACACAGTTTTAGAAGATAATACCTCTATCATTAATAAGGAAATACTAGAAAATTAGTAGGACAAGTCAAAATATTCTATAGAAAAGCCAAGAGAGGATAAATATGATGAAAAGCAAAATTGTGAAAGACTATTGAGGAATAGAATAAAAATACCTACTCCTGATATAGGCAAGAAAAAAGGAGAAAAACTCTAAAATTATCAAGCAAGATTAAGAAGTAAGAGAAAACATAGAGAAAGGAACACAAACTAAGTTGGTTGAACTTCTCTTTATCAAACAACAAAATGATATTGGTAATATACATGTGGGACCAATAGCCTCTAATGAGATATGATTATCATCTCATGGAATATAAGTGGTGCTAATGCCCCATAAAAGTAGAGGTGTATCAGGGACCTTTGTTTAAGTAATAAGCCTGATATTATTTGTATTTTAGAAACTAAAATGACAAAAGAAGAAGTTTCAAAAACTATAAAATTTGTATGGGCAAGATGTGATGGGATGTTATGGATTCTGAAGGAGTGATAGGGGAATTCTAACTTGTTGGAATCCTTCTAGAACCTCTTATGTAACCATTCATAAAACTAGGTATTGTATAGCCTCTTTAGTCACTTGCTGCATTGCATATATTCATTTCATCCTTATCAATATCTATGGACCTACAAATCAGTTTAGTTAAATTCTCCTTTCCATGGTTAGAGGAAGTAGTAAGTTTAGTTGAAGTTGACAAGAAAATGTTGATTTCTTGAATCAATTAATGATTAAGATTTACTTTAATATTTTCCATTGGTAATATATGCTTTATTTTGTAACAATAATGTGTTTTCATATAAATTATTTATTATAATTTTTGTGGTTGCACTTATGTTTCAGGAAGGAAACTAGCAATCCAGATTTTGTAAAGTGAACTATGATAGTGCAATGTTTTATAAATATTACTCTACTAAGATGCAATGCATATATAGCAGAGGTGAAGTTTTGGTATTGTGAAGGATGCTATATTAAAATATCAAGAAGGATGCTGAATTCTAGAATATTTGTATTCATGCAAAATATTTAAAAATATCTAGAAAATAAAAATAAAGAATTCATACATTTATGTAAAATAATGTAGGTTTCTAGCTATAGCATCTCAATTGAGATGAGAAGTATATCTATTTATAAAATATCAAGTTCGCATCCCTTCTGGGATGTTTTCCACAAATAAAAAAAATATATCAAGATCTAAAGAAGAAAGTTGTAATTTCTCAAGGGTGGGGGACCCAACTACAACCCTTTATTATCCAACAAAAAAAAACTCTAATACAATGGTTGGAGTGTTAGGGTATTTATACCAATATAAAAACCCTAATTACATAAATAAATTTAGCCTAAGTTGACATAACAAGAGTACTTTAAGGTAAATTATATGTTATAAGGTGGATTTAACTATAACAAGGTTAACTATGACCCATAGGAATTACATAATAAAATAATACAATAAACTAAATGCATTTGTACAATGATTTTCCATAGGCCTATACAAGATTGCATCATACAATCTCATCCTTAGCCATAAGTTAGATTACACTTTAAACACCCCCTCATAATTTGAACTAAGGGGCCAAAGAGAGAATATATTAGTAACAATAATATATTGCCCCATAATGGATTCTCTAGTGGGCCTCCTCACTTGAGGAAGACTCGTCTATATATCCCTCATCATTTGGAAATCTATTAATGCAAAAATTACTCTACACAGTATTCTCCTAAGGCTAAGCCATAGCCATCACTATCAATATCAGATACTCCCATGTATATCCAAAGAACACCTCCGTTATGACTCCATATGAGGAAGAGAAGGTAAGAGTGCTTCCTCTAAAAACTGCTTAATTTTTTTAGATATGCATAAGGTAAGATTTGAAAGCATAATATTTCCTCTTACAACATACAACATCTTGTTTAGAAACTTTAACTTGCCCTTAGGCTACCTAATTTTCATCACCAAAAAAGACTTTGGATGGACCTATTTATGAAAAGAGCCATTACAAAAGAGTACCTAGAAAATTAATAGGAGAAAGAAGAGAGACCATGAAATATAAGATATTTATGAATAATCTAAATCAATAGTCCAAAGGAGGAAGAGGGATTGACTAAAGCATATTATGAATCATTTTCCTATATGAATCTAAATTACTCAAAAGTTGTTATAACTATCACAAATCCAATTGTATCTCCCATAAATGTAGACCAAAGATTTTGATTGAATAACATATGGTAAATTTACCCTTTAAAAATTATAGGCTTTGAGTACTATATTGTACAATATGGTTCCTAACACTATAAAAAGTCTTTGAACTAATATCATCAATACAAAGAGCTTGAAAATTCATGCAATTTCAAAAAAATAAAATGGGCTCACAACACTTTTATATTGAAAAGTTATGGCCTCCAAAATATTTTCCCAGATAGTCCTAAACATGAAAATTTAACAAAATAAACCTTAGAACTATTATATCAAACCTATATTTACCACTTGGAATCCAATGATCGCCACTTATATTATACCACATGTTTACCATTTGACATGGGTAGACAATAAGGTTTCAACATGTGTTAGAATATAACTAGTCAATTTTGTATAAATACATGAAAAGGTAGATTAATGAAATGCAAAGGTGACATGTCGACTGCCACATTACCAAAAAGTCCAATTCATCCTCCACCAGGTGCCAATGGATCAAGGATTCAAAGTTGTGTCTCTAGTGGCTAAGATACCTTCTGCTAAATAAAATGTCAAGACTTTAGACGAGCTTCCAAGTCTATGTTTCCATAGAAAAGGAATTCAATTGTAATAGTGCTAACCAAAATTACCAAAAAATTTGTTGCGTCTAGCAATTTAAATACATGATGATCCACCTCTTAATGCCCTTGTATGGTTGCCATAACCAACTTGGCAAATAATGCTATGTTGAATGAACCATGTGTGTCTATGTAGATAATTTGATGTCATCCAAGAAAAGTAGCAATAGCATATACTAAACAAAATAAAATAAATTGTATCTCAAATGTAAGACCTCCCTTCACAAGAGTACAAACATGCTCTTCCCTACCCACATTGGCATGCATTTAGGATGCAATGGTAGTGGAAATCTCCCCTATAGAGTATTTTTGCTATCTCGTACCAAACATTTTTTTTGTGTGGATTCAAACCCACAACCCATAAAAAACCTTATGCAACACTTGTATAATATATACAAAACCTCCTACATATATGAACAAACACGTGCAAGAAGAGAGACATCATGCCTTGTGTGTCAAAACTAACACCAAAAATTTAAATAGAATAGGGAATATGAAGGAAGAATATTTTGTTTTTAATTCAAAAAATGACCCCTTCTCCAAAGGTGTCATGACAAATATATAAGGAAGGAAGAGTATGGCAAACAAAATTTTAAAAAGCATCCATACCTCAGTTATAAAAAAGTTTTAAATGGAGATATCACAAAGTCTCTAGAGTGTAAGAAAAAATGGATGAAAATGATGGAAAAAGATATCCTATCTACCTCTTATGTTGCAAATGCTTATGGAATTTTTAAGAGTAATTCATATTGGAGTTCCAAAGAAGGATCAAGGATTTCAATAAAATTTCTACATAACTAAGTGATGTTGCTCCATACTCGCTTTGATACCATGTTGGAAATTACGCCTATATTTAGAAACAAATAAAAACAATCCATCCACTTAAATCTTATATAGAAAGTGTAAAAAGGATGACAGAGAGAATGATATAGTGGTCACCTGTAGGCACCATAAATAATCACTAAATTATCTTAGGTAATAATTACAATACTCTAATACAATAGGTGGAGTGTTGGGGGGGTATTCATACCAATAACAAAACCTCAAAATACATAAATAAGTTTAAACTAAGCCAACACAATAAGAGGGCTTAAGGTTAATTACAATTTAGAAGGTGAAATTTAACCATAATAAGGTTAACCATGGCCCATAGGGCTTACATAATAAAATAAAATAGTAAATTAAATTATATATGTACAATGATTGCTTGTAGGCCTATATAAGTTTACATCATACAATGTCAACCTTGGACATAAGTCAAATTACACTTTTGACAGTCTTGTAGAATGTTTACCTACATCATGATCATCATGCAAAGTATCAAGCAAAACGAAAGAGGGGCTAGCCTCTTGGTTATAGTATTTGAATATAAATGGAAGGGTTATGTATGAGAATGAAATTAACATATAGGATTTGCTTTGTTCTATTGTGTTGAATTGGGGAATTGTCTAACTTCTTATGTGCCCTTAATTCTAGTTTAAACAAAGTTGGATGGAAGGGACAATCCTCTTCTAACCTATGAATTTAAGTTAACTCCCTACTACTCTTGCTTAAATATAAATAATCTAATATGAAACTAAATATTTAAAATGCAAAAAAAGTAAATTCATGAAAGTAAATCATGAAGTTTAGAGTGTGAGGGATTGCAAGTAAATGTGGGTAAAACCATAGTAAGGAGAGCATGCAATCAATCGACATATGATAAAATAAAATAACAATAAAGTATTCCATTTAGTATGAGTTGAAAATGTGATAGGAATGATAATATGGGTAAAAAGATAGTGCCATAATTGCCACGCATTCTATAATACATAAAGGAAACACCACTAATGAAAAAACAATCAATTTTCATGAAAATAAGAGTACAATGTGGGTCTCACAAATTTTATCTCTAAATTTCTCGAGGCCAAAAGATGTTTATAATGGATCCAATAAAGCTAATGATTCATGTTTATAAGAAGAATTTACCCTTTAGTTACCTCGGGTGAGAAAATCTTACTCTTAGTAAAAGTAAATATTTGGGGGCATCTCTAACAAAATAATACACCTCTAAATATTGCATGCATCTTATTATATCCCTAAGAGATTATAAGTCTTATATTATAAATTAAGGTACCACTACATGCCAAAATATCACTTTACAAAGATATTCTTCAATATTTGTCTTTCTTTTTACCCTTTTGCCTATCCATGAGTGATTTCCTACAGGAGGTGATTAGATCATTTCAATATGCTACCAAATTAACTCATGTTTACTAGTTATTTAATCCTACAAGCCAATCACGCCTTGTTATTAGATCACTTCTATTAGTAAATTGACCCTTGTAGAGCCAATTGTTAGCTTTTGATGCCACATACAATGAGAGATACCAATCGCAATATGCAACAAGAAATAAAGTAAATATGCAAGATGATTGAAATATGCTATAAATAGAAATAATGAAAAATATTACAATAGTAGCTATGGAGGAAATGAACACTCCATAATATAAGCTACTGCTCCATGAATGAGCTTTGAGCTTATAACTCACACACACACACACTACCCTACTGCCTATCTACCACACACTGCCTGTGATACTATGACTTCGATATCTATCTTCTACATCTATGGCCATTATATAGGAAGATAAGTTCATTGGCCAACACTCTATCTAGTTGTACAAGTGGATACCTTGCACATTACAACTTGCACATTGACACTTGTGCATTTATTACATTTCATGAAGTAACTAGATAACTTCCCCCTAAAGTAACCTAATTTCCTAAGTATGTACCAAGGAAGGTATTCTTTCTTTTCCTTCTTTTTTTTGATTCTACAACGGTGTTTATGGAGTTTCCATTTCATGACAAGTTAGATATCATCACAATAATAACATTCTTCTTTATTGTTATCTTATTTCTTGTGTTGATTAAGTACAAACACAATTAGAGATAGATACACCATCAGATATTCTTCAGGTGAGAATATAACTTATCCTTGTGAATTACACCATGCTATGAAGAGGATATCATGAAGATAGCTGATCAATGTTATAAAGATACCTTCTTTAGCTTCTTTAAGAAACAGAGAGAACTTTTATTTGTCACTAGAGGATAGATACTCGTATCCTTCTAGAGTATCTATTAAGTTTTGAGAGTAGTATTCTACTTCATTAAATAATTCTTCATTATAGAAGGTATTTCTCAAGATATTATCCATGATAGATATGATCCCTAATAGAAGTATATAAGCTTGATTTGATAAAACCTATATTAATCCTTGATTCTTGTAGGCTTCCTTATGCCTCCCTAGCAATAATAATGAGTACTCAAGGACTTTTAGGTTTTGTAGATAGATTATATTTTGCTAATGGATTTACAACTTGATAAACAATAGATTCTGATATTACCAATTTTTTTAGAATGCCTTATGACTCTCTAGTATATTATGGACAAGATATAAAGTACTTTTGTAAGTTATAGTTCAATTTTTGGTTTCTTTTGTAGAGTTTTGTAAATGCTAAAATCAACTTCTTTTGTACTTATTGCTTTTATTGAACTAAGCACTTTATTTAGATTTCAAGAGGTTTTAATGTTGGATATTTTATCTCTATTTGAGAATATTTGAGATAAGCAAATATTATAATTTCCAACATTTATATTTTTTTGATAAACCTCTTATAATGGCCCTTTAAGATTTAATTTTAATTTTTCTAATTTCCAATAAATAAATTTGAAGTAGTAGACCTTATGACTCCCAAATTTGGAAAATTAGAAAAGATAATAATATTTGCAAAGTACTAAATAGTTCAACCTAAGTAGAAGGCCTTATATCTCCTAGGTTAGTTTACAAATAGTATTTTAATTTTTGGTAAGTTATCTCCTATATCTTTTGCTTTCTAAAACTTAAAATTAATCCTCAAAATTATAACCTTATATCCTCTATGTTTGAAAGCAATATTTATGAGATATTTTTCTTACCTTAGCCCCTTGAATTCACACTTGAATGACACTGGTGTTGACTGAAATCAAACAGTTCTTTATGCACCCTTTCTAATGTTCTTGACTTGATGAGTTTGTATGACAAAGTGTGGTATGGTTGTCAGGCTTCCTCTTCAATTCTTAGAGAGTAGATGTTGACCTTATTCAATGGAGTCTTAAATGCTCCTATGCTCTCCTTATTCCATGCTATGCTTAGAAATGGATTGAATGAATTGCACTTTTATCTCCACTTCACACTATGGATTTCAAACATGAATGCTATCCTTTCACTCTCTCTACGTTGCATATAAAGGCATTCATTGATGGATAAGTGGCACTTGCATTTCTTGGGAGCATTGCCACTTATTATAATGCTTATACACCAACTATTACTCCTTTGTAATGTATTTGCCTTGCTTTGATCACTCTCAATGTTTATCCCTTGAGCATTAGAGATATGATAGCCATTAGAGAATATAATATGCCAAGTGGAACTTAGCCCTCTTGCATGGGATTTTCTACGTAACGTATCTAAGAAGGAGATTATAACTCCTTCAATTATCTTCCTCCTTAGATTGCTTTGGTTTCTTGAATAGCAAAAAACTTGTTTTCTTCTGTAGCTAATTCATGAGCCACCTTGGAGATTCGAACGAGGATGAGGTAGCTCTCTTGCTGCCCTTTGTTTATGTTATTCCCAAAGTAGTATCTACTTTCCTTCTTTGTTCTTATACCTTTACTGTGCTCCCTGTTCGTGTTGATAGAGGTGAAGCTTGATGCATATGAATGTTGGATGTGCTCTATCCCATTTTTTTTATGTATATAACTTCTTCTCCTTGCTATGGTTTACGTAAATGTTTGTGATAGATTTTATATAGCTTACATAAATAACCTTGGTTGACTTGCTGTTATTTACGTAAAGCTTCCTTTGTCTGCAGGTTCGATCTTGGAGAGAATTCCCTTTTGGTGTTGGAGAACGCTCGATCCTTTGGTCCTTCCTTTGGTTGCCTTTTTCCTTGTACCTATTGTACCTATTGTGGTACCTTCAAATCTGTTCCTTTCCTTGAATTTGATGTATTGTAGAAGTGCAACACCATGTAACCTTTACATATAGATAGAACCTTTTTATTGCACCTTTTCTTGCACTCTTTTGGAAGTATGAAATTCTTATTTTTGTAGAAGTTTAATGAGTGAAAAATGAGGGGTTTAAGGATGTCTCTTTGGCTAGACTCCTTACCATTTTTCTTGGATGATTGATGATGAATCCAAGCCTTGTAAATGTTGTAGAACAAAAGCTTTCTTTTAGTTGCACTAACCCTAAGTTCTTTGGATTTGAGACTCATCAAGTCTCAATATTTGAAGCTTCTTTTTGGTTAGCTTTTATTTGCTTGTACTAACCAATTTTGGTGGCTTCTATTGGCCACTATGAGTTGCAGGTTTATGTGCTTTAAGAGTGTCTTTAGACACTTGATCCAAACTAGATTTTGTAGCCTTTATTTCAAAGCACAAAACTAATTTATTTTGATAATAATAATAGTGCAAATGAATATAACAAATTATACTTTTAATGCACTAACAGATTGAACATTATCACTCCAATCTACCCTAAAGAAATGCACTTAATCAATTCACTACAACTACTCAAGAATAATTTGAAATGAACCTTCAAGATTTATTTTGTAAATTTCTTATAAGCAAGATATTAGGAGATAGTCTTCTTTTGCTTTCCAAAGTAGATAATAGGATAGTTGATAGATTATTAAAATTATGAAAGATAATAAACTCCTAATGTGAAAATGAACCTTAAAAATAACATTTCTTTTTTGAAGACTATAATACAAATATCCTTTTTGCAATTTTAATCAGGATGAAGGTGCTTTAATAAATCTGATAAGTAATCCAACTAATGAATATACTTGCACTGATAGTTGCTTACATTTTTCTAAATTATTTTGTAGCTCCTTTTATAATTTTGTAGAGGATGTAGATCTTGGTGCCTAAGATAACCAAGTTGTTGCCTTGAGTAGAATCTCACAACTCTTTGTAGATTATTTTGAACAACTCATTCTTCACCAAATTGATGGTCTCAAACTTTCTTTCACGAGCCTAGGGTTTGATGACTTTGATCTCCTCTTGTAATATCCTCCTTCTACTATATATTTGGATAAGTTAGTATCTCTAAAGTAGTGACCTCTTTCTATAGGAGGTAATATTCAAATCTCCAGGATTTGATAAGCTTCTTCTGCTTTGAAGTCTTCTTGTCGAATTTTGACTTCAAGCAGGATCTTCTTCTCAAGATTTTGAATATCTTAAGGTCTTTACTAGATTCCTCTTTTGCTCAAATTTGCAATTCCTTGTTAGATTCTCCTCCTTTTGGGCTTGCTGTTAGATGGCAATAATTGTCATAAGTCCTTCACTATCAGGGGCTTCTCCTTGGTAGTGGATTTCTCCAGTGAGTTCTCCTTTGATGATTTCTTTAGTAAGGGTATCCTAGCATTTTATTGGATACTCGTTGAGACCTTATCAAGGTATTTGATCTTGCAACTTCTTATGGTCTTCCTAGAGATCTTATCTTCAACCTTTTGCTTCTGGAAGTGTTGGTGTTGATATCTTCTCCTGGATCTCTTATTCTACTGCTTCTACATTCGAGCAGGACTCTCCTAGTTCTTCTTCTTCTTCCTAGCCTAGAAAATATTCAACGAGATCTCCTCTTGATCTATTTTGCTTCAGGTATTGGATTGATTTTGAAGAGGCTTTTCTTCCTAACTTTCTTGTAGGAAGCTTTCCCGAATTACTAGATATCCTTTACCTGAAACAAAAAATATTAGTACTAAAATTTTCTTCTAAATTAGATCCTCTTCTCTGGAATATTCTTCAGGATAAAAGGTATATGTAGCCCGTTCTTCAATATCAAGGGTTCTATGGCCTATTATTGAATATCAAGGCTTCTATGGCCTATTCTTCAATATCAAGGATTCTATGGCCTCTTCTTCAATATCAAGGCTTCTATGGCCTTTTCTTCTGGATCAAGGATTCTATGGCCTTTTATTCTATATCAAGGCTTCTATGGCATTTTATTGTGGATCAAGTCTTCTAAAGCCTTTTATTTTTGTAATTTTCTTCAATCTATTAGTGGAGATCTATCTCTAGACTTCACCATGATTATTTTCTAGAAGATTATTTTGAAGTATTCTCCTCTCTGCAACAAATAATATCTACACTATGAAGGCACTCCGATATTTAGGAAATGAAGTTGAGGTCTCCTAGATTTATATTGTAGGATGTGTCCTAATCATCTGAGTATTAATTTCCTATAATAAAAGAAACTTTCACGTAAGTATTTCCATATATTTGAGCTTCACTAGTTGATTCATCAACCTAGTGGATCAAATGTTGAGTCCTAGTATTCACGAGTTTTCCTTCAACTCTGTGGAAAGACTATAGCCGTATGCAATCTCACTATTTCTGAAACTAATATTTCAATCCTCACTTGTAACTCTCTCTAATTCTACCACCTAGAGTCTTCTGAGAAATTTTTACAGTGACTGGTCCAATGGCGTGTTAGGTTCTCAAAAAACTCAGGATCAATAATAATGGTTGTTTTACTATAGATCTATTGTGGCTTGATCTAACATAGCCCTGATACCACTATTATATTTTGATACCACATACGTGGGAGATACCAATCACAATATGCATAAATAAATAAAGTAAATCTACAAGATGACTAAAATATGCTATAAATAGAAATGACGAAAAAGATTACAATAGTAGCTATGGAGGAAATGAACACTCCATAATATAAGCTACTACTCCATGAATGAGCTCTAATATTATAGCTCACACACACACTACCCTACTACCTATCTACCATACATTGCCTATGATACTATGACTTCGATATCTATCTTCTACATCTATGACCATTATATAGGAAGATAAGTTCCTTGGCCAACACTCTATCTAGTTGTACAAGTGGAAACCTTACACATTGACACTTGTGCATTTATTACATTGCATGAAGTAACTAGATAACTTCCCCCTAAAGTAACCTAATATCCTAAGTATGTATCAAGAAAGGTACATTTACATGACCCAAACAATGTAATATACTCTATTTTTAACACCAATCCATTGTTTGTCATTCACTTAGAAAATTGTGAGGGGTTTTATAAGGGTTTGATTGATTGATTCAAATTATTTTATAAACTTTCAAAATAGAAAAAATCCTAAGGTAGTGACTTGTCACTATATATCTGGAAACATCATTAGGTACCAAGCTTGATTAGCCGGAGTCTTCAAAATTGGAACCTCTATTATAAAATTATAAAATTGTTGGTTCTCCTTATGTTTCTTCATGGAAATAGCCCCCAAAAACTTTTCCATTCAAAATTTCTTGGTAAGTGGATGCTTACAATGTCTTTTGCATATCCTACTAAGTCCTCATATGGATTTTCAAATAACTTGTCCTATTTACCCTTAATTTTTTGTAATTTATCTAGTAACATCTCCATCTATTTGGACTACTCAATTGTAATTATAGCTCCAAATTTTGTCTTCTTTTCTTTTATCATAGATTCAACTATGTCATCCTCAGGGAGTTTGTTCTAGGGATTGAACATATTAGGCAATCCAACAATGATTATCCCTTGCATTTATTTATTCATTTCATGCATGAGGGCTTCTAGAGAAATCAATACATCTTTGCATATTTATAGGTCTCTTTAGGTATTAAGGATTTTCTTCAACCATTTAAAAAAATATTTCCTATCTATTTTCATTGTTGTGCTAAGTTGTCATCGTGTCCAATAATTTGAGTACTTTCTAGTACCTTTCCTTTGCATCCAAACCCTCTTTAGTTTACTTGATGATTCTAGCTACCTAGCTAAGGTTGTTCTCTATGTTGGATATGTAGGTCAAAATGACCACATCAAGAGGAGTAAGGAGTGGTCTTCTCAAAATTTCAATAAGTATAAAAAAAGGTCATGGTTGCACGATATTTTTGAGCCAAGAGACTAAGTGAAAGGAAAACGTCATGGTATTATGACAATTTTGAGCTAGAAATCTAAGTCTAGGGAAAAAGTCACGATGGCATGACAGTTTTGAGCTAGAAGGCTAAACGAAGGGAAAAAGTTACAATGGTGCAACAGTTTTGAGCTAGAACGCTAAACAAAAGGAAAAATTTGCGATGACATGATATTTTTGAGCCCGAAGGCTGAACGAAGAGAAAAGATCACGATGGCACAATATTTTTGAGCCTGAAGTCTGAACGAAGATAAAAGGTCACGATGGCACAATATTTTTGAGCCCGAAGGTTGAAAGGAGGGAAAAAGTTGTGATGGTATGATATTTTTTAGCTAGAAGGCTAAACGAAGGGAAAAAGTCACAATGGCGCAACATTTTTTAGCCTGAAGGCTGAACGAAGAGAAAAGGTCACGATGGCACAACATTTTTTAGCCTGAAAACTAAACGAAGAGAAAAGATCGTGATGGCATGATATTTTTGAGCCCGAAGGTTGAATTAAGAGGAAAAGGCATGATGGTGCAATATTTTTTAACTCGAAGGTTGAACGAAGAGAAAATGTCATGATGGCACGACGCTTTTGAGCTCAAAGGATAAGTTAGAAGAAAACATCACAATGGCATGACATTTTCAAGCTCAAAGAGGAGCATTGAAAGATAGTTGGGCCACAATACCTCCAAGAAGATAAAGGTGGATTGCGATAACAAGAAGAGCCCAACCATTTCTAGTTGAAGATTCCATGTTCTCTTAACTACCACTCCACCATAATGAGCCTACGGGTATATTGTTGTAACAACTTTCAATTTTTCTATTATGTAAAATATATATATATATATATATATATATATATATAGGATGAGCAACCCAAAAAAATGGTCGGCTCTTGGATGTTTACAAGGCAATGTACACAGACTTCTGAAAGCAAATAAAAATTATCCATTCTGGTTTCTAGCTCATTGGTGTTGTTATCAAATATGTATGGGTTGTTAATTATTGTATAATTTTTTTTTTTATTTGTGGAAAACATCCCAAAAGGGATGCCACTTTCGGGTAAGACCCAAGGAGGCAGGGGTATCCATTCCGCCAAAAATGCCCAGGACTCGAACCTGGCCTACCACCTTTGACATACTCAAGGAGCAAACAAACACACAAAACCAATTTAAAAATAAGTAAATAAGTAAATAACAACAAAAATAATAAAATAAAATAAAAAACATGCTCCTTGAGTGTGTCAAAAACAAAAGCACAACCAAACACGCACAATAAGATAAAAGAAACCACAACACGAACCACATAGAAAAACACAAGAACCACATAACAAAACACAAACAAGACAAAAACAACAGAACACTACAAAGACATAACCCAAAAAAAACATGAAAAATAAACACAACCAAAACCTAAAAAATTAAAAAAATAAAATAAAAATAAAAATAAAAAACAACCAACAACATACAATAAACAAAAACAAAAAACATAGAAAACACTCACACATAAAAACATGAATTAACACAAACAAAGAGAAACCCAAGAACAAGAACGAAAAAAACACAAGAACAATAACAAAAAACATAAAAAAAAAAACACAAAACAACAAAAACACAAGAACAACAAAAAAGAACACAAAGAACAAAACAAAACAAAAGAACCCACCCACCTTAAAAAACTAAACAAAAAAAAACAAAAAAGAAAAGAAAAAAAATTGAACATAACAATGACCTATCTAGACCAGAAGACTATTAAGGCAAGAATCAACAGAGGAAACAAAATAAAGAATAGAATGAGCTAGGGAACTAAAAAAAATTGAATGAACCAAAGAGAAGCAAAAAAAAAAAACAAGAAGAAACTAGGTACCTTCGTAATTTGAGAAGCCATCCAAAGAAATGATAGAAAGAAGAGCTTCCCTAATTTGAGAAGCCCACCATCTAGGAGGGTGGCCATAACAAGTAAGATCACCTTTGTCCAAAGCCCAATTAGCTAAAGCATAAACACTCTTATTTTGATCTCTCTGACCACATGATTGTAATCAACTTTCAAAAATCCCATCTCGGATTAATTGAATCTTCTCAATAATTCTTTTTATTCTCCAATCCACCTTATGATTCTTAGAATGAGTCTTCAAGAGATTAATCATAAGTTGAGAGTCGACTCAACTAACACCTTTTCCCATCCAACCTTAGTAGCCTCCTGAAGGCCTCTGAGGATACCATACCCCTCAACAAGGTTATTGGAAAGAATACCCAAATTCTCAGCAAAAGTAAAAACCAGGGAGCCATCTGAAAGTCTACCAATTCCTCCCACACTGGCTTTTCCAGGGTTCCCTCTAGAGGCTCCATCAGTATTGACTTTTCCAAAATCCTTAGGAGGAGGTTGCCAATTTCTTGTCCTATCCATCTTACTAATACTCACATTCCCTTTAAGTTGGTTGCCCTTAGAAGATTTAATCTTCAATATTTGCATCACTTGATCCCATCTTTGGTGGGAGTTTTGGGGGTGATTAAGGAGTTGATGGACTGATTCAACTAAGTTGGCTATGGTCTTTTGCCAAATATAGTGAATATCCTTCCTATCTTGATTAAAAATTTGGTTGTTCCTTTCATTCCAAATATTCCAAAGAAGAATGGTAGAACCCATCCAAACTAACCGCCTAATAAAATGATCAACACCCTCTTGATTAGGCCAATCCCTCCAAAGCTGTTCAAAAGTAAAAAAATTGGACCACTGTAAGCCAAGTAAAGTGGCCATTCTCCTCCATAGCTCAGAGGCTAAAGTACACTCAATAAAAATATGGTTGAGAGTTTCTACATTCTCTTCACACATTTCACATCTAAAAGGGCCATGAAAACCACGCTTCATAAGTTGCTCACCAAGTAAGCACCCTACGATGCAATAAAAGCCAATTAAAGAACCTCACCTTAGGCCAGATCTTTTGAGCCCACAATCGAGAAAATATGTCAAAATAATGGTTGGGATTATTATGGCATAAGGTCAAATAACCTTGAGCAACTCGAATACTCACCCTTAGTAGTGTTGTTCCATCCAAAACAATCTTTTTCATGGGACCAAGAGAGGGATCTCATATGAAGGATGCCTTGGATATCTTGTCTTTGCCTTTCTGGGATTTGAATAGGCCAGTCCTCAATAGGGATCCAATATCTACCAACCTTTGAATTACCAAGTATGGTACCGACAGTAATTAGCCACCTTTATCCAATTAGCTCGATGAAGCTCCTCCATCCAAGGCCTCCAATCGGGAAACTGAGTTATCAAAGGCTTGTGACCATCCCAAGAATCTATCCAAAAATTTGCCTGTTGACCATTATGAATGATCCAAAATAATTTTTTCTTTATCAAATCCTCACCAGTCTTAAGAACTGCTAAAATGGGAGAACCTTTGGTAGGAAGTTGATAGCGAACAAGGTCTTCAGGACTTTTGTTCTCAGCATATTTAGCACGAAGATTATTGGCCCAAAGAGCATTGGGGTTATGCAACATCCTCCAATATAATTTAGCAGCTAAAGCTTTGTTGTTATTAATAGAAGACCGGAATCCTAACCCCCCTTCACTCTTAGGAAGACATAAAGTATCCCATTTCACCAAGGCCCATTTTCTTTTCTCCTTAGTACCACTCCAAAGGAAACGATGACTCGATTTGATCCAATTCTCGAAGAACAACCTTTGGGATATTCAAAATGGAAGAAACATAAATAGGAATAGCTTGAAGGACTGATTTTACCAAGGTGATTCTACCCCCGAAGAAAGCCACCTGTTGGTCCACTTTCCAATTTTCTTCTTGACTTTGTCCAACAACCAATTCCAATATTTATTTTTCTGCCTTTGAATATTTATGGGAATACCTAAATAAGTGATTGGAAGGGAGGTCTTCTTATATCTTAATTTATCCAAGACCATGGATTCCTGTCTAGCAGAGTAGTGAAAGAAAATAACTTTAGATTTGTCTTCATTGATCAACTGCCCAAGTAGCCTTAGAAAAATAGCTAATGATTTGCTTAATATTAGAAGCTTCCTTAACTCGTAGCTTTACCTAAAAGAGTAGAGTCATCCACAAATTGAAGATGAGAGATAGGTCTAGCTCCATGAGCAATGGTAACTCCCTCAAGGGTTTTGTTTTCCCTCTTTTTGGTTATAGTCCTACCCAAGCATTCAACAAGAATGATGAATAAATAAGGGGATAGCGGGTCACCTTGCCTAATACCTCTGGAAGCTGGGAATGACCGAGAAGGCCTGCCATTGATAAGAACTAAGTAGGAAACTGAAGAGATACATCCCATAATCCAATCCATCCAATCCTTAGAGAAACCAAATTGCCTCAAAACTTTGATAAGGAAGTGCCAATCCACTCTGTCATAAGCTTTGGATAAGTCTAACCGAATGAACATGGAAGGAGATTTTTGCATATCCATGGAATGGATGGCTTCCCGAGCAAGAACTATCTCATCTACTATTTGACGTCCTTCCACATAACCCCCTTGCTCTGGGAAATAATCTTATGCAAAAGAGGCTTCAACCTTTCTCCCATGATTTTAGTAATGATTTTGAGAAGAACATTACATAAAGCAATAGGTCTAAAAGTTGAGATATGATCAACCTCTTGAGCTTTTGGAACAAGAGTAATATAAGTTTTATTGATAACCTTCAAAATTTCTTTGGCTTTCCCCGGCTTCTTCCACCACCTCTAATAAATCAACATGAAGGATATCCCAGAACTCTTGGTAGAACTCAATGGGAAAACCATCAAGACCTCGGGTTTTCCCTTTTTGCATTTTAAAAACTACTTGTTGAAGCTCATTGATAGTAATAGGAGCAATCAAAATAGAGTTCTCCTCAGAAGTGATAAGAGAAGGGATTGCTTGAAGAACATTTTGTTGTGAAGCTGAGTCAAGAGGAGTAGCAGCAAAAATATTGGAAAAGTAATCAACAACAATAGAGTTCATGCCATCCCAAGTATAAACAACATCTCCAGAATCTGATTTTAAGGAAGAAATAAAGTTGTGAGATCTTCGAGCTAGAAGAGATTTGTGGAAGAAATTTGTGTTTCGATCTCCTTCTTTGAGCCATTGAATTCTAGATTTTTGCTTCCATAAGATTTCTTCTCTTTTTCCCATTCCTCTAACCGAGTTGTGAGTTTAATTTCATCCGCACTTCTCTTCTCTGTGAGGCCATCTAAATGGATTTTCTTATTCAAATTTTCAAGATGAGCAATAACTTCATGTTTTTTTTATGAACATCCCCAAACTCTTTCCAGTTCCAAGTCTTGATTTTGGATTTAATGTATTGCAGTCTTTTGGCAAAATAGAACATCTTAGTCCCATGCCTAGGTTTACCTTCCTTCCACCATTGTTGCACACGAGGTCTGAAGGAAATGTCTCTAAGCCACATTAATTGAAAACGAAAAGGAGAGAAACTCACATTGGTTTTCCACATTTCCACCATGATCGGCCAATGATCCGAACCAACATTATTAAGAGTCTTCACTTTAGGAATGTGACCATGGATTAAGAAATTTTTAGAGAGCAAAAACCTATCCAATCTCTCCATTATACAAGCTAAGCCTTGCCTTCTATTAGACCAAGTCATAAGGCCATTATCTAGTTGGATATCCACAAGATGGAGGTTTGCAATATATTCGCTCATGAGGTCAGTGCTTTTGTCCAAATTTCTATTTCCCCCCTTTTCTCATCCAGAGAGAGGATGGTATTGAAATCTCCTCCGATCAAGATCCAAGCTTCAGGAAAATGAGAGATAATATGAGTAATATCCTTCCACTGTCTTCTTTTTTCCTCCAAAGAAGTCGGAGCATAAACAAGTAATGCAGAGCATAATTTGGTTGGAATGTCTACTTTGAATAGCTATAGCCAACAAACCCCAACTGCCAACCATATGGTGAATAACTACCTCTTTTGGGTCCCAAAGACAAGCAATGCCACCAGAAGTCCCTTGGGAACCGAGGGAAACCACTTTTCCAACCGGCCAAATTTTACTGGGCAATTGAGTCCATATCCTCCATTGACATCTTTGTTTCTTGAAGGAAAACAAGATGTGGATGATTTATTCGAATCATTCTTCTAATTTCATTTTGTTTTGAAAGACTCCCTTTGAGTCCTCTAATATTCCAAGTGATGATCTTCATTAATACCAGGGCTAAAAAATTTGGGAAGGGCATTAATCTTACCTTCCTCTACAAGCTTTTCACCTTCTTTTACCATATGATATTGATTGGTCTTGCGACCCCCTTTTTGATTAGAATCCATCTTCAATTTTTTTCCCTGTTTCTTGACTTATTCCAATTGAATCTGAGATGGCTTCTAACCTTGAAGAATGCTCGTACACAGCCAAAATTTTACTAGATGGTTCAACGGAGTCTATATTGGGACCTTGCATTATTTGAAGTTTTGACATTTGAAAGATTGTTTTTCTTGTGTAAATTTTCTCCTTTTTTTTTCTCGTTGAAAACCTTTGATTTGTTGGTTTGTCTCTCGAGTTCTTCCCTTCATATTTAAATTGTGTTTCTAAGATTTCAGTTTCCATTATTTCCTCTTCCTCACTTGGGACATCATTTGTGGAAAGGATTTCAAACATATTAGCAGATGACTTTGATTGATCCTTCATAACTCGGTTTTTTTCGAGTGTTCTTCTTCTTAGGTATTTGGAAACCTCGCTGAGTTTATATCTTCTTTCTTTTGATCAGGAATTTTATTTGGGCAAGCACTGGCCAAATGACCATATTCATGGCAAATTCTACAATGAAAAGGAATGTTCTCATAGTCCACTACTTGCTCCCAAGTGTCTTCCCCAAATTGTAATGTGATATTTTTAGGTAGGGGTTTGTCAAAATCCATTAAAACACAAATCCGAGCATAAATAATATGTTCAAAATTTTGAGTACAATCAACAATCATCATAAAAGTTCCTAAAGAGTTTCCAATTGAAGAAAAAATAGTAGGATTCCAAAATTCAATAGGGAGGCCAAAGAGTCTAACCCACACGGGAGCTATAGAAGGCATCTCTTCTTCGACTTTAAATTTAGTATGCCAGGGCTTCATGAAAAGCCCCGCCCTTCCAAAAAACCAAGGACCCCCTTGAAAAGTTTTCTCTCTATCTTCATTATTAGCAAATAAAACAAGAAAATAACCATTTGGATAAATAGAGATTTGTAACTCACCTTTAGTTTTCCAGCTTTTTGCAGCCTCAGACTTTGAAAGCAGATAGACTTGAATGAAAACCCACGAACCGACAAATTAGTCCTCTTTTTTCCAAATCTTCAATGCCAGTCTGAATGTTACCCATATCAAGCTTAACAATAGGAGTTCCATCAACTGCTTTAAGACATCCTGACTCCGTTTTCCTAGGATCAATCTTAGGCATTCTTAGAGGTTTATGGGAAGCCCTAAGATTGATATTAGCATTGGGCTGAGGCTGTCCACCATGGAGGGCATCCCTAAAATTCATTTTTGGGGCCGAGTCTTCAAAATTCTTACCCTTGACAGGGGTTTTCACAGTAGAATTATTTTGTGGGTGCACCTTAGCACCAGATTCACTTGAGATATGAGCCATTTTTTGATCAACTACTTGAAACTTGTTTCGTGATCTCTTTAATCCTTGCCCTAGACGCCGTGGAAAGGTATGGTTTTCACTTTTCTTTTGTGCAGCAAATTGGAAGTCGTTGTCACTCAAGTTCACAGTATGATCTGTTGAAAGACAAATTTCTAACCCATCTTGGATCCCCTGCAACATTTCCTCGCTAAAATATTGAGCATAAACCACAAAAATATTGGCCGCTAGGGCCCGAAGGCCCTAAAAACCAACCTCTGGAGCCGCTTGCACTCAACCCGGATGAAACCCTCGCATAGCCGCTTGCCAAATATCTCGTTCACACATAGGGATGCGCTAGGATCTGTGTTGCTCCAAATGATATGAAAATTGGTGGAGACATGTTCTAGGGTTTTTCAGGCATCTACCCTCAAAATTTTAGCTCAATCCGAGTCCGGATGAGTGAGATATGGCCGAAACGAGTTCGATAGTTTGGGCAGTCCTGCGAAAAACCAAAGATCATTTGAATTCTTGTATAAAGTTAGGTTGAATAGAAACTGCTTTAATTCTCATTCTGAGTTTTTGCATTTGAATTTCTTCTAAATCTAAAATTAATAGTTCCAATAGGCTTATGTTTGATTAAATTTTCACCAGAGGATTAGTTATTTTGTATTGATGGTTTAAAGAATGTTTTTTTGTAAAAGGTTGTAGAAGTTGCTTTGTTGTTATCTAATATGCACCATTTAAATGCTCCTAGCAATAGCTATATTTCTCTCTTTATGCATTTCATTCTCCCTCCCTTTTCCCTAAAAATTAAGGAACCAACCTCCTCTGGAGATTGAATTAGGTAAACTCTATTTTGAACTTGGTATTTCAATGTTGGCAAAGTCTTGGGTGCAAATGTAACCAAAGGTAAATTTTGCATGAATAGTTTTTGGCACGCACAGTGGGAAACAATCCCATGATATATACATATCAATGTTATGGTGATTACCTTTGCCCTATTTATATTTTATGAATCACCTGGACACTCTGCCCAAGAAAGAAAGCCTTTATCTACTTTCTGGTTGAATATCATTTTTTATGATAACCAAATCTAAAGCAAAAAATTATGAAGAGCCCATCGATTTCTTCGAATTACACCTTGGTATTATTTTAGTTTCTAGAATAACTTCTTCATCTACTATCAATACAGGATACATAAATATTTTCCCTACAACATTTTCTAGTACCGCTGCTAGTAGAACATTAACTCTAGCTACTCATATACCCATAATATCTGATATAACCATAGCTGTAATGGTTGTAAATCAATCAAATCTGCCTTACCCTTTATGGAACCATACAGGTCCCTTGAATCTAGCAGCTCAGCACCTGATTCCAGTAGTATCCTTAAAATAATTACCCCAGTATGATGGTACTAGAAATATGACCTATGAACATTGCCAAGATGTATCCATGCTCGCTCTGATACATAACATTACTAAGGAGGATGTCATGATAAGAGTGCTAGTCATTTCCTTTAAAGTAAAAATGCTCTATTGGTATAGAGCCCTTAGTAACAAAACCATATCTACTTGGGCCCAACTTTCTAGTAAACTTGTGGAAGAGTTCAATGAACATGCTGACCCATTCGTCCTACTAAATCAGTTTATTGTCATCCAAAAGTACCCTAAAGAGAAGATAGTCGATTTAACATCAAATTCAATCAAACTTGGTAGAGAGTGCTTGACGGTTTGAGGTCGATGGATGAACAATCAATGTATTATTATCTAAGGGCTTTTAAATCAGACATAAGTATGGCTATCAAGAAATCCCAAGTATTTACCTTCCCAAAAATTTACCAAGAAGCCCAAAAAGTAGAAAGAGATCTAATTTCTATTGGAAGATTCCTTGTAAATATGATAATACTTATTTTTCTAAATCTACCACAAGAATCAAATACTACTTTCCCAACTCCTACTCTCACTTCTAATACAAGTATCCCCAAATGGATCGGGTAGCCTAATATCTCGGTGATACAAGCTTATCTTGCTCCTCCAATACTTCCTACCATTCTTGCACTTCCTATGGTGACAGTTTCATCAACCCTAGATCCTCAACTTGCATCTCTACAAGATCTGCAATCAACCTTGAAAAGTCTAATGAATAAGATGACCTCAATGGAAAGAAGAGAAGCAGAATTTCCAACCAAGGATATTTCCAAGGTAACAAGATATCAAGCCTCCACAAGTGGTAGAAATCATGATAAGTCTAATGTGGTCTACGCCAATGAAGATAGTGAATCTAATAACTCTTCAATAGAGTCAAAATTCTAGTGTTCTACATGTAATAATCCACACGATAAAAACTCATGTATGATCCATCAACATCATATCTAAAAATAGCTATTGAAAAGGTTGAGAAAACCCTCAAGAGTTAGATTAATATGATCAGGAAAGAGAATCAAAATTTCATGATACCCTCTGTTGAACAAGTGGTTGTTCTAACCAGATCGAGAAAGAAACCTTTGTAGGTTGATCCACAAGAACTCAACCTCTTGAAAGTGCCATCACCTATGAGAAACCAAGTTGAGAAAAAAGCCTATTATGAGAAAGCTCCCTAGATTTTAGGTCAGAAAGGAGCAAAAGAACGTAAAGAAATACCCCTATAGAAGAAAGTAGAGATGCAAGACCAAGCTAGAGATAAACTGAGATACCCTTCACTGACTAAGAATCAAATAATAAATGCTACTTAGGGGTACAAGAATAAGTATGACACAATTGTGAAAGAGAAAAGTGTCGAACCCCTCCTATTCAACATAGTCGAGGAGATAAAGAAAGATCCCTCCAAAGCAACTATGTATGAAGCTTTGCAATTTCTAGGATAGATTGATTTATTGCAAGAGTCCTTGAGATCTATGAAAAATAAGAATAGAACCCTAGCTCAGTTAGATTCTGCACAATCTAGCCTAACATCCACTTTAGGAAAAAAATAAACCCCCTCCCTTATTTCTCTCTTCAAATGGAAGTATGGTGGTACACAACTGTATGATAGACTCTAGAGTTGCAACCATTGTGATACCCAAATCCGTATGTGATATCATGGGAATGGAATACACAAGGAGTAGTCCTGGTGTCTTGCAGTTGGATGAAACCCCTATTAAAACCATAGGGGCAATCAAAGATATTTCAATAGTTCTTCATAGACTACCTCAACTCACAGTTATACAAGAGGTAGTGGTAGTAGATCTAGAAATTTATTTTGGTATGTGTCTCTCCAGATAATTCATTGCCAAAATAGGAGGATATTTATCATTAGATTACTCACACTTGAGAATCCCATTCAAGGGCAAAAGTGTGAAAATATTCAACGAGAAACCCTCAACTTTTTAAATTGAAAAACTTGAAGAGGAAGGTAAACAAGCCACTATAATAAATATGATGACCGAAGAACTGGAAGACATAAACTTGATGGAAGAAGATCTAAATGTGTTGCAAGAGGAAGACTAGTTCTCTCTTCAGGACTTCAATGCCATGATTGAAACAAATATGGGGAGCTACACAATTGTAAAACTCGATAAAAGCAACCCCACTCCTCTCCATCAGGTAGACCCATCTACCGATCAACTATGGAAAATTTTCTTCGATGGTGCTAGATGCAAAAATGAAGCCAGAGTGGGTATTGTTTTAATCTCTACAACATGCGAAGAGAAAGTTCTTTCTTATCGGTTAACTGGATTTGTACTAAAAATGTAGTGGAATATGAAGCACTTTGATTAGGCCTCAAGAAAGCCAAAAATCTCGGTATCAAACAACTTCAGATCTTTGGAGATTCTGAACTAATAGTAAATCAGATCACTAAGAAATGGGTGAGTAAACAACATTACCTTAATACTTACAGGAAAAAAGTTTGGGACTTTCTAGAATCCTTTGAATAATTAAACCTCAAAGCAATTCCAAGAGACAAGAACACTCATGCAGATTTATTGGCATCAGTAGGTGTAAATTTTTGTCCTATTAGCAATGTCATCCATAATTCTAAGATAGTTAGACTGATCTATAGGCCCTTCGTGCCAAACAAAGATACCTTTTGGTAGGTATTCAAAAATGATGAACAGATAGTAGACTTCCTCATTCATGAAATTAACTGCTTGAGAAAGTGTCTAAATATGAAGAAGATGTAGGTATGATCCAATTAAAAAACAACCATATCCCAAAAGGATTAATCACTCTCAAAATCTTGTTTGATAACAATGATAGGTTAATTGACCATAAAATGAAAGTTGACAAGCACAGATATAAATAGTCTCAAATGGGATCAAACAAATCCATTAAATTAGGGGTAAACACTATAGAGGAAGAACTAGACCAAATTTGAGAGTTGTGCAAGGAATTCCCTGACATCATCACCTGGACTTATGGTGACCTTAAAGTCTACTCTAAGGAAACTATCCAACACATAATCAAACTTGAAGAATGTGCAAAACCTTTTTTATAAAAGCAAAGGTTGGTGAATCCAAGATCAAATCTCTAATGAAACAAGAACTGCTCAAATTACTCGAAGCTAAGATTGTCTACCCTATCAAGCATTCTACTTGGGTGGCTAACTTGATTTAAATTGGAAAAAAAGAATGAATATATTAGGTTGTGTGTCAAATTTCAAAATCTGAACAAGGCTTCACTAAAAGACCATTATCCTCTCTCACAAATCGACCAAACTCTGCATACAGTAGTAGGAGCAGAAAGATTCTCATTCTTGGATGGGTTTTCTAGGTATAATCAGGTCTAGGTAAAATATAAGGATCAGTTCAAAACTGCATTCACCACTAAGTGGGGTACATTCACTTATCATAGGATGCCTTTTGGATTATACAATGTTGGGGTAACTTTTTAAAGAGCAATGGATGTGGTCTTTGGCAAACTCATCAATAGGATTATAGTGATATACCTAGACGATATGACAGTGTTCACTCATAAAAAAGAAGACCATATTGATCATCTCAAAAGCATTTTCAAGAAATGTAGAGAGTTCGACATCTCTTTAAACCTGAAGAAATCCATTTTTATTGTGGAAGAGGGGATTTTACTAGGCCACATTATTTCCAAGGCCGGGATGACTGTTGGAACTTCCCCTACATCCAAATAAAAAAGTCTTGCAATCCTTCTTTGGAAAAATCAACTTCATACACAAATTCATAGCAGATTTTGCACAAATTGTTAAACCCATGTTCAAATTATTGAAGAAGGATGTTGAATTCAAGTGGACAGACTTAAGGAAACATGTCTTCCAACAAATAAAGGAACTGATAGCCCAAGATCCCATCTTAGTGAATCCAGACTATTTCAGAGGTTTAATATTGTAGGTTGTAGGTGAATAAGAGAGCTACGCCGCAATACTCACTCAAAAAGGACCTAACAACGAAGAGAGTCCTATAGCATTCCTAAGTCAGACTATGCAGGAACATGAAGAGAAATACAACTTCAATGAAAAACAAGTTTATGCAATAATGAAGTCTTTAAAAAAGTTTAGGTATTTTCTTTCACAGAGTAGGACCATTGTGTATGTGGTCCACCCTGATGTTAGGAATTTCATCATACAAGGGAACTTGGCGATAAAAGAGCTAGTTGGATATCAAAGATACAAGAATATGATGTCGAGATTCATCCAACCAAGATAGTAAGAGGTAAAGCACTATGTCAAGAACTCGCCAAACAAGCCTCATAAAAATATGTGGTTTGTCAAACTCAAGAATCAACCTCATAAGGTGATCAACCCTTGGATGAGCCTGATTGGGCTGATGAATTGATCAGGTATTTCCATAATGTAAAGTGTCCAACAAGTTTGAATGCTTCACAGAGAAGGAGATACAATATCCGGGATTTGGAATATACCCTATTACCTGAAGGGTTGTATAGAAAAAATCTTGATGGAGTATTGCTTCTATGTATAAAATATGATCAAAAGTAGAAGATATTGGATGAATTCCATGGGGGTCCATTAGGAGGACACTACTCAGGAAGAACCACTACTTTAAAAATAATCAAGACTGGGTGCTACTGGTGAACTATTTTCTCAGATACTTTCAGAGTGACAAGAAACTGTGAGAAGTGCCAAAAATACATTGGGAGAAATAGAAATGCTTTAATGCCTTTGAAATCCATTCAGGTTGAAGAACCTTTTCAACAATGGGGGTTAGATTTCATTGTTGGAAATATTAAGCATAATAAGTTGTCATTGATGTTAAAGATGCATAGTCATTGATGTCAAAATGTTGATATCAAAATAAGGCAAGGCAAGGTTCATCTCAAAGCACTTGGGACAAAGTTCTAAGTAATTGAATAAAAGGTTTGAAGGCCTAAATTTTTAAAGATGGTTTGAAGACCCAAGTTTAAGACCATGGTTCAAAAAGAAAGCAAGTTTAAATCACAAGTGACTAAGGCTTAAAAGAGATAATATTATAATATTTTAATATTATAATATTTGGGACAAAAGGTTTGAAGACAAAGGTTCAAGTATTGCAAGGGAAGTTAAAAAGTCTATTATAATATTTTTATATTATAATTTAAACTCAAGATGGGTTTGGTGCCAACGTGTTTGAAGGTTTCAAATGAAAATTTTAATATAAGCATTGACGTCAAGAAAGGAGGTGAAATCCATATAAATATGGATTAAAAATCATTCACTTGGTAAGGTTTTTGTTCAAGGCAAAATCGAGGAGGGATAAGACAAAATTTCAAAGGAGTGAGGACGGTGTGAATAAGAATACTATTCTGGGCATTGGTTCTCAAGCGAGTGGCTGGCCTAGCGGTAATCTAGGCAACACTAAGATGCTGGGCGGGTAGGAGGTCTTAGAGTCAAAACTTGGTAGCGACATTTTTCACATGTTTTATAGAGAGGATTCATCGAAAGGTTTAAAAGATAAATTGTGCATATACGTTCCTATACAGGCCTCTGGCCTAGCAACAGCCTAAGTTGTTCCAAAGCACGGGTAGGCAGGAGGTGTCGAGGTCGATTCTCACCCATGATGGTTTTGGTAAGCGCAAAAAAAATAATTTTTTGTCTAAGGTTAAATCATTAGGAGGCATAAGTCTTGTTTGGTCATTGTGCGCACTATTTGACTTAGGGAGTCATAAGGGAAATAAGTGTTTTTATTTTGGAAAATATTTTAGAAGAAAATAAAAAAGGGAAATTGCAATCTTTTAAATTGTTATTTTTGATATGCAAAAGTGAGGAGTGATAAGGTGTAATTAGTTTTTAATTAATTTGTATTTGGTATTGTTGATATATTGTCTTGGCACTTTCGAAAGGATAAATAAGGTGTAATTTAAGTCTATTGATATTTTGTATTTTAGCACACCTTAGAAAATAGAAGTTTGAGTTTTTAGTCTTAAAAATCAAAGCTTTATCTTTAAAAGACTAAAGAGAAATTATAGAGTATTTTTTAGCACATCTTTGATGAAAAGTTTTGTGATTATTTTGAAAAGAAGATTGGCTAACCTCTTGAAGTGGTAAAAAGGAAATTTATTTTTGGAACAGGTTTTGAGGGCACATCTTCATCAAAGCAAATTAAAGGTATGATGATATCATTCCTTCTCTAAGGGTTTTGGTTGAGCAAATATTTTTGAATTATAAGGTGGAGAAATAAGGATTACATATGTGAATTGTTGGAAATATTTGAGCTAGAGTTTGTGAAACAAATTGTGCATTATTGATTGGTAAAATTGGAAACACTTGTGTTAGGATTTTTAAGATCAAATTGTGCATTATTGTTGAAATAATTAGTGAAGAATTTGGGCATTGATGTGAGTGATATTGAATGTGAATGGGCAAGTGTTAGAGACCAGTTTTGTAAAGCAATTTTTGCATTATTATGTTTGATCATTGAGAGTAAATTAGCAAGGAACATGAATCAGTTTTGTGAAGCGAAGTTATACACTAGTTTGATTTGATTTGAAAGGGATTTGCAAGATGTAGAGATTGGATTGGATGAATGCAAGATTTGTGAATGTGAAGAACATATTGGGTATTTGATAGTACATATCATTCTCTATATTTTCAAGAGGTTAAACGAATTCTAGGTAGAATATGTTTGAACTACCTAGTTGAAGAAAGCATTTCTGAAAGAGATATAAGCATTATTTGTATACAAGATTTGGGAATATTTGAGCAGATTCTGTGAGCAACATTGAGGTATATTTGAAGTAGGTTTAAGGTAGATTTGAGCAAGTCTTGTGATAAGACTTAAAGTATGTTTGAGGTAGATTTGAGAAAGTCTTGTGAGAAGACTTGAAGCAATTTTGAGGTAGATTTGAGAAAGTATTGTAAGAAGACTTGGGACAAAGTTGAGAGCATATTTGTGAGAAGAATTGGAGTAGGTTTTGGATAGATTTATGAGAATACTTAAAGTATATTTGGATAGATTTGTGAGAAGACTTGAAGAATATTTGGATATATTGTGTGAGCAGGTTTGAGATAAATTTGTGCATGTAATGTGTGCAGATTTGGGGTAGTGTTGAGCAAGTGATTTGAGCAGATATTGGTATAGATTTGAGAAAGCCTTGTGTGAAGCCTTGGAACAATTTTGAGCAGAGTTTTGAGATAACTTTGAGTGAACAAGAGTAGAGGGGATAGAGCTATCCTATGGAGAGATATCCATAAAATAGAGCAGAGAGGATAGAGTTCTCCTGTGGAGAGAGATCCATAAACCAGAGTAGAGGGTATAGAGTTCTCCTATGGGGAGAGATCCACAAACCAGAGGAGATGGGATAGAGTTATCCTATGGAGAGAGATCCACAAACTAGAGCATAAGGGATAGAGTTATTCTATGGAGAGAGATTGACAAACTAGAGTAGAGGGGATAGAGTTCTCCTATGGAGATAAATCCACAAACTAGAGCACAGGGGATAGAGTTCTCCTCTGGAGAGAGATCCACAAACCAGAGTAGAGGGGATAGATTTCTCCTATGGAGAGAGATCCACAAACCAAAGAGGGGATAGATTTCTCCAGTGGATAGAGGTCCATAAACATTGTAATAGGGAATTGGTTTCCAAGAAATATGTTAAGAAAATTTATAAGAAATATTTTCTTCATGGATGTAACCCACATTGGGTGAACCACGTTAAATTTGTGTCTCTCATGTGTGTGATGATTTGTGCATTGTTTTGTTATTGGTATTGAGATTGCAATTGATATTTTGGCGTCCAAAGACCACTCCAAGGAAAATTGTCACGATTTCATGACATTTTGGTGTCCAAAGACCACTCCAAGGAAAATTGTCATGATTTCATGATATTTTGGCATCCAAAGGCCATTTCAAAGGAAAATATCAAGTTTTTGAGACATTTCGATGTCCAAAGGCCACCTCAAGGAAAAATGTCAACTTTTCATGATATTTTGGCATCTAAAGGCCACTCCAAGAAAAATTGTCATGATTTTGTGACATTTTGGCACCCAAAGGCCACTTCAAGGAAAATTATCATGATTTCATGACATTCTCATCATATGACGGTCAAAATCAAAGCAACCGCACCTTTTGGCAAGAAAATCAGTTTTATTGAATTTTTAAAATCCTTGCCTCTCAAAGTATCATCGTACCAAGTTATTGGCCCAAAAAAGAGGTGACACAAATTTATTGGCCCAGTATAATGGTGAAGCGACGTCATTGGTCCCAAAAAAATGATAATGCATGGTAGTTGGTTTTCTTGAAGGTGGCACACGAAAAAAAGTATCTGGTAATGTTCAAAATTAGTCGCGAGGTGTGCGCCACCAACCATAATTAATGCATTGTCACCTTGATGCATGCATGCACATCTACTTATGTCGTAGAAGCTTTTTCATCGCTTCTCTATCCTCTAATTTTTTTCCCTACTTGCAGCATTATCGAATTTCCCCAAAGTTCTCTAAGCTCTTTTGGGTGCCTCTCTGGTTTTTTTGTATACAAAAATTACAGTGAGCAACCATGACAACCTCTCCTCTAGCTACTAAAGAAAAGTGCAAGGTTGTTAAAAGCAAAAGTGGTTTCATAGACCCAGATTCACACATCATTGATACTAGAGTAACATGGAAAAATATAGAGCAAATTTGAAAAGATGTGGAAGCTAGGGTAGCAAAGCGTGTCACGCCATCATGATCGAGCACATTCTCCTACCACTCCCTTCTCTCTTGGTATGTTTGCACCCTTGTTCACCCCTACCATGAATTAATCAGAGCCATGGCAAATTTTTATGATGTAAATCATATAATTGTTAGGAATTCCAGGGGTGAGGTCATATTTATGCTAGATGCATATGCAGTTAGGGTCACCTTCAGTTGTGACATAAGACCCATGGTAAATGCTATTCCTTTTGATCCAATCAACTCGACCAAGTTCTATACCCCTACCCTCAATATACAATTATTTTTGCAAGAGCATTTGTCGAAGCCTCCTCCCAAGGGGACCCTACCAAAATCTTTGATTCCCCTATAAAAATTTAAGAATAAGGAGCTTTTATCCATGTTGGCTATGGTAGCGAGGCTAAAATCTAACACAGGTCTATGGATAGTATATTGCAATGGTGCAGTGCATGTCATACTCTAAGTTCTATGATGCTTCACGTGTAGATAAGAAGACAATGCCACTTTTCTTTGATTGGTTGATATATCTAGCTCAACAAATACATGCAGGCCTATTCAAGATACAAAGGGATTCCCAAGAAGCTTTCAGGTTTTCCTCTTACGTAGTCTGGCTTTTATTTTTATTTTATTCAAAAAATCTGGAATTCATCTCTACCACAACTAAGGATCAAGATGGAAATAAATTGCCTATATATGAGTGGATGTCGGTTCTCTCAAAAGCGGAATCATACTACTACTTTAGTATGGTATTCCTAGGTCACGCATTAAAAATTATGTATGGCACTATACCAAGAATTCCCCAAAATATGTGAGATACCCTGCAACACAGTCATGCAAGAGGGAGATTAGTTCATATTAACGCAAGGGGTAGTCGTCAGATTGTATGGTTTCATAGGGAAGCCCTTCTTACTTTCATATTATGTCACTGAGCGATTGTTCACTCTATAATATGTAATATAAATTGAATATATAAACTATAAATTCAGCACAGGTGTTGGCAATACTGGTACATGCCTCATGCCCTTCCAATTTGTAGGGGTATCGATCTCAAAAAAGGGATACCATGAGCGAATCGCTCAAACTCTAAAGAACCTAAAGTTAATTGAATTGCCACAAAAGTAGAAGTATGATCCGATTGATAAATTTGCTCAAAAATAGACCACCCTCAATCAGACTCCCTTTAAGTAGTTTCATGCATTAAATAGGCAAATTGATAAATAGGGCAGAAATAACGAAGAAGATGAAGCATTAGAATGGCATGTCAAGCAAATGTAACCATTGGCCCCATGTCATGACTTCTACGAGCATTTAACAGACTGTGACCCCGAAGTTAATCCAATACACAAGTTAGGTGAGAAGGTTATTAAAAGGATGAAGAAGAAAGGAAAAGATTGGATACATGCAAAAATCCTAGCTTGGTTGCATATGAGGTGCCAAATGCAAACATACACCAGATATGGAATACAAGTTTATTATAAGTTTTGCAAGACAATTATCATGCCACATGGTCTAAAACTCTTATAGATAAAATACTTCTAGACATCAATGGTATCCTTGTTCCACTTGTCGTCAAAAAGGTGGGGGCTAGCCAAGGCAAAGGTAAAGAGATTTTTATTGAGAAAATAGAAGCCCCAAATAAGGCAGCTCATAAATTCATCTTCCCTTCCACATCAGACACAGAGTTCGATGATGATTCTTCTCTCTTCCATAGAAAAGGAAAGTAGAGTTGGCAAAGGCAGGGGAACAAAAGAAAAGGAGATAAGAGGAAATAGAGGACCAAGAAGGAAATACAGGGGAAAGCATTGAACAACTCTCTAGATAGCGAGAGATGAACATCCAAGAAGTGGTTGAAAAATACATCCCCACTGAAGAGGCCCCTGGTGAAGAACAAGTCCCTACCAAAGACACAATAGATATTGGAGATACTAGCCTACAAAATATCACAGAGACTTATACTGAAGACTAGGACCCTCCTGATAATACACCAGACACTGGAGACTCAAACCCACAAAAGAAATCAGGTATATCTCCTATTAACCTTACTATATCTTCTTCTTCTTCTCATCCCCAGAGGAATTTCCCTTCCCATTTTGCAGATCAGGGCAATGCCTTTTCTCCCTCTATTTAGTAGCCTCCACCATTACCACCATCAGCCCAAACTGACCTGAAAGCATCCTCAACGGTACCCCCATATACACTCATTAAACAACCAAAATTTAGATACCTCCATAGCCACCATTCCCTTCCCCTATACTACCAATGTTCCAAAATTCTAATCCATTCTTGCCTCTTCTTCTGAAAGTCACCCCACAATTGCTAAACTAATTTTTTTGAAAAAGGCAACCCTAAATGCTTCTACCTGGTTGAAGTCACACAACACTCAAAGTTCCAAGGACATATCTTGCACCAGGGAAGGGATAGCCCTAGAGCCCATTAGTATGTAGTGTTCTACCTTGAATATGATGTCATTGGTCCAAAATCCCAAAGGGGTATTGACCTTGAAAAATTATCAAGCTAAGATAACCACCGACAATATCACTCAGCTACTGATGGAGGACGAGTGGGGAAAATACCAAACTGACATGGGGATAATATACTTGAATGTCGAGTATTATAAAGATATATACCTCAGGGTTGAGCAGGCAAGGAAGCATTTAGAAGAAGCCTTGAATCATCAAAAGACAATTGAAAAGGTGTTGAAAAATGAAGTAAAGAAGTGGGAATAAATGTTCAATGAAGCGACCCCTTATAAGGAAGAAGCAAAGAAAGCCACAAAATAAATCCAACTATTGAACAAACAGGTGGAAGAACTTCAAAATTAGATCTCATATGGCATTGATAAGACCATTGGGCTATCCAATGAAAAAGCCAAGGTAGTTAGGAGAGAAATGATTGGGGGCATCCAAAATATGAGCTTAAAATCAAGGCCTACGTTATCATACTTGGTCAAAATTAAGGATACATTGGGTCAGGTAGAAGATGAATTTGATGCATCCATCAAATTTATAAAAGCAAGGTTATCTACAGCAAAAAAATCCAAGTCCTGGCAGAAAGCACACAAGCAATATTCATATACAGAGCTCAGGATGAAAAATGATCCCAAGCCAAACTAGCTACTAGGAGTTTCTTCAAGAGACACAAGCTAGTAACAGAAAGTGCCAAAATAGTGCAAGAACTCAAGGCAAAAGCTAAGGGAATTTTAAAACATGTAAGCATAGCAGAAAACTATGGCATGTCAAGCTTCTGGGATAAGGATTCAAAATTCTTATAGGAAGATGAGTTGAAGACTTCCTGGAAATTGTTTGTAGAAGATGAATCGGAGATAGATATCTGGGAAGAGCCAGTATAGGAGGAAAAAATATTTAGTATGGCTTAGGATATCACCCAAATAAACTCCTGCTTGCATGAATTGTACATGAAGTTGAAATTTCTATCATATGACAAAGTAGAAGAACTAGAATATTTATATCTAACTTTTAGGGAAACTTCAGACCCAGACGAAGAAACTTGGAAAAATGTTTGTGCCACTTACAATGAAGTTGTCAAAGAAAAGGAGAAGCATAAAAATGCTAAAATGCCTCAGCAAGTAGTGTAACAACACCTGGGAAAGAAGACACAGAGAAATCCATAGAAGAAGACACTCTCGATGAATGACCACACAGAGAAAGAAACATATTTTTGCTTGGTATCTCTCCCTTTTCTCCCTTTATTTTTTTTAGTTGTTCTTTTTACTTTGTTCCCCAATGGATAAAGGCTCTAGATTCTAACATTTTACTGGCAGAATTTCCCCAGGAGGCACCAATAATGTAGGTCAAAATGACCACATCAAGGGGAGTAAGGAGTGGTCTTATCAAAATTTTGCTAAGTATAGAAAAAGGTCGCAATTGCATGATATTTTTGAACCAAGAGACTAAGTGAAAGGAAAATGTCGTGGTATCACACAATTTTGATCTAGAAAGCCAAGTTTGAGGAAAAATTCATGATGGCATGACAATTTTGAACTAGAAGGCTAAAAAAAGGGAAAAAATTGCAATGGCATGACAATTTTGAGCTAGAAGGCTAAACGAAGGGAAAAAGTTGCAATGATGTGATATTTTTGAGCCTGAAGGTTGAATGAAGAGAAAAGGTCATGCCATTTTTGAGCTTGAAGACTGAACAAAGAGAAAAGGTCATGATGGCATGATATTTTTGATCCCAAATGCTGAACGAAGGGAAAAAGTTATGATGGTGCGATAGTTTTGAGCTAGAAGGCTAAACGAGGGGAAAAATTTATGATGGTGCAATTAAGCTCGAAGGCTGAACAAAGAGAAAATATCATGATGGCATGATATTTTTTAGCCCAAAGGCTGAACAAAGGGAAAAGGTCACGATGGTGTGATATTTTTGATCCCAAAGGCTGAACAAAGAGAAAAGGTCCCGATGGTATGATATTTTTTAGCCCGAAGACTGAATGAAGAGAAAAGGTTATGATGGCACAATACTTTTGAGCTCAAAGGATAATTCAGAAGAAAACATCACGATGGCACAACATTTTCAAGCTCGAAGAGGAGCATTGAAATGCAACTGGGCCATGATGCCTCCAAGAAGATAAAGGTGGATTGCGATAACAAGAAGACCCCAACCATTTCCAGTTGAATATTCCATGTTATCTTAACTGCCACTCCACCAGAATGAGCCTACGGGCATATTGTTGTAACAAATTTTAGTTTTTTGTTATGTAAAAATATATATAGGATGAGCAACCCAAACAAATGGTCAGCTCTTGGATGTTTACAAGGAAATGTACATGAACTTATGAAAGCAAATAAATATTATCCATTATGGTTTATGGCTCACTGATGTTGTTATCAAGTATGTATGGGTTGTTAATTACTACATAAAGTTAGGTTGAATAAAAACTGCTTTAATTCTCATTCTATTTTTCTACGTTTGAAGTTTTTCTAACTCTAAAATTAACAGTTCCAATAGGTTTATGTTTGATTAAATCTACACCAGAGGATTAGTTATTTTTTTTATGGTTTAAAGAATGCTTTTCTGTAAAAGGTTGTAGAATTTGCTTTGTTGTTATCTAATCTGCACCATTTAAATGCTCCTAGAAATAGCTATATTTCCCTCTCTTTATGCATTTCATTCTTCCTCCCTTTTCCCTAAAAAGCAAGGAACTAGCCTCCTCTGGAATTTGAATCGGGTAAACTCTATTTTTAACCCAGTATTTCAATGTTGGAAAAGTCTTGGATGCAAATGTAACCAAAGGCATATTTTTCATCAACAAGATAAAAACTTAAAGTACATCTTGGCATTTCTCACCTATGCTTTGATGTTGTCATAGAGGGATTTCACTTTCTTAAATTTAGAGTCCTTTACTTGGTCTACCACTACTTCTTTCAATTTTAAAATTTCCCCTTGGAACTCTCATATATGGAGGTCCTTCTCTTGTTGTACTTTTTATATTTGCTTTATTTGACCCTCAAGTTATGGCTTCTCTTGTTTAACTTATTTCTTCAGCGAGTCTTTCTCCCATGTAAGTTGTAAAAGATCCTCCAATTGCTACTTTTGTTTGTCAGCTTCAATAAGTTATTACTTGAGGTCGCCAATCTATTTTTATAGCTTATCCTTTTTCACAATGTCTTTCCTTAGGACCTCATTTTTCTACTAAAGCAATGTCTTCTACTCTTTCAACTATGCTACTATTACCTCTAGTTCAATGGTTTTGCTTTTTAGTTCATCGTTATCCAATGTCACTTGGTAAAATTACATGGTTGCATTAATCAAAGTTGATTTATGATCTAGATCATCTCATATGGATCTGTTTTGATTAAATTTAGCTTTGACAATCTAGTTGTTAAGTTGATAGGCACTATGGAAGGGTTGCTTGGGACCACTTTTGCAGTGTTGCCTATAAAATCCAACTAAGATAGTATGCTTACTAGATCATTGGATTTTTTGTTTTCAATTGCTTGTATTCCTTTTATATTTTCCTCTCTTCATCTCAAAGAGAATCAAATATTTTCTAGATCATTCACAATGCTCGACATAAATGCTTTGCTAGGCCCTATGGTGAAGTTAGTTTCAAGGGTGGCTTTTATAGGCTTGGTCATAGAGGTGTGAGCGAGTGATGCAATTGCCTATAGGAGGATTCAATTTACTTGTGACATGGGGTTGCATGATGGACATGATGAAATGATAGGTGGAGAAATTTATGTGGAAATGAGGGTAAATGGTGAACTGGATGTGGTATCCATAGTGGATAAAACAAAAGATAGATAATTTTTATAGAAAGGGTAAAAGTGGCCAAATCTAGGACCATTAAGTGATTCACTTGACTTGGTGAGTGATTTGTTAGCATATTGGATTAATTCACTTTTTTAGTGGTGGTTTGGAAGATTTTTTATATTTAAGAGCAACTTTTTCAATAATTTAAGTGGCTTGATCAATCATTATGGTGATTATCTACTCTAGCTAGACTCTTAGAAATTTGAATGGAACCTGTTTTGTGGTTGGGGGTTTTAGCTTTTCCCTTGAATTCAAAAGTGAATCACTAATTGATTATCCCTTTGGTATGAACTTGGATGGTTGAATGGAAAATTTATTTGAAAGGATGAACAATTTTCTTGAATGTTTGAGCAAATTGCTCATTATCAATATCTTAGTGAAAAACGAGGGATCTATAGGGGTCCAATTCATTCAAATACCCTATTTTAGAGTTCAAACTGATCAAATGAGTGAATGGAGTAAGAATTTAGAGGTTATAGTGCACTTAGATGGGAAGTGATCTATGGAAAAATGGATGTGGTTGCATACACAACTTGAAGACTTAACATGTTGAAGTAGGCATGTCTGGTGAGCCTTGAGGGGTAAATCAATATTTTATTCTTAAGTGTTGGTTGGCATGATAGGGGAGCCTAATTTTAGTTTAACCCTTCCAAATATTGAGCTAGGTGGCCATAATATTCTTGATAACAAGGGTTTACATCAACTCATTTTCCAATTGACTATAGTAGGAGGAAAATGAGGAGGCTGAGAGGATAAAATATGGAGAGCAATGCAAGGTCATTTTGCTTGTGTGCAAGGAAGAAGATCAATTGGTATTTGGAGTAGCTAAAATTAGATAATTGGTCATGCATAGAAATGGGAAAGGAAGGGGTACTTGGTAGGTATTTTATATCCCCCATTGCTTATGCTTAAATTTAATAAGGTCAGTTGAGTAGAAAAAATGGTTTTATTTGCCTACCCAACTAATTCACTCACTAGGTTAGGTGATGATGAATGATTCAATTGCCTTGTCAAGGGAAAGGTAACAATTTGCTCATTAACTCATAATTATTTATTTGATTAACATCAAAAGGAGGATACAAACACTAAGAAGAACATGCATTTGAGAAGGAAAAGAAAGGGAAGATAGAAATAAAATCATCTTGTAGATAAAAAGGAAATAATAGCCAAAAAACATAAAAAATAAAGGGGCTATATATACTATATTTATTTTAGCTTGGAATCTTCCATCATATGGGTTGGAGATGTTTCCCATTCATGAAATTGACAATGACCTTCCATCCATTGTAATAAGCTTGTAGGTATCTAGAGAAATCTAGAGAATTTGAAAAGGTTTGTTCTAAAGAAAAATTAAATTTTTATGATCTCCTAATTTAGCTCTATCCTCATCCCACTTGAATATCAAGTCACCTTCCTTCTAATCCATCTCATTTGCCTGTTTGTCAAACCATATTTTAATTACCTCCTAATATTTTTTTAAATTGGTTATATGGGAAATGGATCCCACCCATTTTAAATCATCACCATGAGGTGGTATTACAACAAAGCTTGGATATTATCCATGTATCAGATGGAAATATTTGAACTTGGGTCTCCTCCTTGAATGTTGATGAATTTAACTGGTTGAGCTAATTTCATTTGATTAATCACCTCCTAATATTGGATCATCCTCTTGAATGTTTTTTATTTTTATTCTTCTAGCACTAATAGAGTGTTTATTTGAGATTATATTAATTTGATGTTAGTGTCCTCAAACTCCAACTATTGGGATATTTGGATGGAAGGGATTTACAGATTGACTGGTAGTACAACCTCCATTCAAAAAAGTAGCTTATAGGAGGGTGATCATGTGGAAGATTTAGGTGTCACCCAATTTTCTCATAGTTTCTTTTGTAGTTTAGTATGCTAATCCATTTATGATTTCTATGATCATTTTTAGGATCCTCAATATATTCTTATTAGTGGATTTTACTAGGCCATTTCCCTAGAGATAGTAGTTAGAGGATATTTTGAGTACAAACTCGTATTCTAGTACAAACATCATGACCTTGAACCCTATAATGCAGTGATATTATTAGTGACAATCATTGATGGAGTTTCAAATATAGTGATGGTATCCTCTAAAAATTGAATAACCACTTCCTAATTAGCTTATTTAACTAGCACTACTTTGAAGTGTTTCATGAAATAGTTATTTATGATCAAAATCCATCCATGTCCTACACTAGATAGGGTTAAACCTGCCAATGAAATTGAAAGCCCATGACTATAATGGCTCAGTAACTATGATGTGATTCAATATATTGGTGTTTTTCTCCTTCTTCTCATACATATGAAATAGACTATGCAATTATTGACCCATTAGAAGCAATCAAAGAAGATGGTGGACCAAAAATATCCCACTCTTAGGATCTTATGTATTGTAGTTGATGCAAAATAATACCCTCCTTCATCATGGTACTCCTTGATTAGATATTTTATTCTTTCTTCTTTAACACATCTCAGCAGGATACCATTTTATCCTTTCCTAAACAAAACACCATTTAGTTGTGCATAATGCATTATATTTTTCCTGAATCATATCCTTTCTTTAGGTGTCAACCTTTCTAGGAATGGTCCAAATATCATGTATTTAATGATATCTCCTATCCATACTCTATGATCTACAAGCTCTTTTATTTCACTAAGACTACTTGGTACTTTGGAGTAGACATCACAAGGTTTTCACATAGAGATATTCCTCATATAAGCTTAGTGGGCTTAATTTCTATGTCAAACTCCTAAGTTTTGTTTATCCTCCCAACTCTCTTTTCTCCGAATTCACCATGAAACGAAAAATATTGAACATCAAGGTGGACTATGAAGATAGTGGTTTTGCTTTGAGATAGGTAGCAGTTGAACTTCCTTAGGGATTTCATGATGGAAAATACATATTTTTCCAATAAATGTGTACTTTGTTTTGTAGTTGTGAAGGACTTGAATCATGAATGGAATGGGATTATCTTCATACTTATCATTCTTCTATGTTAGTACTATAATAATACTATCATCTTGTTGGAGATATTACATTATTTGACCCCTTTGTAATATTAGTTTGGTAGATAGGAATAGTGGGAAGGACACAGACTTGATAGGGTTTTTGCAGTTTACAACCCCATGCCCGAGTCAGCTTCAGAGGATTCAAGTCAGAAGGTGGATTTGTCATGGGACCCAAGAGAGCATCAAATTGATCCAGGAATACGGTCTTGGTCACATGTAGTCGGTGGAAAAAGAAAAACCCTAAAATCAAATTTTGTTTTGCAGCCTGAAGGGGGAGAGCTCTTCATTCCTGATAACCTGGTTGATATGGCAATAGACCAAGGGGCTCTAAACCTAGTTGGACATTTTATGGGTGTTCATCCTGATTTAGATGCAGTGAGGAAATGGGCCTTCTCGAAATGGAGACCAAATGGACACATGGAAATTGTGGCATTGTCAAAGGTTTTTTATGGTTAAGTTAATCTGTAAAGAGGATTCAGATAGGATCCTATGGGGAGGCCCATGGTTTTTCGGGTGACGGGGGCTCTTTTTGCGAATATGGGGGACAAACTTTGATCTAGAGACGCAGAGTTTCTCCCAAGCTCCAGTCTGGGTAAGACTTTCGAGCCTTCCATTTCATTTTTGGAATGAAGAGGTGTTTGAGGGTATAGCAAAGGAATTTGGATAATTAATAGCCCTAGACCCTACCACTAAGGCTCGATCAAGGCTTATTTTTGTGAGGATTTGTGTTAATGTGGACTTAGAGAAGGATTTTCCTGAGTCAATCCGGTTGGTTTCGAAGTTGGGTGTCTAGAACCAAAGAATTGAATATGAGAATGTACCAACTAAATGTAGTGTCTATAAAAAACTAGGGCATGGGGCTAGTGTATGTCTATTTAGAAAACAAGTGACCCAGAATAAAATGGTTTGGCACAAAAAGCAGAGCGAAGGAGAAAGTTCTGAACAACACAAAAATGAACGAACTGAGGATGATAAGAGGGAAGAACAATAGAAGGAAGTTCCAATCTAGTAGGACATATTGGAAGAAGGGCAAATCATGGAAGAGTATCCAACAAATCCCCAACAAAGCCAAAAGGAGATTAATGAACAAGAGGAAGAAGATTCATCCAAAAATTTGGACCAGGTAAAATCCCCAATTCCAAAATCTAGTAATCCTTGGAATAGAATTGATCAAAAAAATCATTTGAATGTCTAAGGGAGAACATAGAAGAATTGGTAGAAATAAATGATGAATCCCAAGAAGTGGAGGTAGTGCTAGAAACTCAATGGGATGTTAATGCAGGAACCAATCAGGAGAATTTTATTTTAAAATAAAATAAAGAAGTAATTTTCTCTGATAATGAGGAAAAAAAGGAAAGGTTTTAGCTACCCCAATGAGAATCACTAGAAAACAAAAAAAGGAGGGGTAGATGTAGGAATTGACCCAAAAATTGGTAGACCTACTAATCAAGAAATCAGAGAAAGAGAAACAGTTATTGAGATTGTGAATGGTACCCAATCTATATTGGATTGGGGTGGAGGGAAAAAGTAGTAGACCAAACCCAAAAAATGAAGATAGTTTCTTGGAATGTGAGGGGTCTCAACGCCCCCTCTAAGCATAGAGTAGTCCAAGCATTGAGAAGAGAATCTGACCCGGATATCATGTTGTTACAAGAAATAAAACTTGATGAACCTCAAGCTGAACTTATCAAACAAAGACTATGGAGAGGGGCGATTTTGTGGTAGGCCTAGCTGTAGGGGCCTCAGGAGGCCTTTTAAGTATGTGGAATCATAATAGATTTGAAGGAAGATTGATAGTTTTGAATCGAAGCTTCATGGCTATCCATTTTTTTGATAAGGAGGAAAATCAACAATGGATAGTTACTAATGTTTATGCTCCAAATTCAATTATAGGAAGGAAATAGTTATGGAAGGATCTAAGCCAATTAAGGAATGCATTTATGGACCTTCCATGGGTTTTGGTAGGGGACTTTAACTCTCCCCTTTACCCTTTAGATAAAAAGGGAGGGAGTCAGTCCATTACTGAAGGTATGATAGATTTTGCAAATTTTGTAAATGAGAATGAACTTATGGATATAGAGCTTCGAAGAGCAAAGTATACTTGGAGTAATAGACGACTAGGAGACCAATTAATTCAAATTCGTTTGGATCACTTTTTGTTGTCACAAGAGAGTCTTCTCCTTTTTGGGGATTCAACCCTAACAACCCATCCGAAGATAGGATCTGATCATAATCCTCTAGTTTGGGAGTCAGAGGTCCAAAAAAGAACCTTCAAGAGCCCTTTTCATTTTGAGAAGATGTGGCTCCAACATGAGGATTTGGAAAATAGGATTGAGGATTGGTGGCGATAGGATTTTTCTGGAAGTAAGTTAACCCAAGTGGCAAAAAAGCTAAGGTTTATAAAGAAAAATCTTAAGGTGTGGAATAGGGAGGTTTTTGGTGATCTTTAGAAGAAAAAGGTAGAGTTGAAAAAATAGCTAAATGATTTAGAGTCAACCCTTCAGTCTAAAAATCTATCTTGTGATTTGAGAGCAAAAGAAAAGGAGCTTTTGTGCGAATTCCACAATGTTTTAGCTTGTGAGGAAACCTTTTGGAGGTAAAAATCCAGAGTTACCTGGCTAAAGGAAGGTGACAGGAATACAAATTTTTTCATGTCTCTACCTTAAGACACAGGAGTTATAATAAAATTAAAGAAGTGGTTAAACCTGATGGATCAATAACTTTTGACCCCATACAAATAAGAGAGGAGGTTGTTAATTTCTTCTTCAACCTCATAGGTGTGGAAGATCCTGTAAATGAGGTTGCTTCAGATTCAATGCTTCAGAATATTCCTTGCCTGGTTACAGATCAATTAAATAATTACTTGCTCAACCCCTTCAAAGAAGAGGAAATTCGAAAAGTTGTGTTTGGGATGCATGGAGACAAGGCCCCAGGACCTGATGGTTTTCCAACTATTTTTTCCATCATTTTTGGCATATTGTTGGAGGGGATGTCACTCAAGCAGTAATGGATTTCCAAAAAACTCAGTTTATGCCAAGAGATGTCAACTCAACATTTCTAGTTTTAATACCAAAAGTAGTTGGAGCCAAGTCTTTTTCTGACTTTCGATCGATAAGTCTCTGCTCCATTCTTTACAAAGTTGTTTCAAAAGTCCTTGCCAACAGATTAAAAAATGTATTACCATTTATAATTGATTCCCAACAAGGAGGTTTTGTGAAGGGGCATCAAATTTTAGATGGAATCATTACCATTCATGAGGTAATTCATTCCATTGATAAGAGTGGAAATGCAGGAATGTTACTAAAGTTGGACATGAACAAGGCATATGACAGAGTCTCCTAGGAGTTCCTAATTAAGGTTTTGAGCAGGTTTGGTTTTCATCAAGAATGGGTAAGTCTTATCAAGGGGTGCTTCTCTTCTGCTATGTTTTCCATCCTGGTGAATGGATCTCTAGTAGGGTATTTTCCAAGCAAGAGGGGGTTGAGATAGGGAGATCCCTTATCTCCCTATCTATTTATTATCCTTGTTGAGGCTTTGGGGAGGACAATCTCAATGGCTTCAATAGTTGGTAGGGTTGATGGGATCATCCCAACTACTAATTTACAACCTGTGTCCCACCAATAGTTTGTGGATGATACACTTATCTCTTTAAAATCCTCTATTCCATAGGCAAAAGAGCTAAAATTTATCCTGGATCAGTATGAGCAGGCTACGGGTCAAAAATTTAACTATGATAAGAGCAAAATTTATTTTTTGAACACTCCTGGCCCTAGACAGGTTAAGTTAGCTCGTATCTTTGGTTGCAGCATTGGAGACCTTCCAACCACCTATCTAGGAATGCCACTATTTAAAGGAAGGATGAAGGTAGCTCTCTGGAACCTAGTGGTGGAGCGTTTAACAAAAAAATTTAGGTTGGAGGGGTTCCTTACTTAGCCAGGCTGGTAAAGCTCAATTGGTCAAGTCTTCACTTCAAAACATACCCATTTACTTCATGTCTCTATTCAAAATGTCAACCAAAATTTGTGAGAGAATAGAGCAAATTTAGAGAAACTTCTTATGGTCTGGAGTGGAGGAGAAGAAAAGAATAGCCTTAGTGTCCTGGGATAAGGTGTGTTCCAGAAAAGAAGTGGGTGGACTAGGTTTTAGAAAGTTGAGGAAAATGAATTTGGCCCTAATGGGTAAGTTAGGATGGAAACTGGCAACTAATGTAAATCTTAATTGGGCTCACATCCTCAAGGTAAAATATTTGAGATCTACCTCAAATTTCTTAGAGGTAGATAATCTACAAAAAGGGTCATACCTTTGGAATAGTCTTCAAACAACCAAGCCACTTTTACAACAAGGAAAATGTTGGCAGATTGGGGATGGATCCCAAGTACACTTTTGGAATGATAAATGGATTAAAAGTATTCCTCTCAGTGAGGATCCAGATTTTGCAGGGTTAAAACCTTTTGTTGAGGTTGTTTATGGGGACCTAGTCAAAGATTATATAATCACTGAGGAAAATAGTAAGAAATGGAAACATTTACAGGTGGATAATCTTGATGATAGAAATCAACAAAAGCTAAGGAAGCTAAATATTCTTCTACATGTCTATTTCTTGAACAATACTAGATCTTCAGACTCTCTTATTTGGATGAGCCAAAAGGAAGGAACATACTCAGTCAAATCAGGTTATTATCTCCTTGAAGGGGAGGGCTTTGGATGGCTTCTAGTAGCTAAGATTTGGATCAAAGACCTCATTCCCAAGATAGCACACTTCTATTGGCTAGCAGTCCAAAATAAGGTCTTGACCATGGATAATTTGCGTAAAAGAGGCTTCACATTCCCAAATAGGTGTGTTCTCTGTGAAATGAGTGAGGAAGATATTGATCATCTCTTCTGTACCTGCCCTTTTATAGTTGAGCTACTAAATAAGATTCTGAAGAACTTCCAGGTAGAGTGGGTCCTCCCCAAGTCTCTCTTTGATCTTTGTCTTCAATGGGAGTTCCCCTTTAAAAGTAAAAGGTTGCAAATGTTATGGAGGTTAAGTCTTCCACATGTTCTGTGGAGGGTATGGAAAGAAAGGAACCATCAGATCTTCAAAGATAAGAAGAGAAATTGCACATCAGTGGCAAATAGAATTTTAAGTGTAGTGTTGGAAAATTTAGGTATCATGAAGTTCAACAATGATTTTGAACCAGACCTAGAGAAAGAAATTGCTAGAGTTTGGGGGCTAGCTTCCAATTATCAGAATTCTTGCTCATCCTCAGTTCATCCACGAACCAATTCAAAATGGAAAAGACCTCCAAGTGGATGGATAAAATTGAACTTTGATGGAGCGACAAAAGGAAATCCTAGGAGTGTTGGAGCAGGAGGCATCTTTCGAGATCATTGGGGTAGACCACTCTTGGCCTATGCAGAGCCTCTAGGAGATCAAACAAGCCATGTTGTTGAAGCTAGAGCAACCTTTATGGGTGTGTCACTTCTTGGCAAGCTAAATATAAGGAAATTAATAATAGAAGGAGATTCACAAAACATCATTAATATTTTGAATGGAAAACACCCTCCAGGATGGAATATAGCAGATATGATAAATGAGATTAACACTAAACTAGAGCTCCTTGAAGAAGTGCATATTGTCCATGTCTACAGAGAGGCTAATGGGGCAGTTGATTGTCTGGCAAACATGGGTGTACCTTTGGATGAATTGCAGTGTTGGGAGTTAATCTTCCCTCATAGTGTTCAAGAAATTATTAATAGTGAAGCCAAGGATGATGAACAAAATGAGATCAGAGATTAAATTTGCTAGGGGGATTTTAAAGATTTTATGCGTAAAGCTTTATTGTTCATCTGGAGGGAGGAGTTTGAACATTCTTGACTACTACAAGTATAATATTAGGGATGAAGGAAAGAAAAGAGGACTTGATAGTGAGTCTCCAATAGTGGTGGATCCTTTATTTTGTAGTTGGATCATGTGTTATTGAGCGAACAAGATTCTACCTCTGGCGAACTCCACTTTCTGGTTTGGTCTACTCTACTCTTGGTTTTTTTACTAATCATTATTTTGTGAGCTACAGGTTGCATCTTGTTTCTCAATGGGACTGGAGCTGGTATGTGGGGCTTCTCTAAGTCCCAATACTCATGTTTTTGAGTCCACCTAAAAAACATCAGTCATTATTTGTACCAGCAACCGGAGCATCAGAAGGAAATATGACATGATTGATCCTGCTGAGTAATATGTTTCCACGAGAGTCTCATTGACTAGAGCCATAGTGCATACTAAACTGCTTTTGAAAGACCTTTTTGACTCATCAAAATGTTTGCTCCAATTGTTCTTGGGAAAATAAAAGAAGCAAAAAATCACTTGGAGGACCTAAAAAGGAGGATCTTGATGCTCAAGGCCCAACAAAAATTTTAAGCTTTGTATGGGTTTGTTGATTGTTCATTGTCTGTTACATCTTTTGTAATCTTAAATGATCCTGAAGTCAAAAACTTAGATAGTATTTAGGTTGTTTGATCTTCTTGTTTAAGGTCTGAAACCTTATTTCTGGAACCATATTTGGAGTGTAAATCTTATTCTTTGATGTTTATTGTAAAAGGTTTGGGGTCCCTTTCAAAACCCCTTCTTCTACCTTAATAAAAAAAATATTAGTTTGGTAGATGATTTATATTTGTATAATGTATGTGTCAAAGTGCAAAGTGTCAAGAGAGAATGAAGAGTCACATGATATGTGGCAAGATAAGAGCTTTGTCTTTATGAGAGGAATATGAAAGGTTGCATCTCTCAGATGAAAGAGGAGAGCAATAGTTAGATAACTAAAAATTCATGCAAAATTATATATTGGAGGTAAAGCTCCATGTAATGTAATCAATCTGGATCATTAATGTAATCTTTGTATATTGTGTTCATATGAGTTATATTCTATGAGATACTACATGTAATATATTACTATAATTCCATTGTCGAGTTTCATTGTTAGTAGCATTGATTTGATTTATCTTTAGATCCTAGGTAGAGTTTTATGTGAGTTAATACATTAAAAAAGTCAACAGTGGCATTAGAGCCACATAAATATTTCTTGCATAGATTGTTCCAGTGAGTTAGGTTGTTTGTATAATTTTGGGACAATCATTGTCATCTGACGACAAGCCCAAATTAAAAAATTTTATAGTGTGAGGAGAAAGTATTTTATGTAGAACAACAAGATTTGGAGGACTATAGACTTGAAGATAAAAAGAAAATTAGAGGAAAAGCCTATCATTACTTCTACCGAGAAGGGAAAATCAACAAGAGTTTGAAAAATAAGTATTAAAAAGGAGCATGTGTTGATCTAGAGGCACCATGGAAGAGACACTATGAAAACCCTAAAAATATATACATGAATACTGTTCAACTTTCCCACATTGCTCGATATTACAGTCTTCTTGAATAGGTGCTTCTACGAAGAAGTTGAGTATGTCGCAACAAGGTTTAAAGATGAACACAATTACTAATGCATGATCTTAGCATTTAGTTTGATCCTAATAAGCATTACTTTCTCCTCCTATCTATATACTAGTGTAATGTCAAGGCTTCTTGCTCTAGTAATATAATAACATGGTCCAAATATCTGGTTGAAATTTCCATGTGTTTTTTCTCACTAGACTTAGCTGAAGCAACATCACAAAAGCATAGTGTTTTCCTAATTTCATATGACTTTTTACCAAGCAAAATACCAAGTGAATATAAAATGTAGGCCAATATAAAATGTATTTTCAAGGATGGAAGTGTATTCCTTGATGCACATTGGTCATGAGGATCACCTTCGAGAGCCACGATGCCATCTCAGAGCTATTCCACTTTTTTAGAGTTGTTTTTGTGAATGTTGTTGAACATAAAGACATCGAAAAACCACAGGCATTGCGAAGGTGTTGATAAGGAATTCAAAGTGGGAGAATACAATGACACCAAGCTTAGAAAGAGGGTTCTCTTCCAGAATAGCAAAGGTATCGATGTTCCAAATCTCGTGGAAAGGGTCCCATCAAGGGCTCAAGCTTCTACTCATAATTGAGAGGAAAGAATTATTTGTGAACTGAAAGGAGAAACAAAAGTGCAAGGTAATGTCTTGGTAATGCATATCTATGGGTAGACACTACATGGGAAGTAGTATAGAACATTAGATGAATGTGGACACTACCCAATATACAATGATTATAGCAAACCAAGCAGATTCACAGAGAAGAAAATTAGGGCACATGTTTGAACATAGCGAAAGTGGCCACAGTTGATCGTGTGGTCGGCAACACCAAGATGTGACTCAGGCAAAGTTATACCCTTTAGAGCTTGTAACGGTCGCATTTTTCTAGTTGGGTGCAACAAATGGTTATTTTGACTATGAATAACAACTAGAACACATGGCAAATAAGGGCCAAGCGCCTATGGTAAGGTGTTAATTTGAAACTTTAAGTTCCTTTCAAAGAGATATAAGGGAGTTTATAATCCGTTGGAAGGATAAGGTGAAGTTGAATTATTTTTTAAAAAATATATAAAGGAGGTATAAGGGATTGATTTTGAAGGTTTTTTTAAAGTTTTTTTTAAATTTAAAATTTTTTAATTAGGGAGTCATAAGGAATTCGACGTCAAAATTTGTGTTGAAAAACTAGAAACTTAGAAATTTAGTGTTCAAAATTTAGGGAGTTAAAAATTTGTCAAATTCAAAGGAACATGGTGAAGAAAAAACAAGTGAAACAAAAAACAAATAATCAAAAAATAGAAACACAAAAACCTAAAATATATGAGTCAAAAACAATTGAAGTAGAAAACCTATGTTTCAAAGAAAAACAAATAGACATTCAAGATATTTCAAAAAGGTTGGAAAGATTAAAATGCCATACACAACACATGATAGAAGAAATTGAAGAACAAAAAGATATATCAATAATTTAAAATAATGCCTTACGATCAATTGTGAAAGAAGTCAAAAATGAAATTTTTTTATTACTTGGTAATTATCTAAGTTCAAAGCTCGATGTGGCATATAGATACTCTAAAAGTAACTTTATGTTACCTAGTGATATAGGATAAATTATGTATATGGTATTTCTTTCTAATGAAATCCTTAAAGACAAGAATAAAAAATAATAGGAAATGATTAAAGACTTGAAGAACAAGTTTATTGATGATACTTTGAAGAATAGACTTGTTGATATTACTAGTGAAGCAAAAAAAGGAGAATTTTCAATACTTCAACAATGTATGCAAAGTATACTTAATGATGCTAATGATTGTTATGAATATTTTTTTACTATACATGTTAGTCTATGGAGAATAATCTACAAGGTAATATGAAGAGCACAAGCTTATACTAAGAGGAGGGGGTAAAGAGTATAAGACCATTTTTTTACTTTTCTTTCCAAATCAATATTATGCAATGTATAGATAGCAATATCAACAACAGTAATCAAAGAAATGCACAAATCACCACACACAATAGAGACACCATAATTTATGTGGTTCACCCAATGTGGACTACTCTACGGAGAAAATATTTCACTAAAATTTTCTCAATCAATCTCTTGGTAATCCTTTCCCTATTACAATATTTTATGTATCTCTATCCAAAGGAGATACCAATCCCCTAAATTAAGTTCATGGATCTCTATCCATAGGATAACTCCTCCTTTGCTTTGGCTGGTTATCCTCTTGAAGACCGCTGCCTCCACTGCACTGGCTTGTGGATATCTCTCCACTGAATACTCTTATCCCCACTCAGAAGACCTATCTTCACTACCATGGCTGATGGATATCTATCCACTGGAGACCACTGTCCTCTTTGCTCTATCACCTCCAAAGCTCTGTCTCAAATCTACACTAAACATAGTCCTTCAGTCTAGCACAAATTTACTCAATCTCTATCTTTGGTCTAGCACAAACCTATCCTCATATCTGCACCAAAATTTGCTCCACAAGTCCACTTAGAACTTAAATCTTCTCAACAAGTCCACTCAGAACTTGCTCAAATATGCTCAATAAGTCCACTCAGAACTTGCTCAAATATGCTCAACAAGTTCATTCAGAACTTGCTCAAATATTCTCAACAAGTCCACTCATAACTTGCTCAAATATGCTCAACAAGTCCACTCATAACTTGCTCAAATCTACTCAGAACTTGCTCAAATCTGCTCAACAAGTCCACTCAAAACTTGCTCAAATCTGCTCAACAAGTCCACTCATAACTTGCTCAAATCTGCTCAAGAATTCCACACAAAACTTAACCAATCTGCTCAATAAGTCCACTTAGAACTTTAACCAAATATGTATTGTAAGCTTCGAAAAAAAGCTTCACACAAAATCAATCTACAAGTCTCCTCAAATACTTACCTCAAATTTGCTTAACAAGTCCACACAAAACTTATCTAATCTCATATAAACATAAAGAGAATTGTTAGAGACTCAATATGTTCTACACTCAATGCTTAATCACTTTCTCAACTCAAACCAGAATATAAAATAGTTTGTTTTATGGAACTTGAACAATCACTTCACACATCCACTTGACTAGGCTCAATCAACTCTACTCAACCAATCACTCCATGAAACACCCTTTTCTCACAAACCCTAGTCCAAGCATATAACCACCAACTCAAAATATTTCCAACAATGCTCAACAACTAATCTCACATAACAATGATACTCATGTTCTTTTCAAACCCTAGTTAAAGTTCTTTGCTCAACAACTCACTTCAACAACAATGCTTATAAAATAATCTTCACATAACAATGATACTCATGTTATTTGCAAAACCCTAACTCAAGTTCTTCACACAACAAATGGCTTCAACAACAATGCTTATCAAACAAGGTTTTAACAACAATTCTTTATTCCAAAAAACCTTGATGCATTAACTCAAACACTCTCAAAAGGAAACCCTAATCAAGTCCTTTTCACTCCAAACTTATTTTCTAGAAAACCAATCAATCAACTCAAATTATGGAAGAATGTGCTCATACCTTTTTATTGAAGATGAAGGGATCTCATCAACCACAAACACTTCTATACCAAGCTCAAAGAGGTTAGAAGATAAAGCATTCTCACAATATAATGTAAATACTCAATTACACCTTATCACTTCACCTTTCAAAAACAACCATCAACATACATAAAATATTTATCCATTAACACCTTATAAACTCCCAACTAAAAATAAATTCAACTTCCACCAAAATAACTCAAAACCTCTTTAATCAATTTAATGGCAAAAAGAACTTTGGCAAGAATCAAATCCTCTTTCCTTAAAATAACATAAATCACTTCTCAATAAAACAATATTTCAAAAACCCTTTTAACTCCAAATGGCACAAATCAATTTCCAATAAAATAATTCTTCACAAACCCTTATAACTCCAAACAACACAAATCAATTACCAAAAATAATTCTTCAACAAACCCTTATAACTCCAAACAACACAAATCAATTACCAAAAATAGTTCTTCAACAAACCCTTATAACTCCAAACCACACCTTAGAAAAACTATAGGTATATAAAAATTTAATCAAAAATTACCTTTGCCACTAGTGGGATTCGAACCCATAATATCTGCCTCAGCGATCGTTCTAGCCGTGGCTTTGACCTCCATGTGTGCTAGATGCACGTTTGAGAGCTTGGACTCTCTTCATCCCCTTTGTCCTAGGATGGCACTCAAAATGGGCACGTGCAAAAGACTTCCCTTGGAGCTCAAGACACACACCACTCCACGCGAATCTATTGCGGGCTCCGCAATTCCTAATGCCTTTGCAAAACATGCACTACTAATGGACCATCGTGTCCTTTTTTATTCAACCAATATGCTCTTCCCCTTATGTCTTTCACCTGGTGCTAAATACAAGTGAATCCCTTGTCTTCTTCCTCAATGATCAACTATTGCATGAAAATGTTTTCAACTTTGTCGCATGCATTAAAATGTCGAGGGGTAAATTTTGAATACCTCTTTGGCATTAATTTATACACGAATTCCCTTTGTTGCTTAGACATCGATGCTCCCACTTATTTGATGACGTTGGTGCTTTCCAACCTTTATAATTTATAAATTATTTAAATTTTAAGGAATTTAAATTTTATAAGTTATATTTATAAACTTTAACTTTAAGGAGATTAAAGCCTTCCTTGGGTTTAAACTTAAACCTTTAATTTGTAAATTATTCTGCCACCGTGGGTCTTTTAAAATCTTAACTGCCATCTCAATGTGTGAGGAGACTTTTATATCCTCATAATGATTTTAATAAAACCATTTAATCTTCTACGATGAGTTTACCATAAATCCTCATAAAACATTATTTTGCCAACCTTTTCTTCAACTCTTCGCATTGTTCCTAGTGCTATTGATAGTGTGCTCCATGGTATTAATGACGTCTTCATATGTTTACTTTAGCATCAAAGATGATTTTTCACCTTGAAATCAATGAAAACTAAATGAGCTCAAAATTTCCAACAATATTCCCCTTTGTCATTGATGGCAACCCAAATTATTTTAACTGAAAATTTGATCTTTCCTTTGTTCTACTCCCCTGGGACATTGCTCCCCCTAGCTCAATTCTCTCTCAAATATCAAATCTCTCCCCCTTACTCAATTCTCTCCCCCTTTGACATCAATGGCAAAGGGTCACGTTTGGATCTCAAGGCCAAGAATGAGCCTCTTAGCTTAGCCCCTCCCCCACCTCCTCTTGAGGTCATTAATTCTAGGTTGAGAGTATTTCTACTCCCATAAAACATTGTTCTTTACCTTTATCCTCTTTCCTTCCTATCTAATACTTCTAATTCCTTTGACTGTTTCTTTCCATATCCATGTTCCTGTTCATACCCATGTTCCTATTCCTGTTCCTCTTCCTTTTCATATCCATATTCCTGTTCTTGTTCTTCTTCCTGTTCTCATTCATATCCATATTCTTGTTCTTGTTCCTATTCATATCCATATTCCTGTTCCTATTCATATCCATATTCTTGTTCCTATTCCTGTTCATACATGTTTTTGTAATTTTTGATCTACACCACTTTGTTGTGTGACCATCATTGTTGCACTTATAACACTTATTGTTATTATTCCTTGGAGATACAAATATCATAGGATTTATCCTAGTGAAACCATATCCTCTTCTGTCATGAACCCTGCAATTCATTGCTTTGTGACTAAATTGATTACATGAGTAGCAATACCCATGGAAAATTTATCTATTCCCATATTCTTGTCTTTCATGTGTCCTGCATTGTGAAGCCATGCGCCCAAACATGTGACATGAAAAGCATATTCCATTAAATTTTCCTTGTCTTGACCTCATTGGTCTCCTAGTATCTTTTGACCTATTCTGATTGTTGTTCCATCTGTATCTTCTTTGTGTATTATTCCTATTTTTTTAAAACTATCTATTTTCCAACTCATCCTCAGATGTCTCACTTTCTTTTACATTGTCTTCTTTTGAAGTTTCTTCATCTCCAAAACTTGAGGTTGACTCTCCTTCCTATTTCTTTTTATTCTATTCAAATCCAATACATGTCTTGCTTGATGTAGTCTTTTGTGTCTTGATGAACTTATCCAAGTTCTTTGAGATGTTTTTAAACCCTTTCATATTGACCTTTAAGTCTTCTAAATATTCTCGTAGTAGTGTCAATTCTTGTGCTAACTTCTCACATTTTAAGATATTTGCTTCTAACTTATCCTTGAACCTTTTTGCCTTAGCCTTTAATTTTTCTAAATCCTCTATAAGCAATATTCTCTCTTCATCACATTCTTGAAACTGAATTTCAAGTTTAGAGTGTTGCTTTCTTACCTTCTTTACCATGTCAAGGGCATAAATAAGTTCTCCCTTGAGATCATAACCATCCTTCTCTAAATATTCCTCTATTTGTTTACCTTTGTCCACATTTTTATTTTCTATGGGCTTGTCTTCTATAGGATCACTTACTTCTTCTTCTAATGTCATTAGAATATTTTCATCTGGTCCTTCAAGTGCATTATCATACTCATCATCACTAAAACTATAACCATCCCTTGTACAATTATCTTTAATATGTCCAAAGTTACCACATCTAAAACACTTAGAATTACTGGAGTCTTTTTCTTAACTTGCTTTTTTTCTTCAATCATAAATAGGACTTCATCTCTATCATTTTCTAAAAAGCTAGCACAACTATCACTTGAGTACTTACTTGTCTTATCCGCATAGTAGGTCCTCTTTTATATTTGAAAGAACTTATTTCCTTGTCTGCTTTGTCCATCCTTTCTTTTCTTCTGGTACCTATATCTTTCTGATTCCCTATTCCTGTGATCCTGTTTTTCTTCACCATTCTTGTTCTTTGGTTCTTGAAAATCTGTTGCAAAATGTCCAAACTTTCCACAATTGAAAAACTTGACAGATCTTAGATCTATGGATCTTATGGAGTTTTTATCTCCTCTACCATAATTAGCTTCTTCATCACTGGATGACTCATTGCTTGATTCTGATTTCTTACCCTTTGTCTTCTTGATTGCTTTGAATGTTGCTTCCTTCTGAGGAATAGGATATTTCATTCTTATCTCAAATGTTGTGAGCATACCTAGCAACATATCTCTTGTAAAAATATCACCATCCAATGACACTCCTATAGCGAAAACCTTTTCACTAAATATTTTTGGAAGAGATCTTAATACTTTATCAAAAACATCAGATTCATCAATATTCATTCCAAGTACTTGCATATCATTAACAACCTCATCAATTCGAAGTATATAAGCACTAATATTTTCCTCATCATTCATTATTAATGCTTCAAATTTTCCTTTGAAATTTTGAATTTTTTCTTTCTTGACACTCTTATCTCCTTCATATATATTGTGTAATTTATCCCACATTTATTTTGCATTGTGATAATGCATAACTTTCATAGACTCTGTTCTACACAAACCTCTCATAGGTGAATTCATTGCTTTTGAATTATAGTGTTGTAGAATCTTACCTTCCTTATTTGTAGGAGGATTGACTAAGGGATCATATTTAAATTCCATTGCTTCCCAAACTTCATTGCCAAGTGCCATCAGGTAGATCTTCATCATCATACTCCAATATATATATAGTCACTTCCATCAAATATTGGTGCTGAATTATTTGAGGACACCTTCTTAGGATCCATTGTGTTCTTGTTAGTTTTTCTTCAATCTATTAAACTCTTATTAAGGAACCTACTTAGATACTAATTGAAGAACACAAGCTTCTATTGAGAGGGGGGGTGAACAGTATAAGATCACTTTTTTACTTTTCTTTCCAAATCAATATTATGCAATGTATAGATAGCAATATAAAAAATAGTAATCAAAGCAATGCACAAATCACCACACATAATAGAGACACTATAATTTATGTTGTTCACCCAATATGGGCTACTTCACAAAGAAAATCTTTCACTAAAGTTTCCTCAATCAATCTCTTGGGAATCCTTTCCCTATTACAATATTTTATGGACCTCTATCCAAAGGAGATACCAATCCCATAAATCAAGTTCATGGATATCTATCCACAGGAGAACTCCTTCTCCTCTGCTTTGGCTAGTGATCCTCTAGAAGACTACTACCTCCATTGCACTGGCTTGTGGATATCTATCCACTGAAGACTCTTGTCCCCACTCATAAGACCTATCTTCACTACCCTGGATGATGGATCTCTATCCACTAGACACCACTATCCTATTTGATCTGTCACCTCCAAATATTTGTCTCAAATTTGCACTAAACACAGTCCTTCGGTCTAGCAAAAATCTGCTCAATCTCTATCTCTAGTCTGGTAAAAACCTATCCTCAAATCTACACAAAACTTTGCTCCACAAGTCCACTCATAACTTGCTCAAATCTACTCAAAAATTCCACTCATAACTTGCTCAAATATGCTCAACAAGTTCACTCAGAACTTGCTCAAATATTCTCAACAAGTCCACTCAAAACTTGCTCAAATATTCTCAACAATTCCACTTAGAACTTGCTCAAATCTGCTCAAAAAGTCCACTCAAAAATTGCTCAAATATGCTCAACAAGTCCACTCAGAACTTGTTCAAATCTGCTCAACAAGTCCACTTAAAAATTGCTCAAATCTGATCAACAAGTCCACTTAGAACTTGGTCAAATCTGCTCAACAAGTCCACTTAGAACTTGCTCAAATTTGCTGAATAAGTCCAAACAGAACTTAACCAATCTGCTCAATAATTCCACTTAGAACTTTAACTAAATTTGTATTGTAAGCTTCCACAAAAAGCTTCACACAAAATCAATCCATAATTCTCCTCAAAGAATTGCCTTAAATCTGCTTAACAAGTCCACACAGAACTTGTCCAATCTCATAGAAACATAAAGAGAATTGTTAGAGACTCAATATGTTCTACACTCAATGGTCAATCACTTTCTCAACTCAAATCAGAATATAGAATAGTTTGTTTTATGTAACTTGAATAATCACTTCACACATCCACTTGACTAGGCTCAATCAACTCTACTCAACCAATCACTCAACAAAACACCCCTTTCTCACAAACCCTAGTCCAAGCATATAACCACCAACTCAAAATGTTTCCAACAATGCTCAAAAACTAATCTCACATAACAATTATACTCATATTATTTTCAAACCCTATTTAAATTTCTTTGCTCAATAACTCACTTCAACAATGATGCTTATAAAACAATCTTCACATAACAATGATACTCATGTTCTTTGCAAAACCCTAACTCAAGTTCTTCACACAACAAATGGCTTCAACAATAATGCTTATCAAACAAGGTTTTAATAACAACTCTTTATTCCAAAAAACCTTGATGCATTAACTCAAACACTCTCAAAAGGAAACCCTAATCAAGTCCTTTTCACTCCAAACTTATTTTCCAAAAAACCAATCAATCAACTCAAATTATGGAAGAATGTGCTCATACATTTTTATTGAAGATGAAGGGATTTCATAAATCTGTCACAACCACAAACACTTCTATGCCAAGCTCAAAGAGGTTAGAAGATAAATATTTCTCACAATATAATGTAAATACTCAATTACACCTTATCACTCCACCTTTCAAAAACAACCATCAACATACATAAAATATTTATCCATTAACACCTTATAAACTCCCAACTAAAAATAAATTCAACTTCCACCAAAATAACTTAAAACCTCTTTAATAAATTTAATGGCAAAAATAAATTTGGCAAGAATCAAATCCTCTTTCCTTAAAATAAAGTAAATCACTTCTCAATAAAACAATCTTTCAAAAACCCTTTTAACTCCAAATGGCACAAATCAATTTCCAATACAATAATTCTTCGCAAACCCTTATAACTCCAAACAACACAAATCAATTACCAAAAAAAATTCTTCAATAAACCCTTATAAATCCAAACAACACAAATCAATTACCAAAAATAATTCTTCAACAAACCCTTATAGCTCCAAATCACACCTTACAAAAACTTTAGGCAATATAAAAATTTAATCAAAAATTACCTTTGCCACTAGTGGGATTCGAACCCACAATCTCTACCTTCGTGAGCGCTCTAGCTGTGGATTTGACCTTCGCATGCACTAGACGTGCGTTTGAGATCTTAGATGCTCTTCATCCCATTTTTCCTAGGCTTGCGCTCAAAACAAGGACGTGCAAAATACTTTCCTTGGCGCTCAAGACACACACCACTCCACGTAAATCGATCGTGGGCTCCTCAACTCCCAATGCCTTCGCAAAACATGCACTGCCAATGGACCACCATGTCCTTTGTGATTCAAACAATATGCTCTTCCCCTTATGTCTTTCACCTAGAGCTAAAGACAAGTGAATCCCTTGTATTCTTCCTCAACAATCAACTATTGCACAAAAACGTTTCCAACTTTGTCGCATGCATTAAAATATCGAGGGATAAATTTTGAATGCCTCTTTGGCATTAATTTATACACGAATTCCCTTTGTTTCTTAGATGTCAGTGCTCCCACTTATTTGATGATGTCGGCGCTTTCCAACCTTTATAATTTATAAATTATTTAAATTCTAAGGAATTTAAATTTTATAAATTATATTTATAAACTTTAACTTTAAGGAGATTAAAGCCTTCCTTGCGTTTAAACATAAACCTTTAATTTATAAATTATTCTGCCATCGTGGGTCTTTTAAAATCTTAACTGCCATCTCAATGTGTGAGGAGACTTTTATATCCTCATAATGATTTTAATAAAACCATTTAATCTTCCACGATGATTTTACCATAAATCCTCATAAAACATTATTTTACCAACTTTTTCTTCAACTCTTCACATTGTTACTGGTGTTATTGATAGTGTGCTCCATGGTATTAATGACATCTTCATATGTTTACTTTGGCATCAATGACAACTTTTCACCTTGACATCAATGACAACTAAATGAGCTCAAAATGTCCAACTGAATAATCACCTATATGTTTTCAAAATGAGAAAGCAAGAAAAATTTGAAGAATTAGGGAACAAACCAATGATGAAAGATGTCTCTTGTGATACAAATTATTTAAGGCCCATAATGATAGATTCATGTTGTGATACTATAGAATTAAAACCATTGATGATAGATGCATATTGTGATACTAGTGATCTTCATCAAAAGGAAAAATATACAAATCATGATTCTTATCAAAATGAAAGAAAATATTGTGATGCAAACAATGATACTTATGATTTAGAATTCATGACAAAGATAGAAGAACCTATTACAAAAATAGATGCTACAATTATTACAAATGATTTAGATGTAGTTCATGATTGTTCAGAAAAGGCTAATATTGTCAGAATTGATGAAGGCATAGATTCAAATGATGATAGAAATAGTGATGCTCAAAGTTGTGTTGATATTGATAGAGATCAATCTAATGATATATTTGGTTATTTTAAAAAGTATACTAAAGGAATTGGTTCAAAATTGTTAAGTAAAATAGGATATAAAGATACAGGTTTAGGTAAACATGAACAAGGAATGAAAGAACCAATTGTATCATAAATAATACCAAAATATGAAGGTCTTGGATATACAACATAGATGAGCAACAAAGAATCAAGAACTAAATTTATGACAAGAAATAATGACATGAAATCATTGACAAGGATTATTAGAATCAGTTGTAATAATGGTCAAAATGGAAAAAGGGATTATGTAACTGAAAATAGATGTAGTCATTGTGGTAGATATGGACATAATATAGAGAGATGTTGGAATCTCCATAGTTGTAAAATTTGTGGAGGACATAATCATTCACAAATATTTTATCTACAAAAAGAAAAGAAAGACTATAGAGTAAAAGTAGATTGTGGATGGATAAACATGAAAAAATGAGATAAAATGAAAGGAATGTTGTATGGATTCTATAAAAGGAAACTAAGTATAATCAAAGCTTGTTTGCACATAACCTAAAAGTTGCAAAAGATAAGAATTACCACTAGATTGAAGGAAAGCTAGTGAAGATAAGGATTATTACCACTAGGTTGAAGAATAACCAATGAAGATTAAGTCTTGATAAGATAGATTGAGTTTACCTATTCCAAGAAATCTATTTGGAATAGAAGGCAATCTATAGTATAGATTCAGGTCTTGAAGATAAACCTTGACATTGCAAAAATAGGAGACCCAAGAGAGAGGTCCCATTGAAAGATTGATAGAGTAGGAAAACTTGAAGGTAGCAAGAAGACTTCAAGATAACTGAAAGTCTTAAGTATAGTCCTAGTTAAAGGTCAACACATAGCACATATAAGGTAGCATATTAAGTCCACGTTGGATTCAAGACTATAATTGAAAGTATTTGAATATCACAAGGACAACATTGAAGAGAAAGGTATCGTTTTAAATACCACGAGGGCAATGTTATAGAAAAGAGGACAACATTAAGGAAGAATGGATAACCTAGAGGTAGACTTCTAGAGGTAGTGACCCAGAGGTAGTTATCCAGTGGCAGTGATCTAGAGGTAGTTATCCAAAGGTAGAGATCCAAAGACAGTGACCCAAGGGTAGAACCATTGGTAATGACCCAGAGGTAGTGATCCTAAGATAGAGATCCTGAGGTGAGTTAGATACAAATAATTTTTAAAGAAATACCTAATGAATATTGTACACATCCAACCATGACAAAGTTAGAGCTGAAGAATGAAGAATCAAATATTGAAGATAAAAAGCCTTTCTGCCAAATAATATAATATGGAGGGTGTTAGAGATATTACATTATTTGGCCCCTTTGTAATATTAGTTTGGTAGATAATTTATATTTGTATAATGTATGTTTCAAAGTGCAAAGTGTCAAGAGAGAATGAAGAGTCACATGATATGTGGAAATATGAGAGCTTTATCCTTATGAGAGGAATATGAAATATTGCATCTTCTAGATGAAAGAGAAGAGCAATAGTTAACTGAAAAGTCATTCAAAATGATATATGGGAGGTAAAGCTCCATGAAATGTAATCAATATAGATCATTAATGTAATATTTGTATATTGTATTCATCTGAGTTATATATTGTGAGATATTTCTTATAATAAATTATTGTAATTCCATTGTTGAGTTTTATTGTTAGTAGCACTGATTTGATTTATCTTTAGATCCTATATAGAGCTTTCTATGGGTTAATACATTCAAAAGTCAACACATATATTCAGAATGCATAGGGCCTAAATTCTTTAGAGAAATCAATATCGATGTGGAGTGGGTCTTTAGCAATGACATATTGTATGTATTAGAAGGTTTTTCCTTCCTTTGTCCAAACTAGAGTTACATATTTTTTCAAAATTTTAGTTATTGGCCTAACTAATTATGCAAAATTAGTTATCAATGAATATGTACCTTTCTTCATAGTTGTGAAGGACATGACTCGTGAAGGAAATGGGATGTTCTTCATTCTTATCATTATTTTGTATTATTATTGTGGCAATACTCTTGTTTGTTCTAAACATACAAAGCCTAAAGCCTTTGGAGAAATTGAAATTGACAAGAAATAGGGATTTAGTAATGACAATTTTATATTAGAAGGCTTTTCCCCTTCTCTAGTCCACGTTAGGGTTGCATATTTTTCCAATATTTTAATGATTGAGATATTCAATTATGCAAAATTGCTTATGAATTTTGATACAAATTGGATTATACCTAGAAAGGACCCAATACTTTTTATGTATGTGGGTAGGCTAAGGCTTGGGGTAGCTTTTATCCTATCGCGATCTAGGTCTAGGCCATTTTTTGACACCACATGTCCTTACAGTTTGTCTTCTTAGACCATGAAAATGGACTTCTTAAGCTTAAGTGAGATACCATATTCCTACATCTTTAAAAAATGGATTTTAGATATTCACTTCTTTATTTAGAAAAGATAGTTAACTCATTAAGGCATATAAAAATGAGCTCGTTGACCAGTCCCATGAAGGAAATATCCATATCTCATTTGAAGAAGGCTCTGTCATTTAATAATCCAAAAGACATCTATTGGAAGATGAAGGTTCATAATTTGGTTGTATAAGTTATCTTATGTGGATCATTGTCCTTGACCCAAATTTTATTATACCTTGAGAAACCATCCTTAAGTGATAATATCTATGACCCAACCACCTTTTGTAAGATTTGATCAATAACATGTGGGGGTTAGTGATATTTTAACAATATCCTATTGAGATTCTTGAAGTTGACATACAATTTGATATCACCATTTTTTTAATGCATTGGTACCAGGTTGGCTACCTAGGTAGATTACTTGATCAGGAAGATGATATAGACTTGTAGCATTTTTGAAATATCATTTTTCATAACCACCTTGATTTTGGGATTCACAAGCCTCTAGTTCTACCTAAAAGGATTTGCACTTGGATCTAATTTTATGGTGTTCTCTGTGATGTTTATGTCGTACATCTTTAAATCCTCATAGGATTAGGAGATGATGTTTTGTACATTCCACAAAGCTCTTTTAATAAATTAGTTTCCTCTTCAGTGCTCCTTACCTAGCAAAATATTCTTAACTTTGGAATTCTCAAAAGGGTGATAGGAGGATACCTTCACTTTGACATTGGATTTATTTGCATGGTTATCTTAATTGAATAGTCTATCTAGCATGGTTAAACCCTTTAACAATTGATTGGTATTTAACTAAATTATATAATCTTTTATGTCATCCCCATGTTCATTTTTATCTTCAACATTTTGAGCTTATTTAATTAGAAACTTGATTATTTTTTCATCATTCTTGAAGACTTGCTAGTGATCAAAATTATTAAGGACTTCTTGTTAGAATTCACAATATTTTTGGAAATGAATAGAAACAAACCATTAACTTAAACCTTATATAAAAAGTGAAAGAGAAAGACAAAAGAGATTTAGGGTACTTGTAATCACCATAGATAATAACTATATGTAGATAATATTGCACAATAATCTAGTCATCAAATGAGGAGTGTAATAGGGGTATTTATAGCAATACCAAACCCTTATTACATAATAAATTTTAACCTAAGCTTACATAACAAGAGGACTTTAGGTTACTTACATGTTGAAGGTTTAATTATAACAAGGTTAATAATGACCCATTGGGCTTATACAATAAAATATTACAAATAATTAATATATTATACAATGAAATGACCTTAGGCCTATCCAAAAAATCATATAATGCCAGCCTTGGCCATTAATCAAATTATAATTTTCAGCACCCCCTATAATATGAATTGAGGGGCCAAGGAGAGGAGACATTAGTAATAATAATGTCACCCCCTATAATGGATGCTCTAGTGGGCATCTGAATTTTGAGGTAGACTCAGTTGGATACCTCATCATCTAAAATATGTTGCTATAAAAAATTCTTCACAAGAGTCCCCTTAGGTTGGACTATAGTCACCACTACCACTATTAGACACTCTTGCACACATCCAAAAAATACTTTTTCTAGGATTTCAAATAAAGAAGTCAAGATCACCACCTCCTTTAAAGATAAGCTCCTTCAATATTCCATTGTCACATAAGGTATGTCTTGAAGGCACAAATTTTTCTCTTACAACATACATCACCTTTTTTGAAGACTTCTTCTTGCCCTTGGATAACCTAATTTTAGCCACCAATAGAGGCTTTGCATGAGCCTACGTAAAAGAAGAGTTGTAACAAACTTCTAAGAGTACCTAGAAAATGGAAGAAGAAAGAGATCAAAAAGATTAGATCTTCATGAATAAGTTAAATCAATCACCCAAATGAGGAATAGGGATTGAATAAAGCACATCCTAAATCCTTTTCTTACAAGCCCCTAAAAGACTCAATATATATTGCAACTATCACAAATCCACCTATGTCTTCCAAAAAAGTAAAACAATTTTGATTTGACCAAATATTGTAATGTCATTCTTTAATATGCGTAATTAGGTATTTGTGGTCCATCTTATACATCCAACCCCTAACATCATATTAGATCCATGAACTAATGCCATGAGTGCATAGAGCTCAAAAAATCATATGATTTGAAAAATTATGACCTTCAAAAAAATTTCCCTAATGGAAACCAAAAAATTAAAAATTAAAGCCTCTAACCTTAGGAAATCAAGAGCCAATCTTGACTCACCAATCGACAAGCCTTGATTTTTTGGAGTGCTCCAATCCACTTTCACCATCTTATCTCTTTAAATTCACCAGATTGTTATCACTTATTGTCACTTGCTTAATTATATGTGTGTGTGTAATTTTCCATTTGTGACAAGGAATTGCCATGTTGGCTAGGATTTATAAATGCTCTAAAAATGCCAAAATTTCATAAGGTTTGGACCTGGTCATCCATCCACCTAAGGCCCTTGGTATGGCCAAGGTGCTATGATGCCTCTTTAGGATCTAAAAGAATGCCACCTATCTTTCTTTAGTCTCAAAGTACTACCAACAAAATATGAGGGCCATAAACCTTAAACCTGTGACCTGCCTACTCCAAATGACTTATGGGTTACTACATAGTCGACTATTGATGCATAAATATTGGGATGATTCTATCCATTATCCCATAGAAATAATGCATTAGACTATATCAAAAGATAAAAGGATATCATCATCAAGGTTCAAACATGGAACAACAACCAATATAAGCTCAATTACAAGAAACATTGGCCATTAAGCCATGCAGATAATAGGAGAGCAAATACTACCATAAATTCTTTGATCTCTACTTTTCCAAAATATTGCTTGAAAATACATTGTACAAGGAATGAAACCTTTGTCTCCTTAATACCTTATCATCCCTTCGTATTTCCAAAATTCCACCTTGCTTACATTGTCAAAAATGTTAGTCGTTACCCTGGTGAAGCTATAATTCCCTAATGGAAAGGCAAGGAATGGCTACGAAGTGCATAATCCCATAAGCATGTGCAAACATTAGGTTCCAAAATTAAAATTCAAGCTAGATTTGGTACCATTTTCTTGTTTAAAATTTGCAACAAGCTTGTGAAATAAAATTGAGCAATAACCCATAAATGAATCAATTGTTTTGAAGGATAGTAACATGTGCTTCTATAACAAAGAAGTAGAAGGAAATTTTATCTGAAAACTTGTGGAGTTATTAAAAATTCTAATAGAAAAATGATCTTATTTTGGCTTCTTATGCAATTAATGCTTATGATGTTTTGAGTAATTCATCCTTGATTTCAAAAGAAGAATCATAGGCTTTAAAGAAACTTTATGGATGACAGAGTGATGTTGATCTATACCAGATCTGATACCAAGTTAGAATTCACAATATTTTATAGAAATAAACAAAAGCAAATCAATAACTCAAATCTTATGCAAAATTCAAAAGAGAAGGATGAAAGATATTTGGGGTACTTATAGGTGTCATAAATAATCACTATGCATAGATAATATTACACAACACTCTAATAATTAAATGAGTGTGAGGGGGGTACTTATAATACCAAATACTAATTACATAATAAAGTATATCCTAAGTTGACAAAACAAGAGGGATTTTGGTTATTTACAATTTATAAAGATATTTTAACCATAACAAAGTTAACCATGGTCCATTGGGCTTACATAGTAAAATAATTTAAATAATTAATACATTGTAAAATGAAATGCCCTTAGGCCTATCCAATATATCACACAATGTCGGTCTTGGCCATGAACCAAACTACAATTTCAACACTATTGACATAAATATCACGTCTAATTCCTTTGGTTTATCCTTTTTTTAGAGATAAGACAAAATGTTGCTACCATGGATGCCAATTCATCTTCCTTGGCATTTAACTCTTAGGGAATTTATTTGATCTTATAGGTGTTGAAGCTTTCTAGCAAATCCTAAACATGGTTTTTATATGACTTTAGGTGTTTGCTCTTGGTTGTGCATTATGAATTGACATCATTTATGACTAGCTCAAAGTTGCCAAATATCTTTAGGTTTATGATTCTCTTTTTAATATGTTTTTTTAAACCCATGCATAATGCTTCATATTTATCTACATTATTAATGTAGTCAAACAACAATCTATAGGTGAAATTTATTTGTAAGACCTTTAGGTCAAGAATTGGATGTTTGAACTTGCTCCATTTATGGTTCTTGCACCAAAAAAGTGCATCACAAATGTTTTATTAGATCCTTATGCCTATTTGTTGGTCAAAGTTGGAGTGTTATCTAGTTCTTTAGATATTAGATATTTTTTCAATTATGTTTCTTCACAGTTCACCTTTGGGTCTTCGTCATCCTAAAGCATACTAATAATCATATCTATCTTAGACATTTGATCATCCTCCAATACTTAGTTATCCACAAATTTTGGTAGTTTATTCTAATTTACGGTGTCATCTTCATCTAACTTGTGTAATAAGTAATTTCATGGAGGCTCATTCTCAATTTACATAATTTTTCCATATTTTGTACCTTCATGTGGGTGTAAGTCAACACCAAGTATACATCTTTGGATAGCTTATGCATCCATTATCTTGATAACTGATGAGGCATGATTTTTATTTTTCTTTAGACCTTAGGATTTCCTAGGTTTGTGCATTTTAGGACTTAGTCTTAGGTTTTTAGTCGCCTTGTACACGTGAGTCACTTTAGTCGCTCATGTTGGTTTGGTCTAGGTCTAGGTGTCTTTTATTTCGTAGAATAATAAGCTTTTTCCTTATCAGTTGCCTTATGGATTAAGCCTTGTCATGTAATCCTTGGATCTACTGCTACTTTCTAGGGTTACAGTTTATATTTTGGGCTTATTTAAGTCCTCATTGAATAATTTAATCTTCAACTTCATTATTTGCCATAACATTTTGATATCAGAGTAGGAAATTATGGAGGTTTTGGATTATTTTCGACCTCGTGCTGGTTGATTTGGGATTATTTCCAATCAACATAGTCCTGTTTGAAGCTCTCCTTTATTTTTCTACATAATTGTTGTCTTTGATAGCATTTTTATCAAATTGTTGCTGCAATATTTCTTGCTAATGAAAATTGCTACAATTCTTGCTGACAATATTTGTGCTGCAATTTTTGTTGATGAAAATTATTGCATTTGTACTGCACACCAATTGGCTTTGTCTTGCGCATGCACCGAGATAGGTTAATTTGAATTTTAATATCCACATTGGTGCTTGGATTTCCCATGCCATTTATTTCAACCACCCTCATTATAGCCAACTAACACCCCTAACAACATTTACCATTCAACACATCATCAACAGATCTGACATAGCAGATCTACCTTCTATTGATAACATATGATTTTTTTTTTGGTTTTCATGCCTAGTATGGTTGCTAGTCCAATACAGGTGAGGCTCTTCATCACTTGGCCTGATGCAGCATGAATATGTCTGCCACCTTATGTACTATCATCATCGTGCATCAACTCCCTTGTTGTGCCTGTAGATCTACCAGATTTTTTGCCCTATTGGTTACATCTATGACATCTACCTAGGGTAGTTTAGTGAAGCCTCTATTGCTACCCTTGATAGAGGTAGATTGATAGTGGTTGTCAACACTTACCACAATAATCGATGAACGTCTACCATATTTTGATCACCTTGATCATATCAACGAAGACTGCATTCACTAATCACTATCCCTGCATCACGTTCGAGGACTTCCACACCTTTCGACCTGCTATCAATTTCTAGAAGAACATGATCAACTCTAAAAACATCTACCATTGTTTAGTTTCTACTGATCACGATCCCAAATTTTTACATGCACATTTACGCATCGATTTGAAATTCAAGAAAATACGAGTTATTGACTATTTTTGTTGGATTAGTTTTTGTGGTATTATATAATCCATGTGGCAACAAGGATTCGTGTATGTTCGTTTGCACAAGCAGGGTACAAAACAAATAGTGGATTTAAATCTCATATTTTATGTGGGGAAGCCCTTCGAAGGCTTCATAAGGGCTCTCACGCCCATTTTATAATATCCAGCGTACACTAGCTAGCATGTGCCGACTAGTTGGCCACCTTTGTAGAGCATGCCACATTGATTTTTTGGTTGACCGTTGGAGCCTTACTCTATTTACTTTCCCTTGGTGGTAGATCCATTAGGCGTGTTGCCTTGGCCTTCATGCCATAATTATTGGGTAAGTTGCATTCCATCTCTTGGGTATTTTACATTAAAAAAAATATGTAGACACTAAAATTTGGTCAATCCGATTATACTACCGAACATAACGGCTAAAAGGACATACCTAGGCCCCTAGGGCAGCCCTCAGCAGGTATACAATGGTTCTAACCACTCTATGCAAGGTTTTGGAAGGTTTCATACCACTTTTAAGATATTTTTGGCACCCTATTTCTATTCGTCCCACCCTGGGATGAATACAGATCCTATTCATCCCATCCTAGAATGAATAGCAACATTCATCCTAGGGTGGGACGAATAGCAGGTTTGACCCAAAAAAAGTTAAATTTGGATAAATAGTGTCTGGTAACGGTTATATTCCTACCTATTATCACCTTCAAGTCAGAGCACACAGAAAAACTTATGATATGCTCCATGAATGAGGCCAAATTAGGAGATCATCTTCCCCCTCCAATGCATGTCACCCCGGTGGCCAAGTGGCGCCTCTTGCCCTGCATGCCCTTGCATGCATTTTGACCCATGAGCCTCCTTAGGCTATAAAGTAGATTTATTTTCCATGAAAAATAAGGTAGAGGATTTTTAGGATAAATCAATGGAGTTCTGCTAAGATTTCCCTTCAACTTTTGTGTCTATTTTTACCTCGTAATCTCTACCTAGCGAAGGAGGTTTGCAAGGGAACTAGTAGGCGCAATTTATCACATAATCAAACTATCTGAGTTAATATCCCCACTAAATTTGAAAAAATACCCTCCATAGTGTTTTTCATCAATCCCCAATGGAATTGGTGGTAAAATTTAGGCAAAATTGGTGGGTGTCCCACCCCTGGGCGCCCCAAAATCTATGACAGTCCTATTTGTCTTACACTGTGATGAATATAAATATATCAATAATTTTCCAACTTTTTTTAATTATTTATTTTCTACATGTTCATATTATTCTACAATTCAAATTTTAGATCATTCTGAGTTATATTGGCCGAGATATCACAATTTTAGTGTTTTGTAGGGTCTCACGTAGGTCTACGGTGGTCATCTAGAGAAACACCTAAAATATCATTTATTTTGAAAATATTATCATATGGGTTTTATTAAAATGTTATTTTATGCATTATTCCTAATTTTCATGTGCTTTGGATATACGTAGGGGCAAAAATTGGTTCCTTTAGGTTTTGCAGGTTGTGAACGATCATCGCAATTACGAGGCACCATCGGACTCAATTTTGGTGTAATTTTTGGTGAGATATTTCCAAAACATTTTATTTTACATCCCTCCACAATTTAAAGTCATTTGGAGTTTATTTTATATAATATTTATGCATATGCCCATTACTAGTCTTTTAGTGCCTATGGGGATTACATGTTTTACATCATACGCACTTGCTATTTGACGCTTTTGGTTTCCTTGTGTGTAGGTGCAGGTCTCTATAGTGAATTATGAAGGATCATAGGACATAAATATCTGAGATACAAGTTGCGGTAACCTTGGCCAGCCCACTTTGATTGTGCGTATGAGGAAAGACATTGTATGTGCACCCGAGTTACTTGAAGGATTTTGATCCTTGGGCACCCGATTATAATAGTTGTATCAATAATTTGAGCCCTAAAATTGAACATTCTATAACTTTTATTTGATCCATTTAATTAATAATAAAGCAATTTACCTCACCTCATTTCTTGTTATTTGATGTCTTTTCCATATTACTTGCATGTTTTCGTTTGATGCTCATAAGCAATAGGACATAGATACGCTTATTTTTTATCATTATTTGGTGCACTTTTTTTCCCTACTTCAGTGGTGATCATGGTAGGACCTAGTACCTTTTGCCTTAGGTAATTTTTGGAGCTCATGTTTCATCTTTTTATGTCGCAGGTGCTATTTGTTCTGGACTGAAACGAACTCTGACCTGCTATTCGTGCCACCCTGGGACAAATGCAAATTCATCCCACCCTAGAACAAATGCAAAAATTCTATTCATACCACCTTGGATTGAATAGAAACCAGAGAGCTTTCTGAGCAAAATTTTAAAAATAACAAGTTTTGGCAGTGATGAGGTAGGCATTTGAATCTTCCATCTCTGTTTTGCACTTTTAGAAACTGTTTTATTTGGTTTTTCTCGCATATTTTGCTTGTTTAGAAAGGTTAAAAGTTAACTTTCTTTTTTCTCAAACACAAAATCACAAAAACATATAAAAGGAGAAAAATTAAAATAAATTTAAAGTGGGAATGCATCTCTATGGTTTGCTTGCTTGTAGCCTACCAAATGGGTAGGCTAACATTTAGGGTTTTTGCATTTATAGGTACATTTGTGAGTTCTTTTTATCCTAAATTTTTGAAAGTAAAACACACATTTTTGCATGAATTTAGTGAATTATCATCGAATTCTTCTTTGCTTACTTTCTTTGGCTTAAAAATAACCACACACACCAGGATTCACTTAAACGCTAGTGAGGTGGATTTCATCACCACCCACTAGTAGAGTTCAATGAGGTGGCTTTCATCTCTACCCATTGTCTTAAATTCCATGAACCTTATTCTTTTCCAAGGCCGGTTCCAAGATTCGTCATAGCCCATGGGTTATAGCATGTATCTCTCTTCGAAGAGGTATATCACAGACTATGGGTGAACTGGGTGAGGAACTAGTAGGACCTGTGCTCCCTGGTCGTGTGTGTACTTCATTACCACACATTATAGGTAGGATAACGTGACCTGGAGTTCATAGCTAGGTTGTCGAGCTATGATTATATAGGTTAAATCCAATTAAACACAATATTATCATTCAATAAGATTTCAAACATGTGATACAAGGTCATTCTTTACAAACAACACATCTGAAACACACAAAAATATTTAGGGATTCACATCTAAAACTTGAAAGAGATAATCATCTATCTTATTGAGTGTTTCCTTTTACTGTTTCATTAAGAATTTGTAAAGAAGATAATCACTCAGGGTTTGGTAGAGAGTTACAATGGTGTGTACCCATAGCCAAGCCCAATCATGGGCAGAAGCTACAAAGAGTGAACTAGGAGACATGAGTCATCTCTGCTATAGCCCCAAGGACCTGGTCAAACCTCCCTGGCAAGCCTCTACTCACCCTATCCCCAAGACAACGATCCATGAGCCACATCTATGAGGAAGCGCTATGCGAGACACCCTAAGGTGTGATGAACTTTACTTGGGAGAGTGTTCCCAGTATTTAGATACATCACATGCCTTCTTGGATGAAATGCAACAATGCATTGAGGTGCTAGTAGATAGAGTGGTGTCACGCATCCATGTACCTATTAGGTCTGACACACCTATCCATAGGCCAGAGCATGACTTTACACACTAGGTAGAGCAAGTTGATATGACCTTACCTACACATCGCCTTGATAGGGTACAACAACATAGGCAACCTGATGGGTACGATACTCGTCGCTCGGGATGAGCCTACTCCACCCTACCCTTCCTCCTTCATGAAGGAAGGCATGAGGAAATCCTAGACTTTCCTTAAGAGTAGTATTCTATGCATGCACGATGTGCCTTTGCACCCGCTCAGTATAATGAGCATATACTCCAACCCAAACCTCAATTCAATGCAGCAAACCTCGATCAAGGGAAGCGCCCAATATATATCACTAATTATATTGAACGAGGTCGACCTCAAGGTGATACTCATAGGCCTCCTATACCCTGCACTACAGAATAAGTCAAATAGTTAGTACAAGATACATAGAGCACCAAGATCAATTCAAATAGCTTTAGCAAGACAAGGAACAACTAGACCGCTTGCATCAGCTTGAGAAAGAAAGAATTGAATGGTAGACCAACAAGCTGTTCTAAAAGACTTTACAAGATAGGTTTCCTACCCCTAAGATACATAGACAAGAATTCCACCTGAGGCAACACACACTCATTCGAGATAGGTCTCCTAGGCCTTATCCAATGTTGTCTCCATGACCTCCTATGCCAGATCAAGATTTGCCTCCCAAGCCAAACATGGGGTGCCCACAACGGGTAGATACCCCTCTTTATAGATTGGCTCAAGAAACTGTTGGTCATCAAATCTTCCTAGGAAAGTATTTTGGGAAGTGTACGCGCCCTAGACCTGGACCAACATTGAAAGGCCGAGAGGAATAGATGCCCCTCATGCCAATATCTAGAGAAAGGTCGGCTCCTTTGCTAAACTATTTCGATGTTTAAAGAAAAGAGTGCAGGAAAGAGATAAAGAGTAAGGGTGCAGGAAAGAGATAAAAGAGTGGGGATGTAGGAAAGAAATAAATAGGGTAAGGGAAGAAATGTCAATAATTTAAAGTGGGAAAGAACCAGAAGCACGATCGATGGCTAATAGCTCAAAATAGCAGCAATAAATACCAAGAATAAAATGAAATGAACACGATATTAGCCCCCCTATGTATCCTCTGGACGAGTTCCAGGATTACCCTCCCCCTTACGTCAAAATCTAGAGTTCAAAATTACGGTGACCAGGAAATAGGTGAATATAACAAAAACACTATCCACAAGCAGCATACAAGAGAACTATTATAACATTTTTCTCCCCTATGTATCCTTCGAGAAAATTCCAGGGTTCTATCCCTAATCACACACCTAAATCTAGAATGCAGAATTACAATATGCAAATGAAGAAAAGATAACAGAAATAATCACAGAAGGTAGCATACAAGAGAGAAATAAAGCTCGAGGCTCTTTAGTATTAATCGTAGGGATTCAAGTTACAGCAGCTTTCTAGCAGAAAGTTCCCCCCCTTTTACATTATAATGCCTGGGTTTTTATAGAGGACCTGACCCTCTGATCCATCAATGCACAAAACGGAGGAGTACATCCTCCAAAACCTGAGAAGTCATCTCCCGCAGCTCTCGTGACTGAGCTCTCAAATATTTTCCCATAACTAGCAACTGCGACCGGATCAGCCAAGGAAACTCGTATTTATGAGCCGCTTGGATGTCCTTGGCCTCTGAGTGTGGAGCTCGAGTGGCTGCCATGTCCGCTGGGCTCTTCTTCAGGGACTGATACTTCCTTTACAATTTCCAAAAATGAGCAACGAGTTCATCGGGCACGTAAAAACTCATTTATGAGGCACTTGATTGCCTCAAAAAAATGCTTGGCTTGGAGTGCGTGCCCTTGAAGCGCTTCACCGAATTTTAGTTCGCAACTCTGCTTTGAGTGCATTTGAGCTGAAGCAGATCCTTCTTCTTGGTTATGCACTTCACACGAATATGCTTCGTGAGACGGCTTCGGGAATGTCAACTGGTGAAGTAAGTATTCCTCCTCAAGATGGCTCACTCTTTTGCTGCTTCGCTGGAAAGGCATGTCAAAACTGCTTTGTTGAGGTTCTCTGCCTGAAGTGGATGCTGTTAGCGTAACTAATGTATTTTGTCTATATTTGATTAATTAGCTCACTGTTACAACCATGTAACACTTACAGTTATTCGATTCACGGTGTGCTATTCCCGGCTACTGATGTATTATTTAAACTCATCTGAATAATACAATTCCTGTTCCGTAATTTATCATGGCATCAGAGCCAGTTCTGTGATTTTGCTGGGCAGAGGAATTTTTTTTGCAGGGGCAATTTTTTTTCTCTTTTAACGGCACGCGCAATCGAGCAGCGTTCCGTGCAGTTAAAAAAAAAAAAAAAAAAAATCGCGCAGCGATTTAAGACTGCACTAAAAAAAAAAAAAGAAGGCGCCCGCAGTCCGAAGAGGAGGAGCCCACCCCGCACGCACGGCTGGGACGCACGTGCGCAGCGCGAGACGTCCAGAGGAGTCCCTGCGCGCGCGAGAGAACGTCCAGCCGGGACGTACGCGCGCGGCGCGAGACGGACGTAATCTCCCACTCGGCGCGCGGCGTCGCAGGAGGACGTTTGCCCCCCCCGCTGAAGGTGGAGAGGGCGTGCGCGACGACGTCGACGCGAGAGGAGGGGGACGTGCACCCCCCACCCGCCCGCCTGCCCGCACAGCGTGACGGGAATTTTAAAAATTCCCTCGCGCGGGAATTTGGGTGGGGTATAAACCCCCCACCCCCGCACGACCTACGCGAAACGCGCTATCGCACTCCCCCCTTGACTAATTTTTTTTCCCCCCCGCGCGACGTGCGCTCCCAACCCCCCCCCGGTTTGCGTTGCTGGAAAGGTGCGACGGATATCCGACGTGGACGGGGAACAAGCAGTGGGCGGGGCGTGACGATAGCTGCGAGTTGCAGAGGAGGCTCGGGAAGCTGAAGAGAGGACGAGCAGGCTGAGGTTGATAAAGGAGAGGGGTTCAACTGATCCTTCCGGATCATCCCGCTAGCTCACTTGGCAGTGAGCTGTGCGGTAAGGCTTAGGGAGCCTGCAGGTCGGGGGTTCAAATCCCGTCGACTCCCCCCAAGGTATAATTTTTTTTTTCAAAGTCATTTTTTAATTAAAATTTTTAATTTTAATTTTTTTAATATAGTTTTTTAACTTTATAAATTAAAATTTTAATTTTAATTTTAATTTATTTTTTCATAAGTTTTAAAACTATATAAATTAAAATTATTTATTTTAATTTTAAATATATAATAATTATTAAAAATGCTTTGTTAAAGGAATTTTTTTTAAGGGGGGATATTTTTTCAAAAAAATCAAAGGGGGATTGTGAGTAATTTTCTGAAAAGGCAATTTGGCAAATTGTAAAAGGTGCATTTTCGGCTGTGACCGACACCTTGTGGGTTATTCCTGTGGGCATTTTTTTTGTTGTATGTTGCATATTTCATTTTTTGCACTATAACATTAAAAATTAAAATCAAACACTCCCTAAGTCCCCGAAATAATTAAAACCCATCCGTGCAATTTATTGCATTGCAGCATTCGGTATTTGTGATACCTCTGGCAGCACTTACGAGTAAAGTTGTCGTGATTTGGCTACTGTATCCGTCGCCTAATATAGCTGCTACAACGACGTCTGAGCTTGTTCTCTATAAATCGTCGAGGAGAGATAAGTTTGCCATTTTTTGCATTTTTTACTCCATCCACTACCCTTTATCGCACTTGTGTTTAGGCGTAAATCCTGACGAAGTATTCTTCATAGTGTTTAGGGGAAGTTACGCCCCACGCATGAGAAGAATCTTCTATGGTAGGTGCCATCAACAAGGCGATTCCCTTTCAGTACCACTTATGTTCCACGTATCGTATGATCTCTAAAACTCACCTATAGTCTCCCTCACGTAAGGGCGGGTGATTTTTGTTGATCTTTCTAAATACCTATAGTTTCCCTCACGTAAGGGCGGGTATTTTGTATGGTATATTGGCCTAGAAAAATGTATATCGAAAGGGGGACCAATTGGTGATATAAGGAACCTTCACTATGGCCGCTGTTGCAAAGTTGATGACTGATCCGCATCAGTTATTGAAAGGTCCAAATTATACACCATGGAAACATAAGATGAAGGCAGTTCTCCAAATGGAAGATTTGTGGGATATTGTTACTGGAGTAGCAACTAGGCCTTCACCAACAGCAGGATCCACAGGTCCTTCCGCAGATCAGATAGCTTTTGACAAGAAAGACAGATCGAGCAAAGGTGCTCATTTTGTTTCGTTGTTTCGGATGAAGTGCAACCTCATATAGCGACAAAGCAAGTGGTAAAGAGGCATGGGATGCCATTAGAACCATCTATGAGGGAAATAATGATTCCACCATTCTTCATCTTCAACAACAACTTCATAACTCGAGTTTGAGACGAGGGTGAAGCAAGTTGAACTCTTTCTGTGCAGAGTGTCTGAGTTGAAAGAGAAATTGAGTTCTTTGGGAGATACTATGGACGAAAAGCTTCTCATTTCACTTGTGATGAGAGCTTTGCCTTCTTCATTTGATATGTTGATCACCTCCATCCAGGTGTCTCAATGACAAATTACCTACATCGAGTTGGTCAATCTTCTTCAACAACAGGAGGCACGCCAACTTCACAAGGATGATTCTTCCAATACAGCCCTATACACCAACAGGCAGGGTTCTAGGAAGAAAGGTAATGGGAAAAAAGGAGGCAACTTTTAGAAAGGAGGAAATTCTCAACAGGATACGAAAGGAAAAGGCAAACAACCTCAATAGAAGAAGAGGTGGTGCAAGATCTGTGAGAAAGACAACCATGACACCAACGAGTGTTGGCATAAGAACAAGCAGAAAGGCCAAAACAAACCACAAAATAAAAACAAGCAACACCAGGTGAATGTTGATATTGAAGAATTTGACTCAGATTCTGAATGGGCGCACAAGGTGCTCATGACTACCACAGATTCCACACAGAGGGATCCTGTTTGGTATGTCGATTCTGGAGCTAGCAAACATATGACTGGCAACAGATCGTGGTTTGAATCATTTGTGGCCAAAGAGGGCAAACCTGTCACCATTGCTGATGATAAAACCTACAGGGTTCAGGGAGAGGGTACAGTTTCAGTCACTCTTCCTGATGGCAAGTGTCAGATTGACAAAGTCCTCTATGTTTCGAGATTGGCTAACAATTTGTTGTCAGTGACACAAATCCTGGATAGAAATATGGTTGTCAACTTTCGTGTTGAGAATGGAAAGAAGTGTTGTACTATTACCAAGAAGGGTAAGCAGATTGCAACAGCTTCATATAAGCACGACTTATTTGCACTAGATGCTATCTCTACTCCACATGTTGCCATGATTGTCTCTACCAAGGAGGAAACTTCCCTATGGCACAAGAGCTATGGGCATATTAGTTCTGGCTACTTACTTGAGCTCAGTAAGTATGAGATGGTAAAGGGTCTTTCTTCCCTTTCTGCCACATTGCCAGTGTGCTCTGACTGCTTGGTAGGAAAGCAACATAGAGTACCATTTGAGAAGAGCTCTACAAGAGCAAAAAAACCTCTGGAGTTAATTCACACGGATCTGTGCGGTCCTTTCACACCCAACAGTTGTGGAGGGAAGAGGTACTTTCAGTTATTCGTAGATGACTACTCACGAAAGATGTGGGTTTTCTTTCTCCAACTGAAATTAGAAGCTTTCGCATTCTTCCAGCAGTTCAAGAAATCCGTTGAGGAGTCAGGAGCTTCTATTAAAACCCTCCGCTCAGATCGAGGGGGAGAGTTTACCTCTAATGAATTTTCTGCATTCCTAGATAAGCATGGAATCAAGAGACAGTTAACAACCGCCTATACTCCTCAACAAAATGGAGTTGCTGAGAGAAGGAACCGTTCTATCATGGAAATGATTCGTTGTATGCTCATAGGAGCTACTCTTGGGCAACAATATTGGGCAGAAGTTGTCACCACTGCAGTGTATCTGTTGAATAGGGCACCCACAAAGGCCCTAAAAGGAATGACTCCATAGGAAGCATGGAGTGGTCGAAAACCCTCCATATCTCATCTACGTATTTTTGGATGTCACGCTTTCATGCACATACCGAAAAAGAAAAGGAAGAAGCTAGATGAGAAAACACTGAGATGTATTTTTCTTGGTTATTCTGAGCACTCTAAAGGATATCGGTTGATAGATCCTTTGACCAAGAAAATTCATATCAGCGAGAGATGTTGTCTTTGATGAAGCTTTCACATCACAGAGCACATCTAAAGTACACCAAGATATTGTGGAATCTAAGGAAGAGAAGATTCCTTCGTCAGCACGACAGGAGGTCCTTCTACATCTTCTTCACCACCACCGAAGAAGAATCCAAAATGGTGTACAAATACAATCAGAGACGCAAATTTATCCACTCCTCCCAATTTGAATTTGGATAGACCTCGTACACGTAGTATGGCTCAAAAGGAAAGAGAAGCCAGAGAAACTGGTGAGGTTGATGATCTTTGTCAATCTTTTGAGGAAATTTATGTGACTCCAAGTACAGAAGTAGAGGATATGGATATTGATGATGATAGGGCGTTCATGTCTACCATAGATGATCTTGAACCTGCATCAGTGCAAGATGCTCTTAGTGAGCCTCAGTGGAAGGCCGCTATGGATACAGAGTATGAGTCTTTGATGAAGAATAAAACTTGGAAGATTGTTGATTTGCCGCATGGAAAGAAACCCATTGGCTGCAAATGGGTATATAAAGTCAAGTACAAGGCAGATGGAACAATTGATAAGCATAAGGCTTGTCTTGTTGCAAAGGGCTATGCTCAAAAGGAAGGCATTGACTATGAGGAAACTTTTGCACCTACTGCTCGGATGACCACAATTCGGGTTATGTGTGCTATGGCAGCACAATATGGGTGGAAAGTTCACCATATGGATGTCAAAAGTGCCTTTCTAAATGGTGATCTCCAAGAAGATGTCTACATGACACAGCCAGAAGGATTTGAAGTAGAAGGCCAAAAGCAGAAAGTTTGCAAATTGGTCAAATCCTTATATGGTCTGAAACAAGCTCCTCGAGATTGGTATATAAAAATGGACAATCACCTTATGCAGCATGGATTTAAGAGATGTCCGTCAGATGCAAACCTCTATTTCAAGAAACAAGGTTCGAGATAGTCTTGCTTGTACTCTATGTGGATGATCTCGCTCATTACGGGAGGTCGAAACTATGATCTCTACTCGTCAAAAGAAACTTGTGCAAATCTTTTGAGATGACAGATCTCGGACTTCTCTATTCTTGTCTTGGTCCGGAATTCATCCGGAAGGAGCACTCCATCAAAGTGTCTCGTAAAAAATATGCCAAGACATTGTCTGGAAAAATATCGCATGACTGATTGCAATCCAATGGCAACTCCGATGGAGAATGGACTTCAGTTATCGTGATATGATGACTCACCTCAGGTAGATGGTACTCTCTATCGACAGTTGATTGGGAGTCTCATATATCTAACCAATACTAGGCCAGATCTTGTATTTGCTGTCAACTATCTTTCGAGGTTCATGCAGGAAGACCACTCATTGGAAAGCAGCAAAACGTGTTCTTCACTATGTCCGTGGTACTATGGAATATGGCCTAGAATACAAGAGGAACAACAAATTCTTCTTGCAAGGATACACGGACTCGACTATGCTTGGATCATTTGATGATCGCAAATCAACTTCTGAATACATTTTTCATCCGGGATCCGGTCCTGTCTCTTGGCACGTAAGAAGCAACGGTGGTTGCTATTTCATCAACAGAGGCAGAATATCGCGTCGCACGTGAAGTCGTGTGCGAAGTGATATGGTTACGTCGCATTCCGACAAGTATGGGCCATCCATAAAAATCTCCAATACACTTGTTTTGCGACAATCGGGGTGTTCTGAACCTCGTCAAGAATCCAGTCCATCATGAAAGAACAAAGCACATTGACACACAATGTCATTTCATTCGAGATGAAGTTCCAAAGCACCAAATTCAGCTTCAAGCACATTCCCACCGATGCTCAAGTTGCAGACATTTTCACTAAGGCACTTGGACGTGTCAAATTTGAATTGTTTCGTAGCTCACTTTGTATTGCAAAATAATGTAAGGGGATGTTAGTATAGCTATTAGTTATTACATTACCCAAATAATGTAATAAAGGGGGATGTTAGCGTAACTAATGTATTTTGTCTATATTTGATTAATTAGCTCACTGTTACAACCATGTAACAGTTCTGGTTATTCAGTTTCGCCGGTGTGCTATTCCCGGCTACTGATGTATTATTTAAACTCATCTGAATAATACAATTCCTGTTTCGTAATTTATCAGATGCTTCACTGGTGAATCTTCAAAATGTTTCACCGTAATCCTCCCTCAAAACTGCGATTCAAGGCTTTTTGGGTCAAAGTACATTCTTGCCTTGGAAAAATGTCTTGCTCTTTACAAGCTAATACCGCTTGGGGTGAAAGTGCTTCACATGAAAGCTATTCGAAGCAGATGCTTCACAACAACTTTCGGTGAAGTAAAAATGGTTCGCCAGTATGGAGGCTCGAAGTGGGTGCTTCGGTGATTTTTTGGCGAAGTATTTTTCATTGTTTGCACTCCTTCAAATTCTGCTTTGCCAGATTTTCGCCCGAAGCAACTACTTGAAATGCTTCGAGTGCAAAGCTCTTTTCACGCCTTAGCAACCTTCCTTTAGCGAAGTTGTTTTGATGTTTGGACTTCTTCAATCCCGTTTTGCAAAACTTTAGCCCGAAGCAACTGCTTGAAATACTTTGGGTGCGAAGCTCTTTTCTTTCTCTACTTCTTTCTTTTGGCGAAGCTATCTTCCTTTTCCTATGAAGCTCTTTTCTTAGCTTGCTTAGTAGCGAAGCTCTTTCATCTCCATTCCATATACAAAGGGGATGGCAATGAAATCCAAAATTGCTGCAATACTTGAGAATATTGTTTCTAAAAAAACAAGGGAACAAATTCATGAAATTAAAAGAAACACTTTACAAAAAAATTGATTTTACTACCCCTCTAGGCAATGTGACAAAATGGTCAACATTCTTGGTGGCTCGTTGGGCAACGAGCTCACCTCGGTGTAAGAACCCTCAGCCTTGATCCGTTGGGCCAGAGTTACCTCCAAACCCTTCTCCTTTTTCTCCTTCTGGGGTGCTTCCACGACTTCTTCTTCTTCTTCTTCTCCCTCTCCTTCTTCTTCTTCCTCTTCTGGCGAGGCTTCCTATTACGGCGGTGGGAGAAAGCGATCGTGGATGCATTTCATGGTTCGATGAACATGAGCCTAGACACCTTTCAAGAAAGGCTCTCGGTCTTGTAGCACTTTCACCAGAACATGGAACCGATCTATTTTCCCTATGTCGGTATGCTTGGCTCTTGTGCTTAGATCGTTGAGGCAGGTCACGATCTTGCAATGTCTCAGAATGAAATTTGTGACTTACCCTTTTGTAATTGGCTCTTCCTAGCCGTCTATCTCTGAGACATCACTCTCAAAATGTAGCCAAGCCGGCTTGAGGTCTTCCTTGTTCAAAAGGTTCCAATCCTCATTCGTGAAACTTGGGAAACCTAATGAAGAGAGGTCTTGGAAATACCCCAGTGATGTGTGCTGCTCGTGTTCAAATACATCCAGGAGGTCCTTCGCCTTTTGTGCTTTCCTCACCTTAGATAAGAAAGCATGGACCGTGGCTTGAGCTATGGACCAATCTCTGGTGGTTCGGCTCATCGCAACGACCTACAGGTCATGATATTTGACACTTTGGACCTCAAACGCTAGTTTGAGTCACCTTATGATTTTCTGGATGATCTCATCTACTATTGGCCCTCCTGAGCAGCGACATACTATGCTTCGGTAATGTAGGTCAAAATTGATAGGGTACTAGAGGCCCGAGATCTAAATTTCTTGAGCAAGTGTGAGCAGATTTCTTTTATTCGGCCCCTATCAAATAGCTCCAAGATTTCTTTTTTGTACAACTACTGCTGCATCTACAAGATCTTGCTTTCAAACTCTTTGGCCTTTAGCTCAGCTTCGGCCTGTATCTGGCTCTGGGTTTTAGTTGCACTCTGCAGTTGTCTTACTTGTTTCAAGGCGACTACTTCCTTTTTCATCTGCTCACACTGCTTCTCTGCATCCTCTAGCTTGGAGCGAATTTTGGCTAGCTCCTCTTCCAACTTGATGTTGGTGCTCTCTGCTTCAAATTTGTGCTAATTGGTGATGTTTGCATGTGCACGAAAAGTTTCAATTCTTACATGCATGGATGTAGATTCATTATCTACATTTAAGTGCTCCAGGTCCTTAGTCTTCTCTTGATAGTCATAATCTACTGGAGTCATCTCGTCCAGAGGTTTCTGGACCTTAGGGACCTTTTTTACCTTATGCAACTTTTTGCCTTTCAAGTCAAAAACAATGTATTTTTCTACTTCGGCCAGAGAGTGCCCTCTCTTTTTCCTCGCCTCCTTCAGCATATTATCTATGTTCTGTCAGGCTTGGAGTAGCTTCTCAGCTAGAGGGCGTTCCTTAATCATGGATAAATTAGTTTCAAATGAGGCTGGATCTCCAACCAAAGGGGTGAACAAATACAAGGAATGAACAGGGGATGCCTCACCAGTAGGCTCGGCGACGGGTGTGGTAGGAGTTTTGACGAGTGAAACAATGTCGTGTAACAGGGGAGTTGGGAACGGGGTTCCACATTGGAGTACTACCTTTGTCCTGACTGAGGACCAAGGTAATGGTGGCATGGGCGAGAGAAGTAGTATCAACGGACTTGTCCTGGCCTGACGACTCGATCGAGGTAGATACGCTTGTGGGGCTAACAGGATCATGGGGCAGACTCGAGGTGGCAAGGGGCAAATGATGGGGTGACTGAACTTCCGTAAGAGAGGGATACTGATGAGGACCTTCGGTCGGGACCATGGTGGACACATCTTGAGAAACCAAGGGGACGGGTGAGGAGTGCATACCTATGTGCCCTCCTGGAATATCAAAAGTAGTGGCTTCTTACGTGATTGGCTCTTGCTCCTTTCCAGCTTTGGCGCTCCTGAATTCCATGACCTCTCCTTCAAGGTCCCCTTCTTGTTGGAGGATTTCCTCCACATTAATGACATCTACATCTAAGGCTACTTCGGTTCCTTGCGACGTCATCCCTTCAATATTTGCCTCGGCTAGGCCTATCGCAGGTTGTCCACCAGAAGCACCTAGAAGCTTTGTACGTGGTCACTTTGGATGGGTTGGAGGCACTTGAGCTTGCTCTTGCCCCTTTATTTTCTTCTTCTCCTCCTTCTCTGATTGTTGCATCGATCCCATAGCACTGGTGTCGTGGCTTTCCATAGGCTCCTGAGGCGGTTCTTCTGGTGTAGTTTCTACCTCCTCTTCTTCTTCTTCTAAAGCATCATCAGTTCTCCTTGGGCTTTCACCCAAACCTGGGGCACTTGGGGGAATGAAGTCGACGAAGGATATGGGCTTCCAAGTCCCAACATTGGCTTCATAAACAACCACGAAGTCCTTATCCGTCTCCAAGAGTCCGTATGATTTCGTCTTTTGTCGATGAACTCTCATTTTCCACCATTCCTTTAATTGTTCTATGCCCCAATCCTTCAATTCCTCCCTCAGATCGTCTTTCATCTTCCTCCAAAAAATAGAGTCTAGGGTTGGGAAAGGATGCTAAACAGGGTCAAACTCAACTTCCATAGGGTAGAATTCATGCCAGGGAGGCAAGGTCTTCATCCTTTCTAAATGCCACTCCAGATCCCTCCCATTGGGGTTATTTCTTTGCTCCACAATTTCTGGGTGGGGGCAGACATGAAAATTCTTGAATTTGAGGTGGTCCCTCATCACCCCCAAGGGATCGTAGAGCCACCTTTGAGGAATTTGGAGCAGACCAAAGCTAGCAAGCTTCTCCTCTAGGAATACATGTTGCTTCAGGGCAAACACTTCAATTACCCCCATTTTGAAGGGGAAGTCACAAGTGTGCATCCATTTCCAACCATGGTCGTAGACAACATTTGTTGTGTCGCTCTGTCGAGCGACCTCCAATGTGAACTGGTATTCAGAGGGGTAGAAGGACAGTAGGAAGGGTTTAACCATGAATCCAAACAAGCGAATCACAAGCCCTTACGTCAGTTGAAATACATCTCCCTTCTTATCCTTCACCACTTTGTCTCTTAAACTGAAGGGCACTCGAGGGCAAGAACCCTTCAACAAATGAATGGCAGGTCCCAGGAACTACTTATTAAAAGAATAATATGACTCCGTCCTCGCCAGGAGGGGAGTCCACTGGTACACAGGCAAAGGAGTTCCATCCTTGCCGCTTGAAGAAATGGCAATGTGGGGGAATTGCTTATACACATGGTAGAAAAATAGCCAGACTAAGAAAGAGTAGGGTGTGAAGTACTGGCCCGTCCCAAATTTCTTCATGCTGGTTAGTCGTGTGTGCAAGGTTCGGGCCACCCATTCTACCCAGTAAAAGAAGACCAGGTTTGTGTTCATCCTTGAAGCATCAGGGGCATAAAATTCCCCTCTTGAAATACATTCGGCCAAAGACACCTGCCAGGGGTGCACCGAAGCATCGGTCAACAGACCCGCTACCCATGCAATGATGGAAAAGATGTTCGTGCTCTTGAAATCTATCAGGGGGAGGGGCATTTTGGGTAGCTTGCCTGAAGGGAGCTTGTCCTTGAGGTTCTCTCTTAGAAATTTTAAAATATAGCTAGAGGTAGTGAACCTCTCCATTTGTTCACTCAAGATGACATTGCAAACCGAATAACCCTTGGGTGGCTCTTGTTGTGGTGCGAATGCTGCTTGCACATCCTCTTTCAAAATTGAAAATAATTTATGGCCCGTGGCGTCCAACACTTTCCTGGAGGAGGCCTGGTAGTTCTGCGTGATGGCACAGACTAGTTCGGGACAATGGTGCACGGGCGGGGTCAGATACCAGTAAATCTATGAATAATACGCAGCAGCTCTCTTGTTCTCCGAGGAGAGTTTGCTTTTCATAAACTCAATAGTATATCGGAGCTTGGCCACACTCTTTGAAAGCTCAGTGTCCCAAATTTTCTCCCACCCATCAATTGGTGGTTCTTCCAATTGCTCTTCTTTAGAATCCTCTCTTTCCTCCACCGATTGCTTTTTTGGGCGAGGATTGAGCTTGACCTTCTTAGGTCTATGTTTTTTATCTTCTTTACCCTTCTTCATTTTCTCTGGGCCTGCTACCTCAGGCTCCTTCCCCTTCTCCTTAGAATTTTTCTTCCCCATTCTGGATATGGGCAGAAGTAGAGTCCTTGATGCAGAGAGCTTCGACGTGAAGGACTTCGATGCGAAGGGCAGAAGAATTGCAGAGTAACAGTGGGGATCTTAATCTTGCATGAACCAGTAGGCGAACAACCCTTTTACTGCTAAGCCTCGCATTTTATAGCCTTAAAAGGTAACTACCTCAATTTATGGCATCTACCAAAATTAAATTCGTGACTCAGACAGAGGAGGTGGTTTCGCCATTTGATTGGCTTTACGACAGCGTGGTACGCGGGCCCATGTGGTTTAATGATTTTCTTTGCATTGGGAGTTTAACTTCCTGCCACTTCATAGCTGGGTGTGAGCTTTTCTCACAACAAAATCTTCTTGAGATGCGCTCTACCACCTTGGCATTAAAATCATTCGCCCCGAACATTCCCCTAGGCTACCGTTGGTGCATCTCCCAAGGCACATTTTAAATGTTTCTCGTCTCGCGCACTATTGGATTGGTTAAGTGGAAACCGGTGCTGAAGATACTTCACGGTGAACCTTCGATGTGAGCTGATTTTATATGCTTCGGGCCCGAAGTAGTTTTACCTTGCTGCGTAGCTGCTTGCTTTGTGGAAGGTTAGCCTCTGAAGCTCATTTTCTTTAAAAAATGCTTCGCTCATTTCGCTTCAAAAACTTCCTCGCTCATACTCCTTTTGCAAAGCATTTCTCAAGCCTTCGTTTCTTTTGAGAACTCCTTCCAAACCAAAGTGCTTCGCTACAAACCATCTTGCATCAGTTGCTTCGCACACAAAATCCTCAAAGGAGATTCTCACCAAGTTCAACGAAGCTGGGGCTTGTCCCTCTGGTAGTGTGATACTGAACCTTCTGGCAGTCTCGAAATAGGATATGTACAAAGATAAAAAAAATCTTACATACAAAAGTAAAACTTGAATCAACACTCCTAAGCAACACTTAGTGCCCTTGGCACTTTATTTACCAGCCGAGCTATTTATAGTATTTACACAAAATTTTACGACATGATTGGCATGCCGCCACCACAGACCCAGCTTCGAGTGCCTATCCGATGAATCTACAGTGTTCAAACCAGATGTGATTGTAATTGAGTCGATCCTTGAAGTTCGGATGACCACTCGAAGTTCTCCATGTTGTGAATAGAGTGCAATGTGGTAGGTTATCATACATGCTAGTACTCATATGGTTGACGAATAATGTGGCAAAGAGGTTTGCCACATGGAGGGCTTCTTTGGATATCGGTTGCAGTGATGGATGAAGCCAATACCACCATTTTAGAGAGTCCACTGGCTACGGACTCTTGAGTATGGGCTCCTCCAACTCCTTGATGTGACAACAGGGCTTTTTCGATGATAAGTCTTCTTCTAGAATCTCCTCAGGCTCAACCTCTTGGTGAGAAATGCTTAATGGGTTCTAGCTGAATACTTGCATGCTATGTCCTGGGATAAAAAAAGGGTGCAAAAATATGCCCTCTTTATTCTCGGGTTCTACCCCTTGAGCCTGTTCCTCTCCTTGGCCCATCTCCTAATGGAGACTGTAAGCAACCATATCATTTATTGTTGGGACAGTGCTTGCATAGTCCCATCGTTGGCTTTGGATGAAATCTGCCTCTTGAGCTCCATGCAACTGCATTTTAGGTCTCCGAACAGTATGAGGGATATGCCATGGTGAATACTACACGGGATAGACAAGAGCAGCAACTATCGAAGAAAGTAATAGAGTTACTCCCCACGGTATTTTTCTTGCTAGGAGCAGAAGGTGCTTCGCTTGTACTGCTACCTCAAAGATTTGAGGAAATCTATGTTCACCCTGATTGTTGCAATAGGAGGCTTATGTCCGGGTGCAAAGCCCAAACATAGAAGAGGTGGGCTTGAGCAAGTGTCGGTTGGATCTCCCCTGGAATTCTCTTTCAACTTCTACATAATCGGACATTGAAGTCTGTGATGCTCTCCTAAGGTGTTCTCGTGATGGTGGAGAGGTGCATCAAAAGCTAGAAGGGATACTGAGAGCCGTCAAATGTTTTAATGAGCACTCTCGCTAAGTCATCTCATGAGCAGATGCTCTTATGCCTAAGTAGTTTGTACCACTACAGCGCCCTTCCTTCCAGAGACAGGACCAAAAGTCTGATCATGAAATCTTTATGGGTTATGCCATGGAGGGTCGCTAGAGCAGCAACATCTTCAAGGTGCTCTTAAGCCATTCCTTTAGTGCCATTGTATTTTGTCAAGGTTTTCAAGGCACTTTTGGGAATATCGTGCCAACTTTGGAGATTCTGAGTTTCAGGATCATCCCAACTGGGATAGCATACCCTCACCATTATAGCAGTGGTCTGCAGAGATCACAGTTGTCGCCACTAATTCAGAGTCCCCAGGCAAACATTCTTTTCTTTGCTTGTGAGGTCAAGGTTGCTCACCAGACCTTGATTCCTCTGGGGCGTCTTCTTTCAGCTTTAAAATGCATCTTCGATCAAGAAATTTGAATTTTCATCTCAACAGAGTCGCCAGGTGATTTTTACAGATGAAGACAAGCCAGAGATTCACCAAACTCTGGCTTCCTTAAGACATGGGGACTGTTTGTCCCATCGGGCATACCAAAAACTGTTGGTCATCAAATCTACCCAGGAAAGGATTTTGGGAAGTGTACGCGCCCTAGACCTGGACCAACATTGAAATGTCGAGAGGAAGATATACCCCTCGTGCCAATATTTGGAGAAAGGCCAGCTCCTTTGCTAAACTACTTCAGTGTTTAAAGACAAGAGTGCAGGAAAGAGATAAAAGAGTAAGGGTGCATGAAAGAGATAAAAGATTAAGGGTGCATGAAAGAGATAAAAGAGTGAGGGTGCAGGAAAGAAATAAATAGGGTAAGGGAAGAAATGTCAATAATTTAAAGTGGGAAAGAACCAGAAGCACGATTGTTGGCGAATAGCTCAAAACAACAGCAATAAATACCAAGAATGAAATGAAATGAACATGATATTATCCCCCCTATGTATCCTCTGGACGAGTTCTAGGATTACCCTCCCCCTTACGTTGAAATCTAGAGTTCATAATTACAGTGACCAAGAAATAGGTGAATATAACAGAAACACTATCCACAGGCAGCATACAAGAGAACTATTATAACATTTTTCTCCCCTATGTATCCTTCGGGAAAATTCCAGGGTTCTATCCCCAATCACACACCTAAATTCAGAATTCAGAATTATAGTATGCAAATGAAGAAAAGATAACAAAAATAATCTTAGAAGACAGCATACAAGAGAGAAATAAAGCTCGAGGCTCTTTAGTATTAATCGTAGGGATTCAAGTTACAATAGCTTTCTAGCAGAAATATCCCCCCCTTTTACATTACAATGCCTGGGTTTTTATAGAGGACCCGACCCTTTGAGCCATCAATGCACAAAACAGAGTACATTTTTGAAAACCTGAGAAGTCGGCTCCCGCAACTCTCGTGACTGAGATCTCAAATATTTTTCCATAACTGGCAACTATGACCGGGTCAGCCAGGGAAACTTGCATTTATGAGCCGCTTGGATGTCCTTGGCCTTCGGGTGTAGAGCTCGAGTGGTCGCCATGTCCGTCGGGCTCTTCTTCAGGGACTGATACTTCCTTTTCAATTGCCAAAAATGAGCAGTGAGTTCACCGGGCATGTAAAAACTCATTTATGATGCACTTGATTGCCTCAAAAAAATGCTCGGCTTGGAGTGCATGCCCTTGAAGTGCTTCACCGAATTTTAGTTCACAACTCCGCTTTGCAATGCATTTGAGCAGAATCAGATCCTTCTTCTTGGTTATGCACTTCGCACGAATGTGCTTTGTGAGACGGCTTAGGGAATGTGAACTGGTGAAGTAAGTATTCCTCCTCAATATGGCTTACTCTTTTGCTGCTTCACTGAAAGGCATGTCAAAACTACTTCACTGAGGTTATCCACCCGAATTGGATGCTTCGTTGGTGAATCTTCAAAATGCTTCGCCGCAATCCTCCCTCAAAACTATGATTCGAGGCTTTTTGGGCCGAAGTACATTCTTGCCTTGGAAAAATGTCTTGCTCTTTACAGGCTAATATCGCTTCGGGTGAAAGTGCTTCACACGAAAGCTATCCGAAGTAGATGCTTTGCAATAACTTTTGGCTAAGTAAAAATGGTTCTCCAGTATGGAGGCCCGAAGTGGGTGCTTCGGTGATTTTTTGGCGAAGTAGTTTTCAATGTTTGCACTCGTTCAAATTTCGCTTCGCGATTTTTGCCTGAAGCAACTGCTTCAAATGCTTCAGGTGTGAAGCTCTTTTCACGCCTTAGCAACCTTCCTTCAGCGAAGTTGTTTTGATGTTTGGACTTCTTCAATCCTGCTTCACAAAACTTTCGCCCGAAGCAACTACTTGAAATACTTCGGGTGCGAAGCTCTTTTCTTTCTCTACTTCTTTCTTTTGGTGAAGTTATCTTCCTTTTCCTGCGAAGCTCTTTTCTTAGCTTGCTCAGTAGCGAAGCTGTTTCATCTCCATTCTATATACAAAGGGGGGTGGCAATGAAAGCCAAAATTACTGCAATACTTGAAAATATTGTTTCTAAAAAAACAAGGGAACAAATTCATGAAATTAAAAGAAACACTTTACAAAAAAATTGATTTTACTACCCCTCTAGGCAATGTGACAAAATGGTCAACAGAAACATCCTATGGGACCTACACTAAGCATGAGTTGGAGGTAGAATATTTGGAGATGCCTTACCAAGGTAGGGGGGTGATAAACCACTGCCCCATAATAGGTTGGAGGATCCTAGACCTCCACCACAGGATGTAAGCAAATACGAGGAGATTAAATCCTCAGGCCCGTATAAAGTGTTGCTAGAGCACCTGGAGTCAGTAGAGAACAATACCTCTGGATCTGGATCTCAAAATTCCACTATGTGCTAGGTGTGTAGTCAACACATCCATCCTTTGGTGCCTGTGCCTCCCTATCCAAAGCAATTTAAGTTACCTCAATTGGCTATGTTTAAGGGAGACGAAGATGTGCAGGAACATGTCACCAAATTCCTGGGTCAATGCTTTGGCATTCATGATGGTGATGCTTTGCTATTACAGATATTCAATACTACCCTCTTTGGTCCAACCTCAAAATGGTTTTACCAACTCCCTAAGCATAGCATACACAACTTGGACCAACTTGCAGACGCATTCCTATAACACTTTGCCTTCAATACCAAGAGGAAGGTGACGTTGGCCGATCTAGCTGGGTTGACACAGTATGATGATGAGTCAATAACAAACTATGGCAATAGGTGGTAAGCCCTACTCACCAAGCTACCTTATCTTCTTCCCATATCGAAGTTAACTCATATGTTCTCTAAGAGTTGCCTGAAGCTGATCTCCTTGTTGTTGTAGCTACAACAGTATGCGACTCTTGAAGATGCCCTAGCACAGACTAGGATCATCAAAGAAATAAAGATTCAATAGGGTGATTTTCTGAAGCCACACAAGGAGTGGAACAAGAATGCTAAAAGCACCCCAGTGCAGCCTAAGCCAGTAGCAGTGAATCAAGTTTCCATTAGTGTCCCAAGGCCAATGTAAGCCACACTACCTCAAAAGCCTAATTATCAGGCCACTCCTAGGAACTACACCAAGGACAACTAGAATAAGTAAGGGAAAAATCAACAACATCACCCTAAGTGATAGTTCATGCCCATTACAGATTCTATGGACTCATTGTTTGAGTGCCTCCTAATGGCCAATGCAATCCACCTGCTTGAGAGTCAACCCATCGACCCAAATGCACTGAAACCCAAAGGATATAGAGAAGACCTATATTGTAAGTTTCATAGGTATAATGGGCATGATGTGCAAATGTGCTACAAGTTCAAGCACTTGGTGCAAGACATGATTAATATAAATGCCCTTCAGGTGGACAACCCTATTGTGCCAAACAACCAACAGATGGAGGTTTTTAAAGACCCTTTGCCCACCCATGTGGAGCAGGCCACACTTGTGCCCCGGGTGAATGAGGTTCACCATACCCCCTAAGCAGGGGTATGTCAGCATGATAAACATTATAATGAGGAATAGGTGGTACCCAAGTCCAACCGCACCACCCATGGCTTAGAATGATGTTCCTTCGATGTCGTAGCCTTTACCACCTCCTGGGTCGAGCCTCCCACCTAGGCATGTGGTCATAATTAAGAGTAAGCTCACTCAGAGCTTAAGAACGATATATGCCCTGCTCTCCATCTATGAGCTCACCTAGAAATTGCCTCCTCATAGAGAAGCCTTTATGGATATCCTTAAATAAATCAAGCTTCCACCCCAGGATTCTAACTCCTTTAACTACTTCATGGGGCATGTGCAGCAATGCACGGAACTGGTGATTACCTTTTGAGAAGATGAGCTTAAACTGGTTCCAAATGATATGGTAGATTCTCCCTTGCACATCATCGCATGTGTGAATGGAACACCATACAAGAGAGTATTGATAGACATTGGGTCTTCTAGCAACATCATCACTACAACAGCTCTCAAGCACTTGAAGCTCCTAGCATCCCACATTGTGGTATCTATCTACACCCTCCAAGCGTTCAATGATGCCATATGCTCAATGGTTGGTATGATCATCCTGCCTATTCAGGTAGGGAAAAAGATCATCTCGATGTTGTACCACATCCTGGAGGGTGAGATGGCGAATAATATCCTATTAAGCAGACCATGGATCAAGGACATGAAGTGTGTCCCTTCCATCGCTCACCAGTGCCTCAAGTACACTCATGAAGGGCAAGTTCATGTCGTCCTTGCAGACCTAGAGCCCTTCAAGTATTGCAATATGGTGTAGCAACTCCCCAAGTCAACCTTACCATCAACCCATCTAGATTTCCAATCGAATAAATCCATCTAAGGTTTAACTCCATCACCCTTGCATACCGTACCATCCTCATCATCGACACCCTCCAGATGCCTAGTGTGCCTATGGATCCTTTGTCTAGGAACCCAAGGAAGTGACCTATTGATGAGGTCCATCTAACCATATCTACCATATCCACAAAGGAGATACCTATCCCAGATGATGAGAAGCTACCACATGATATAAATGATGAATCATATTAGGTCTCGCTCTCATCCCTCTTCTATCTGCAGCCTCAAGTCATAGTGCACCTAGATTCCATCGGATTGGGAGAGTACATGGCTAGGAATATTACAATTACCCCTTCTATAGAGTCAATGCAAGACATGGGTTGACCCCATCTTCCCATAGGCACTATCGTACCTCTTGGCCTTCCCAAATAAAAAAATTATGTCTATGGGGCCTTGAATATGGCATCGAACCCTATCAAAAATAGGAGGAAGATGAAGAGCCCTTCTTGGAATATGTCAACTACCTGTCTAACCCTGACTTCACCCTGAAGTACCTTGACCTTTGTAACTGGCATGGTTATGGGCTGGGCCTGTATGAGTAGGGCACTCGAATTTCTTACCAGATGCAATATCAAATACCTTATGATAAATTTGGCTTGGGACTCAACAAGTCTATGTTCTTAGATGTGCTCATAAATAGCTTAAAGCACATGACTCTAGATTGTAGAAATGAGCTCGTGTGAGATCCTTTCGCCAACCCCAATCGTGTCTACTCATTGGGGGACTACTTCTCTATGCCCTTGGGAGATGACAAACCACCTCATGATGATATTTTATCTTACAAGAGAGGTGAAGGTTCATGCACCCTTCCCCATGATAGTGAGGAAGAATATTAGGGGTCTCCTTATGAGTGGACATCTGACGACGAGTCAGATTATGAAGTAGCACCCATTGAATCTGTTAGTTTAGATGGGGAAGGCCCATGGGTTGTCCCTGTGGATGATGAGGATGATTTCTATATGAGAATGTTCCTATTACACCATCCCATCTAGCGATAACTTCTACCTCTAGAAGAACAGACTCACCCGTAGCCACATCGACCACCTTCGGTCATTCCATAGCCTTCGTAGTCATCTCCTTAGGTCTTGTGACATCTTGATATCCATGAACACCACCAACCACATAGGGGAAATCATCCATTCATAAATATGATTTCCATAGATCTGTTCGAGCCCTTACGAGATCTAAATAACCCGTTGGAGTCATTGTACCTCAACTTGGGGGTAATTGACTTTGATTGGGGAGATTCAAACCCCTCGTCCTCTAATTATTGGCCTTGTGATGAGATGCTATAGCTATTTCATTTCTCTCTAGGGCCAACTCATGATGTCTTCCATGTTGAGGAGGAACCTGAGGTTCCCATTGATGATCTCAATCCATATGATGACAACCATTTGATCCCTACCCCCCACCAGTTGGTGGAGGGGTCACATATGTCAATCGATCCTATGATTGACAAAGATATCAACTCATATCCTAATATTCCACAATGTATCAAGCTAGGGTAAAGTCTATCCCCTGAAGATTAAGCCAATAATATAGCCCTTCTGATAGATAAGAAGGTAACTTTTGCATGATCTTACAAATACATGTCGAGACTGGATCCAAATCTAGTCACCCACAATCTGATGCTTGACCCCAAGGCCAAGCCTATCAAGCAAAATCTAAGAAAGATGCATCTATCAGTGGACATAATAGTCAAATATAAGCTACAAAAGCTTTTGGATGCTAGGTTCATCATTTCTATAGACTATTTGCCATGGTTGTCCAACATGGTTCCCGTCAAGAAGCTCGACCGAAGGATTTACATTTGCATCAATTTTAGAGACCTAAACAAAGTGAGTCATAAGGATGATTTTTCTTTACCGCGCATCGTTGCCCTAGTAGATGTCATAGCCAGCCATAAAATGTTATCCCTTATGGATGATTTCTCTAGGTATAATCAAATTCGTATCAACCCGGAGGACCAGCTCAAAACGGCGTTCACAACACCTTGGGGAACATTTTGCTATAAGGTCATGCCTTTTGGCCTTAAAAATGTTGGTGCTACCTACCAACGTGCCATGACATACATATTCCATGACTACATGCATAAGATTTTGGAATATTACATGGATGACTTACTAGCTAAATCTTTATTATGCCATGAGCATCTCGATGTCTTGTGCAAAGTCCTTGATTGTCTTATTGAGCATAACGTGAGATTGAACCCCAAGAAGTGTGTCTTCAACATCACATCTGGAAAGCTCTTAGGATTTATAGTTTCTAAATGAGGCATCGAAGTGAATCCCAACAAGATCAAGGCCATCCTTGATATGCCTCCCCTGACTATCATCAAGCAGGTTTGGAGTCTGTAGGGCAAGATTGTGTCCATCAAAAGCTTCATAGCACAATTTTCAGACAAGTATCAACCCATGAATAAGTTATTGCACATAGGGATCATATTCCATTGGGATGACGAGTGTCAAGAGGCCTTTGACACAATAAATTAGTACCTAGCTTCATCGCCTATGTTGGCCCTGCCTAGACCATAAGTGTCATTTTGCTTATACATATCAGCCACTGATATTGCATTGGGCATCATGTTAGCCTAAAATAATGAACTGCATAAGGAACATGCTACTTACTATCTCAGCCACATCCTGGTCAGTTATGAGATCAAGTATGCATACATGGAGAAGTTATGCCTAGCGGTGGTTTTCACCACTAAGAAGCTACAAAATTACATGCTTAGCCATACCACGTATGTTGTATCTAAAGATAATCCATTGTGATACATGATGAGCCACACTTATCATAATAGTCACACAACAAAATGGATCATGTTGTTGATGGAGTTTGACCTAGAATTTATTAGATAAAAATAAATTAAGGGTCAGGTCATCGTCGATCAACTCACAGAGGCTCCTCTCCAGGATGATCAGCCTCTTAGCATGGAGCTTCCCAATGATGGAGTCTTCCAAATATCAAAATCACCTAATTCTGACGAGCCTGAGCTGTAGGCAGAGATGACTCTATTTTTTGATGGCTCTAAATGTGAGCAAGGGGGTGGCACAGGGATTATTTTTTTCACACCGCATGGGGCTCCCATACCCCTATTATTTAAACTTGATTTTCCATGCACCAACAACAACGTCGAGTACGAAGTGTTGCTCATAGGTCTTTAAATGACTATCACCATGAAATCACCAAGCTTAATATTTTTGGTGACTCCTTGCTCACTGTCAACCAGGTTAAAGGGATCTACCAATGCAACTGCCCAGTTCTGCAAGCCTACAAAGCTCTTGTGAATAAATTCCTGGGAAAGTTTGAATGGTATAACATCGAGGCGCTCCCTCGATCATCTAATCATTTTGTGGATACAATGGCCTCCCTCGATTCCTTGATCCCATAGAACCCTACTGATGAGATGACAACCATTCAGGTCAAAATGCTCTCGTAGTCTACAGTTGAGCATGAGAACATTTAGGTCACACCAAAAGTCCACTTGATTCAAATTGAACCTCATCAAGAGAGATTCTCGCACATTCACGAATGCTTGAATCATTCCGATTGGGGGTCCCTCAAGCCCCTTTTGACAGCAGTACGATGCTATTCTTACAAGTTCTCTCCCACTCAACATTTTCTCAGGATGAATTTCAAGAGGGACATATAGTTCACGCGCTCGAGGCTTCCTCACAATAGGACTGGTCAACATAAGTTGGGGAGTATCTAAAGCTGGGTAATCTCCCTCCTGGATTATCACACACTACTAAAAGAACATTCAAACAAAAGGTGATGAAATATGTCTTGTTAGGAGACATTCTGTATCATCAGAGCTATGAAGGAACTCTCCTTCGTTGCTTAGAGCATCAAGATTTGGCTTGGGCAATTACACAAGCACACGACGATACATGTGGTGGTCATTTCAACGACATGGCCATCGCAAAGTGCATTCTTTGCATGGGCTATTTTTGGCCAACTTTAGACCAAGATTGTTGCACATATGTGAAGAAATACATGAAGTTTCAGCACCATGCTAACTTGACACACGTACCTTCTCAAGCCTTACAAATGATCCAATCGGCTTGGCCGTTTTTGCAATGGGGGTTGGATTTAATTGGGAAAATCTCCCCCGCATCCTCGGGCCATCACACATTTATCATTATAGCTACTGAGTATTTTACAAAGTGGGTGGAAGTGATCCCCCTTACCACTATGATTGGACCCCGCATCACAGAGTTCATATTGCACAATATCATTTGTCGTTTTGGTATTCCATCCAAGATTATTTCAGATAATGGGACATCATTTAAGAATAATTATGTGTGTGCTTTGATAGCTAAGTATAACATCTAGCACAACTTTTTGATGCCCTACTTTCTGCAAGCAAATGGGCAAGCAAAGGCTTCCAAAAACATTGATTGTGAGGTCCGAGGTGTAGACTAATTGGTTCATCCAAATCCCATAAGGGGGTCGAAGGTCCAAAGTTCAAATCTCGGGCCTCACCATACTGAATGCTTGTCCCTTTCCTGGTGCTTTCAGTGGTGTAAAAGGTTTAAAATGATTGTGGAATGGTGGTTATAGGGGCGGACTACGCGAAGATCTATGTGGCGGCTTTTGGGGCGAACATCACAGAATATTGTGGCGGCCATAAAAAGTTGGACAGCCTACCCGGATTCGTGGTGGCTACCGATTCCACCATGTAAATTCAAAAAAAAACAAAACATTGATTGCCATTCTCAAGAAAACTGTTAAAGAGAATCACACATATTGGCACATGCAAATACCCCTTCCTCTATGGGCCTATCACACTAGCATTCAGACGTTCACTGGGGCTACTTTGTTTTCACTAGTGTATGGCACCAAGGCAGTCATACCTCTAAAGCTGGAAATCCCATCGTTGCACATATCCATGCAAGAGTTCATTGATGATGACACCGCACGACAGGCTCACCTAGATCAGCTTACGTTGTTTGATGAGCATCGTGTTAATGCTCTTGAGAACTTATGCATCTATCAAGAGTGACTTAAGAGAGCCTACAATATGAAACTCCATCTTAGAGATTTTTAGGTTGGTGACCTCATTCTGAAATAAAACCAATAGAATTATAATTTACCGCCCCATATTAGGGATAATTTTGTGGTAAATTGGTTAGGTCCTTTTATAATTACTAGTCAGCTATGACCCTAAAATTATCGCCTAGCCTCCCTTTAAGGAGTCGAGGATCTTGAATCCTTGACCATTCTTCATTTGTGGCCTTTCCATGCCTAGAGTGTTTTGGCTCAACCTAAAATGCTCCTAGGCAGTCTATAACCATCTAGGTCACCCCAAAATGCTCCAAGGATGTCTATAACCCGCTTGGTCAACATAAAATGCTCCTAGGCGATCTATAACCATCTAGGTCACCCCAAAATACTCCAAGGGTGTCTATAACTCGCTTGGTCAACCTAAATGCTCCTAGGTGGTCTATAACCGTCTAGGTCACCCCAAAATGATCCAAGGGTGTCTATCACCCGCTTGGTCAACCTAAAATGTTCCTAAGTGGTCTATAACCATATAGGTCACCCCAAAATGCTCCAAGAATATCTATAACCTACTTGGTCATCCTAAAATTCTCCTAGGCGGTCTATAACCATATAGGTCACTCCAAAATGCTCTAAGCGTGTCTATAACCTGCTTGGTCAACCTAAAATGCTCCTAGGTGGTCTATGACCATCTAGGTCACCCCAAAATGCTCCAAGGGTTCCTATAACCTGCTTGGTCAACCTAAAATGCTCCTAGGTGGTCCATGACTGTCTAGGTCACCTCAAAAGCCCCAAAGGCATCCATAAGCCCTTTGGTCACCCCAAATGCCCCAATGGCCCCCAATAAGCCCATTGGTCACATGTATGTACATATATCAACCAAAAAATTAAAAACATCATATATATATCAATAAAAAATACAAAAATAACGACATTGCATCTTCAAACATCCTCAAAACAACAAAAACACAAAAATATCATCTTGTATTTCATTACATCGCATCTCGTTGCATTATAAAAATTAGTGGCATTAGGCATACTCATTATTTCACTTTGTACTATAGAGTTGCTCATACATGTCTAACACTAAGGTTGTACATCCTTCATCAGTCCAAACACAACAAAAGCAAACAATTATGTCAAAATCATTATCCGCATCATTCCATTTTTATCAGGTTCACCTACATTTTACATTGGTCATAATAGTGTTTGTCCCACGTCACATAGTCATTTTTTCTATAATGTCTTAATGGGTTTTTGGTCACTCACTCATCTCTAGTTTTCTTTTCATATTTTGTATAAATCTATCATGATTTTTAGGATGTAGAGTCTTGCTTAGATTATACCTTGTATACAACAAATCCCAACACAGTTACACATTAATAAATCCAAGTTTTGCGCAAGGAAAGATGACACCTACAAAGTGGTCTAGGTTACTGTAAGTGAAAAGGTTATCCTACTCATCCCCCTATGCGAATGGTTCAAGAATGCTGATAATTGGCAAAAGGACAAGCTCTTCCCTACCCAATTCCCCAAAATAAACAATGGTTTTCACCACTATCAAAAATCCCAATTTCTAAAATCCCAAAGTTCAAAAATCAAAATCCTCAAAATTCAAAATCAAAGTTGAAAGCAAAATCCCACAAACAAAAAAAGAAGCAAAAGCAAAATAAATAGTGGTCCTCACCACTCCCCAAATACCTTGCTCAAAGAAAACAAAATACAAAATAAATGGTGATTATAATCACTACACATGAGCAAGTATCCTAGTAAAATTGAAGAAAAGAAGGGAGCTTGAGCTTAAATCCCTAGAATTCTTAGCATTTGGATAGCCATAGGGTGATCCTCATTACAGGTTTGATGGATAGCCTATTTTTTAATGGTGGTATCTTTACGCATGACTATATGTCTGTCACATTAGCTTTTGGTGTGTGTACAGACCAATGTTTGCATGTGGATGAGCTAGTTTTTATGTAGCCTATACTACCTAGTGGTCTAATCCAATCGAGTACATAACCTTAGATCATGACACTCATAGGGTGATCCTCATTACAGGTTTGGTGAATAGCCTATCTGGAAATGGCGGTATCTTTATGCATCTCACATGAATGAACTCACTTGCACACACACGAATATGAAGTATCTTGGTCGTCCTAGCAGAATCGTATCTCATCAAAAAATCTTGCATAGTCAGTATACAACCTTTAATTCAGTTAGCTAGAGAGTTTACGTCTCATGAAAACCTCATCAACATTCTATAACATTTCATTTCATTCATTCCATTTTATAACATTGCAATAGTACATTTCCATATATCAATTACACATAAACACAATAAAAATCCAAAGAAGGTAGTAATGCATTTTGTTATAGTATATGGTGTTAACATAGTGTGTCAAATCATCCATCACAATTCATCATATCAAAGTGCACAAGTCATCCATATCATTGTACATCCACTCATATACATAGCATCAAATTACACCACATTAAAACATATGCATCCATAATAAACATCAATCAAAATTACATCACATCATAAAAATATACATATGCATACATGGTACAACATCCATCAACACTACAACAAATCACATAACAGTATCCATCTACATCAATCATTAGCATTTAACACACCATCATAAATCCCATACATACATTGCATCCATCTCATAAACAATAATGGAGATATATGATGACCATAACAAAATTTCATATATATATGGGGCAAAAATATACATCATAGTTTCTAAAACTGTCTGTGGGCTACAATAAAGTGGGTCTTCAAACCTCACCACTATCAAAAATAAAAACCCCAAAAAGAATTCCAAGATTCTCCATCACCATGGTCACATAGGACCGGTGCTACGACTCGCACTACCACCTACATACTGGATTTACTGTGATCCCCTAGGCCTACTACCACCAACCTTGTCAATCCTTTGCCTAGAAGAAGACTACACAGTCTCACTCTGTCGAGTCTGGTGTGATCCACTAGTCTCCCCATCATCAGGAAGACACCCTCCAAGGTGCACTAGTTCCATCTCAATTTGATCCACATAAACCTACCTCTGTTGCCCTTGCACTTGGTATGTCTCCACCACTGACTGTAGTCATATCACCTCTACCCGCAACCTCTCTACCTCCCTAATTTTGGATCCCTCCTACCTAGGACCCTGTGATCTCATTTATACCTGCAAGAAGGATATCTCAGCATGGTCCTCCTATGTTTGCACTCTAAGGATATCCCTCTCATGTCTAACCCTTCTCAGCTCAGCCTACAGCTCCAGATATCGGTCATATTATGGACCGTATTGCATATGTGCCCCCTAATCCTTGACCTTCCCATCATCACCCTGATCTCCCAAGTCTAGGAGATCTACCTGCTCATCCATTGGCTGGTGATGCCCATGTGCCTCACCCACCTCTACCTGGTTAGCCTCCTGTACATCCTCTATCACCTCATCTACTACCCTAGCCACCTCACCCTCTAGGGCCCCCATGCCTTGCCACTACTGCATCACCCACCACGAGTCATACTCCTTTGTAGTCCCAACATTATCCATGTCAGGAACATCTACTACAGGATTGACCTCCTCTCCCACATCCTCCACTATCGGCTAGCCCAATGTCCTCTCATCCCCGTGGTACTGATATACTACTGGCTCCCTAGGCAACCCTTGTCGTAACCCAAACTATCACATGACTCATGATCAACCATCTACTCCGCCTCACCTATCGAAGTTGCTCTCCAGCATCTGCCCAATTCGAACAATCCCTGTATGGTCACCATATCACCTACCCTGGATCTAGTCATGAGAATGCATCAGTATAGTTCTCCACATCACCTACATGATGATGACTCTACCCTCTCTTTTGTGCCCTCTACCATAGGATACCATGTCCTATCTCCCTGTCATCTAGTTGTGCTCGATTCATCCATGGCATTCCATGTGGTATATGGAATATAAACTTCTCATGGATGCATGTAAAAGTTACTACTTCACTCCCCAAGAAGGCCATTATGACCGTACCACCCCATAGGAATGAAGTTTTCAACTCTGTGCTTCCAAGAAACCTCCATAGCATCGTCAAAATCCTTTCAAAACTATGTCATTTTTCAATGGATACAACTGAAGGTAACCTTAATAAAAGTCATTTGGTTCAAGAGACTCATCACTTTTCTCATGAGTCATTCCCTCATCGACTGATCGCTTGAGGGGGTGGTCATACTCAGTTCAAAATCAACAAGCACACACTCAATCATGCAAATTGCATTTGTTCAACAAATCATTGAAAAAGACAATCATGCTCCTACTTGGGATAGCAAACAAGCACAAAATATCAAATCAAAATGCTTGGCATCTAGTAAACATGTGTAACATCAGGAACCCCTGATGACTGAGCAACAGCTAAGATAAAACAAGTTCCTTAGCTTGTCGAAAGTAAGGATTCAAGAACACATGCTCTTTCCATGATTGGGGTATCTTAAGTTGGTTAGGTTATTGAGTAACTCTAATCATTGAATATTCTAGTCATCTATTTTTTCTCAACACTATGCTGCAGATAACGCATCCTAAAAAGAGGCATTTGTAGACACTAAAATTTGGTTAATATAATTATGCTACCGAACATAACGGCTAAAAGGACATACCTAGGCCCCTAGGGCAATCCTCAGTAGGCATACATTGGTTCTAACCACTAGGTGCAAGGTTTTGGAAGGTTTCAGGCCATTTTTGAGACCTTTTTGGCACCTTGTTTCTACTCGTCCCACCCTGGGATGAATATAGATCCTATTCATCCCACCCTGGAACAAATAGCAGCATTCATCCCAAGGTGGGATGAATAGCAGGTTTGACCAAAAAAAGTCAAATCTAGACAAATGGTACCTGGTAACGATCAGATTCTTGTCTATTCTCACCTACAACTTAGAGCATGCAGCAAAACTTATGACATGCTCCATGAATGAGGCCAAATTGGGAGATCCTCTTCCCCCTCCAATGCATGTCGCCCCGGTGGCCAAGTGGTGCCTCTTGCCCTGCATGCCCTTGCATGCCTTTTGACCCATGAGCCTCCTTAAGCTATAAAGTGGATGCATTTTCCATGTAAAATAAGGGAGACGTGTTCTAGGAGAAAGCAATGGAGTGCTGCTAAGATTTCCCTTCACCTTTTGTCTCCATTTTTACCTCGGAATCTCTACCTAGCGAAGGAGGTTTGTGAGGGAACTAGTAGGCACAATTTGTCAAATAACCAAACCATCTAAGTGAATTTCATCAACAAATTTGACTACAATACCCCCCATAGCTTTTTGCATAAATACCCAGTAGAATTGGTGGTAAAATTTAGGCAGAATCAGTGGGTGTCCCACCCCTGGGTGCCCCTCAATCTATGACAATCATATTCGTCCCACCCTGTGACAAATAGAAATCTATAAACAATTTTCTAACTTTTTTAATTATTTATTTTCTACATGTTCATATTATGCTACAGTTAAAATTTTAGATCATTCTGAGTTATATTGGCCAAGATATCATAATTTTAGTGTTTTGCACGGTCTCACGTAGGTCTACGGTGGTCATCTGGAGAAACACCTAAATTGTCACTGATTTCATAAATTTGATCATATATGTTTTCTTAAAATGTTATTTTATGCATTCTGCCCAATTTTCATGTGTTTTGAATATACGTAGGGGCAGAAATTGGTTGCTTTGGGTTTTGCAGGTTGTGAACGGTCATCGCAATTACAAGGCACCATCGGACTCAATTTTAGTGCAAGTTTTGGTGAGATCTTCCCAAAACATTTTATTTTACATCCCTCTATAATTTCAAGTCATTTGGAGTTGATTTGATATAATATTTATGCATATGCCCATTACTAGTCTTTTAGTGCCTATGGGGATTGCATGTTTTACATCATACGCACTTGCTATTTGATGCTTTTGGTTTCCTTGTGTGCAGGTGTAGGTCTCTACAATGCATTAGGAATAATAATAGGAAATCAATATCTGAGATACGAGTAGCAGCAACCTTGGCCCGCCCACTTTGATTGTGGGTACGAGGAAAGAAACATTGAATGTGCACCCGAGTTACTTGAAGGATTTTGATCCTTGGGCACCCGATTTGTAAACAGTTGTATCAATCATTTGAGCCCTCAAAGGGGACATTATGTAACCTGGATTTGATCCATTTTATTAATAATAAAGCAATTTACCTCACCTCATTTCTTGTTATTTGATGTCTTTTCCATATTACTTGCATGTTTTCGTTTGATGCTCATAAGCAATAGGACATAGATACACATATTTTTTATCATCATTTGGTGCACTATTTTTTCCTACTTCAAATTTTCATCCAAATTTTGTCTAGTTTGATAATTATTTTGGTCACCTTCACATACTTGTAGCAAGACACTCATTCAATTTGTAATAAGGTGATTTGATTTTTAAAAGGGATTGACTTAGTGTAATTTTATTTTTGTCTTCAACCACTATTTTGTAAAAATTGCAATTCTATTTTATATTAGGCAGTTTGCACTTTTTCCACATTTTGTAAACCCTTTTTGCAAATTCTTTTTGGCGTGTACTCAGGATAAAATGATGTCTAAATTGGTCGACAAGATGGCTCAACTCATACAACTTGTGAGTGTTTTGGCCAACAAGATCATTTCCATAGATATTTAGCCACAATGTGACGTTCCTATTTATGATGGTTCCCAGGATATTGAAGTGCTCAATAGTTGGATTCTTGACATGAGGATTTTGTTCGATTACACCAAATTGGTGAAGGATCAACAAGTTGCTTTTGCCAAGCTCAAATTATCTGGCATTGCTAAGATCCTCATCACTGATCACCAATGGACTCAAAATCCTATTGATTCATGGGATGAATTACAATGAGTTTTGAAGAGTAATTTTTACCCTTCAAATTATGCTGAAGAACTTGATATCAAATGGCTTCATCTTTGGTAAACTTCTCATATGAGTGTCCATGATTATGTATTTCAATTTAACAAATTACACATTTTGAATGTAGTACAAGATCCAACCATCAAACTTGTGAATAAATTCACAAGTAGGTTGCAAGAACCCCTTTATAGGAAGTTTAAGTACATTTATATGGCTTTCAATCAAGCCATTCTTGCAAAGGAGTTAATAGAGTCATCACGAGGGTCTCGCTATTCATTGTTGAAAGATAATCCGAAGGCTTCTCATCAGCAATCCAAGGCAACTAAGTCTTCTTCCTCTTCATCTATTCCTTCTCCATCTTCTTCTTCCTTTTTTTCTTCTTCTTCTTCTTCTCAAATATATTCTTCTAAAGCTCCTGTGGAATGTAGTTTTTGTAAGAAGAAAGGTCATCAAAAGCATCAATGTTTTAAATTGAAAATTTTGAAGAAGAAATCCCTAGTTGTAAAGCCTTCACAAGAGGATCCACAATATGGTCCTATTGAGGCTATAGGGGAATGAAAGGCATACAAGGAATTAGTAGGGTTGAAAAAATTGACCCTTATGAATACTTCTCAAAGTGATCGTGCAAACTTTTTTGTAACCACGGTATACTTGAATGACACCTTCATGGTTGATTGTATCATCGATAGCAGCTCATAGAAAAATCTAATTACGAGGTCCATTGTCGACAAGTTGAAGTTTCCCATGAATCCCCATGCTCATCCTTATCCCTTAGGATGGAAGGACAATAAGATTTTATCCGACATCACACACACATGCATGGTGAATTTTGCTTCCAGTCCTACTTTTATGGATACATTTGTGTGTGATGTAACTCCAATGGATTGTTGTGGCTTATTGCTTGGTAGACCTTATAAATATTATAGGAGGTCTATTCATGATGGGTACAAGAATACATACACTTTGTAAAAATATAATAAGGCTTACATAATCAAAAGTACACAACAAACACCACAAAATTTTATGTTAAGATGTAGACAAGCATGAAAAGCCATTAATAAAGCCAAGGAACTAGCACTCATCTTCATCAGACCACTTAATGAAGGGAATCAAGCACCTAAGCATTCACATGACAGATATTCTTTAGTTAATTCATTGCTTCAATCATATTTTGGTATTTTCAAAGAACCTTCAAGCCTTCCACCTAAACGACGGATTAATCATAGCATTGAGATTGTTCTTGTTTTCCCTCTTCCCAATACTTCAATGTATAGACAATAAATAGTGCAAATGGAAGAAATTAAAAGGTAAATTCATGATTTTTTGGCTAAGGATTTTATAAAACCTAGCACTTCTCCTTGTACTTCACCTATTTTCTTGTGTTTAAGAAATATGGCACATGGAGGCTATGCATTGATTTTAGGGAACTTAACAAAATAACAATTAAAAACAAATATCCACTTCCATGAATTGAGGATCTCTTGGATCAGCTTCAAGGAGCAAAATTTTTCTCCAAGATAGATCTCAAAAGCGGTTATCATCATGTCAAGATTTAGGTTTGGGATACTTGTAAAACATCATTCAATACCAAAATGGGGCTCTTTGAGTGGCTTGTCATGCCCTTTGGTCTCATGAATACTCCTGCAATATTCATGCGTTTGATGAATGAAGTATTTAGATATTATTTGGATAAATTTGTAATCATCTATCTTTATGACATTCTTGTATTCTCTCCTACATGGAGAAGTCATTTAGAGCACTCTGTTTTATAAATTCTTCAAAAGAACCAATTGTATGACAATCTTCCTAAGTGTTCTTTTAGGTAAACTTCCATTGCCTATATTGGTTTTGTAATTAGTGAGAAAGGCATTCAAGTGGATATTGCTAAATTTGAAGTCATTCTCAAATGGCCAAATCCTACTGCTCTCACAGAGTTAAGGAGTTCTTGGACTTACCAACTTCTATCGCAAGTTCCTCATAGGATATTCCACTATTGTTGCTCCTTTGCATCATTTGACAAAGATAAAAATTGAGTTTCAGTGGACAAAGGATCAACAAAAGGCCTTTGACACATTGAAATGCAAATTGTGTACTACACCTATTCTTGTTCTGCCATATCTTGCTCAACCATTTTAGGTTGAAACAAATGCTTCACAGTTTGCACTTGGAGTCGTGCTCAAGCAAAATGGTCATCCAGTGGCCTATCATTCTGAAACATTTTTAGAGGTAAAGAAGAACTATTCTGCATATGATAAGGAGTTATATACTTTATTTTAGGACATCAAGTATTGAAGGCACTATCTTCTGGGTAAAGAAACAATAGTTCACACAGATCATATGCCACTTAATTTTCTTCAATCTCAAACAAAAAATGAAGAGGCTGGACACATGAAATGGGCATCGTACTTGTAATAATTCTATTTGGTAATAAATTACAATAAATGATAGACTAATGCAGTGGTATAATTCTTGAGTTGTCCTCCATAAACCCTTACTTTGACTATTGTGACAACATCCCATATTGGCTTCCAGATTTTTCCCGCACAGTATCCTTCAGATCTTGACTTTGGTAAAGTTTTTAAGCAACTTTCACATCCTTCTTCTTCCAATTTGAGAGCCCTTCAAGACTTTCACATCAAGGATGGCATGTTGTACAAACTAGAAAAACTTTGTGTACCTCATGAGCATAGGGAGTCTCTCTTGAAAGAGGCTCATTCTACTCTCTATTGGCGGCCATTTTGGCAAGCAGAAAACACTTCATCATATTCAATGGTTCTTCTTCTGGCCTCACATGCAACGATATGTTCTTCAATTCTTGCGATAATGTGTTGTGTGTAACTATTCAAAATCAACTAACAAGAAATTGGGTTTGAACATGCCTTTACCCATTTATTCTTACCCTTGGGAGAGCATTTCCATGGACTTATTGAGAGGTTTTCTGATGAAAGTAAGACAACACGATTGTTTCTTCATCATTGTGGATAGATTCTACAAGATGGCCAAGTTTATTCCATGTCGTAAGATGAGTAATGCACATGATTTGGCTCAACTGTTATTTGAGACAGTGTGGCACTCATTTGATCTTCCAACCAGCATTGTTTCTGATTGTGACTCACACTTTATGGGTCACTTTTGAAGATCTCTTTGGAAGATCTTGGGAGTATCCCTTAACTTCTCTAATACTTATCATCCTCAATATGATGGGTAGATAGAGTTAGTTAATCATACTCTTGTATAGATTTTGAGGATTTACTGTCATTCCACTCTTGCCAAGTGGAATTTGAGCCTCACTCACATCGAGCATGCCTACAATAGAGTTGTTCATAGTTCTACTGGACACTCTCCATTTGAGGTTTGTTTTAGATTTCAAGATTTGGCTCCATATGAGTTGCCTTTATCTTTGCCCTCTCCATCTACCCTACACATTCATAAGGATAAAGATAAGGCCAACTCTTTTATTCAACATTTGTAGAGCCTTTCGTCCAAAGTGGTTCAGATTCTTCAGAAGACTTAGCAAAAACAACAAATGGACAGACACAGCACTCCTCATCACTTTTAGGTTGGTAAAAAAATATGGTTTTATCTAGATAAATGACATTTTGCGGATAAGACACATAGCAAAATCAAACCTCTTCGTTATGGGCCTTACACCATTGTTTAGAAGATTTTTGAGAATACCTTTTACCTGGATCTTTTGGCTCATCTCAGTATTTGTGACATCGTTAATGTGGATCTTCTTAAACCATACTATGATTCCATATTGGAATATTCTCTAGATATTAGTCATATGATTGATGTGGTTTCTAATGCACAACTTTCGCTTGGCGTAGATACACTTTTTGATACAAAGACTCAACAGACTCACCAAGGTACTTCTACTTCATATCTTGTAGCCCGTCACACTTCCTTCATTATTTTACATAACAATAACAACAAGCCAAAATATAGAGGAAGGTCGACTACTATTACCTATTGAACTACCACCAGATTTTGATGCTTTTCTATGGTCAAGATCAAATCCTCAAGAACCCCCATGACATTCACTCTAGTGTCATCCATTTGAATTGAATTCCTAGCAGTCTTGGTATAGGGCAAACCCATTTCTTTGAGATAACTTTTGCCAAAACTATTACAACTACCCTTGAATTAACTATTCAACAATGATTTTAGAATTTTAGGCTTTGAAGTGTTCAAGAAATCCATTGCATTTACCTTAATTTTAGAAGGATCCTCCATTATCAATATTTTTTATTCAAGTAGACTAGGCTAAACAAGCTTAGATTACCCAATTTTGGTGTAGCTTATTTCTTGTTTATTGAGATCTTCTTTACGTAATTTCCTCTACCCTATGAGGGCTAGATATTCCAACATACTTACATTGGTAAGAGTTTTCTCATTTTTTAGCTATATTGAACTTGAATTTGACAAAGTTGTTTTTGCTACGTGTTGTAAACTTTCAATTATCTAGTAGCTATTGTGAGATTTTCACTAGTGAGGAGAGGGTATTAGAGTCATTCAACAACCTCCTTTTATTATTTATCCTTATCACGTTGATTCACCCTTAGATTTTTTTCCTCATTTGGACTTTTGTTTTTAGTTTTTAATTCCTTTTCTTTATTTTTCTACTTTTCTTTGCTCTCGTGTACACCTGCTTGGGGGGCATCTATCAAGTATTTCCTAGTACTTTTGGTATATCTTTCTTATTGTGTTGTAGCTACTAGCCCCTTGTATTTTAAGTGTAGTTGTGGTACTCCCCTCTTAAGTAATGTGATACCTTTGCTTGAGTTAGCTTATATTTACACCGATGTTCATTACTCCATTGCCTTCCTTTTTCCCTAGTCCCAACTCCTTGTTGGTATGCACATATAACATTGTTTTCAAATATGGAATATTTGTCTCCCTTAATGACATAGAATTTTATGAAGACTATATTGTTGGGACATGGTAAAGTGAGGACTACATATTGTGCTAGGTCTTGATATATTGGTTCGTTCATGATAGACTGCTAGTAGGTAGGTTTATTTATTGATGGTACAATTTGATCTAAGGTGATGACATGTTGATATTAATATTTTTTATCACATTGATTTATTTGTGAATATCTAATGTCCATCACACAATCTGTGGGTTCATATCCCACATTACAGGGAAAACACCACAATGTGTTGATGTATGGATTGGTGCCTACCATATTGTTCTATACTTGGTTCATATTTTGTCTAGTATTTTGTCACAACACCTGATCCTTAGCAAGTTAAGGATTTTTACTGGGCTACCACATTGCCATTGTTGTCATCCACTATTCAGTTGTGACCACCTCTTTTGATATTTTTTATTTACCAAGGTATTTAATACCTCCAATATTTCTTTCATATCAAGATTGTTTTTCTCTATAATAGATTTAGTGTCACTATTGGTCAACTATGGAGCAAGTAACGTATTTGAGGCTAGAAGGTAATAGTTGATGATGATTTTTGTCCTGGATGTGTTATGATATATGGTGAAGGGTTTGAATTAGCATATTATTAGACATTTGTAATGGAATATAATGGGGTCTTCTAACAATCCTATTTTAAGAAATTAATATGTTGCCTCCATTATATTTTGTCTACTACATGTCTTACGTTTGGTGTACACAAAATTCATAGGCCTAAAATAATATATATACCTTCCTTTATCCTTAATTTCAATGTTTGGATTGGTTTGTGTGTTTTAGGATGAGTTTTGAAAGAATTTTTGAGTTCTTGTGTTTTTTGGTTAACTAACCCTTGGATGATTAAGATATTTTCTTGAATGATTGAGCTATTGTAGAAAGTCCACTATCATAGATCTATTGTAAAAAATATTGCTTCTATAGGTATGTCTGTTGTTATAAGTCTACTATATAAAGTCTCCTAATATAGGTATATGTGACATTATAGGCATGTTGTAAAAAACTTTTTGTTGAAATATGTTGTCATAGATCTACTGTAGAAAGTCACTATAGGGTCTATTATAGGACATGACAAGGTGGCACATAATCACTATGATTCCAGACATCAAGCCTATTGAGATAGAAGACGGAAATCTATTTAATGTGCTATAACAACCTCTAGAAGAAATAAAATAATAATAGCTAGAAAGGTAACAACCTTAAGAAGAAACAAAACAATAAATCCATAAAGGAATATGTGTAACCATCCCATGAAATAAGACAAGCATATGTTGTGAGGGAGGAACAAGTTGTACCAAATTCAAGGAGATAAGAGAACCAAATATAAAAAAATATAAGGATCTACTACACAAAACAATCATGAAGAACATGATTCAACAACCTCAAGGAAAGGATAGAAAATGTGAACGAGTGGAGACAAAAGCTTTTATGTATTCATTCAATTAGGATGGTTACATCCAAAATAGTTATTATATAGTTTTAGCTTTGTATTATCCTCTAGAAATTTTTGTAACATTATTAGCACATAACTAAAACATGTGACTAACATGTAATTATTACTGATCCCCATATATAAGGAGAAAGAGGGTAATATATAGGGATATATACATATGTATGGAATTACATAAAATGCATGATATAGTGTATTTTTTATAAGACTGTAACCTATGCAATCCCCTATTAAGCATATATATGTATGTATGTATGTAGATATGTGTATATGTATGTATATATGTGTATATGTATTATGGTGTGGCTATTATGAATCACTAAAGTAGTCTCTAATTGCTACAAAAACTCTATTCTATTCAAATAGTATTGAATCCATGAATAAGGGTATATTCTTATTGTACTTAAGGTTGTTTTCTAAGAAGGGGTCACACTTCATTCATTTTGAACTTGGTCCCAATCATGGATGATTGGCAGTTTGTTAATTTCCTCTAATTTTGGTTTATGAATTAGGATTAATAAGTTCCTACTATAAGTTATGTATTTCATTTTCTTGTTATAGCCTTTAATGCACTAGCTAGATTTTATAATTTGGTTAGATTACTTCATAGTCTTGTCTTGTTTCTCTGTATTGTTTTTGAATTGATTTTTACATATTTACCCTACTTAGCTTGGTCAATCATCAATACTCTAGCAATGATGAAGACTTAGACAATACACTTTTAAGTTGTCTTTGATTAGACACTATAGGAACAAGGCTATCAAGAGATATCTATGGCTAGTGGTTTACCCCTATTCTCCCTACTCATACACGTTTATCTAATAGATGTAGGTCTATAGTCTAGATTTATTGGCTAAGCCTTATGATCATTCTAGGATATGCATTAGGGACCCTATATACTAGAAAAGGAAGTTATATGTATAAATAGTGAACAACACCTTGTAAGTCCTATAATCCTTGATTGATAATTATAAAGTGACTCCATTGTTTTTTGGCATCATTATTGGGGTGGTGTTAAGATAACTTGCCTTTCTACCTTAGGTCAACATTGAATCCTCTCAATGATTTATTTACCACTAGCTAAATTCATATTTACATGTTTTTTAAAAAGAGACAACAAGGGAGAATTTCTCCCAAAGAATACAAATAAAACCTAAAGAAATGTTGGACCATCTAATCACATAATAGGTGGAAAGAAAAGTCCCTCTAAATGTGTGAAGACACCATCTAATGCAACAAAATGAAGAGTTGCTCAATTCCAAAGGATGTGTTGCAATCTCAAAGGGAGGTAATTACAAGGTAAAAGCAATTACTCCAAGACCAGACCAATCTATTCCAATAGTAGCAAAACTTCCTCTAGAAATAAACATAACTAATACAAGATCTCTACCAACAATATAGATCACTACTATAAGAGTTCTATACATAGAAATATGTATCACTAAAAACATAAAATGATAATATAATCTATTCATAATTCAATAGGAGCAACAATACCTCAATCAACTACCATTGAGCTTAGATTGGGAAATTCTGAATCCATCGAGGAAATTTATAAACTAGAAAGTATAGAAGAAGCCATACTACCATTGTTGGCACCTAAACTAGAAGAGATACAAGTCCCAAAAGAGGTAAGAACATAACTTGTAGAAGCTATGTATGAACAATCTACTATTAAGGGAGAATCTAATGTTTCTCAATCTATGATAAACATTAAGCTATTAAGGTCACCCCATTTAAGGTTATTTCATAGATGACTTATCTCTAAGGTTGCTATAAAATATGTACTAAGCTCATTTTTAGGAGAGACACCTACTATTGGACATACTATAGAAATTATTGTATAACTTGTGCAAGCCACTACACCAATTTTTGTATATTTTTTAAATTCTCCTAAACTAGTTGAAGTTGAGCTCACAAAATTTTCACATGGATATTTATAGAATTCACTTGGATTAGCAAAATATGAATAACCATAACCCACCACCTTTGATTAATCTACAAAATGTAGCCTAGAAGTAGATTTAATAAGTGATACATTCATTGAGTCCCCGATAAAGACATATTGGACTCTATGGGATACTAAATTGTTACCTATGAAACAAGGAGTTCAAATGTTGAGGCTACCACATTTTTTTATATCTATCTCATAGGATATAAAATTTTAATAATATACCACCATCAACATTGTTGCATTTTCATGGCCTCAAAAGTGAAGATCTGGACACTCTCCTCTTTGAATTCAATGTATATGATAGGAGTTATGACTACTAGAGTGATGCAAAAAAACTACTATTCCCGTCCATCTTAAAGGATGCAATATTATGATGGTTCATGGGTTTAGGAAGAGATACTATTACTACATGGACCTGAATGTGAGAATAGTTTTTGAATAAATATCAAGATTACTTCAAGGTAATGGATATTATAGATAAAATTTATCACATAACATAGAGGGAAGATAAGGTACTAGAATACTACATGGAGGATTCCAATTTAACTTATGAAGATCAAAACAATGTATAATGAACAAAGCTATGTACTCATCTTCTTAAGGAGGATCAAAGAGGATTGTCTCAAATCTTAAATATTATAGGGGAAATAGATGTATCACAAGTATCCTATAATAATATATGTGACCTATGTAGGAATTATTCAAGATCGATGACTAGAAGAAACAGAAGCCAAAGAGCAACTATTATGGTATCCAAGACAACAAGAGGACTCACAAGAATGGAAATAGAAAACTTTATAGAGGATATGAAGATAAACATTGTCACCTCCATGGCTACTCAATTAGATATACTCCAAGCAAGGAGGAAGCAAGAAGAGACTGAGAAGACACTCACTATATTTTTTCCTAAGTGTACTAAAAGACGTCTATTCCATGAGTGCCCCCTCAACAAAACCAATATCTATAGTATTTGTGAGGTATCACATAATACAAACAACTACCCATCATTCCTAGGACTAGAAATTACATATCAAGGAATATGATGATATGGAAAGTGTATGCTTCAATCAAAAAATGAATTCATGGTAACAAAGGCCACAAGTACCAAGTATGCATAACAAATCACATTTGTCAAATCCTCATTATCCAATGAGTAATACATTTTGTTTTCCTCCTCTTAATTGGTATCCTCTTAGGGAGTGGCAACCACCCCCACACAACCAATGGTCAAACCAACCATCTTGGAGAAATAAATAGCCATGGAAACACAAACAACCATGTCCAAACTAGTAGTCTTGGCAGAATCCATTGAATTCCCCTTGATAGAACTTGCTACACCAGCACCCAATCTAGGGCCACAACCACCAAGAGAATCCCAAATTCTATATCTACCTACACCCAACTCAAACAACAAACAAGCCTTACTAGTTGATAATAATAATATCTTAGGAGCACATGCCATAATCTTGGTAGGCTTGAATGGAGTACAACTCTACTTAAGAAAAATATTAGAAAATCTATCTATCCCAATTATAGTAGAGCTTGAGGAAAGAAATGAGTCCATGGAAAAAGCTAGACAACTAGCTCTAGAATTACCTGATGAAGAGGACCATCCAAAACCTAAACCTAAAAAATAAATATATTAATTCAGCCCACCCTTCTTGGAAAGACTAAATCAGTCAAAATAACCACTTCAACCTGAGTTTTATTTTGTAGAAGAATTGAATAATGTATGCATTAAAATATTTCTATTACAAGCATTAAAATATGTTCTTGTATACATAAAGGTTGTGAAAGAACTGTGTTGAATTTAAAGCTTAACTATCTCAAAATATCACAGTTCCCAATGTAAATAAGCCAATAATTTTATAGGTCAAAATATCAACAATAAAAAGAAGAATTGTATATGAGCAATAAAATATATATCCAGATCAATATAATAATAAAATAGCATTCACTTATAGTATCAAATATGATTGAATATGTACAACCCTTTTTATCAAGCAAAAAAATATATTATTGTATATGGCCAAAATCATTCTTGTACATGCATGAAGAATATTTACAAAATAAAAATTGCTCAAAATTTGTATACAAGATTTATTATGAATGCTTGTTATGTGGTGATCGCTACAATTTTTTTTCCCTTAATTTGTATGGAGCTTTATCTCCATAATATAGATATAGAAATGTGACTCTTCAATACTTGTCTATTGCACTCCTCACATATCCGGGAGATGCAACCTATCCTATTCTTGACATTTGTCTTCTCATCTTGTCACTTGTATACTAGACTCTTCACTCTCTTCTTACATGCATACTTGACTCTATGACACTTGCACACTTCTACATGACTCTTACTCTTCTACATGCACTCCTAATACAAGACACTTGTGCACATCCTCACTTTACATATTTACACACTTACACACATGACAAATATCCACATCCTCTCAATATACATATGCACTCTTACTTACATGACACTTGTGCATTTCCTGCACATTACGCATATCCTCCACATTGGAACTTATATAAAAGGGAAATATAAATCACTCATCTAAACTATAGACATATCCCCTAATCTATTATATATTTACATTTGTACCATGAAGGTACCATGGAGGTACATTTGCTTGTACCAAAAAATGTAATATTCTTCAACATCCCCCTATATTACATTATTTGATTATTGAAGACTTTAGTATTCATCTTGTGACCTTACATTGAACATGATCTCCTGTTTGAGATCCATCTGCAATATTAGTCGCTTTGACTTCTCCTTCATCTTCATTATTTGGATCTTCAATCTGTGCTTCTTTACTACTTTGTCCATGTACTAGAACTTCTTCATTATTCTTGTTCTCTGGTTCATATGCTTCTACAATTGTGTTGTGCATGACTTCTTCATTTTATCCTCTTGATCATGTGTTTCTTTTATTCTTGTAATCTCTGAACATTCACTTAAAGCATCATAATAATTTCTTGAATTTGAAGTGCTTGGAATATCAATATTGCATGAAGAATGAAACATAGTTTTTAGATATGATTCACATGATTCATTTGGATCATGGTCAACAACTATTTTTCTTTTTAGAGTTTCAATCAACTATATTTTGTTTTTTATTTTCATTTTTATGAAGTTCAAGTGAAAGCAACAACATATACATTATACTACCTAAGTCAATAGGTATCATAATATTATCCTTAGAATTATCAATTGCTTCAAGAAGCTTTGAATGCAGATAATATTCAAATTTTTCAAAGCTTTCATTCATAGCTTCTCTATAGATGAATTGCATTGTCATATCTAGCTTACCCTTAGATTTTTCAATCAATTTACCAATGCTATACTTTATAACTTCTAGTCTTTTCTTTTTTATTATGGATTTCATATCTTCTTCCATAATAAACAAAGTTTGTAATTCAATGAAATAATTATTTTGAAGTTGAAATTCTTATTAGTCCAAAGTTAATTAATTGTAATTTCAAAGAAAATAATCACTCAAATAAGAAATTTGTAAATATTAAAATTTTATAAACCTTTGATGTAGTAATCGTTTTTTTTTTTTTTTGGTAATTATTTTAATATATTAACAGTGGGTTTTTATAGAGGATCCCAAAACCTTATGTACAAAATTAGCCATATTTCTAATGATGCATCATACCTCTTGGTTGTAACAATAAGCCTAATTGCAAGTAAAGCCATCCTAATGCTAAAGACTTGGAAACTATAAAAAGGGCTTTTAGGCCTGGAAATCCAATGAAAAAGAAATAGGACAAAACCGAAGGAACACCAAGTAGAGACCGAAGAAATGAAATGAGGAAAGCAAAACAGACAAGACACCATGGACAGCTAAGTAGACAAAATTGCCACGCCACACCAAAACTCGTCGGAGGGGGCTTTCCAAAAACTGCGCAAGGAAAGCATCATGAATGGATGTCTGCTCTGGCCAACCTTTCCACCTCGGATGGTAAGCGAGACCATAACACGACCGAACACGTGGTCATGAGCCCTTTGTTGGCCATGTGGTCAGCCATGTGATTACCTTCTCTCAAAGTATGATTTGCTTTCCACCTACCACGATAGGAGAGAAGCGTTCTTGCCTCGAGGATGATGTTGTAGACTTTCCAAGATGGATTTTTGGTGCCAAGAAGGTAATTCATGATGTTGAGTGAGTCACCCTCAATAATAAGAGGTCAAGGATCCTTAGAGAGTATCTGAATACCTTTCAGAGCACCTCGGGCTTCGGCATAGTGATTTTTATGGGAGCCCAAATCTTCACAATAGGCCATCACAAGATTTCCATCATGATCTCTGACAACACCCCAAGCACCAGCGGGCCCATGATTACCCTTAGACGCTCCATCAAAGTTTAATTTAATCCACCCCACGGGGGGTTTGGTCCAAACAATATTCTTTTGATAGGGCCCTTTAACAACCTCCAAAAAAGGCCAGAGATTCATCATTTTGAGAATCGCTTCTTCGCTCGAAAGGTAGGGATGGGGATTTGGAACAGCAATAGAATTCTTGATGGCGTAGGACAACGCCCTTTGAGCAACATAAGGGGGCCCTCTAGGAGCTCTGCCAAAGATTTTGGCATTCCTATTTAACAAAATTTTCCAAATTGAATGATGGAAGGAGGCCTCGAGGAGGAAGCGGAGTTTGGGATTCTTGAAAGGATTAGGCCATTGGTGGAAAGCATCTCTGAGGGAACGGGGAGAGCACCATAGGATTTGGAAGGAGGATAGGACAATACTAAGAACAAAGTGGGAAAACGAGCAATGCAAGAATAAATGATCCCTCGTCTTGCAATCTGCAAGACACAAGTAACACCTGTTGGGGAAGGCAAAACCTCTCTTGTGAAGGTTGTCAATTGTTAAGGCTTTGTTGTGGAAAGCAATCCATGCAAAGAAGTTGATTTTAGGGATGACTCCTTTCCTCCACACAGTATTCCACCTGTAGTCCAGAGTAGTCTTGGTGGTAAGAAACTCATAAGCTGATTTAACAGAAAAAAGCCCATCCTTCGTACCACTCCAGATGATTCTGTCATTCCTCCTGGTAGAAGGAATTAAAACCGACTGGAGGATATTTGCAAGAAAGGTAACCTCATTATTAAACCCCTCCACAACTGGAATCTTCCATCGAGGAAAATGGGTGCTCTGGTATATGAACTCTACCACCCTGAGTTGGGAGTTAGGGTCAGTCAAACCTCTCAGCCCAGTGAGATCTGCACTCGACCCAAGGGCTTCTTCAGTCGCCCACCTGTCCTTCCAAAAGAAAATTAGGTTGCCATCACCCAAAATCCAGCGGGATCCCAGGTTGATCAAATGTCGGGTTTGGAGCATAGATTTCCAAAAGGTCGACACCACGGAGGAGGTCTCAGCATCCAAGAAGGAAATGGGGCCAAGATACTTCTTTTTAACTAGCTTAACCCACTCCACTGGGTCGCTAGATAGAATCCTCCAAGCATGCTTCGCTATTAGAGCCAAATTCATAAGTCTTGATCTTCTCAACCCTAGACCGCCTTGGTCTATCCTCGAACACACCTTGTCCCAGGAAACAAGGGGGAGTCTAGATTTCTCTTCGCTGCCAGACCATAGAAATGTCCTCTGAATCTTCTCAATTTTGGAGTGAACTGCAATCGAAATCATGAACACCAACATGAAGTAGGTCGGGATCCCTTGAAGACAAGATTTGGTAAGGGTGGCTTTTTTGGCTTGCGACAGGAGTTTGCCCTTCCAAGTTCTGAGTTAATTGTGAAGGCGCTCAAGAATCATGTTCCACATATCCCCACTCACCCGCCCGCTATAAGATAGAGGCAACCCCAGATAGGACATAGGTAGGGAATCAATAGTGCATTCGAGAATTCTAGCAATCTGAAGCTGCCTACGCAGGGGAGTGTTAATAAAATAGATTTTGCTCTTGATGTAATTGACCTTTTGCCTTGCAGCTTGCTCATAACAAGACAGGATTCGCTTGAGCAATTTGGCTTGGGCAACAGACGCCCCAGTGGAGATGAGGGTGTCGTCCACAAATTGCTGATGAGTGACAAGATCAACTCTAGAAGTCAGAAAAATGCCAAAAATCTTGTTCTGACGAAGAGCCTCTTTCATGGACCAACTCAGAACCTCTTCTAGAAGAATGAAAAGGATGGGGGATAAAGGATATCCTGTTTGAGGCCTCTGGTGCTTTGGAAATACCCAGCTGGGGACCCATTGACCAGGACAGAAAAAAGGGAGTGGATATACAACTGTAGACAAGGTCAATCCAGTGGGGATGAAAGCCAAACTTGAGGAGGACTGCACACAAAAAATTTTGATCAACCCGATCAAAGGCTTTGTTCATGTCGAGCTTAAGAAAAAGAGCAGCATTCTTGGAGCGATAAGCGGAATGAAGGGTCTCATGGATAGTGATGACACCATCAAGAATGTTTTTGCCTTTAACAGTGCTTCCCTGACAAGGATCAATCAGGATGGGGAGGACTGTTTTGAGTCTATTGACTATAGACTTGGTAAGAATCTTGTAAAAAACATTGCACAGGATGATGGGCCAATAGTCAGAGAAACTTTTGCGAGGCAGGAGACTTAGGAATGAGGGCAAGAAAGGTGGAATTGAGTTTCGGGTGGATGGATCTGGAAGCTTGAATAACTCGAATAGCATCGCACACATCCGGACCCACGACCTCCCACATGACTTGGAAGAATCGAGGGGGAAACCATCGGGGCCAGGGGCCTTATCTGGTTGCATGGAGAACAATGCTTCCTTAATCTCGAACGAGGAAAAAGGTTCCAGAAGCTTAATGCTTACCTCATGGGGGACTTTAGTTAGAAAATTGGTGAGCAAAGATTTTTGGACCTGAAGGTTGCTGTCCGGAGGAGTGCCAAGCAAATTCTAAAAAAAGTGAACCGCTTCACTCCTGATTTTCTCTATCTCCTTGGTAATGCGCCCATCCTTACAAGCCACTTCTCTTATCTTGTTGGCCCCTCTGTACCTCATAGTAGATGCATGGAAAAACCTCATGTTGGTGTCTCCATTCTTCAACCAAAGGTCACAAGATTTTTGGTGTCTGAATGTTTCCTCCCTAGCGAGAATAGAGTCCACCAAAATACTCCGCTCTTCCTCCCTGAGACCCTCAGTGTAACCTTCGAGTTCCAACCTTTCCTCCAAAAGCTTCAGGTTCTCAGATATGGATTTTTTGGACTCAAAAATATTGCTGAAAACCTCTTTATTCCAAACTTTCAGCTTTTCTTTGACCATTTTGAGCTTTAGAACCACCCTCTTAGGAGCATTTCCTTCCACCTTCAATTTCCACCATGCTAAAACCAAACCTTTGAATTCCTTGTGAGATATCCACATGGAATCAAATCTGAAGGGGGTTTTAAAAATAGGCCCATCATCCACCTCCAAGAAAATAGGGTTATGGTCAGACCCAATCCTTGGAAGATCCGAAAGGATAGCCCCGCCAAGGATAGGAATGGCTTCTTGGGACATAAAAAATTTGTCAAGCTTGACTTGAATAAAACCGCTCCCAATCCTTCTGTTACTCCAAGTGAAGGAAGCCCCTTTGAGTTTGATGTCGAGCAAGCCATTAGTAGAGACAAAATCCTTGAAGTCCTCCAAGTTGCGGCTGAAGTGGTCGGATCCTCCTTTTTTTTCGAAGGATGAAGGGGACAATTGAAGTCACCCCCTAAAACCCAAGGAAAATTACTAAAATTCTTCCTCACCTAAGAGATAGCTTTCCACATTTCTGCTCTCTCTGTGGCAGAATTTGAAGCATAAACGTTGGACAGAATCCAAGAAAAATTGGTGGTTTTGGACTAGAATAGTACATTGATGATTCTGTTGAAAGTTGATAGTATGCTGCCCTCAAACCTCGAAGGGTCCCATAGAACCATGAGTCCTCCCGCTGTTCCCACTGTAGGGCTGGACAGACAATTTGCCTTGGCCCAAATGGCCTTTGCAACTTTATCATAGGAGATAGCATCGACCTTGGTCTCTTGCAAAATAAGGATGGAAGGATTAGTCCTCCTACGGAGATCAGCCACTAACCTTCATTTGGTTGCACCATTCAGTCCTCTCACATTCCATGAGAGGACTTTCATCTAGACAGTTTGAGGTTTTTCTTGCCTCCCCTTCCTTGTTGAGGGGGAGGTTTTGATGCATGTGCTTTGTCTGTCTGAGAGCCATAGTCATCCAGAACCAAGAAACAATGTGTTTCATTTGCAACGTCATTTGCTATCTCTTTGTATCGCCTATCTTTGTTAGGAGGACGGCCCTGCTTCCTATCACTACCAAAATCCACACTTTGCTTTCGAATCCTCATGTTTTGGGGGCTAATGTGATCGGATTGTTCACCCCTCCTTCCTAAGAGGTAATCTTCTAGCATCGTTTATGACTGGATGAAATCGGGATGACCCATATCTTGGGTCAAAGAAACTGTCTGAGTCACAATTTGGGATGGGGTCCGTTCCTTCTCTTCCTGTGATTCACTTTCCAAGTGGGAGCCTGCTCCTTGCTGATTGTTAGCCTCAAGTTGCTCGAGGTTCGATTGGAGAGTGGGATTCTCTTCAGGCTGAGAGAGTCTGACGTAGACTCTAGAGGGGCCTGGAGATTCATGACCCTTCGCATCTGGAAGATTTGACTACTTTTCCTGACCTTCCCCATGCTCCAGGGGGTTGTCATTTTCACGCTTTTGCTTACCCAATTTTTGAAGAGGACACTGGAATTGGAGGTGCCCTTGGGACCGACACTAGGGATAGAAAGCTGGTCTATTTTCATAGACAATAGCTTGTTTATGAAGAAAGGTACCTCCAGACCGAAGAGTGATGAAAGTTGGGAGTTTCACCTCCAAATCTGCCAGAACACAAAAATGGGCTTGGACAAACCTTATTCGAGCTTGGGTGGGTGGGTCAATGGTGACCAAATCCCCAATGGAGCGCGCAATACCCCTTATGACATTTTCATGCCAACCAAAGAGGGGAAGATTTGGGAGCCTAACCCATATTGGGGCAATGTTGATGTTTTGGGTATCAGGACTGAAATCCATGTCCCACTTCCTAAGGAATAAACTTCTACGGCCTAGAAACCATGGCCCGCCAGCCAGAATTTTATAGTAATCCTCCTTATTGTTCAGTCTAATGGCAAAAAAACCTTGGGATAGGGCTGCTAGCTCCATATGACCAGAAGTCCTCCATTTTCTTGCTGCCCACTTTTGGATAGTTTCCATGTCGGGACAGCCGTCAATGAATTTGCCTTGAGGGTAAATTTCTCAAACTCCATGAAGCTTGAAAGAACTTCCACCGGGATGTCCAGCTCATCCCCAACCGGAAACAACTCTTTGGTAAAAAACCCATTTAGGGTTTTTGAGGCCGCTGCCTTGGCATAAGACTTTTGAGCCCCACCACCCCCTTTGTCTGGTGGGTCCTTACCCTGACTGACATCGTCAATAGCCCGGTCTTCTTCAATGGGTTCAGACGCTTCCACACCTCCAGATCCCTGGTGCCCTTCGATTGCTCTACTGTGCCCAAGACACGAATCGTAGCCGCTCCCGGGCTCCCCTGCAGACGACTTCCCACCCATCAACATCTCCTCCCTCCTCGCACTTGGAGACTACTGCTCCACTCTCCGGCTGTTGGCTGCTGCTGGTTTCACCCTTCTGCTACTCTGTTGGTCGAAACCCTAGCTCTGCGGCTGCCCTGTGCTCGTTGTTCCTCTCTGCTACTCTCCTCCAACCTCTCAAGCTTCCAAAAACCAATGTAGTAATCGCTTTAACTCCCTAGTAAAATAAATTTTAAATTTCAAAATCTTCAAATAACTTCAAATTTCAAAACCTTCAAAAAACTAAAAACTCAAATCTTATATCCTTTTAACTCCACTACTTTAAAAATAAATTTCAATATCGATGGGAATTCCACAACGGTTAGGGCTTTGGCCTCTCTTTAGGATGTCCAAGGTTCAAATCACAACATGTGTGTGTGTGTGTGTGTGCAATTTCGTGTGGTTCAAGTTTTGGTTCTCAAATACATCATGGATAATCACTCATTCTGGCATGATGGTGTGCATTGTGTGTGTTAACAAAAAAAAACAATTTCAAATTTAAAAGCTTATAAACTCTAGTAGAAATCTTTTTCACTCCATACCTTAAATAACTTTAAATCTTTTCAAAAGTAAACTTCATAAAACTAATAGGGTAGAAAACCTTATAACTCCCTACTTAGACACTTAATAAAATTCAAATTCAAATAACTTGCTTTCCCTCCAAGCAATAAAGGAATGAAAGGTAATTTTAATGTACATTTTCTTTGAAATATTTTGAAACAAAAAATAATGCCTCTAATTAGCAACATATAGACATTACCTTTCTTTACTTTAGATTCTATGCTTAATCGTGACTGTTATACTTGACACTCGCTCAGGCATTTAAAATTCCAAATATGTTGCTTACTATTCCATCATTTTTAGGATCTATCTTGATGGCATCTTAGGGTTACGATTGTTAAATGGTAAGCTCAAACCTTTATGAATATCCTTTGCTAAATAGTTCACTCAAATATTTCTCAGTATCCTTTGCAATAGGTTCAAAGCTTTCTCAGTATACGATCTCCTTCGTTGAATGACACACTCAAACTCTATGCTCAAAACTTTCTCTATTGTTGGATGACAAATAGGAAATGTACTCAATCTCAATTAGCATATGGTCTGCACCATGAACACACTCTATCTCTGTTAGCATTGGATATATTTTGCTCCAAAATAGATAACACCCTTGATTTACTCTATAACGATGTTTTTTGTTAGTGCTTTGGACAACACTCTTGCTTTACTTTGGATTTATGCTCTTTTGTTATTTTTTTACTCCATTATGGATAACACTTTTCTATTAGTGCATTGTTCCACTCTAGACTGCACTCTTCTATTAGAAAGTTGTTCTTTGATGGCAGTGTTGCTCCAATGCTCTTTGTTGTTACAACGTGCTTTTTGATGGCATGCTACTTAGTTTCCTAGATGGTCACTTTATCTCTCTAGTGATGGTCACTTAGACTTCCCTATACAAGTTGCTTAGACTAATATTCAAAATTTTGTATAGAGGCCACTTGAATGTCAACCACTCAAATATATTAGTCGCTTAGATGTTGGCCACTCAACTTCAATGGTGGATGATAGCTCCACTAAATATTTCTATATTCTTATTGTTGTCACTAGATTGTGCTTTGGTAGTGTTATTCTCTACTTGTTGTAGGAAAATACGTCTTTCAAAAATATCTTCAAAAATAAGTTAAGACCAAGACTGATATTGCTACAGTCATCCTGATGCATCTAGTTTTTTGAATAACTAGAACTTCTCTATACCTTTATCTATCCTTATCTTTGGAGGCTTCTTATTTGTACACCTTAGTACTAAGTATCTATTCTCTAGAAGCTTATATTGCTTCTCAATATCTACACTCAGGAAACTAGAATGGTTCTAAATCCCTAAAAGCTTTGATGCTTCTCAATACCTAGAATCTTTTATGCTTCTCAATATTCATAAGTCTATCTTTAATGTCTTAGGTTGCACCTAAGAACAATATGATTCTCCTCTTTTCTAGAGAATCCAAAATCAATATCAGGGTGACTATGAATATCCCTGAATGTCCAATTTTCTCCTGAGTTGGCTCTCTCAATCTTCAATAGTGATTCTCCTTTTCCTAGAGAATCTAAAATATTATCAGGGTGACTTTGAATGTTCCCAAACATGTAGGTTTATTCTAAGTTGGTCCTTAATCAATTTTAGTTGAGTCCCAGTCTTCACTGTTTTCCTTGAACTAAGTGGAAAGACCCTAACCTTCAAATTAGGGTGACTTATCCTTATCCCCTCAATATCTACTTAATAAAACCTTTAAAATAGAGTCTAAGTCTTCACTACTTTCAAAGTGGACAAACTCTAATATAACTCTATCAAAAATGGATAGAGTTAAGTGGTAGCTTTGATACCATTGTTGGATTTTAAGCTTAACTATCTCAAAATATCATAGTTCCCAATGTAAATAAGCCAATAATATTATAGGTTAAAATATCAATAATCAAGAGTATAATTATATATGAGCAATCAAATATATATCCAAACCAATATAATAATAAAATAACATTCAGTTATACCATTTTCCCTTACATTGTATGGAGCTTTGTCTCCACAATATAGACATAGTAATGTGACTCTTCAATACTTTTCTATTGCACTCCTCACATTTCTCAAGATATGTAACCTTTCATTTTATTGACCTTTGGCTTCTCATCTTGCCACTTGTATACTAGACTCTTCAATCTCTTCTTACATGCATACTTGACTCTATGGCACTTGCACACTTCTACATGACTCTTACTCTTCTACATGCACTCCTAATAGAAGACACTTGTGCACATCCTCACTTTACATATTTGTCCACTTATATACATGATAATTATCCATGTTATCTCAATATACATTTGCACTCTTACTTACATGAAACTTATGCATTTCCTGAACATTGCACTTTTACATGACACTTGTGCATTTCTTGCACATTGCACTCTTACATGATACTTGTGCATATCCTACACATTGACACTTACATAAAATGGAAATATAAATCACTCATCTAAACTATAAATACAAACTCTAATCTATTGCATATTTACATTTGTACCATGAAGGTACCATGGGGGTACATTTGCATATACCAAATAATGTAATATTCTTCAAAATTATGCCTTGGGAAATCTATTCAAAAATAGAAACCCCCAAATAGTTCATGTCATCGATCAACTTGCTAAACTCATGATAGATAAACATTAGTCCCAAAAAATTCTCACCAAGGATCTCGATAATTGATGTGCAGATAAGAGGAACCCTTATTAGAAATGCACTCATTAACCTTAGGGAAGCCATTAGTGTCATTATCAAAATAAAATATGGATTTTCTTTACCTAAAGGGTCTATGATATTGCCTTTACCTAAAGGGTCATTATTAAAACTTGAAGGTATATTAGAATATGTTATTTATGTTGATTCATATGAATATCCAACTAAACTTATGATGTTATGTCCCCCAATCTAACAGGGTATCCACTCATCCTTGGTAGACATTGGATAGCTACAATAGATGCTTATATAAACTATATATCAGTATATATGACAATCTCCAATGAGAATAATACAAAAAATACTCACTCTATCAACTAGAACAACCATCTATGGATGAAGAAGGAACATTCTCAATAGAAAATGAAGAAGAAATGTCTATGGGACCTATCATGGACATAGGAAAAAAATATGAAGTAGAAGAGTATTCTATCATCATACACTACTTTTAACAACCCTCTACTAAAAAATCCCCATTAGAGAAATTATTCTATCCAATAGAATAATAAGTTAACCCTTGCCTCTTTGGCTCGATAATATCCTTAAGTATATTTGTCATTCTCAACCAAGACTTTATATAGTTTCATGAACTCCTCCCCCATAATTATTTTTTCAACAAATTCCTCCTTATATCTAACATCAACATAACAAATACCAAGGTCAAAATTATCAAACCACACTAGGAAAAGCATTGGATATTAATACACACTTAGATAAAAAGCAATAATAAGAGTTGTAGAAAGTGTTGCAGAAACATAGTGTTGCCTTTTCTTGGAAGTACCATTATATGTAAGGTATATATACTGACATATACACACATCATATATACATTAAAGAATGATGTAAACGTATCATACAACCCTAGTAGAGAATGAACCCTACCCACTATGAGATTGTTAAAGAAGAACTACAAAAATTGCTTAACATTAGTTCATCTATCCCATCTCTAATAGTCAATGGGTTTCTTCCCTTGTCATAGTCCCTAAGAAAATGTAAAATAGATAATTTATTTCGATTACAAAGAGCTCAATAAGGATACTAAGAAAGATCATTTTCTTTAACCATTTATAGACAAAGTTCCAAACATAATGGTAGGAAAAAACATTGTCTTTTCTAAATGGCTTTAGTGTCTATAACTAGATCTGCATTGCACCTAGCACCAAGACAAAACCACTTTTACATACCCATGGCGAATATTCACATATCAAGTACTTCCTTTTGAGATATACAATGCATCAATAATTTATCAATAGGCTATCCTAAGCATCTTTTCTAACCTTACATGACTACATAGAAATCTACATGGACGGGTTCATAGTCTATAAAAATTCCTATGAACAAGCCTTAGAAAATATTAAAAAGCTCTTTAAAAGATGCCAAGAACCAAACTTATCCTTCAGCTACAAAAAGTGCTACATGATAATGACAGGAGGTATTGTCCTAGGTCACCATATCTTCCCCAAGGGTATAGAGGTAGACCATACAAAAGCATAAATTATTAATAACCTTCATGTACCTGAAAAGTAAAAGGATGTTCAAAGTTTCCTTTGTTATGTAGGGTATTATCACTAGTTCATATAGGGCTTTAGCAAAATAATAGCACCTTTATTTACCTTGCTTGGAAAATAAGCTAAATTTGTGTGGACACCTAATTGTTAACAAGCACTCAAGGATAATATTATAAGCACCTCCATACTTAAAGGACCAAACTGGAGCCTTCTCTTCCACATATACATGGATATCTTAGACATAACCCTAGTGGATGTACTTTATAAAAAGGAAGGACATGAAACCTATGCCATTTACTTTATTAGCAAAAATCTATTTGTTATTGAAGTTGATTACATTATAACCAAAAAAGAATTCATAGCAATAGTTTGCATGGCAAACAAATTCTATCACTATATTACTATTTATCTAATCGTCATCCACACAGATCACTCTATTGTTAAGTATCTAATGAATAAACCTATGATGAATGGACAAATTGTTTTATAGATGTTACTCCTATAAGAATTTGATATTATAATAGTTGATAAACTAGGCCATGAAAATGTAGTGGTTGACTTTCTATTTAGACTTACATCTAGTAATGAGAATGCAATTGTAAAGGATAGCTTATTGGATGAACATTTTTTTATTGTATCTACTAACACTCTATGGTGTGCAAATATTGCTAACTTATTAGTTGTAAACAAGTTCTCATAGAATTTCTCACATTAGGAAAAATTTAGACTTATGGCCTATACTCCATGTTTTCATGGATTGGAGGATACCTCTTTCACACTAGACTAGACAACGTTACTCAAAGATGATTAAAAAGGATGAGATATATGATATTCTCAAAGCCTACCGTGATGAATCTTTAGGTGGATACTTTTCTACTAGAAGAAAAATAAACAAAATATTATATGTAGTATATTATTAGCCCTCTATTAACAAGGATGGCAAGAACTATGTGTGTAAGTGTGATAGCTACCAGTGCATCGGAAAGCCTACTAAATCTAATGATATGCCACTCCAATTGCAATTGTTAATGGAACCATTTGAGAAATGAGAACTATACTTCATGGGACCTAATGATCCCCCTTTGGATCAAAAGGAATATATCTTGGTTTACATAGAATATATCATCAAATAGGTAGAGGTAAAACCACTCAAACAAGCATGAGAGGTATAAGTTGAAACATTATTATATGAAGAAACTTTTATCAAATTTGGTGTACTAAGAGAGATTGTCATCAACCAAGGGCCACAATTTAACTCCCATCTCATAGTCTCACCAGTGGAGCAGTATGAAATTTAGCATAGAAAATCCACATTGTATCACCCTCAAGCCAATGTCCAATTCAAAGTTATAAATAGGAAATTAGAGAACACTCCCATAGAAACAATTACAATCTATTGCAAATACTAGACCAGAAGACTACCATTAGTTGTTTGGGAATTTAGGACAACTTAGAACACAACCACGGGCTTCACACCATATGAATTATATATGGAAAGAGAGTTGTCCTATTAATCAAATTTGAAATCAATTTACTACAAACAATATTTGAGCTTGAGATGGACCTTTTAGTATTATAGAAGTATAGGTTAGACCAATTCAATAAACTTGATGAGTATTGCCAATGAACTCTATTCCATACCAAACTAGTATGATAGTAGTAAGCCGAGCAACATAATTAATTCATCAAAACCAAAAAATCCAAACCAGGTGATTAGCCACTCTTGTATGACTTACAATACAAGGACTTCAAAGCAAATCTCTATGAAAATGGTTGGTACCTTACAATATCGAAAAGGTGTATGATAATAAAGTTGTTAAAATTTAGACAATAAACTCAAAGAGAATGTCTCGTATGGTCAATTTGAATTGGCTTAATCTCTATTATAAGCCATTATCCAAGGATAGATGTATCAAGATACTAAGGACCCATAAAGTGGAGAACACAAAAGTTATCTCCACACCCAGTGCCACCATTAAGCCAAAAATAAATTGAGGGAATAAATTATGGTAGTGAAAAAATTTAGGCACTACCAAAACACAAGAGATTTGAAAACTAGGCAACTAATAGATCTTCTTGGCTATAATATCCACTTCCAACACTACCAGGTCACTAGCACCTTCTGCAAGATCTCTTCCTAGCTTTCTATAGAAATAAAATAATATAATAGTTTCTACAAATGTATCATTGTTGCAATAAGAGTACTATAACTACTATAGAAGTGACACTATTGCTATTGATCTCCCATGAGCAACCCAACATCGATGAGGTTATCTTGTAAAACTACTTTAGTAGTTACAACACCACCAATGGTAGCTATCCATAGAAATACGTGTACCCAAAGATACAAATTCAATTGTTTCATAACCATTTTCAGTAGGATGAAAACAAACCTCGGGCATTACACACTCCAGTAAACTATAAAAAACTAAACATCAATATTACCAAGGGATACATAGTACTAATCATCATAGGTAATTTAGGTAAATTCCCCTTTCTTATGTAAAACTAGAAATCTCTAGGCATTGAAAAATTTCCTATTGCCCTGTAATTCCTACCCCTCACCCCGTCTTTTTAATAATAAATAGTAATAATGTGTGTAAATATTAAATTTTTAAAAAGTAATAAAAAATAGAAGAGAGAACCCGACTATGAAAACCCTCATAGGCATTTATCAATTGATAATGGCCTAAAAACTAGACACCAATGGGTTGCTTGCCTTCATCATGATACGCTGAGTATGGCATGTACCATTAGAAGGTGGAAGATGGTACACTTGGTACTACATGCACTCAATGCATTACATGGGGATGGGATAGGATAACTTATACAATCAACTAGTGGTATGGATGACATTAGGGAAAAGTAGTAGATTTGGAATGATAATAAAAATATCTTAGTCCTTATTGCATATTTATCATATTGTTCATAATAGTAACATATATCTAGATTCAGAGAAAATCAACAAAATATAAGCAAATAAAATTAGCAAATAGTTCTAGTAGGGGTGATGTTAATGGAAGAGAACCTACCAACACTCCAAATTGAGAGAGAATCTAAATTTTTTTTGGATATTTTAAGAAGCTAGTTGGATGTATCTCTCCAAATACTTCATGAGGAACCATGATGAATTTTTCAAAGAGTTTGTTCAAAATGTTTAGGGAAAATCATCAAGGTTTATAGAATTACCATTTGGGTAATAGAGGAAAGTATTGATAGAGTGATTGGACTACCCACCGAAGGAGAAAGTTGATTCAAAATTAAAACCAATGCAATAGAGTTGAGGAATGAATTCTTACTCAAGATAGAAGTGGTTCAAAATACAGTAAAGGGCATTCCTAGAAAGTCCCTTTTGGCCCCCTGGGTATAAGTGGCCCTAGGAATTGAAACATATATAACCTAAGGGATAATTCTAGGTCCTATTTACATATATCACTTTAAATTATTCTGTCACTTATGGCATAGGTGCCTCCTCAACATGTCTTTCTTCATTTTGAACATGTTGAAAAAGAATACTAAATCTAGGACTTTGGTGCATGATGGCTTGATCAAATTGATAGTGATAGACACTTTAAAGAACTCTCGAACAAGGTTTAGTTGGGATGAATTTATGGGTCACACAAACTTAATATCCTAAATAGCCACCAGCTTAGAGGATGCAGACCCTTTTGAATAGAAGAAACAATAGAGATAGAGAGTAGTTTCTTAGAAGGGAAAGAGTAGAAAATCATCCCCTAAACAAACATGACTAGAGATCTAAGAATAATAAGCAACTCTATCTATACAAAGATGACAACAAAGTTTGAGGCTTATAACAAAAGAAACTATAGCCAAAAGGGAAACCCCATATCCAAGGATAGTGGATTTTACAGACATAGAGGAGAAAATTTCCCCTACAAAATCTGGAAAAAGGATAAAATATAGTTGTGCACTAAGCATAGGAAGGTAGTAATCTCATATGCAAGAGCAGCCCTACTTACCTCAATAATTATTGCTTTAGAAGCCTTAGAGGGAAATCAGGGGGCAGTTAAAAAAAAGGTAAAGAAACTCCCACTAAGCATGATGAAGACACCATCATAGTAGGAGTGCTTCATAAAATAGTAACTTTAACTCTAAGGACCACCCTGGAACCTGAAAGGGGAGAAGGGAAGTTATATAAAACAACAACCAAAATTGAAGAGGGGTTAGAAGAAGAGGAACCTAAGGTGGAGGCTAAAGCATAATAACCAAAATAGGAGCCAAAGGAAGAAATGACTAAGGGCAAAAAATCATAATCCTAGGAAGATTCAACTTTGAAGCCTAACAAATAATCCTCAATGGGCATAGGCAGGATCCATGAGTCAATGAAAACCTTACGAGGGCCAATGAAGGAACTCATAGTAACTTGGAAAAGAGTTAGAAAGTAGGAGGAAGAAATTATAGCTCTAAATACAAAGATGTCTTAATTAGAGAATCCTTTTTATTACAAATCATATGCCCTCATAGAAGCAAATATATAAATAGAAATCATATCTATTACTATAGAAACAATTGGATACATAAAAAACATACATGTAGCTATAGAAACCACCATGCAATAAAGAGGGCAATAAATTGCTTCAAAATATCTTGCATAAACAAAAGTTCAACCTACTGGTGTTCAGGTTGTAATTCAAATAGATGATGCATTTGCTACTACACAATAGTTGACACCTGGGTAAGCTATGATGAAAACCATACCCCTTGAACCCATAATTACTAAAGTGACTCATTAAGTCAAAATTTAATAATTGAAGGAACAATGGTGCTTGATCTATGATGCAAAGAAAAAATGAGTTTTGACAATGAGGTAGAAAATAAGAACCATAAAAAATCAATTAATAAAAAAGGACTCAAAACACCATGAGAAGCTTTGCAGTTAGGAGAGCAGGATTATAGAAGTGAATGATAGGCTATAATAGGTGTGCAATATTATACCTAAACTAATTATTTTTCGATCACCTATGAAGGTTTATGCCCTATACCTAAAGAAACAATGGCTCAAATTCAAGTTAGAATATCTAACTTTCTATTTTTCTATAGATGTAAGTAGGCCTCACTAATTTATTGATGCCTATTTTTCTAGTTCTCTTTAGATCTAAAACCTTTTGTGTAAATTATATTTGAATAATTATTCTATAGAACATGAATTGAGATGGAGCTCCAATCCATACAAAGGGGATGTATATTTGAGGGCCTTCATGTCACATATGCAAAATTATTTAAGAAGGCATAAAGAGATACTAAAATATGAAGAGGTAAAATAGAGTTTCTTTATGGATTTAGGGAGAATATTCTAGGCCATCCTTCTTATCCAATGAACATGTTACTTAGGTGATCCAGATTAGGTGAGATACTATGGATGAACTTGGGGTCTTTTTAAAAAGGTCCACTAGGCTATCCCTAGAGGTAAACACTAGGAGATGGAGTGAGTTGACTGACTCTTCAAAATAAGGATCCATGCTCCTAAAACTTTAGGGTAGCCTTAAGCTAAGTTAGGAAGTATGAGACTTGCGTTCAATAAAGATAAGTTTGATGGACTAGATTAAGATTCCAATTTTCCTTATTATGTTGGTCAATCAAGGATTGGCAAGGGAGAATGGGAGCTATAGTAATAAATGAGGAGCTCCATTGGGCTAAGTTTTAGTAGGTGGAAAGGTATTACCTATTAACCATAGAAGCTCACCCTTTTTCTTATGATCCAAGACTTTTTTATGGATAAATTTTGAGGAAGATCTTGAGTAGATATTATGATTGCATGAGGACTTTGCTTATATCTAAATATACCTCCTCTTCCTTTAGATTATTTTGGAATGCTACTATCTCAGGTCATGGTACATGGTTGAATGTTGGAGACTTACTATTTGCGCTTTTAAATTTAGCCTTAAACTTGCCCTTCGGGTCATGCTTCCATTTATGCGATACCACTTTCAACTTTAAGCGATTGAGTTGAGTTGCTAGGACATTACCCTATCCATGATTCATCAAATTAATTGGCCAAAAATTAAAGGGTGTCTCATAGGTCCATACCTTATTCATAGTTATCCCAAAGTTATCATTTGTCCAATCCAATTGTTGGTAGAACTCCATTCCCAAAGTCTAATACATAATAAGGGAGTAAAAATGGATCCCCCTTGAAAATCTACACCCTTATCATGGTGCCCTCCTTCAATAAAACCAATATTTGATCTCTTATTGAGGAGTACGAAGATGATTTAATACCTCTTCATATAACCTAGGAGTCCTTCCATAAATGCAAGCAAAAATTATACCTAAAAAATGCCTGTGGAGTTCCATGTAAGAGTTGGAGGCCCTGAGCACTAGCATCCAATCTACTACTAAGATGATAGCTCCCTTTGGGCTATGTTTGCTTACTTCTAAACCTATAATTTATTTTGCTATAAATTATAAAAATAGCCATACCAAATACAAAGGGTATCTGAATACCCCATACACATTTTTCAAAAATCCTACTAGTTGGGTGTGCATTACTGAACACATAAACTAGGCCCAATCAAAGTAAATGGGGATGTGGGGGTGGGTCATGTCATATTTTTAAGGGTTGGTGATGGAATATGCCATGGTTGTTTCATAATTATGGACATTTTTATTAGTATCTAGGCCAAAAATTATAGCTCGCATGGAGAAAATTTCTTGTAAGTGTTTAAAATTATTGAGTAGGAGTGGGAACTTTGAAAGGTTAGGGTTGGGTTGGTGCAATTGTTTTTTGAGCCAATATAGAAATTTATTACCATAATAGGCCTTTTGAATTTTAATACTAAAATTTTTAGGAGTTTATTCAGGGTAGACACCTATTGCAAATGCATTTGTAAAACAATTAGGCATAAGAGCATAAATTACTTTCCCTGTTATATTGTGCACCATCCTGGTTTTGGGACTGTATATTTGTGCCATTGCTTTGAATAGCTCTAGGTAGGGGTGCATAGGCCTAGGTATATACAGTGATAATAGAGAGTGCCATGCAATCGTACCTAAATAGTTGGTTGAGAGTTTTTGAGTTTTTTGCTCTACTTCATCACTAAAACTTTTCAACTTAGATTTAATGGTGAGTATTGGGTCATGAGTTTCATCCATGTGGTCTTATAGCTCATTCTGACCCTTCTTATCCTTCTTCTTGCCTACCATGGCTCCTAACCTTGAATTTTAACTCCAACTACAACTCTACTTACAGACTTCACAGACTACGACTCCTTTAGACAAATTACTTTGTGCTCATTTTCTCTCTTGAGTTCTCTAACTATTTAAATGCTTGAATACTTAATTGCTCAATGTGCAAAATGATCATGCAGGGCTTTTTTTTATAATGGAAGGTTGACCATTGGTATAATTAATATTGAATGATGTGCATGCTTTACTTTTTTTTGAATATTGGTCTTGAAAGTCGTTGGTACATATGAGCACCTTGGTATGTTTGTCAGATTTAAAGTTGCTTCCTTTATGTCCAATAAGCTTTTCATATTTTAAAAGTTATTGCTTGCCACCTTTTGCTTTAGCCAACAAGCTTCTTTCAATTCAAAATTACTGCAACTTATTTAGTTGCACATTTCTATATACAAATTGATATAATTGGGGCACTTCTCTTTATGCAAAGTGCTTTATATATTGATCGTTTACTAGATTCGACAAAAATTGGCCATCAATGTTGGTCAATTCAAATGCATTGGAATCATACTTTCCAACAATTTGGTAAGGATCAAACCATACTGAGTTAATTTTTTATGTTTGCATGGATTGGCCCTATCCTCATATCAATTCAACACCAAATCACCAATCTAAAACTTTTATGGTGAAGCTTTTATGTTAAATCAATGCATTATGGCTTACAAGTGTTGTTAGAATCTATTGTTTTTGCTCTTTAAGAAAGATAAGCTCTTCCATCCATGCTTCTAACGGTTCAATATCCAAGAATTCCAATTTTTTACCTAACTTCATTGTCGGTAATTCTAAATGTAATGGCAAGACTACATATTTTCCATAGATTAAGGCATACAATGAGGTCTTCAAGGTTTTCTTTATTGTAATTCAGTCAATCCATAAGGCCTTATAAATCATTAGGTTCCAACTTTGTTGATTTTCTTCTACAACCCTTTTAATAATCCTCAGTATATTCTTATTTCTAGATTCTACCAACTCGTTGCCTTGTAGGTAGTAGTTGGAGGAGGCTTTTACATAAATGCCATACTTGCTTGTAAAGTCTAGGATCTTGGCACCTATTAAGGTAGGTCTATTATTAGTTATTATGGTTGTTGAAATTCTAAACCTAGTTATAAAACTCTCTAGAAATCTAATCAAAACCTCATGATTTACCCTCTTAGTAGCCACTAATTTAATCCATCTTGTGAAAAATTTCATTGCAGTTAGGATAAATTGATGTTCGATTAAGAAATTTGGGTTGATGACCTGAATAAAATCAAACCCCATTTTTGGAATGGCTCTTCAAATATCATCGGATATAAGGGGAGTGTTAGATTCCTCCTTTTGCTCATAAATATTTGGTATTTCTCATAGGTTTTGGCCACCCTAAAGGCATCTACAAACAAAATTGGCAAGTAATATCCAACCCTCAAAATTTTGGATGTTGTTGTTTGTCCAAAATAGTGTCCTCCAAAAAAACCCAAATGAAACTCATTTAGCACTTCCCTTGATTTTTTTGGATGGATGCAGTAGAGAATAAATCCATCAAAGTTATTCCTATACAATATTTTGTCAACCGTGACATAATTTAGGGATTAATGCCTATACGTTATTTTTTGCAAAGTGGTAAGACCTTTCAAGCATTTTATTATTTGAAAGAATTTGACTAAGGTTGTGATCCAATCACTCTTCTCTTTCAAATTATCTTCCAATCCCATCTTTTGTGATTCATTTATAAATAGGTTTTCTTTTGGTACCATAGAATTGGCAAGTTGCTCACATTAGACCCTTCCTCTGATCAACTTGGTAGGCAAGATATCTATGTCATACTCTTGGATATTAGTGGTCCATCTCGCTCTATTTTCACTAAGCTCCCCTTGTAGAACAAGGTTTCAGACATCTAAATGGACAACATACACTGTAGTTTTGCTTTGTGAATTATAATGCCTTAAATTTTTCAAACATTTCATAATAATGAATACCTATTTTTCAATAAAATTATATTGCTCCTCATAATTGTGTAATGTAAGGCTTAATAAAGTAACAAGGCATTCATTATGATCTCTATCCTTTTGTGTTAACACTACAACTATATTCTCTTCAACACCATATACATACAGGATAAGGTCCTTATGATAGAATAAATTAGCTAACATTGGAGCTTAGTTGATGGCTTGCTTGATACTCTTTAAGGCTTCCTTATTGTGGGAGAATATTGTCATGTCATCTAACTAAATCAAGATCACTATATTGACCAATTCACCGAAAGTAATTTCCATAACCCTCTGAAATGTTTCTCTAAAATTAGAGAGGCCAAAGGGTATCCTCTAATATGCAAATGTGCCCCATTTAGGATGTGTTGGCACAAGATCCGATACTTAAGGGTTGTGCACCCTGCAAACCTCAACCAACATCAAATGATCATGGGGTTAGGAGGGCTTCGTATTCGATCTCCAGAGAAGGTTGGTTCCTAAAATCTTATCTACCTATGCCTAGAGGGAGGAAAGGGAAATGGAAAGAAAAAAAGGGAGGTCATATCCAAAACTCATAAGGATGGGTTGTAGCTGCATCAAGACACATGCACTATCAACATCGTAAGCACATATACAAGCATTTTTACCTAACAGATCAACCAACTGTACCCTCACTCAACATTTAGCACAATGGGTTGAAAGCGAATTCCATAACCATTGAATGGGTGCATGAAATCTAGGATGCAAAATAAAAGCACGTCCACCCGAATAGCCTAAGCAAAAATAAACCCCAACACAATACGAATGTGAATTCCATAACTATTAAGTAAATCCCATGAAATTCAGATAGCAAAATTAAATGAGATTACTCAAATAGCCATAGCAAAAATAAGTATTTTAAAATCAACACAAATATGTGAGGACCAAAATAGAGACCAAACAGTAGGATATTTATATCCACAAAATGATGAACAACATTACATATGAATTGTAATAGCTAAATATTTATCCCTAAAATGGCTAACATCCTAGTATTTATAAAGAATTTTACAATAAATTTAAACATAAGCTTTAATGGCGTTAGGCAAGAAGATAATATTGATATGGACAAGCCTTCGACTGGTACCCTGCATCTTTGAATATGTGACTAGAGATGGTTGTCAAGAAAAGGAAGGTGACTTTGCACAGGTCTGAGTTTTTATTATGCCATAACTTTCTTACCTACCTTTCCCCTTCAAATAGGTAATAAGTTGTAATTAATATTTTTGCTAGAAGGCTCGCTTTCCCATGAACATGGTGCCTTGGTAGTCAAAAACTTATAATGTAGGGTGGGTCCCTAGGGTCTATCTTTCTTACTATATTCTACCCAATATGTTATTTACGATGGGGTAGGGATTTAGGACAAGTCCGTCCTACTGATGCCCAAAAGTTCCACCTTTCTATTGGGTGAGTATTTAAGATAGTTTTGTCCTTCTTGTCGCTGAAAGTTCCACCCTTATTGTATTCCCAAAGATTCACCCTTGTGTTCAACATATTTTTAATAAGGTTCCTCCCTTGTGTTAGGCAGAGTTTTAATAGATTTTTGCCTTGAGGCAGATCATGAGTGTCCACTTGTCCAATTCTTCACTCGTCCTTAGAAAATATTTGACTTTCATGATGGACTTTTGGAATTACTGCTTACTCGGCTACCCCAGATCCTCCATCCATCTATCTTTTTATTGTTGGCCATTAGTACTGATTACCTCCATATTTCGCATGACCATTAATGCTTCAAATTTTGGCCAATTTTATAGAACATAATCTTTGCAAAGAAGAGTGGGTGAAGGGGTGCAAAATTTTACCCACACTCTTGGTGACTCACAAGGACTTTTCCCTTGCAAAAAAATCAAACCCCATAAAGCTACATCTTGAAACACTCACAAACAAGGAAGAAGAAGGGGACAGAGAGGGCACAAACAAAAGAAACCAACAAAGGCTACAATAAATGAGGAAGATGGCCAAAGGTGAAAGGAAAACAAGGCAAAACAGGGTAGAAGGAAAGAAAATGAGGGGGACCAAGAGTAGAAACAACAAGCAAAACTAGGGAAAGAGAACAAGAGGGTGCGAGAAAATGGAGGAAAACACAAGAAGCAGTAGAGGCAAGAAGACGATGACCACTAACCGAACAGGTTAGTGACAACAAACACAAAGGGGAGAAAGAAGAAGGGAAGGATGCATAAAAGTAAAAATAACAAAAAAGAGGGTGATCCATGGTACATCCCCATAAATCATGCTCCCTTTAACATACCCCATCAGGGACCAAGGCCTATTCAAGAATAGTTAGAATGCCATGGGAATTTTCCAGTCCTGATGCAACACCTCTTTCTAATGCAATAAAGAAAAAACCTTATTTGCTCATTACCACTCCTTTAGGGAATCTTCAGTCATAGCATCATTCTCAACTTCATCTCTCACAACACATGTTATCACCTCTTGAGGTGCTATTTAGAGATAAAATTTTCTCATTCAATTAAGGAGTGGGTACTGCTTTCAAAATATATGGTTTTATGCGAGTGATTTGGGAAGATTCAGAGCTTGCCCATCTATTTTGTAATCACATGATATCACGCTTGTTACTAACATATGCAGTGGATTTATTTTATAGGGATTGCACAAAATAATGTTTGAATTTGAGGCCTTGATCCATTGGGCAGTAGGGTCACAACAACAAAACAAGAGGAAAAACATAAAAAATGAGGGGGAGTGCTTAAAAACCAATGCACCTTCTAGAAGATCCTCTTGCATTTTCCATCCTAGGTCACCTTGGTACAAGATGATGTTATTTATTGTATAGCCATATTTTTTTTGCACTTTTATTTAGCTATCAAATTATTTACACAAAACTGCAGTGTGACTGGCATACCACAACCACTGACTCATCTTAGAAGTCATCCAATAAATCTACAATGGCCAAACTAGATTGTACTAAACTTGAGGTATTTTTTGTAGTCCGGTTGAGACTGCTCTAGTATTTTCCAAGTTGTTGTGAATCCATAACTTGGTGAGCCATCATGTATACCAGTACCCATGCAACCAATGATCAATGTAGCAAAAAATACTACCACATGGGAGCTTCTCTCTAGTACTGGTTCATCTGACAACAAAATCTGGTGTCACCATTCTTTAGGATCCACCTGTTCAGAAATCCCCACCATGTGCTCCTTCGATGTCCCTCCAAAGTATGATAACAGGGCTCTTCCAGAAGCAACCCTACTATTGGGATCTTCTTAGAACTCATCTCTTGATTGGCCAAGCTCTCAAAGGCATGGATCATTTCCTGCTTAGTGCACTTCTGAATACAAAAAGGGTCCTAATATATACCCTTTTTGATAGAGGGATCCCCATTTGGTCCTATTGGTGCAAGTGCTCCAGGTGCTAGATAAAATTGCTAGCAATGAAGTTGTCCATTACAAGAAATGTGCTTGTATTTTCTTTATGTGGGCCTAAGATAAGGTCCGCTCTTCGTAATCCATATAGTTGTAGCCCTGGATCCTACATAGCTTTAGAGAGTGGCCATTACAAAAATTATGTAGTAGAAATAAGGATAGAAGTAATTGGAGAAGATACTGGGAGAGCGGAACCTCTTGAAGGTATTTACCTGCCTTAAGTAGGATTCACTTAGCCTATAAAACCTCTTGAAATATTTGAGGGAATCTCTTTTCCCCAGATTGATGTAGGAGGAGGCTTATATCCAAACTGAATTTTCAAACATAATACAAGTAGGCCTGGGTGGGGTATGACTGGTATTCAAGAGGAATCCTTTCCCAACTTATTTTGAATCAGATGTTGAAGTTTGTGATGCATTCAAAAGGGGTCCTCTTGATGAATGATAAATGCATCAAGAGTTGGAAGGGATCCCTGGAGTCGTCAAATGTTTCAATGAGAACTCCTGCCAAATCTGCCCATGAGCAGATACTTTTCTACTCAAGATATCGATACCATAATAATGCCCTCTCTTCAAGAGACAAGACTAGGAGTTCGATCATGACATATTCATGAATAATGCCATGGAGGGTCATCATAGCAGCAATACCTTCAAGGTGCTCTTGAGCGATTCCTTCAATTTCATCATATCTTATCAAGGTCTTTAGGGAACTTTTAGTAATATCATACGAACATTGGAGATTGAGTGGACTAGAATCATCCCATTGAGGATAGCATTGTTGAGCCATTGTGGTACTGACCTTCAAAAATCTTGGTCCTTTATTTGGATTCAAAGTCACAAATGAGCATACTTTCTCCACCAATGAGGTCAAGACTACTCATCAAATCTTGAGTCCTCTGGGATGTTGAGATCTTTCAAAGCATAGAAGAGGCAACTGATCTTTGGATTTGGATATTTTTACTTAGAGTCACCAGGGGATTTGACTGGATTGGGGTAAACTAGAGTATCACCAAACTCTGATTTTCTTGAATAATGGAGACCTTTTGAGGTCCCCAACAAAGTCATCAAAAACTATTGGTGCAAGATATTATACCTGAGGGTTGCGTACCCTGCAAACCTCGACCAACATCGAATGGTAGCAGGTTCAGGAGGAATTCGTGATCGATATCTGAAGAAGTTCAATTCCTCAAGTCCTAGCTACCTATGCCTAGAGGGAGGAAAAGAGAAAAGGAAAGAAAACAAAAGGGACGTTATAGCAAGAACTCACAAGGATGGGTTATAGTCGCATTAAGACACAACATTGTCAACACTACAAGCAGAAATAAAATAATTCTACCTAATAGATCAGCCAACCATGCCCTCACTCAGCATTTAGCACAGTGACTAGAAAGTGAATTCCAAAACCACCAAATGGGTGCATGAAATCCAGGATGCAAAATTAAAGCACATCCACCTGACTAGCCTAAGCAAAAATAAACCCCAACGCAATACAAATGTGAATTCTAAAGCCCACGAAATCCAAATAGCAGAATTAAATGAGATTACTCGGATAGCCATAGCAAAAATAAACATTTTAAATTCAAAATAAATATATAAGGACCAAACTAGATACCAAACAATAGAACACTTATATTCACAAAACAATGAATAAAATTATATATGAATTGTAATATCTAAAGAGCCACCCCTGGAATTATTAGCATCCCAATATTTATAGAGAATTTTATAATAAATTCAAGCATACGCTTTAATGGCGTTAGGCATGAAGATAATACTGGTATGGTTAAGCCTTTGATTGCTACCCAATATCTCTAAATATGTGACTAGAGGTAGCTACCATAGAAAGGTAGGTGACTTTACAAAGGTCTGAGTTTTATTTTACCATAACTTTCTTACCTACCTTACCCCTTTATATAGGCAATGGGTTGCAATTTCTTTAGGATCCCTATTTCAAAATTTCATCTTCCTGCTAGAAGGCTCGCTTTCCCATGAACCATATGCCTTGGTAGTCAAGCACTTCTAATGTAGTGTGGGTTCCTAGGTTCTATATTTTTTACTTTATTCTACCTAGTACGTTATTTACAGTAGGGCAAGGCTTTAGGACAAGTCCACCCTGCTGACACTCAAAAGTTTTGCCCCTCTATTGGGTAGGGATTTAAGACAATTCCACCCTTCTTGTCACTCAAAGTTTCACCCTTCTTGTCTTCCCAAAGTTTCACCCTTGTGTTGGGCAGAGTTTTAATAAAATTCCATCCTAAGGCAGATATTGAGTATCCACCCGTCCAATTCTCTGCCCATCCTTAGAAAATGTTTGACTTTCATGATGGACTTTTGGAATTACTGCTTACTCGGCTACCCCCAGATCCTTCGCCCATTTGTCTTTTTGTTTTCGCCCACTAGTACTGACTACCTCTATCTTTTGCCCAACCATTAATGCTTCAAAATTTGGCCAATTTTATAGAACATCATCTTTGCAAAGAAGAGTGGGTGAAGGGGTGCAAAATTTCACCCACAGGGTGAATGTTGTCTTAAATTGGTCTTTATATCTTATCCAAATATGGTTGAAGCCAAAGAAACCATCTAGGAGAGAGAATATTTCAACTTTGGCTACAGTCCGTAATATTTGATCAATTTTAGCTAGTGGGTAGTGGTCTTTCAAGGATGCTTTATTCATGTTTTGAAAGTCTACATAGAGTCATATGTATCCATTTCTCTTTTGGATAGGGGCTAGATTTGCTACACAAGCGGAGTGCTTAATTGCATAAATGATCATTGCATTCAATAAATTCAACAACTCTTACTTCAATAGAGCTTCAATATTTGGGTTTATTGGCCTCTATTTTTGCCTGAAGGGCTTGATATTGGGCAGGAACTCAATTGTGTGTTGTATCATCTCCCTACTATAAACATTGAAATATTCATAGCTCCATACTATGATATCTCTGAACTCTTTATATATTGTAATTAGCTCACCTATCACCCTATTTGTGCATCACACTTTGTCTTTCAAATTCTTTTTAGGCTCAACCTGAACCTCCTTGAACTCTTGTTCATTAATTTTCATATTTCAATCACTATTGTCAAGGCTTTCTAGAGTAATCATCTCTTTAGGAATGTGAGTATTTTTCAATTAGATTATGTCTTCTTGGTCAATATGCTAAAGCATTTCCTCCAACTGGCTTGCATATATTGCTTCTTGGGTCAATATTCTCACTATTTCCTTGTCACTATCGAACACTTGCCAAACATTATCCTTGTCTAGGACTAATGGTCTAAAAGTTAATTTGAGCCCCTTTGATTTCTTCAATTGGGAGAAACTAAAACAACACCATCTCTATCACCATTCTTGCATCTAGCACCATAAAAATAAAGCTTCCAAATATTTTTATTTCAAATATCTTGATGTATTAGGGTTGGGAGCTTTTGGGCCTTTGGTTTTTTTATACAATATGTTACTAGCCTAGTTTCTATCATAGCATTGAATATCTTCAAAGAGAACTCATCCTCCATTTGGATATATTAAATCAACTCTTCCATGCAACATTGATCATCCTCAATAATATTAACATTGTCTTCTTCAAAATTTTCCACATGGAATGGATATGGTTTCTCCATATTGATTTTGATTTTCTATCCTCAGTGGGGGATAACCTTGTACGAGTAATCTAAGGACAAGTACACTCTAAGTTTAGCAGTAAATTTTCTTGAAAGGCATAACCCAAAGTAAGGATTCAGGTCCACTACCACCACTTCCTGAATTACTATTATCTTTGGCACCTTATGCACTACTATAGGTATGTCCTTGATGACCCTAATTGTCTGGACTGGAGTTTCATCCAATTAACCTCATGACTTGACCTTGTATACTTCATTCCCATTGCCTCATATATTGCCTTTGGCATGATAATGGTAGTATCTCTAGAGTCTACCATGCAATTGTGGGCAATCCACCCTTCCATACACAAAGACATGTAGAATGGTGGTGGTTGGTTCTTACCCATTCACAGGATCAGCTTACCTTGAGCTAAATTTTATTCCAGATGTGATACTCCTCTTGGAATGACATATTTCAATGATGCTCTAAGCAAATGTATTTGTTTGGGTATCATCGGGCCATCATACCTACTTGCTTTTTATGATGTTTTCTTCAAATCCTCAAAAATATTGTATCTAGACATTTTCATATTTGATTTATCTAACTAATCAACCTCATTGAACTTGCTTTAAAATTGCTTAGTAGCTTTTAGTCTTTGCCTCTTTGTCACTAAAGGATATTGAAGCTTCTTCAAAGCTTGATCCCTAACATCCTCTTGATTTGCTTTAGGCTATGACTTAGATTGCTCCTTTTTTGGATTCTTCTATGATTGAGCCAACACCTTGAGAGGCTCCAACTTCTATGGTTCCACCTACAAAGTCTTCTTATCATACCTTGTCAAGACTTGTATGCATTCCTCTTCCAAGAGTTCTTCAACTATCATTACCTGATTTGGGGTCATGAGCATATTTATTTGACCCTTTTGTGTTTTTTGTGCCTTCTTGGATATTGCTAACTAAGCTTTGTGCTATTAAATCATGTAGGTATCTGCATTATGTAAGTCATTGTAGGCCAAGCACTAATAAATTTCCTCTAATGTGGAAGTAGAAGGTCCCTCCTCTTGGTTCTTGTATACAATATTAGCTTTTATAGTTGCATTACTTATAGAGACCCCTTGATCTCTTGTGATAAATCTCCTACGTTGATAGTCTTTAAATATCCTATCAATATTTTGTCTTTTCATGATGGTGACTTCATTGCTTAAGATCTTCACCATTGTTCTTAGCTCTTGAATTTTTTGGGATTCTTTAGGTTTGAAAGCAAGCAATGGTGGAAAATTGGATTCAAGAGGCTGAGGCAAAGCCTTAGGCATTGGAATAGAATCCAATGGATGTGTTGCTATGGACGATACTATTTCTCACTAGAGAGGTTGAACTATCTCTAGGAAATATGACATGATAACCCTAGGAGGTAATTTTCCAATAGAGATTAAGGTATTTTTTGTGGCCATTGCAACTTGGTAGACTTGTGGAAACCTCACTTCATTGGATAACTAGATTTGTAGACCTAAATATAGAGTAAAAGCATGGATGTAATATATGTAAGCTTGGGGATGTGATGGCCTTATATATAGGGGAATTTACCTCCAAGTTTTGCTAAATCATATATTAAAATTCGTGATGGTTTCCTAAGGATGCCTTTGGATAGAAGTAAACTATTTGAGCAATGAAAAGGGTTTGCTAGCTCATTAAAATCTAAAATGAATGAATAAACTAATTGTACCCATGAATTAATACTTCTCTCTTCAAGAGCTTGGTACTAGTTTAATATTTTTTCTTTGAATGACAGTAATAGCAGTCTTACCATGACATCTTTAGAGTGAATATTGTGAACAGTGGCTAAAGCAACCATGTCTTAAAAATATTCATGTGCAATTTTATGAATGTCATCATGGGTTTGCAAAGCTTTGAAAGCTCCCTAAGGAATTTAATGGATATCTAAGTTGAATGGTCAGTGTCATTCCACCCATGATATTCATTTGACCGTGTGTTTTGGGATGGAATTATCAAAAAAAACTTAAGAATTAGTTTGCAAAGATACAGGACTTTCAACAGGAAAGGAATGGATAAGATATGAAGGCTTATCTCATCTAGATATAGAGGTTGGTAGATCAACAAATTAAAATGGTTCTTTGAGATTTTTGGTTGTTGATATTGAGATCATAAGATTCGAAGTAGAATAATAGTAGGGTCCTTACTAGTCAATTATTCTCAATGGAATCACTAGGTGATTTGATTTGATGATCTCAAAGAGTAAAACTTCATCAAGGTTCTACTCAATCAGGATATGAATCTGACTTCTAATCTATGGGATAAAATTGTGAATATTAGTACCACCAAGCATGCCAAAAACTCTTGGAAGTCAATTTCCCTAATGTCTATTATGCATCCTAGACTGTAGCCAAGATTAGATGATTATGAATTTATTTTTAGTCAACCTCTGGAGGAGGCCAGTTCCTTATAATGCTAAAGGATAAAAAAAAATTGAAGACTAAAGAAAAATTGCAAGGGTTAAGAAGAGAGAAAAGGGTTAGAAGTTAATAAACTAGTGGTCAATATAAAAAAACAACAAGAAATGATTTCTACAAATACTCTACAACTTAATGTCAATCAGAGCCTAACAAACTAGCTACAAAACAAAGCATTCACAATCCATTATCATCTTATACTATGCCTTATTTAATATTCCAAGTACTGTGTAAAAGACAATCCAAACAACAATCTAGATAGCAAAATTTTCTTAATAGAATTATTCTTACACATAGCATTAACATAAATGACTAACTACACACATAAAATATACTCATCATTCATAAGACATTTTCTAATAGAAACCAAGTAGCATATGGTTTCATTAATTGTAGAGCATAATACAAAGTATACAATAGGTAAACATTAAGGTGTTGACCCTCATTTTGAGGAAATTTGGGCTATTTTATACTTTTACAATGAATATGTAAGTCTAATTATTACATTGCCATGTTGTTGTAGTATTTATAGTTACAGCTTGGTCAACATGCTTGAAGGGCATGGATGTCACTTTCCTACTCTGTCTTAACCAACTCATCTTAACTATTTTGGTTTTAATATGATGATATGGTTATTTTGGATCTCTTCCACGCCTTTGGTGTCCACGTGCGTGCAGTAGGCTTGGGCATATTTGTTTAGTTCAATGTTTTACCACTATACCCCATTGTTGTGCCAACTTGTCAGAGTTGCCAACCCAACTTAATTGTTTTGATTTGGGTTGTTGAGGAGTGATTGGGAGGTTTAGGCTTCTAACAAGCACTATCCTTGTTGAACAGGATATGTACAGGTACTTGTTACTCATTATCGAGGGTCAAAATATTTATTAGGACTATTTAACTACTATAAGGTCATTAAAAACTAGGCCAAGATTTTAAGGAACCTTGGTTGACGTTGTCACTTGAAAACCCTAATCACTTTACCTTTCAGGCTCTTAATTCTATCGGGCTTGACCTTTTGAAGATTATCTAATGGACTAACTAGATCTCTAGTCATTTTATGTTGTAATCACTTATGGAAATACCCAACCTTATTCATTTCCAAGATTTGGTTTACTCAACTTTTTTATGCTTTGGTTGATATCATCTCTTGAAAATCCTAGCACTTTCTTGTTTTGGACTTTTAATTTACTAGAGCCTTTGGAAAATCTTAGAAGCCTTCGGCATTTTGCTTTCCAAACTTTAAAATTATCAAGATTTTGATTATATTATACTTACATCACTCATGTAAAACCCTCATAATTTGTGTTTTAGACTTTGCCTTATCGGGTTGGGATTTTGGGATATTTTGCTTGATGTCATCACTTTAAAATCCTGGTACCTTGATTCTCCCAACCTTCACCTTATCAAAAATTTGAAACACTTATGATAACATCAACTCTAAAAAAAATGCCTTCTTTTATTTCGAGCTTTTATGGATACTTTAGCTAACATTGTCACTGGAAAACCTGACATCCTTTCATTTCAAGCTTTTGATTTACTAGAACTTTGAAATGCCTATGTTAACATCAACTTTGAAAAACCTTGGCATTATTTTCTTTTAAGATTTTGATTTACTAGAACCTTTGACCCTTTTAAATTCCTTGACCACTTGAGGGAAATGACCTTCTTTGCCTTAGCCAATTTTTGGGTCCGGTCAAGCGAATTTGGCTTTTTAGCTTCTCATATACGAAAGATGTCCACCCCAACCAAGTGTCCAACAACTTGCCTTAGCGAAATTTAAAAAAATAATAATCTGGTATGCAAATCCTTATATATGGGTACAATTGCATTGGCCCACATTTATATTTGACCAAAGCATGACACATGCAATTTATTTTTCAAGTGTAAATCATTCTTAAGGGCATCATCACCTAGAAGCAAACTATTTATCCTTCAAAAGAATTAATCATTCCCTAAGGTAATATGTCAATAAAGCAATATATTTTGGTATACAAAGTTTAAGCTAATGGCCTATAAAGTGACCTTTTGCCTTCAAGTGGTGCTTGTGGCAGAATTAGAGCTATTAAACTGATGAAGAACAAATTTGGAGGCGATTTTAGTTGTTAAGCATCATTTTTTGTTAAAAAAAATGCCCCTAAATTAGAGTTTACTAGGAGTAGAATTATTTTATATGTGTCAAAAGTTAGGTTAAAGTTTTATCATAAATAAGAGCTAAGAGCTCATTTGTAAATATCCTTTTGTCATTAAAGCATACAAAAGCTACTCTTGCTACCAAATTTATACTCATCTATTTCTATTACAATTAACGAAGGATTATGCATGGCTTTTGTGAATGAAATGTGTCCATTGACTTATTTATCATGAGCATGTTGTATTAATGGCCCCAACCTTATATTCCCTATCAGTACTCAATAATTTTATTGTAAGTTACATGGAGATATAATGCAGTAAGTTATTTAGTTGTTATTGGATGCTCAACTAGATCAACACTAATCTTTCTATGATCATCTAGTCGTATCTATTTTTCTTTACATTTTACTTTACTTTCTCACATCCTTTTTCAAGAAAATGTTTATATTAGATTAGATTAAATAATTTACTTGGGAGCCAAACTATTTACCAAGAAATTGGGGATTTACTTGAGTCCCTTTCTATGTTGAACTATGATCTTGCATGTGCATACATCATATTAGATGATTTTATGGATTAATAGGGCAACGATAGGGATGTCTTGATTTTGCATTAATTTAACATATTAGAGATTTTTCTCTAACTAGACTAAGCAACTTTACACATTGTTTCTTGACTATAGTATAACTAAATCATTTTCTACTATCTCATTTTACCATCCGCAAAGTTTTAGTTGAAGTTTTACACATTATTTTTTGTTCACTATTATTTATGTTCCTTTAAAATTTGACTATCAAATTTTATTCTATATTTTATGCAATATTATTTATGTAAATAATATTTATTGTATCTTTGTTATTTTCTATATGTTGATTCTTTTGACTGTTATTTACATTAGTTATATGTATACATGTTTATTTTACATATAACTTTGATTTATATCTTTGAATTCTAAATTGTTAAGGAATGAATTAATTTAAATATATGAATTTAGAGAGTATTACTTTGAAAGGATAATGATATTGGCTAGTATCAAGGTATTTGCATTGCATCTCTTTGAGAAATATTTCAAGTTCATGATTGAGAAATCTAAAGCGGTTGAGATTGACAAGCATAGGGGTGTTGATTAATTAACTTATCTCCAATACCTATCTAGACTCATTCCTCAGAACCCATCAACCTTGCATCTTTGTGTCTAATATGGGAAATGAAATGAGTAATTCCTATTCTTAGGACTTTTAGAAATTCCATACCCAACTAATTATCAAAGGATGATTATATTCTAGGATTAGTTTCCTATTCTTTCTCTCATGGTTCTCAAGTTCACTAAGCTTGTTACTTTATACCCAAGTTACAGAAGTACAACATATGCTTCTCTACTTACATATAATATAGTAAGACTTACAATAATGATATCCCTTATAGCTTACTTTCTAACTTTTATTCTATCAATCATTCATATTCTTCCATTGGAAAGAGATGATTCTAGTCAGGATAAGTTTTTGTTTTTCTTTTGCTAGGGGTTTGATGCCAATGGGTCTATAATAAGATTATTATAACTCTCATGACCTGTCAACCTCATTAATTTGTATATAAAAGAAGGTATCAAATATATGTTTCCTCCATTAAATCTAAATATTTAAGGTTGATAGGTCACAGAGGTCTTGCTCTCCTCCAACTTGTTGCATTAAAATCTCTCTTTAATCATCATTTGTTATCACAAAATGAATATTGGGAGATTTTGGAAGTATTTATGATAGCAAAAATTATTATCCTTCAAACTCTATTCATACCCCAATTCCCAAGAGATGTTCATCCTATTTTCCATCATGTTGGCCATCCAAGATAGCAATGAATAATTTGTTGTTCCTAGGATGTAAACAAGTTGTGAAAGAGTACAAATATTTATTTATAATACTATGTTTTTGAATTAATTTTAAGATATATACAAACCTCTTACCTTTTATTTTTTAGAATTCAATCATAAGCATAATTTTATTGAAATATCAGACCGTAATTTTCATCTAATATTCTTGCCACATGATGAACTATGAGATTCAAAAGTACTTATGGCAATCCAATCTCGTTTTTCAATTCTCCATAAAGGTGATAAAAATTATAGCACCCAAACTTCTCAACCTCATAGTAGATGTATAGAGATAAAAGTGATTATCCTTAACATCTAATAGGGCATCTAAAATTCTATTTATATAAATCTTTTAAATCTACCTTTCAATTCCATCAAACTATACCTATCGTAGACCATCATCTCCCAAGGTTAAGAGAATTGTAAAGAAAAAAATTGTACATTTCCTATTAGATATACAAAGATGAAAGGGTTATCTTCTATGTTTGATGGTGCATCTAGAAATTCTAGTGGCACAATTCTTCACAACCCTGATGGGAGGACACCATCATAACTTTATCACATCTTCACCTCATCATCTCATTTTCATCAATCCATTGTATTCCATGATAGTTATAATAATTGTGATGCCATAATTTTTAGATACCCTATTTTATGTATAATTATTAAATGGTTATCTCCTATGTCTAATAGTACATAAAAAAAATCTAATGAAAGAGCATCAGGGTAGAAAGTTAATTGGACAAAATCCAAAATTTACTTCCTAAACCCTCTAACTAAAATCAAATTAGGGATATGCAGGTTACTTCAAATGGAAGAGATAAATTTACCAACAACTTATCTAAGGATGCCCTTATTTAAGGGGAAAATGAGGATAGACTTGAGGAATCCAGTTATAAGTAAAGTTCATAATAAACTACTAGCATGGAAAGATAGATGGTTATCATTAGTAGGAAGAGTGCATCTAATTAAATTAGTCTTATAGGCCATTCCAACATATTATATGTCATTGTATACGATGCCAAAATCGATAGAAAAAATTTAATCTATATTATGCGATCATTTTTATTGTTAGGATTACATGATAATAGGAAATTTCCTTTGGTGAAATGGAGTAAGGTGTGTGACAATAAAACTAGGGAAGGTTTCAGTTTAAGAGTTCTTATGGATGCAAACTTAGCTCTTAGAGGAAAAGTAATTTGAATATTATAAAAAGAGAGTCAAAGACAATGGACAATAATTCTTCTAAGTACAATAATTCTTTGTGTGAAATGTGAAGGATTAGGGTTTTTCTTAAAAAATGTCTCATCTTTTGGGAGCCATATCTTCGTGAAGAGTTATCTGATTCAGCTAATTCTTGGACTAGCTTGTGCGAAATTTGAATAGCTTTAAAATAAGTTATCATATGTAAATATCTGAGCAATATTGAGGGAGATACGATCCTACGAAGTCAACCATTCAGAACAAGAGTAGTGATGATTTTTCAAGTCGTACAAAATTAAATTGCAAATATTTGTTAGCTAGGGCTCGAATGATGGGAATAGCAATGAAGAGCTAGGACTTCAGTGAGGCAATACATTCTATCTAGATAAAGAATTTTTTAGCTAAGTTTTTTTCCCTTTCTTTATCTTAGAAATTGTGCATGAAAATTTTATAATTTTTTTATCAAATATTAATTTGCTATAAGAAATTCAGATAATTTTCAATAGATTTTGAGTTTTAATTTCCTTTCCATGGATTAATTTATAGTTAAATACTTAGAATCATCTCTAGTGGTAGATGTTAGTGAGCGCATCTCAAAGATGTCCTCTTTGCTCCAAGATAGGGCAATTTTTGGTAAATTTAATGAGTATTGTCTAGGGGCTTCAGCCTTGATAAAATGGATGGATAGGATTTGGAAGTCTCCAGGAGTGATTCTATAATTTCTTCCCAAAGGTTTGTTCCTAGTCATTTTTTTTTCTAGGTAAGAAAGAGAAAAATTTCTAAAAGGGGGTCCTTGGTTTATGGAAAGAGCAGGACTCTTCCTTACCCACTAGTATGAAGGCTTTTCACCTGAAAATATAAATCTATCCCTAATACCAATCTAGATTAGGATGTTTGGGTTACCCATTGAATTTTGTAAAATAGATACCTTCAAGGCAATAGGCAACACTCTAGGATAATTCCTTGAGATTTTAGATATGACGAAAGATGGATTCTTGGCTATTTATGCTCGAATATTGATCATGATTAATATAAGTAAAGTTTTACCATAATCATTCATTCTTAAGTATGGGGATAAGATGTGGATCCAAACTATATATTATTAGAACACATATTTTAGATGTATAAGATGTCATGAAGTGGGACATATTGAGGTATCATGCCCTAAGAAGAGCCCAACAAAATCATATGTAGAAAATCGAAAGAGGAACTTACAAATGGTTATGGATGAAGATGGTTTTCAACTTCCAAAAAATAGATCTAGAAAAATAAAATAAAATAAATAGTGGAGATCAATAAGGAAGGATATTCAAAGAAATATCAACTCTTTTGAGGCTTTAGCCTATGAAGAAAAAGTAGATCAAAACTTAGAGGACATAGTACAATAATTTCAACATAATAATAAGGAACCATCTATTTAGGGCCATCCAACATATGGGACAATAATGTTTAGATTCCACAAGCAGCTTCATTATCTCAAGGATCAACCGAAGCAGTAGAAGAGAGCTAACAAGACAGACTTCCAGGTCCAAAGATCTCCATTGGTGTCTAGATGGGATGAGGTTCAAAAACACTTCACAAAAGGAACAATTACAGAGCAACTCAAATAAGAGGATGATGCATTGTGTAAAGCACTTGAGGACATTGACAACCAAGAGGAGATCTACTAGAAATAGAAAACAAGAACCACTTGTTTATTAGAAGGTGATAAAAATACCAAAATTTTCTATCGGGTTGACTGTGCTAGGAGACAAACAAACAACATGGAAGCTCTTAAAGATGAGAATGAACACTCCTTTGATACAATTAAAGGTATGCATTTTTATTCAATGGATTATTTTTATAAACTATTTAAGGGAAGTATGGTGCAAGATGAAGGGGCTCAAAAATAAGTTCTTTTTGTCATACCATTTGCTATCTCTAAAGAAGAAAATCAGACCCTACTTTAAACCCATTGATAGAGAGGAACTGAAGAAAGTAGTCTTTGGAATGAGCACCAGAAAACCTCTAGCTCCAAATGGCTTTCCAATTGAGTTTTTTAGGCCTTCTGGGATAACTTGGACCGAGGATGTAATGGCTATTATAGAGGAGTCCAAAGGTAGTAAAAGAATACTTAAAGCATTAAATCACACTTTCATTGCCTGAATTTTGAAATGGGAGGAGGGGATGCATATTTTAGATTATAGACCTATTGCCTTATGCAATGTCATATATAAAATAATCACAAAGGTAATGGATGAGCGGCTAAAACCTCTTCTACATAGCATTATATCCTCAAAGCAAGGGGATTTTGTAGAGGGCAGGCAGATCTTGGATGGCATGGTTCTAACTCAGGAGGCAACCCATTCAATGAAAAAATTTGGTAGTAGGGGAATGTTAATCAAATTGAATATGTCAAAGGCTTATGATAGGGTGGAGTGGAGCTTCTTTTCAAATATGATGGTAGCCTTTGGTTTCTCTCAATAATCGATAGAATGGATCATGAGCTATGTTTCTATTCTGACATACTCAGTGTTAATCAAGGGCCTTCCCTCATAATCGTTTAAATCTACCCAAGGCCTTCGTCAAGGAGATCCTTGTTCCCCTTATTTTTTTCTCATATTGGTTGAAGGTTTGGGTAGACTCATCTTGAGGAGAAGATAATAAGATTTGCTAACAAGTATCAAGGTGGGTGAGGAAGTTTTGAGTCACCTATAGTTTGTAGATGACACAAGATTGGTGGGAGTGGCCAACTTTAGGGAAGCAAGAATGATTAGAGATACACTTGATGCCTACCTTAGGGCCACAAACCAAGTCATCAATGATAAAAAATCCAAAGTGGTCTTTTTCAATCTTTATGAAAGGCTTCAAGATATAATTTTAGAGATCTTCGTATTCATGAGGACTTCTCTCCCAGTGGTATAGTTGGGGGTCCCTTTGCATTTTAAAAAACTAAAAATATATATTTTGATGAATATTTTGGATTGTATCAAGGAAAGAAACAATCATTGGTATCACAAAGGGTTAAGCTATGAGGGTATATTAACCTTTTTGCAGTCAGTTATTTAGACCATGCCAATTTATAAATTTTATATCCTTTTTACCCCACATACCATATGGAAAGAGTTGGAAAATATGTCTATAAAATATTTATGGGAAGGAGTAAAAGGAGAAAGGAAATGGGCCTTAGTAAGTTGGGATAAAGTAATCCAACCCAAGGGAAAAGTATATTTTGAAACGAGGATATCAAAGTTAAATAATAAAGCTTTGGTTGGAAAGCTTTACTAGAGGTGGATTTCCCAACCAACTTCTTTATTCAGTAGTACAGTTTTAACTATTAAATATTTGGGATAGGTAAACCCAAATGAGGTGGGTCATTTCCCTTTGGATGTTAATGGGTCCTTAGTGTTGCAGACTCTAAATTTATGATCTCAGGTAGTGAAATATGGATTAATTTGGAAAGTGAGGAGAGGGGAGAAGGCACGATTTTGGATAGATTCATGGGATCAATACCCACCTATCATTATTGAATTTCCATAACTGTACCCAATAAAAAAAATAATGGAAAGCAGGGATTGGATCCAAATTAAAATTTATTTCAACACTATTTAGCCAAGGGATTATAAGTTTAAGTAGTTTAAGAAGTTGGATGAGTAACCAATTATATTCCCTCTGGAATTGACACCCATCATGACTAAAATATTGGTAGAAATATTTCACAGGTAGAGATGAGGAGAATGAATTAGCTTGGGGCTATGGGAGTCTTGGAGTCTACATAGTGAAGGATGGATATGATAAGATCCTTCTAGAACCTCCTCCTCATGCATAATAGGTTGAGGATTGGAGAAATATTAGGCAGTCCAAGGGTTGGCGGAAAGTAAACTTTTTTTCCTGGAAGTTCATGCATAATAGAATTTTTACTTTTTATAATCTTAGATGTATGGGAATCATTGGTCCATCTCAATGTTTTTATGCTATAATAGTGAGGAAACATCTGACCACTTAGAGTTCAAATGCCCATTCACATGCCATATCTAAGAGAGATGTTTTTTATATTATAAAATTTGAGCTAATGGGGATTTGAATCGTACTAATATTTGGAAAATATGAAAGAGGGGTAGATTTAAATATAAAGTTCTTTGTATCAGTTGGGAAATTGGATTAAACTTCATTTGGTGGTAAGTGTGGTTAGAGAGAAATGGAAAAAGTTTTAGAGAAATATTTTCATCTTTAGATGGATTTTGGTAGGTCATTTGGAGCAAAGTCACTGAAACTATGGTAGTGCATTCTAAAGAGGAAACTCAGGCTGTTATAGGGACAATGGAGAAGGAAGTTGAAGTGAAATAGGGGAAGGACAGAGCTAGTTGGAAACCACTCACAAAAGGTTGAATTAAAATTTATAATGATGGAGCTGCAAAATGCAATCCGGGTAGAGCTGGAATTGGAGTGGTTTGTAGGAATCATGTTGGGACAATGCTCTATTGGGAACTGCAAGGCTTGGGAAGGGCCATGAACAATAGAGCGAAAACCCTAGCTATAAAATTTGCTTCTATTTGGGTAGTAAAACAATGTTACAGGAGGATAATCCTAGAATCAGATTCTCAAATAATGGTAGGAGCTTTGGACTGCATGAGGAAATTTACTTGAGGATTCTTGTCACTCAAATTAAGGAATTGTAGAGGGAATTAGATGATGCAATTCCAATTTATGTGAGTAGAGATCTAAATAAAGTGGTAGACTTCCTGGCTAATATGGGTACCGAGAAGGAGGTAGGGGTTCAGTGGCACATTGACACAACTATTGAGGATGATATGATTAGGCAGGTTGGTGAGTAAATCCAGTGTTTAGCTAATTTGGACAACCATTGTAGAAATATGGTTTAGGAGATTTGGCTCCAATGTAGATCTTCTTTCAAATTTGTAAATAGGTGAACAACCATTGTAGAGATATGTCTTAGGAGATTTGGCTTCAATGCAAATATTCTTTTACTATTGTAAACATGTGTTCTCTTTGGCTAAGGTTGGGAGAAGTCTCGTCCCAACTTGTAAATGATCTTTGTTTTAATATAAGTTTTTCAAATTAAAAAAAATAAGGAACCATCTATTCAGTATGATCCTGATTTAAGGAAGAACATTATGAACCTAAGGAAAGTGTATCATCAGATTTTGAAGACTCTCTTGAAGTACCATGCACCATTCAGGAGAGAAAATTTGGTAAAGAAAATATAGTTTTAGAAGTTAATACCTCTGCCATTAATAAGGAAATACCAGAAAATGAGTAGGACAAGTCAAAAGCTTCTATAATAGATCCAAGAGAGGATAAATATGAATTAAAATAAAATTGTGAAATAATATTGAGGAATATAATAATAAGACCTACTCCTTATATAGGTAAGGCAAAAATAGGAAAACCCTCAAATTATCAAGAAAGATCCAAGGAAGCAAGAGCAAACATAGAGAAAGGAACACAAACTAAGTTGGTTGAACTTATCTTTACCAAACAACAAAATGATATTGGTAATACGTAGGTGGGGCCAAAAGCCCCTAATGAGACATGATTATCATCTCATGGAATATAAGGGGTGCTAATACCCCCTTAAAGCAGAGGTGTATTAGGGACCTATGTTTAAGTAATAAACCTAATATTATTTGTATGTAGGAAACTAAAATGACAAACTAAGAAGTTTTAAAAACTATGAAAGCAGTATGGGCAAGATGTGAATGGGATGCTATGGATTCTGAAGGAGTGGTAGGGGGAATTCTAATTTTTTGGAATCCTTCTAAAGCCTTTTGTGTAACCATTCATAAAACTAAGTATTGGATAGCCTCTTTAGTCATATTTTTCATCCTTATCAATGTCTATGGACCTACAACTTAGTCAGTTGGATTAGAAGTTTGAAGTGGGATTGAAGCCTTTATGAGAAGTAAAGACAAAGAAACCTGATTCATGATCATTGGAGATTTGAATGCCATAACCAAGCTGGATGAAAAATTTGAGGGAATTAGGAAACTGACCCAAAGTATGAAATATTTCTCAGCTTTTATTCAAAACAATAATCTATGGGAAGTTGAGTTTGATGAAGACAACTATACTTGAACCAACAATAGAAGAGGCTAGAACCTAATAGTTAGACAGATGCATTTTCTCAAATCATTGGCTAGATGAAGGAAATTGTGATAAAATGAATACCTTAACAAGGATTGGTTCAGATCACTTGCCAATAAGAGTTAAAATGGTGGTAAGTGAATTCAAAAAATATCATATTTAAATATGAGCAGATGTAGGAAGACCATCCTCAATTTTTTGATATGATAGCTCAAACATGGATTTCTTTAGGTAATGGTGGGTTGTATGCTCTTCCAAATCAAATTAAATCTATGACATATAGATTAAAAGAATGGAACAAGAACACCTTTGGAAATATTTTTGAGAAGAAAGAAGAACTAAAAGATAAACTTTTAAAATTCCAAAAAGGTGATCATAATAATCCAAGCTCAAAGGAAAATGAGTTGCTTAGTGAATATCATAATATTGAGTAAGGAAGAGAAATTTTGGAGATAAAAATAAATACAAACTTGGTTAAAAGAAGGAGATAAAAATACAAAGTTTTTAGGATGGTTATAGTACAGAGATCAACTTCGAGAATTAGTAGAATTAAATCAATAGAAAGGGGTTTAGATTGAAGATCAAAGTGAAATTAGAAAAGAGGTAAAGTCTTTTTATCATAATATTCTAGGTTTAGAGGAGACCAAAGTTCTTAATGATAAAATTCTTCAAGATGTTCCTTCAGTTATAATGAATGAATACAATAGGAAAATGATGAAGCCTATTACTATAGAAGTTCATTCAGCTCTTTTCTTTTTTAACAAGGATAAATCCCCAAGTCTATATGGGCTCTCTGTAGCTTTTTACCAACATAATTGGGATATAGTGAAGGATTCTTTATTGGTGCCAGTGGAATAGTCTAGGATAAAATAATACATACCTTATAAAATAAATGCAACATATCTTACCCTAATTCCAAAAAATAAGGATGCTGATTTGTTTGATTTTTTTAGACCCATAAACCTATGTAATATGGCATATAAGATTATTTCCAAAGTGATGGGGAATATATTAAGACCATTGTTAGACAAAATTATTTTATAAGAGCAAGGAGGATTTGTGAAAGGGAGACAAATTCTAGACGGGATCATAGTAGCTCATGAAGTTATACATTCAACGACTTTAAGAAAAGAGAAAACAATGATCTTAAAACTTGGTATGAGTAAAGCGTATGATAGGGTTAAATGGGATTTTCTTTTTGCAGTTTTAGAAAAATTTGGTTTCAATAATAAATGGGTTAGATGGATTAAAGCTTGTGTCTCTACAATTTCTTATTTAGTATTGGTCAATGGGTTAGTAACATAATCTTTTAAATCCAACACAGGCCTTAGACAAGGAGATCCCTCGATATCCTTATTTGTTCATTATTATGGTAGAATTTTTGTGTAGGAACTTAAAGAAGGCTTACAAATATGGGCTTATAAGTGGACTTAATGTTAGTAATAACATCGATAACATCATCCATCAACAGTTTGTATATGATACAACCCTTTTTGGAAGGGTAAGGATAAATGAGGCCAGAGCTTTGAATAACTTTTTAAAAGAGTACAAAAGAGCTTCCACGAAAAACATTAATAGGACTAATCCAAAATTTACTTCCTTAATACTCCTGCTAATATCAAAGCAAGAATTACAAGTTGCTTCAAATGGAGGAGGTAAATTTACCAACAACTTATCTAGGGATGCCTTTATTTGAGGGGAGAATGAGGATAGATTTATGCAATCCAATTATTAGTAAAGTTCAAAAAAAACTTCCAACTTGGAAAGGTAGTTGGTTATGTTAGTAGGAAGAGTGCAGTTAATTAAGTCAGTCTTACAAGACATTCCAACATATTATATGCCATTGTATTCTATGCCAAAATCAGTTGAAAAAAGTTTAATCTATATTATGTAATCCTTTTTATGGTCAAGTTTACATGATAAAAGGAAATTTCCTTTGGTGAAATGGAGCAATTTGTGTGATGATAAAACTAGGAGAGTTCTTGGTTAAAGAGTTCTTACAAATGAAAACTTCGCTCTTAGGGGAAAAGTAATCTAGAGATTGCTTAAAGGGAGTCAAAGTCAATGGACAAGAATTGTTCTAAATATCTTGATCCCAAAGACCCAAGTTTAATATTTACTACATTCTCTCTACCAAAATGGTTTAAAAATTCTATTTATATTATGATTAAAGGTTTAAGATGGGTGGTGGGAACTAGAGAAAAAAAATCTATTTGGATGGGTACTTGGTGTGATAAAAAACCACTCAATTTAGATCCAATTTTAAAACCTTGGATGAGATTTCTTCAAGACAAATATGGTGATAGGGTTTCAAACATTTTGTACAAGGATCGAGAAGGAAGATACAAATGGAAAAAGATATTTTTACAAGTATAAAAGACATTGATGTCAGGAGGCAATTGAGGAGAAAGATAACAACTATGATTATTCTATGGGGAGCTAAGGATAAATTGATTTGGGAATTGAGTAGCTCAGGAGAATACACAACAATAAGTGAATATAATGTACAACACCAACAAAATAATAATGTCACTAGAATATGAAGAGATATTTGGGATAGCCCAAGCATTCCTAAAGTTAAAATATTTGTTTGGCTAGTAGGTCATAGAATAATTTTATCTAGGGATAACCTTATGAAAAGGGGTTTTCATGGCCCTTCTCAATGTGTTTTTTATAATAAGGAGGAGGAGAGTATAGACCATCTCTTGGGACATTGCTCAATAGTCTAGAATCTATGGCAATGGATTCTTAATATGTTTGGTAAATGCATGGTGATGAATAGCATAATTGAAGATTGGTTAAAGCAATGGCAAAGCACTTATAAAAGTGAGGCTTTACATACAATATGGGATATATCAAAGATACAATACTTGGACTATATGGCTAGAAAGGAATAGAAGAATATTTAAAGGAAAGGAAAGTAGTTTAGAGATAATGAAAAAGAAGATATGTTTAGCCATAGAGGAGTGTAAACCAACCCTATCAACTCACCTGATCCTTTATTTGGAAGCAGAGAGCCTTGATAGATGGAGTCAAGTCATTAAATGGAATTATGATGTTGGGTACAAAAGAAGCAAAAAGAAGGCAAATAATATAAAGTGGAAACCACCAGATGTGGAGTGGGTTAAATTGAATTTTGATGGAGCATCTAAAGGAAATCCAAGACCGGTAAGATGAGGAGGAATAATTAGAAATAATAGAGGAGAGATCTTATCTCATTATGCTTTCAATATTGGATTTTAGACAAATAATGAAGTTGAAGCTTGGGTGACTTTAGAAGGGTTAAAAATATGTAAACAAATGAAATGGAAGAGAGTATAGATGGAAGGGAATTCTCTCATAGTAATAAATGTAATTTTGAGGAAAGCAAAGGCTCCATGGAACATACAAGAGGTAATTGTGGAAATTCATGATCTTGCTAAAGAGTTTGAAGAAATAAAGTTTACACATATTTTAAGGGAAGGAACAAATGTTCGGATAAGCTAGCCAATAAAGGGGTTTTGATTGAGGATCATGAAGTTAATTTCTCCTTTCCATGGTTAGAGGAAGTAGAAATTTTAGTTGAATTTGACAAGAAAATGTTGATTGCCTGAATCAATTAATGATTAAGATTTACTTTAATATTTTCCATTGGTAATATCAACTTTATTTTGTAACAATAATGTGTTTTCATTTAGTCTCTTTATTATAATTTTGTGGTTGCACTTGTGTTTCAGGAAGGAAACTAGCAATCCAGATTTTGGTAAAGCGGACTATGATAGTGCAATGTTTTGGAAATAGTACTCTACTAAGATGCAAGGTATAGATAGTAGAGGTTAAGTTTTGGAATTGTGAAGGTTGCTATAGGAAAATGTCAAGAAGATGCTAAATTCTGGATTAATTGTATTCATACAAAAAATTGAAAAGATCCAAAAAATGAAAATTAATAATTTAGACATTTTATGTAAAATGATGTAGGTTTCTAGCTATAGCATCTCAATTGAGATGAGAAATGTATATATTTGTAAACTCTCAAGCTCTAAAGAAGAGAGATGTAAATTTTCAAGGGTGGGGGACCCGAGTACAACCCCTTATTATTCAAAAAAAAAATAATAATTCTTCTAAGTACGTAGAGCCCAATGACCCAAGCTTAATATTTATAGCATTCTCACTACCAAATGTTTATGCACTATGGAACGGTTTAAAAAAATCATTTGATCTAGTAATTAAAGGTCTAAGATGGGTGGTAGGAACTTGAAGAAAAAAATTCTATTTTGATGGATACTTGGTGTAATAAAAAAACACTCAATCTAGATTATATTTTGAAACCATGGATGAGATTACTTCAAGACAATTATGGTGATATGATTTCAAAAATTATGGACAACGATCAAAAAGAAATATGCAAATGGGAAAAATATTTTTGTACAAGTAAACAAGACATTAATGCTAGGGAGTAGTTGAGCAAAAAGACAACGACAATGATTATTTTGAGGGGAGCCTAAGATAAGCTAATTTGGGAGTTGAATAGCTTAGTAGAATACACAACAAGAAGCGGATATAATGTAAAGCACCAACAAAATAGGAACATCGCAAGAATATTGAGAGATGTTTGGGATAGCATGAGAAATCTTCAAGTCAAAACTTGATTGGCTAGTATGTCATAGAAGAATTTTATTTTGGGATAACCGTATGAAAAGGATTTTCAATGGCCCCTCATAATGTGTTCTATCTAAAAAGGAGGAGGAGAGTATAGACCATCTCTTCAAAAATTATTGAATAGTCTAGAAACTATGGCAATGGATTCTTAATATGTTTGGTATATGCATGATGATGAACTATAGAATTGAAGAATGGTTAAAGCAATGGTAAAGCACTTTTAAAAGTGAGGATTTATCAACAATATGGGATATATCAAAAGATACAATACTTTGGACTATATAACTGAAAAAGGAAGAAATAATATTTAAAGGAAAGGAAAGCAATTTAAAGGTAATGAAATGGAAAATTTGTTTAGCCATAGAGGAATCTAAACCAACCCAAACAACTTACCTAATCTCTAATATTGAAGCAAAGAGCCTTGATAGATGGTGTTAAGTCATCAAGTGGAATTATGATGTTGGGTATAGGAGAAAAAAGAAGAAGAAAAATAATAAAAAGTGGAAACCACCAAGTGGAGTTGGGTAATTTGAATTTTGATGGAGCCTCTAAAGGAAATCTAGGACAAGTAGGAGGAGGAATAATTAGAAATATTAGGGAAGATATTGTCTTGTTATGCTTTTAGTAGTGGATTTAAGACAAATAATGAAGCTAAAGCTTGGGCAATTTTAGAAGGGTTACAAATATGTAGACAAATGAAATGGAATAAAGTATGGATGGAAGGTGATTCACTAATAGTTGTAAATGTAATTTCAAGGAAAGCAAAGGGTCCATGGAACATACAAGATATAATTGTGGAAATACAAGATCTTGCTATAGAGTTTGAAGAAATCGGGTTTACACATATGTTAAGGGAAGGGAACAAATGTACAAATAGGCTAGCCAATAGAGGGGTTTTAATTAAGGATTATGAAGTGAAATTTTCTTTTTCATGGTTAGAGAAAGTTTAGCTAAAGTTGACAAGAAAACGTTGACTACCTGAATCAAATAATTATTAAGATTTAATTTAATGTTTTCCATTGGTAATATTTGCTTTGTTTTATAACATTATTGTGTATTCATATAAACTATTTAGTATAATTCTTACGGTTGCACCTATGCTTCAGGAAGGAAACTAGCAATCCATATCTAGTAAAACGAACTATGATAAAGTGAAGTTTTGGACATATTACTCTACTAAAATGCAATGCATAGATAATAGAAGTGGAGTTTTGGTATTGTGATGGCTGCTATAGAAAAATATCAAGAACGATGCATAATTTTGGAATATTTGTATTCACACAAAAAAATAAAGAAGATCAAGAAAATAAAAATCAAGAATTCAAGAATCACGCCTAACATATTTATATTATTATTAGTTATTTGGAAGAGAAAACTAGGGCATCAATTGGGTAGACGAAGTACTTTCTGGTTGTTGTGGAATTGAAGACAAGATTGTTGCCCCAGGAGGGCCCAATGGGGACACCTCCAGATCCTCTTTTAGATAGACAAAGTTCTTTTGCAGATTTGTTGAAGGAAAAATCTCCAACAGAGACTAAAGAAGCACAAAAATTACACTAAAAATGCTCTTTACGGTTGCTAGAAAAAGATCAACATCTCAAAGAGTCAATGGATGCTTGCCATAGTCAGAATCAAGGCCAAATATTGTCATTGAGCAGAGGATGGTAGAAGAAACAATCTTATATAGAGCCAATCATGATCTGATCTATAAATTCATGGGTATTCACCCTACCCTAATTTTTTGCATTCTTGGGTTCGACAAAACTAGGAGCCTCTTGGTGAGTATTCTTTGTGGTTTATTAGTAATGGATATTTTATTGTTAGTTTTTCCTCACTTGCCGATAGAAATAGGGCTTTCAAATAAAAAAGAGGAATCATGGTCCGACAGGATTATTTGTTCAGCCCTAGAGAGTGGGATTTGATCCCCGAATTGAACCCATTATTGTCCTGATTTGGATCCATTTGTATGCACTTCCAATGGAGTTCTGGAGTGAGCAGGTATTGGAAATCATCGGTAATTCCCTTGGAAGATATTTGGGTGTTTCTAGAGACACAATGGAAGGAAACACAATCGTTTATGCTAGATTATGCATGGAAATGGATCTCAGCCAACCTTTGTTGGTAGAGGTGGAACTCGAACTTGCAGGACTATCTTGGATTCAACAACTGGATTATGAGGCATTGCCCTTCAGGTGTAGAGTTTACCACAAATATGGGCATTTGGCCTGGTCCTACCCAAACAATATGAACACAAAAATGGAGGCTCCTCTAGGAATGTTGAATCTTCCTAAGGAGGGTAAGTCAATAGTCAATAAAGAAACAACCAACATTTCTTAGGGTGGAGAAGCATAAGGAGATGGTTTTGAATAACCCAAAAGAAGGAAAAGAAAAATATGGTAAAGAGCAAACCCAACTCAAGCCCTCAAATAGGTATGAGATCTTCAAGACACTAGTGGACTAGGAAGAAGAACAATTCATGGAAGGAGTGGATGGGAATAATGAAAATAATAACAATCATGTTCAAGCCCCTCTTTCACCTCCTCCTATCCTAGAGTAGGTAATAGAGTGTAGTGAGTTACCACAATCAGAGATTGTAGGGGTATTGATAGTGCATAACCAAGAGCAATCAATAATAAAGGATGTCATCATGGGTATAGAAAAGAATAGAGAAAATCCAACTCTAGGGATAAATTAGGTGGAGAAGAGATCAAAGAATATCAGCTCTCAAGGAGTGGGTAGAAAATCAAATAAGGAATTGATAGCAGTTCAAGGAGATAAATTGATCATTAGGGGATTGGTGAGGCCAATAGACTCTTATTGGTCTCAAGGTAACCAATGATTATACAATCATGGAATATTAGGGGTTTAAATAGTAGAACCCATCAATTTATTGTTCGAAGACTCTTAGAAAAAGTAAAACATATTTTTTGCTTATCTAGGAGATAAAAATATCATTGGATCTTATGTGTAAAATAGTAAATAGACTTTGGAGGGGTGTTGGTCATATGGAAGTGGTTGCCCAAGGGGTCTTAGGGGGGATAGTTACCTTTTGGAACTCTCTTGAATGGATGACAATAGAACATATAGCTTGGAGGGGTGTCCTCACATCACATTTTAGGAACAATGTGATAGCTGAGTAGGTTTTAATCATAAATTTTTATGGGGCTCAAAACCTAGATGGTCAGATTCATCAATGGAAAGTGGTGCATAATATGAGAGTCTTGAGGGAGGAGTTAGACTGGATTGTTGTTGGGGATTTTAATGCTAAATTATCATCTAGATATTAGGAAGGGGAACCCTAATTTTGGATCTAGGGGATCGACTTATGATTGCCTAGGTCCATGCATTACACTTGGTGGATATTAAATGTCTTGGAACCAACTATACTTGGACTAATAAGAGGAGGGAGCCACATAGTAGGAAGGTGAAGTTAGACCATTTTTTGGTTTTAGAGGAGGCATTTGTGAAATGGAATCTAAAATTTTAGATTTTGGAGGGTCTAATTTTGGATCACTTCCCCATTCTATTGGAAGGGGGATCAAGATAGGGCAACATCACAAACCATTCAGATTTGAAAACTTTTGGTTACAAAAAGAGGAACTTCGAAAGAAAATTCCATAGTGGTGGGAAGAGGGATGCCCAACATATGGGACAACAATGTTTAGATTCCACAAGCAACTTCATTATGTCAAGGATCAACTAAAATAATGGAGGTGAGCTAACAAGATAGACTTCTAGGTCCAAAGAGCTCCATTGGTGGCCAGATGGGATGAGGTGCAAAAACACTTTAGGGAAGGAACAATTATAGAGCAACTCAAAGAAGAGGATGATGCATTGCGTAAAGTGATTGAGGACATTGACAACCAAGAGGAGATCTACTAGAAATAGAGAGCAAGAACCACTTGGTTATTGGAAGGTGATAGAAACACCAAATTTTTCCATCGGGTTGCTTGTGCTAGGAGATAGATGAACAAGATGGAAGCTCTTCAGGATGAGAATGGGCACTCCTTTGATACAATCCTAGGTATGCATTTCCATTCAATGGATTATTTTTCTAAATTGTTTAAGGAAAGTATGGTGCAAGATGAAGAGGCTCAAAAAGAAGTTCTTGTTGTCATACCCTCTATTATCTCTGAAGAAGAAAATTAGGCCCTACTTAAACCCATTGATAGAGAGGAATTGAAGAAAGTAGTCTTTGGAATGAGTACGAAAAAACACCAGGTCCAGATGGCTTTCCAATTGAGTTTTTAGACCTTCTAGGACAACTTGGAGGAGGATGTAATGGTTGTTATAGAGGAGTCTAGAGGTAGTAAAAGAATGCTTAAAGCATTAAATCATACATTCATTGCCTTAATTCTAAAAGGGGAGGAGGGGGTGCATATTTCAGATTATAGACCTATTGCCTTATGCAATGTCATATATAAAATAATCATGAAGGTAATGGTTGAGTGGCTAAAACCTCTCCTAGATAGCATTATCTCCTTAGAGCAAGGGGGTTTTGTAGAGGGTAGGCAGATCTTGGATGGTGTGGTTCTAGCTTAGGAGGCAATCCACTCAATGCAAAAATCTGGCAATAGAGGAATGTTCATAAAATTGGATATGTCAAAGGCTTATGATAGGGTGGAGTGGAGCTTCTTGTCAAGGATGATGGCAGCCTTTGATTTCTCTCAAGATTGGATAGAATGGGTCATGAGTTGTGTTTCTACTCTGACATACTCAATGTTAATCAAAGGCCTTCCCTCACAACCATTTGGAGCCACTCGAGGCCTTCATTAGGGAGATCCTTGTTCCCCTTATCTTTTTCTCATATTGGTTGAAGGCTTGGGTAGACTCATCTTGAGGAGAAGACAACAAGGTTTGCTAATATGTATCAAGGTGGGTGAGGAGGTTTTGACTCACCTACAGTTTGTGGATGACATAAGATTGGTGGGAGTGGCCAACTTTAGGGAAGCAAGAATGATTAGAGATACTCTTAATGTTTACCTTAGGGCCACAAACCAAGTCATCAATGATAAAAAATCCAAAGTGGTCTTCTTCAATCTTGATCAAAGGCTTTAGGATAAAATTTTAGAGATCTTGGGATTCATGAGGACTTCTCTCCTAGTGGTATATTTGGGGGTCCCTTTGCATTTTAAAAAATGAAGATAGATATCTAGAGGAATATTTTGGATTGTATCAAAGAAATAATTAATCATTGGTCTCACAAATGGTTAAGCTTTGGGGGTAGATTAATTTTTGTAGTCAATCATTTAGGCCATGCCAATTTATAAATTTTCTATCCTTGTTGTCCCACATACCATATGGAAAGAGTTAGACAATATGGCTAGAAAATTTTTATGGGGAGGAGTAAAAGGAGAGAGGAAATGGGCCTTAGTAGGTTGGGAGAAAGTAAGCCAACCCAAGGTAAAGGGAGGTTTGGGACTGAGGAGATCATAGTTAAATAATAAAGCTTTGGCTGGAAAGCTTTATTGGAGGTGGATCTCCCAACCAACTTCTTTATTCAGTAGAGTTTTAACTAGTAAATATTTGGGATAGGTGAACTCGAATGAGGTGAGTCATTTCCCTTTGGATGGTAATGGGTCCTTAGTGTGGTAGGCTCTAAAGTTAGGATCTTAGGTAGTGAAAGATGGATTATTTTGGAAAGTGGGGAGAGGGGAGAAGGCATAATTTTGGATAGATTCATGGGATCAATACCCACCTATCATTGTTGAATTTCTAGAACTACAACTAGTAAAAATAACCATGGAAAGTAGGGGTTGGATCCAGATTGAAAGTTATTTCAACACTAGTCAGTTAGGGGATTATAAGTTTAAGTAGTTTAAGAAGTTGGATGAGTGGCCAATTCCAATCCCTCTAGAATTGACACCCATCATGACTAAAATATTGGTAGAAATATTTCTCATAGGTAGATATGAGGAGGATGAATTAGCTTGGGGCTATGGGAGCCTTGGAGTCTACATAGTGAAGGATGGATATGATAAGATCCTTCTAGAACCTCCTCCTCATGCATATCAGGTTGAGGATTGGAGAAAGATTTGGTAGTCCAAGGGTTGGTCGAAAGTAAACTTCTTTGCCTGGTAGTTCATGCATAATGGAATTCTTACTTTTGATAATCTGAGATGTAGGGGAATCATTGGTCCATCTCAATGTGTTTTATGCTACAAGAGTGAGGAAACATCTGACCACTTGATGTTTGAGTGCCCATTCACATGCCAGATCTAGGAGCGATGGTTTTTAGCTTATAAAATTTGAGCCAATGGTGATTTGAATCGGATTAATATTTGGGAAATATGGAAGAGGGGTAGATTTAAATCTAAAGCTCTTTGTATCGGTTGGAAGCTTGGATTAAACTTTATTTGGTGGCAAGTGTGGTTGGAGAGAAATGGTAAAATTTTTAGAGAAACCTTTTCATCCTTGGATGGCATTTGGTAGGTCATTTGGAGCAAAGTCATAGAAATTATGGTAGTGTATGCTAAAGAGGAAACTCAGGTTGATATAGGGATGATGGAGAAGGAAGTTAAAGTGTAAGAGGGGTAGGATAAAGCTAGTTGGAAACCACCCTAGAAGGTTGGATTAAAATTAATATTGATGGAGCTACAAAAGGTAATCTGGGTAGAGCTAGAATTGGAGTGGTCTATAGGAATCATGTTGGGATAATGCTCTATTGGGAACTACAAGGCCTAGGAAGGGCCATGAACAATGAAGTAGAAGCCTTAGCTATCAAATTTGCTTCTATCTGGGTGGTAAGACAAGGTTATAGGAGGATAATCATAGAATCAGATTCTCAAATATTGGTAGGAGCTCTGGATTGCATGAGGAACTTTGCTTTGGAGACATGGAGGTTGAGGATTCTTGTCACCCAAATTAAGGAATTGTGGAGGGAATTAGATGATGTGATTCTAGTTTATGTGAGTAGAGATCTAAATAAAGTGGTAGACTTCTTGGCTAAGATGGGTATTAAGAAGGAGGTAGGGGTTTAGTGGCATAGTGGCATGGCTATTGAGGATGAGAGGATTAGGTAGGTTGGTGAGCAAATCTAATGTTTAGCTAATTTGGACAGCCATTGTAGATATATGGTTTAGGATATTTGGCTCCAATGTAGATCTTCTTTTACTGTTGTAAATAGGTGTTCTTGTCGGCTAAGGTTGGGAGGAGTCTCATCCCAACTTGTAAATGATATTTGTTTTAATATAATTTTTTCAAATTCTTTTTCAAAAAAGAAAATGGTTAGTTTTTAAATTGTTTTTTATTTATTTTTTATTTTGTTTTTTTATAATTTAAAATAAGTAATATTAAATTAATAATGTTAAAATATTTACATATAATATAATAATTTAATTTTTTTTATTTTATATTATTTTTTAGATTAAATTTTATAATTTAATCACTTCATAATGTTTATTATCTCAAGATTGCATGCTTACCTCTATAATAAGTATGAACTATCATATAGGATCATGTAAAAATTATATATATATATATATATAATTGTGCATATCTTATAAGCTGAAAGTTGATAGTGTCACTTGACTTGTTTGAGATGTATAGAAGAGATCAAGTATGGTAGGATTTTCTTTTCCTTTAGAAATTTATTTGAAATAATTATGTGATACATTATGGTTCTTATGTATCTTTGTTAGAAGCATTGATAAATAAATTAATAGGAGTTATTAATTTCAATCATAAATACCATACTAATGTTCTTCTTTAACCAATGTTGTTACAATATTCTCTACCTACCATAGGTTGTATGTATAGAGTTGAGCAACAACATGGGTGGTAATTAATTATGACTTATGTTTCTATTTGTTTAATTTAATAACACTAGAACATTCCTATATTTAAAAAATTATGTTTATTTTAAAAATCTTATTTCATCTATTGCTCACCTCACTATACTAGTTCCAACTTAGAAATTAGTCCTTTATCTCTTGGAAAAATTCAAACTAATAGTCTCTCTTAAATCTTCAATGATTAGGCTAACTAATTAAGATATTATATATAGAAAATATTAAGAAAGTATAGATGAAATGAAATGAAATATTTTAATTACGTCTGCGAGACCCAAAACATGGCCTATGGGACCTCTAAATATGGAAACACAATTATTCAAATCATATGACCATTAATATCCTTGAGAAGGTTGTTCCTTCTCCTACTGATTTGGGTTAGCAACTCCCCAACTTTTTTTATTTTACTGTCTTCAAATAACTCTGTCATAGACCCTTTTCCAAGCGTTTCTTTGTATTTGCCACGGATGTCCGAAAAACTCGGGCATTCATAGATGAAATGTTCCTCTGTCTCTATTGCCCCTGTGCTGCATAGAGTACATATCCTTTCTTCCCATTGTTCCTTGGGCGTTGTCCATCTCCCTGTTTCACATCTAAGCCTATGAGAGCTAGTCCTTATCTGAGCAATGAGGATTTTTTCCCTCCACTTAATTTCAGCGCCTATATATGCTTTTTCCTTGTGGTCATACGTTGGGTTAAACTTTGCAATATAGTATTGTCTTTTCTTGCTTGCATTTTTCCACATTCCACTTCTAAACTTTTCGTTCACATAGTTTTTTATGTCTTTATTGAAATTTGGACATTCATTTATGTTGATTTCCCAACGTTTCATCCATTTCTGATTTTGTTTCATCCATGTGTTCTTCCGCCTATGTAGCTCTTCATCCCTAACTGCCCTAAGCCATATGTTGTTTTTCATGTTTTCTATTTTTTTCAAGTAACATAACAACTTGGTCATAGCAATTGCCTCTAAAGGGAACATTCCAGTTTCAGCTAGAATAATTTCATAAGGGACTGTGGTCTTAATTCTAAGAAAATTTGTAATTAGACATTTTTGAATCCTTTCTATTTGCCTCCATTTTGTATTTGTCGTGCCACTGGCCCACACCTCGCAACCATACAACACAATCGGTGTGACAAGTAGACCAAATAAGACCTTGGTGGTCTTCCAGTCCCACAACTCGGCATTCCTACACCGATTTTGAAGTGCATATAGCGCTCTCCAACCACTTAGAGTTCTTTTCATCCTACATGTATTCCAATTGAGTTTGTCATGAAAGTCTATGCCTAGGTATTTGTATTCTACCACTACCTCAAGAGGTTCTCCTGCAAACTGAAATTCGAGATGTTGCTTCTTCTTTTTCTGAAAAAATCATGATTTTTGTTTTGCTCGTGTTCACCTGCATCCCAACTTCCTTACAAAATAGTTCTAGAGCCCGAAGGTGATCTTCTAGATCTTTAGCTATTTCGGCCACAAGAATTACATCATCTGCATACATGAGGAGTTTTACCACATATTTGGCTAAGTGCACACCCTCTCCCCCAAATTTGTTTATCCATTCTTCTAACTTGTCAATGTACAACCCAAATAATGTCGGAGATAGAGGGCAACCTTGTTTGACGCCTATGTCACTCCTAAAACATTCAGATAACCCTTCCTACGTTCTGATTCTAGCCTTTACATGCTCATATAATCTGTGAACTGCTGCCCTATAGTGAATTGGAACCTCTAGCTCTTCCATTCTGCTCCATAATTTTTTCTTTGGCACTGTGTCAAATGCCTTTTTGAAGTCTACAAAACAACAAAAAGCCTCCTCTTTTTTGTCCCATATTTTTTCCACTATGTGTCTAAGCGTGATACAATGATCAATAGTTGAGTGCTTGGGCCTAAAACCCGCTTGCCCCTTTGCTCTCTTTCCCTTTTCTTCCGCCCATCTGTTGATCCTACGCTCTATCATACTCCCAAACAACTTTGCAAAGAGAGGGTTGATCATGATAGTTCGATAGTTTGAGGGATTATTTACATCTCCACTTTTAAACAAAGGAATGGTCAAGCTAGTTGTCCATTCTGTAGGGAAGCCATTTTGTATGACCTCATTGAAAATCTCTTTGATCTGCGGTGCAAGAATATCTACCCCCATTTTATATGCTCTGCTTGAAGATTGTCTATGTCACGGGCTTTACCAGTTGCTAACTTTTTTATCCCTTGAATAATGTCTTCATTTGTGAAAAGTTCTTTCTTGACAATGATAGTAGGGGGTGTCTCTTGTTGGTTACTACACTCATACAATTGTTTTGAATACTCCAACCACTGACTAGCTGTTATGTTATTTTCAGTTTGCATCTTTTTCACGCTTAGTTCCTTCCAAAATTTCTTTGGTTCATGCTTCCCTAAGTAAATCAGTTCTTTCCTCCTTGTTCTAGTGTATTCTTCTTTTTTTGCCCTTACCAGTTTCTCATATGCTTTTTTGTTTGCTCTTGTTTTACCCGTTGGTTCCTTTAGTAATCTTCGTGCTTCCTTGCAATCTTCATCGAACCACGGGTTGGTTGGGAAGCTATTTCTTTCTTTCTTTCTAGGTTTAGCTCTCTTGCATTTTTTTAGAGCTTCTTGGATAACGTGCATTAACCATTCACTTTTATTGTAATCTTTGTTACTGTGAGGTAGTCCCTTTCTTTCCCTTTCCTGTAACTTGTTATTCAATGCTGCCCTGAAACTCTATCGATTTTCTTTTGTTAAGAGAATGTTTCCCTTGTGAGGAAGTTTGTTTTGATTGCCTTGCATGTGTTTTTCCCTTGGTTTGTCTCCCTGCATTTGAAGTTTCATAACAATTGGGTTGTGATCTGACTTAAGTTCCACTAGGGAATCTTCCACTTCTAGCTCCTCTATTTTTGGTATGCAGTTTTGTGAACATATAACATAGTCTATTACACTTTGTCCCTTATATGTTTTGCATGTATACTTTCCTGAATTTTTCCAACTTTTCATCCCATTGCAAATAACCAAGTTGTGTATGCTTGCAAAGGCCTAACAACTCTTCTCCATATTGCGTGATAGCCCCATGCTCATCTTCTGAAGTCCTGGTCCACTATTGATTTTCCTCTTCTGGCATCCAAAGAGGATTAATCTCAATATCTTTGTTACCTACTAGAATGTTAGCTTGCTTATTGGTTGTCCTTGCATTGAAGTCTCCAATTAATATAATCTCCCCCAACTTATTGTATGTCAAAATGTCTCTTTTTAGGGAGGAGTATGGGTCTTCTCTGTTAAGGTCATGTTTCTTATAGAATTTAGAATTCTTGGGAGCAAAATAACATGCTGCTATGCTAATAACTGACTTATTTTCTAGGATCTTTATCCAAATGTATTGTTTGTTTTCATCTTGTTTTTCAATTTTAATGACCCTATCCCACTCCTCTTTTATTAAAATCATAATACCCCCTTGCCCCTTGCCATTTTCTATTGCTTTATTCCATATTGCTATTTTCTTGTATCCCACAAAGTCTAGAGTCCTACATCCATCGTGCTCATGTGTTTCCGTCAGGATGATTATATCTCTGTCTCTAGCAATGGGCCCTAACCCGGGTCCTCTTCTCCAAGGGTAACCTCTACAGTTCCAACTTACCATCGTAAGATATTCCCAGGCGGGCCATACTCCCTATTTGTTTTGGGTTTGTTTAGATGTGATGTACGCCTTTCCATTTCTTAAATATGCCCATCTCCCTTCATTCCTTGCTGCCCTCACCTTTTCCCATTCCTTATTTCTTTCAACCTGCTGTAGAAAGGTTAGGTCATCATCTAAATAGAATTGTGACCCTCTCAACATGCCTCTGTTTCTTAGTAACCTTGTTTTATCCTCATAGCTCATCAATGTGACCCGAATATGCCTATCTTTGCCTCCTTCTCTCAGCTTGCCAATTCTGCCTGCTTGTTTGATCTGACCTTTCCATTGTAACCGATCTGACAAGAAGTCCCTGGTTAAACGGTTTGTGTCTTCCCTATCCCCATAATATTTTAACCCTTTGATGATTATGTTTGATAACTTCTCATGTCTTTCTTTCTCTTCTGTTATTTGAATTTTTACTTGCTTCTCTATCAACTCTTTTTGTTGATTGACTGGTTCTTTTACTACTTGAGACCATGACTTTGCCTTTGCTAATTCATTTTGCAGCTCATTTTCTCTTGTTTCTATGTTTTGGAGTGTTTCTCGTACCTCTTTTATTTGTCTTGCATTCATTTTTTCCACCTCTATTGTATCATTGATTGGGGAGTGGATGGCTTGTTTGAGGACATGCCATTCACGTTGACCCATGTTCGCAAGGTTTTGTAGCTTTGACACTTGCTCCTTGAGTTGGTTGTTTTCCTTTTCCAACCTCTAATTGATGTTTATGACCTCATCTAATTTAGTATCTCTTATTTTCTCCCTCCTTTCCATGCTCTCAAGTTTCTCTTTCATCTTCATTAGCTCTTGCACATAAAGTCTTGGTGCCCACATGAGTGGCGTGGTTGTGGGACTGTAAATTTCTTCCCTATCTTGAATCTCATTTTGGTGACCCGCACTTTCCATGCTAAATGTTTTCTTGCTTTCATTTTTTATTTTTTTATCCTTGCTTGTTTTTCCTTCTGTGTTCTTGTGTGTTGCCGCTTTGCCTCCGTCTCTTTTGTCTTCCTTCTTTTGTCCCCTATGTTGGTCTGACTGATCTCCCCGTTCGACGATGGTTAGTGCCTTTGATTGTTCCTTATTCTCCACATGTTTATGTGGAAGAATATTCTTTACTGTTATTTTTCGATTGGTCCTCTTCATTGTTGTTGCCCTTGTTCGAGCTTGTCGACGCCTTATTATTCTCCAATACTGTTTTGCATTGACATATATAGGTTTTTCCATTCCTTCTTCGGGTGTTGCAGATGGTAGTATTGTTGTATGCCCCATTGCTTGTGGATATGTCAATCCCCGTGTTTCGTTAGCTTCGCTGATTGGAATAATATGTGAATTCACGGAGACCAATTGTCCTATGGTTTCTACTTGTTCTTGTAATTGTTGTTTCCCTTCTTCCATTATCAAACCACCCCTGTACTACCGATCTGTTCTTTCCTGCTCCTTGTCAAACTTTCCTAAAACCTAAATAATTTCAAGCACTAAATCAGAGATGTCGAAACTTACCTCGCTGTCGCTGCCTGGCTTCAAACCCTCTACAATCACTATCGCTTGACTCAGCTGTGGATTAAAAACCCTCTAGAGTCATCGTTGCTTGGCTTCAAACCCTCTACAACCACCATCGCTTGACTCAACTGTGGATTAAAAAACCTCCAGAGCCGCCACTACTTTGATTCAAACCCTCTACGACCATCGTCGCTTGACTCAGTTGTGGATTAAAAAACCCTCCAAAACCACCATTGCCTGGCTTCAAACCCTCTACAACCACCATCGCCTGACTCAACTATGGATTAAAAACCCTCCAAAGTTGTCGTTGCCTGGCTTCAAACCCTCTCACCAGATCTTGACTCAGTTGTGGATTAAAAAACCTCCAAAGCCACCGTTGCTTTGATTCAAACCCTCTACAGCCGCTGCCACCTGACTCAGTTGTGGATTAAAACCCTTCAGAACCGTTGTTGCCTGGCTTCAAACCCTCTATAGTCACCGTCGCTTGACTCAACTATGGATTAAAAACCTTCCAAAGCCATTGCTGTCTAACTTCAAACCCTCTGAATTGAATCTGAATTCAAATTCTAAAAAATATTAAAAATATTCTATTAAAATATTATAAATTCAAACCCTGTGGATTAAAAAATAATCTATTGTAGACATGCATATATAATATTTACTCAAAAGGGATAGGCCAACTGGCAGCAGAGTGCTTGTCGATGGACTGCATCGGAGGGTCAGGGTCTTGTTGACTTTATCCCTATTCAATAAGTACTTGTTGGTGGACTGCATCAGAAGGTTGGGGTCTCGTTGACTTTATCTTTATCCAATTGGCTATTTTGTGATTAAAAAAAAGACTAAAAGTTATTAAAAATCCATCAAATCCTGTTTCAAGGAAACTGAAATCTCTCATAAAAAACTACACTTTATCTTAACATTTAAAAACCCTAGTGTCAGGGGACCGAATCCCCTCATAAAAATATGTGCTTTACCCTAACATTTTAGTATGTAAGTACAATGTAATGGTGAGGGCTTTGGGCTCTTTCGAGAGACCTAGATTTAAACCATGATGTACCCAAAAGAGGATAGGCCAGGTTGGCAGTGGCTAAGTGTTTGTCGGTTGGTTGACCTGGTTTGAAGCTTTGGAGGGTTGAGATCCTCTTGACTTCATTTTACCCAACGGATTACGGTCTATAGTGACAACCTCTGAACTTGATTCAACGACTCTAGTTTGATGCATTGGAAGGTTGAGGTCTCGTTGTCTTCGTTTTATTCAGCAGACTAGGGTCTATAGTGACAACATTCAAACCTAATATGACATATGGCAAAAGATGAACCCAATCTTATATTCAACAAAAGGTATTACTATTCTCCTTTGTATCCAAAAAAAATTCATCATTCTATAAAATTACATGATTAAATTACTTATAAATGTAATTGTTCAATAATAAATATATACAATTATATAAATAATTTATAATATTATATAATATTTGTAATTAAAAATCAAATAACATGTAAAATTTATATAATTATTATTAATTTTTTTTAATATTCATATATTTAAATTATAAGGAACTGTTGGACTCCTCAAAAAAAATACCTGACCAATATGTGAATGTTGCTACTACTCATTCTACCAAGACCTCGTATGAAATTGACCTCTTACTCGAATACCCCTTACATTGTCAAAACCTAACGGTCAAAAAAGATATGTAACGCACACTGAGACGAAGACTACAAAAATAGGATGGCAAAAGTTCCAAAGAACACGCTAATAGCGCTTTAGAAGTTATTACTTCCCAGGTCAATAACCATTAAAACAATTACTTTTGAATACACGGTAGCGGTGAGACTTGTAGGTAAGCGTCTACCCGTCAAGCAGCTCTTACCACACCAGTCACGGAATAGCCTTCTCTAATCCATCACGTAACGGTCTGGTGTCTTTCCCGAATAACATTTCCGCCTCATTTTGAAAGCTCTTAATTAGAGCGAAAAACAACAGCAGGCATGACGTGAAAAAGCACCCGAGGAGCAGAGCAGCCATAAAACAAAGTTCCCCTCTTCGCTGACGTTACGCAAGGCCGACACCAAACACGAATCAGAATCCCTCCATCACCACTGCACGAAAACCTTTACATTACAGATCTGTAAATTAATATCGAAGATACAAGTACGGCTCTTTTCCGTCATTTTAGCGGAGCAGGGTGGACACGCAACTAAGCGTCGCCTGGTAAATCTGGCGGTCGTTCATTCCATTTAATTACCATAAAACTTTGCCAATTTCAGCCGCGCCTGCCGAAATTTAATTACAGTCGTCGAATTCCGTCTCAAATTTGCAGCATTGTGCAATGCTTTATTGACGGCCTGAAAGAGTGAAGGCGTCAGGTGGGGGGATCATGTTTTCTGACGGCTTTGGTACTGGCCCAATGGACACGAAGAGTATGAGGATGTCGGGCGGGGAGGCTTCATCTTCTTCGTCGCCGAATTCGAATTTGTTTTCTCATCCTTTGCAAGATTCGTCACCGGACGCTTTGAAGAACACGCCGTCAAATATAGCGAGGTTGGAGGATATTATCGAGCAGAGCAAGGCCCGTCAAAAGTATCTGGCTCAGACGAAGAGTCCCTCTGACGGCGAGGACGTCCGCTGGTACTTTTGCAAGGTTCCCCTCGCTCCGCACGGTAACTTCGCCTCTCAATTTAATGTTATCGTATTTACGCACTTGAAATTCACTCAATTACTTGGAATTTATGATTTGAGTGTTGCACCTCGTCTAGCTAACTTGAAAAGAAAACAGAGTTCTCAATGCATAGGGCAAAAGAGAGTGAAATTTTACAATGTGTGTTTCTTGAAGTTTTCGAAACGGGAAAATTTGCAGGGAACGCATTTTTAGAAGTTTAAGAACTCTAATAATATCCCACGTTATTCAATTCGGAGATAGTAAAAAGGCAATTTTACAGTTTTCTTAAAGATTATGTATGATTATACATAAAGCCTTAAAGAAATTTTTTTTTACAAGAATTGAGGCGGATATATATTTTGAAATGACAAATATTTTGGGAAGAACGGATAGAAACGGTCAATTGGAAAGTTTTTGCCACAGAGAGTTTCTCAGGATTGTAAACGGGCAAAGCTGCTTGTTTTCCGGTTTAGTAATAGCTTTTGCTTTCTAGTCACTACACCTAGGGTTCTTTATACTTGAACAGTTCCTAATGTGGTATGGGCTGCCTTATTGGAATGTGGGGCTGAACTTCGCCTTTCTTTTATGAGTGTACCCTGTTTTCGTCACAGCACAACCTTAGTGACATGTTTTTTGGATTATGGGCCATCTTATTGCAGTGTGGGATTGAACTTGTTTTATGTTCTTACAAAGAGCAGACAGTCAAAACCTGAAAAACTAAGCTGTAATGAGTCCACAAAATTAGTGAAATGTTCTTTGGATTATGGGCCATGCTATTACAGTGTGAGGATTTGAACTTGGCTTGTGCTGTTACAAAGAGCAGGCAGTCAAAACATAAAAAGTGGAGCTGTAACACCTCAACAGGAACTGTAAACAGAAAAAACAGTACAGTTATTCAATTAATTTTTATCAAAATGCTTTTCCCACAGAGACTTTGAAATGATGTGAGTTCATACCCTAATCTTTCCTGATTTCATAGGAAGAATGCACGGCATGAATGCATCACACCAAATGCCATTGCTGTCTTGCCAAAGCATGCGAACTTACAATTATAAGATTGTAATATATAGTTTGAATTTGCCTCACCTCCAACTAATTTAATCTCATTCCAAGTGTACATAGGAAACATTATCACCACTATAATTGCAAACATGATTAAATATCAATTGGATTATTTGATCTGAAATGTCTGTAACTATAATTTTTGCCTTTGAAAGAAAGTAGTTGCATCCCTTGCTACCAATGTAATTGGCGACCTTGTTCCCTTATGTTCTCATATGAGAGGAGGATGTGATACAGGAGGATTTTTATATGGAGATAATTTATTGGATAACTTAGTTGAGCTTCCAATTTTGGTAACCTTGTTTGTTTTTGACAGTGTTTATCAACAACTTAATCTCCTTCAAACTCAGTATCTAATAAAGAGTTAGATATTTTAAAATGTAACTACTGACCAAAGCTTCAGATTAATTATTAGTTGATTTATTCAAAATGAGATGGAACATAATATTGGCGTTGTCCTTATATTAGCCTAGGAAGATACCACTACCGTTATGAAACTTTATTCTCATTAACATAAATCGTCCACAATATATTGAAATATCAAAACATTCATCCACAAATAATATTCCACACAATGAGACACATATAGTTAATACCCTTAAGGTAGGGCAATATCAATAATATTCCTTAAGAAAGGAAAACTTTCACAAGATCTCCCAAGGTGAGAGGCCGCTCCCTAGGCAAAGATGATTACAAGAGAATACTTGATATGAATGATGATTCTTACAATGACAATATCCCTTCTTTATATACCCATCTTCTAATGCTACTTTGGGGAGGGTATAACTCTAACCCTAGCAGACTCCTAAACCCTTATCCAACTCATTATTATAATATAATATTGTAATACAGTCCACCCTAGAATATGTGCGGCACATGCCAACTATCTATAATACCCATATACAATAGAATATCATATCTCCATATACCTATCTCTAGGTACCATAGCATTCCACCCTCCTTACAAATGTTTTGTCCTCAAAAAATGAGAAGAAACTAAATATTATTATCTTCTAAGCAATGTTTTTTTTTTAATAAGCTATTTGTGGCTTCTATTGGGGGCCACTTCCATTACAAAAACAAGACATTACATTGCTTTCATTACATTTCTAACAAGTTAATTAGAGCAAATCCAACTTTGCAGTTCGATCAAAGATATTCTTCATTTGCCTTTCTATCAATTCTCCATCTTCCTCAAACTGCTAAGTTTCCACAATCAACTCCTTTTATATCAGATGCCTTCTGAAATTTAAATTCTTCCAAGAGGAAATTCAACACCGTTAATGGCTAAAATATTTGTTGCCCAACTTCTATATCTATAAATATCTTGTCTATAACAACCTCACAATTTCTTAATACCTTTTTTAAGGGTTCTTATCCATTCCCCTAATATTCCAAAATATTATTTTCATTGTTATTTTTTGATGATCTTCTAAGCAATGTTGAAAGCAGTACAGTTATTCAATTAATTTCTGATAGAAAAAGCAATGTTGAAAGCAGTACAGTTATTCAATTAATTTTTGATACCACTACAGTTATGAAACTTTATTCTCATTAACAGAAATCATCCACAATATACTGAAATATCAAAAGATTCATCCATAAATAATATTCCACAATGATAATCCACACAATGAGACACATATATAGATAATACCCTTAAGGTAGGGCAACACCAATAATACTCCTTAAGGAAGGAATAACTCCATAAGATCTCCCAAGATGAGAGGCCACTCCATAGGCAAAGACGATTATAAGAGAATACTCGATATGAATGATGATTATTACAATGACAATATCCTTTCTTTATATACCCATCTTCTAATGCTACTTTGGGGAGGGTATAGCCCTAACCCTAGCCAACTCCTAAACTCTAATCTAACTCATTATTATCATATAATATTATAATACAATCACCTTAGGTTATGTTTGGCCCATGCCGAATATCTATAATACCCATATATAGAATAATATCATATCTCCATATACTATCCCTAGGTACCATAGCAACTACCTTCAACTAGTCCTAGATTTCTTTTGCTATGATGTTGAAATCGATCTTTACTTTAGGGTTCTAAAAGGGTTTCCATTTTACCTTAAGTCTTCATAACATATTTCCACTTGCCTCTGAGGTAGTCTAAGGTAGAGATATATATACCTAATATTTTAAGGTAAGTTACCAAATACGTCTGCACATTTTTGTGGATCTGCACATCCCCGTTCTGGAAATGGATACTGATACAATATGGGGAGGATACAGTATCCGATTGTATCCAAATGTTTTCCTGTATAAGGTACACCCAGATATGGTATCTAGGGTATCCGTAGATGTTTCTGGCAAAATTGCCAAAAAAAACATTAAAAAACAAGGATAAATAATTAAAAATATCTAAAACCCTTTAAAAATTTCTATATGACAGCGTCTAAACCCCACATTTTATCACTAAATTGGCAAGCTGTGAAGGGTGAGTTAAATTCATGTTGCAGATGTGTGAGAAGGTGGATTTAGGCTGGTTGAGTCATGGGTTGTGGTCAAACACCGTTTACAAAGCAAAATCCTTTTTTTTTTTCCTTTTGTGCCCTTCCACAACTAGACTGACTGTGCTTCTGTGCCCCTCTGCAACTGAATTGAGTCCGAACTGCAACTGAAGAGTTTGTATTGTGAATTCCCTAAGACAAGGGTTTCTTGTGAATGAACTGGCTGCACTATCGGCTGTTGGGACATAACTGCACTGTGGGTTGAACAACCTGCTGTTTCTTGAAAATTATAGGTTGTGAGCTTTTCCTCAGTTGAGAGAAATTGGAGCACATACAGCTTCATCCATTTTGTGAAGCATAATAGATTGGCGGCCAATACGGCAAAAGACCTTGTATATGTCCATTCCTACCTTTGCCTCCTATCACATTCTCAAGTAGACTACAAGAAGGGACCGTCTAGGCTTTGGGATGTACAACCTGAGACGAGTGATATTGATATATCACTGAATGCATTGGCACATCTAAATCCCATAGTCAAGGATTCTTCCACATCAGGGGGTTCTCCTGCAACATCTTCATCTGGCTCTGGGAGTGTGGTTGGCAGTTACATCCAGTCTAACATTCCTAGCCCTTTGGAGGACCTTGATGATCTGGATCTTCATTTTGATGAGAATAATGATGATATTTTTGATAATGTGTGATTGTATAATGTTGTTATTTTGACGATTTATAGACATATTTTGTCATATGTACTAGCAATCATGTAAGTAATAAAAGTCTCCTATTTAGCACTTATGCTTGTTTAGTTGTACATATATTTGTAAAATACATATAATAGACATGTTTTTATAAATGTTGTATCCAGCCTTATACATATTGAGTGGCCTTGAAAATCTGCCGTATCCGTATCCGATACTGTATCCGTTTCCATGCAACAGAGATTTTAAGCTTTACTAGGCAAGGATGAAGATGTGCGTTAGTAGATGGGCTGCTTGTATCTTATTTAGTCCCTTAAGGATTCTCTAGATAAGCATAATATGTGTTTAACCAACAGGTGTCTTCAGAACATCATGATTTCAACTCCTTTTCTTTTTTTGTTAAATTTAAATTTAAAATTATGGAAATGTTGATCAAGTAGCAGCAAGGAGGAACCTGTCAAGAATATAATTGAATCATGAAAGTTAGATTAAATTTAGACTCAAGGTCAAACAAATTGTTAGTGACCATTACATTCAGCATTAGAACTTCAGATGTTAGGTGATCTAGTAACTAGCTGTTGCACAAGTAAAATCATGTTTGTACCTCAGGATATTGTGCTATCATTAATAAAATTGTGTATTAATTTCTTGTATAGAGCCTGATACTCTTCTAGATAAAGCCTGTGAAGATTCAAGAGAATGTGAACTCTAAAAAGTAATTCATATTTATAGCCATTGGGTATGCTTCAGCAGATAGAACCTTGGGACACTTTTTTGTTTCAGTGGATAGAACCTTGGAACAAAATTTCTGCCATATCAGCAGTCAAACTCTACTTGAAGTCATGAAATTCAAAGAAATTTGAAGATGATGTCATATTATGGATAAGTTGCATCCATAAGGAGTTTCAAAGATGATCATTTAGTGAAGTATGTGGATGAATTTGCAGATTTATGAGATGCTATGACGTCCTATTTGAATGTTGTAAAGCCACAATCATGGGGGATCCATTTTTTTAAGCCCATTCAATAACATTTTTGTGAATCATCAAGAATATTGAAAACAGGTCAGAATTTTGACTGAATATTGCTGTGAAAATGCCATGGAAACCCCAATGTGAGGTGTTTTATATAAAGATATACTTTGCTGTGAAAATGCCATGGAAACCCCAATGTGAGGTGTTTTATATGAAGATATACTAAGATGCTCTACGTTGTTGGTAACCTTTTTATTGATACAGTGAAGTTGCCATGAAGGGAGTCACGTTGTGATTCCGAAACCTTTATTTATTTATTTAATTTTTTTCCAAATCCTAGTGATGGTATCCATTCAAAATTATTACAGTATCCTAAACCCACTAGAGCTGTTGTTAATGTTAGTAACTTCTATTTAGTGATTCGTAAATGCTTGTATTTGAAGATAATATATGTGATAAGATCCTTGTGTCATTTCTAAAATTTCAAAATATTTACTGCAGATGAAAAGGGTTCTGCTTATCAATTGTAGGAAAATTTCTTTTTGAAGATTTCATTTGGTAAAAGCCCTTGTTCAAATAAAAGCAATTTTGAAAATTGTGAAGAGTTTCCCCATGCCGGTTAGACCAGAGGTGTTTGAAACTGCTACAAGTATTTATAAAGGCAGCAACTACTAATGGACATTTGAAGAAAGTTTTATAGTCTTTGCAGACATTCCACAATGCTTGAGTAATGTCATTGTAGTTTGTTTTTCAATGTCTTTGATAATTCTGCAATGCCTAAGTAATATCAAGTAATTCACGTTTCAAATTCATTGACAAACAGTTACAACTTTGTTGCAAATAAAGATTTTCTTATCCAAAAACTAGTAGTATGGTCATATTATAGAAGGTAGGTTTTCTAGTCAGAAAATGTTAGGCACTTTCATTGGTTTTCGGATCCTTCCTTGTGCAGGGGAAAAATTCTGTAGATCGAAGTGGGTGTATTTGGAGTGTCAGTTCATAGAGAGCCATGCCAGGCTTGTCGAAATTGTTGTTGTAGATTAAAGAAATTATAGTGTCAAAATTGTAGGTCAGAGATAATTTATTTGATAGAATACTATTTTATTTTCAATGCAGCATGAGAGGAGACAATGTAGGCTTATTGACACCTTGAAGAGAGCTGTCCCAGACCGATTGAAACACTAGTTACAGATTATTAAGAAACTTTATCAGCCAAGCTGTAAAAGATCAAAGTTAATCTGTTTTGCAGAAGACTGTTGTATTTTTAATGTAGAATAATAGGAGCTAAAATAACCTTAGCTTGCACTGAAGAAATGGAGGAAAATGTAACAATAGAAAAACTTATCTGTTTTAATTTTTACACGTGGAAAATGAAAATCTGATTGCATCTTGCAAAAGAAAGTCTGGAGTGTGATAAATAAACAAATCTACTGTAGCTGATAAACTAGTTAAATGCCAAATCAAAGATATTTTGGCCAAATCAATAATAAAGAAAAAGCAAAGTCGAGTCAAATGATAAAGCTTCTTACTATTGTGAAAAACTTCGAGTCAAGGTTTTGGAGGAAGATGCCAAAGTGGTATCATTGAATTGTTTACCCTCCAAATACAGTAGTTAGTTACAAACATAGAGTGTAGAGAATATGATATCAACACTCTTTTCAAAGGTAAAGAATCTGGGTGCTAACAAAATAGAGATAGGAGAACATACCCTCCTTGTTAAGAAGAAAGAAAAAAAAAACCAATGACAAAGATAGGACAAAACTTGTTAAGATTATCAAAAACTACGAAACACAGCCTGGAATTTGTGAGGATTGAAGACGGTCTCAAATAAAACAAAGCCATTTTTGGATATGAAGAAAGACTGGCAACTGAAAGGTCACTAGAGGAAGAGTTGAAGAGTAAGGGTATGAATTTTGATCTTCCCTGCCCTTCTATCTTTATCCATTGCTAGAAAAATCATAAATTTGGATGTTGCTGGATGTTTCATCCATATTAGCAAGGTAGAGTTGTGGGAGATTTGGGTTGCGTGAACTGTTTGTACTCTCATTTTCCTGGAGAGATTATTTCAGTTCATGCATATCAAACTCATTGCATTTCAACAATATAAGCTATTAGCAACATTTTCTTGTGGGTTTTATTCCCCAAGAGTATTTTCTCCACATAAATCCTTGTGTTCCTATTGGTTTGTTGTATTTATTCTAATTTCCCAAGGATCTTATAGGCAGCCAAGTTGACGGTGTGGCACTAGCACAAGCTCTGCCACAATCGTGATTCACCAATGAGCTTCATATATACATAGTCACATCATAATTTTGTCATACGTATAGGTGTTGTATGTGTTGTCGTATGCGTGTGCGTGAGAACCTAAGTGTTTGTATTAATGTATGTCACATAGGGTACTTTTATATTGTATGTATGTACACGGGTGTTGGATGGTTGGGTAGTTGTGAACTACCTCTAATGACTCCTCCTATATGGTTATCCCATTTCGTTCTCTTGTTGTTCGTGTATGGTTGCAGTCTATGTTTATCATCTGTGTCATTTGACCAAAACATGATGCGTTGTAGGTGATTAGAATATGAAGAATACCGGATGTGTTTGCAATGCATGTACATGTATCTATAAGGTTTTCTTATTGTGTCTCTAATTTATCTATATATAATAAGATTGTATTCTACATTTGTTTTCTTTGCTGACCTATTTTTGAGCAACTTTCTGTTGTATTTTCCATTGGTTCGAGGCTTTGAACCATTAAGCAAAACAAATTGTGGCGTTTCCATTTAACTGGAAAAAAATTTGTGCGAGTGATCCATTTGAGGGATGCCATTGATCATATTGGTGTTAGAGTAATTTCTTCCAAGCTTGTGTGCGTGTCTTTAACCCAAAAGAAAGGAAAGAGGGTTTGATGTTTGCAGATCCAAAAATTGAAAGTAGTTCTTGGAGGCAGCAATTGAAGACTATGGCAGAAGGTGGAGATTCTTCCTTGCACCTTGGAGAGAGGATGGATAAGTTGAATAAATGTGATACTAGTTCCTTGTGGCCTGAGTGAAGTTCCTAGCTCCTTGGTGTTTTGTGTATAAAGAAGTTTGCATTCCAAGTGTTTGATGGCAGTCTTGTGCAATATTTGTTCTGAGATGTAGGGAAATCCAATAGAAATCAGCAGTACAAAGTCCAAGAGGAAAAAGGAAAGATTCAAGACTTGCTAGAGGCCACTCAATAGCATTCCCCAGAGATTGCCAAGCTGAATGAAGAGAATAAAGAGCTGAAGCTAAAGCTCTTTAAGAAAGAAGAGCTTTTTGCTATGGTGACAACAAAGTTTCTTGAGATTCTATAGCTTTAAAATTATTGGTTTTTTTCATGACTCACTTTGACAAGTGGAAAAAAAATGTTTGCAAACAATTGAGTAGTTCTAATAAAGATAGCATCAAAAGAGGAGTTATTGGTTCCATTCCAATTTAGGTGTGAAGATATGGAGAAAGAAAATAGTCTTTCTCATTGTTTGACCAAAGAAGCTAGCATCATATCAAAACAAGTATGGTAGGTAAATCTGATTCTGATGTCATATTCTTGGAAGAGTGTAATAATTCATTTGCAAATTTTGAGATGCATGCTAAAGGCATAAGTTGAAGGCTTTTGAAGAAGAATTGTTATTAAGGTCAAAGACTTGGTAACCATGGCCAAGGTCTTATTCATTAGTAGAATCACCGGGCTCGAAGGTATGAGAGACCTTATTGATGTGTTCTTAAGCCTCAACATATGGGTTTTGGATACTTTGAAAACGAGGAGTTTGATATGAAGAATGCAAATGTGTCTTTCAATGTGGAGGAGAGACCACCATTGTGTTGAATTCTGCGTACAGACCGTAATGAAACCATCAAAGAAGAAGTCCAACAAAGGTGTATTGCAATTCCAAGAAGAGTAAATCCTTCCATAGAAGGTCAACAGTTGAGGGTGGCTACCATACTGGACAACCATAATGCAGTCTTTAAATAAGGTAAATACAAGTAATTATGCATCCATAACAAGAGGTACAAACATCTACCATCTAGTTTTCCATTTTATTGTAATTGTGGAAGAGGTCATATGTCTTTGTCTTATTAGGACCTTCACCCATGTGAACATTGTGAGATAAAGGGAAAAAGTAAAAGTAAAGTAGATTTTAATGTCCATGAGGCCATAGTCCATATAGGACGATGTATTTACCTAAGAATCATGATTTGAAAGAAGAATCATGACAATTTAATGTGTAACAAGCTCTTGGTTTTAAATGTAGGAAGGAGTTCTCTGAAGGGAAGGCAAAGGTTAAAGAAAATTATCATCATGTTGTTGCAAAGTCCATGAGGTTGGGATAAGGTTGGATTAGTCCAAGCAAATAGAGCATGATGGTTACATGCTTCAGAACTACTGTTGCATTCAAATCCTCTGTTGTCAATAATTTGTAACATCCCTGTGTTGTGGGTATGCCATTGATCAAATGGAGCTTGTAAAACTCTCATTCAAAGAAATAGGATGCAACACACTATAGTGTAATTCCATTATATGTAAGACGAACAATGAGAATTACTTAAAGGTATGTGAATATGTAACACACACAACATGTATCCTTCGTAACCCAATTATTTGCAATACATCATAGTCTGTTCAGTGTTCAAGCATACAACACACACTTGCTTTGTCTAGGATCAACCACCATCACACTCTGACAAACATCTCCTTTTTACGAACATAGACATGAACATATAGGTATTACAGGAGTAATAGGTGGTTGGGAACCACCTAATTACTGTTGAACTATCTATATTCATGAAACATTAAAATATACCCTATAACATATTACATATCTTATGAATATATATGTCATGTTGTACACACATGTGACAATACTATGTGATGAAAAAACATACGACGGATATCTAACACATACGACAAACCATATACATGGGGCATACGTTCGTACATTCATGCACTCATGCAAACATGTTGTTCATGTGCTAACTTATTTGGCTATATCTAGCTCCTCCTCTGGACTTGTTGATGTCCTTACTCATAGACCGACCTATTCAACTGGGGTACAAGCATTGAATATGCTACTTGAATCACTTGTCGTGCTCCTTCTGCTTCTTTTTGTTTCATACATTTAAAAAAATAAAAGGAAGTTGTAGTTCTCTCTTTATGCAACAATATTCACCTTGCACCTTCGTACTTCATCCTGCGAACTGATTTCCGATTGCTCCTTCCTGCAACACATAAACACAACACCAGCCTGCTCCAATCTACTCCATAACATGCATCAATTAGATACTTGTAACACAAGACAATGCAATCACATAGAAATCCACACAACACTAGAACAATTCTGCTTGTTGTATTGATTCCTCAATAGATAGATCATGAATAATGGATCAATCATCGATCATGGATGTACAAAAATTGAGTAGGGGGGTATTTATAAGACAAGCCTTGGCGGTTACTGCAACCAACCAGGCTCAACCGTCCCAACTGTCCCTATGTTAATACCTTAACTAATCAGTCTTAAGGCATAACAAACCAGTCTCAGACTGATTAACAAGTCTGGCTTAGCAACTAGTCTGACTTAACTAATCATGACGGCTGAATTTGTTGTTTTATTCCACATTATTAATCAGTCCATATTACATTATGATGACTGATTTACATTGCCAAAACATTACATTATCAAAATTGCCAATCATCCTGTAGACGTTTTGTCAAACAGTTCGGGATGTCATTTCTTCTTCGAACTGCTGTCTACAGATGGCACAAGACATGTAGATTGGTTAAGCATTTTCTCTTGTTGTTGGCATGATGACACGTTCTATTTTTGGCACACCAACATGCTTGGATGAGATGGCGCATTGCAGATGAACTAATCCTTAGACGACCACCTCCATGGCGACATGCCTTTTGGCACAACTCCCTTAGACAACATTTGCAATGTTGAGAAGATTAGGGTTTTTGGTTGTTTGGGCGATTTGGCGACATGCCTTTTGGCACAACTTCCTTAGACAACATTTGCAATGTTGAGAAGAATAGGGTTTTTGGTTGTTTGGGCGATTGCCTGGGCAATTGCCTAGTCAACAAGGTTGATGGTGCGTTGGATTATAGGGCCCTTGTTGACACACCCATTGGTGATGCCACTATTGGCACGCTTGTTGGTTGGGTGCTTGATGACATGGTTGACGATGGATGCTTGATTGACATTGGCTGTTGTTTTGCCTAAGTTTGGGCAAGCCTAGGAGGATACTACACCTTGCAAGCGAAGGCAGCACTAGAACAAGCCCAAATTAAGTAAGACTCCACTAATAGGGTAAAAGATAGGAATAGTTAGGTTGGAAGCAAGGTTATAGGTAGACCCAGGGATATGATCTAAGTTGAGGTAGATAGGAAGGATTCACACATACAATTTAACCAAGGTTCCACGAGCCTGGGGGACGGGGGGACGAGTTTCGGGGACGGTGGGGGACGGCAGGCCGATTTTAGGGGACAGCTCGGGGACGGTTGGTATAATAGTATGAATTTTTTTAGAAATTTAGAATAATCTACAGAAATTTAGAATATTTAGATGAGATATATACACCTGAATACAAAACAACCATTAGATTCTTAGAAGTTAGAATAAAGGATTAGAACAGCCATTTAGATATATACACCTGAATACAAAACAACCATTTAATACACCTGAATACAAAACTGAAAACAGCCATTTATGAGTTCCTAAATAGTCTCAATGCTCAAAACAGCCATTTAATACAGCAAAAATTTAAAATACTATATTAAACAGCAAGAATACTTAAAATCCTATCTAGTTAGCTCTTTCCAGTAGATATGAACATTTAAATCCTACATAAACAGAAAATGCGTTATTTCAATTTAAAAACACATATATATATATATATATATATATTTTATTATATATTTTTTATTATTATAAAAAATTTCTTAATATTGTTGTCAACAGCCTGCCACATAAAGTGTGTTTTAATGACATCCTTTAATGTTGTGTTTTACTTAGTAGTTTGATCTGAGATGTAAATTTTATTTATAAAATAGATTAATCAATTTAATTTAAAAAAAAAAGCACCCCAAGCTAACATGTATGAAAAAGACTACATCAAAAACAAAAATATACAAATATACAAGAAAGAACAACGGATTATAGGTTACGGTTGGGCATTCCTTTAAAAACTTTGGATTGAATTCGACTTAAATGAATAAATCTCGCATTCGGTAATCTCAGAGTTTTGGCAGAAAGACAATTTAGTTTTCCCACATTGGATAAACCAAAATTACTATTAAAAAACACAAAACCAGTCGTATTTCTAGCAATTCCTGTTAAACCTTGCTTACTATTCCCAATCCATCCATTGCCTTTCTACTGGGTGAGATCTTAAACAAAAAGCAAATCCCGTTGAAAAGATAGATAGCAATCTGATATCAAATTAATTCTTTTTTAAAGAGCAATTCTCTCTCTAAAACTTGTATTGGCTAAGAGCAATATATTGAGGTTGCTGGTTCATGTAATCTTACCTATACAAGGTCTTACAATATAATTTAGAACCCTGTTCAATTCATGTTTCTTAAACATGATAAATTTTCTTCCAACATACCCTTCCTGCTTCAAAATCCCAGAAAATATGTTTTTAGGTTGGTTGTGGGCGCCTAGCTGTGGGGGACGGTTGGGAGCCTTTGGGGATGCTTGGGCACCTTCCAAAGGTGCCCGGCCATCCCTGGGGATGCCCAACCATCCCTAGGGATGGCCCAATTGTCCCCAAAGGGACCCAACCTTCCCTAGGGACGCTCCAAAACAGGGGACATCCCGAAGATGGGAGGCCGTAGGCCTCTGTCGTCTCGGGGATGGCTCCCTGCCATCCCCCAAAAGGGGGACGGCGGGGAAACGTTCCCAATGCCGTCCTCCCGTGCTGGGGGACGCGGGGGACGGGAGGACCCTGAACTTAACTAATATGCTTGGAATACTTGGAAACATATAAATAAAGTGAAATAAAGTAACGTAGCTTTACTAGAGAAGAAAGAGATAAGGTCTAGTAATTTCTTATAGGTGATTTAACATGATGATGCTTGCCTTGGCATTTTGATTGTGAGCTTCTCTCCTTGGGATACTTTAATGATCTTTGATAATGCATCCTTAGATGCTTGGTGTTGAGGTCCACCTTGACCTTGAGGTAAGTGCGAAACTAGTGGAAGAAGGAATAGTGTGCTTGTTTAGAACAGCTAAGTAGACTTGTAGAAGACTTCAAGTGGTAATTTATAGTTTTGGAAGATAAACTAGCACATGGGTGAAAAGGAGATAGAAGTAGAGGACTCCTATGTATTATCCAATTGTTTCATCTACAAATGCAAGCTAATATATATCGGAATTGATTGCCCAAAATGGTGGAAGAATTTTGCTCTCTCTCTCTCTCCCCCATATATATATATATATATATTATGAATCATAACATCCTGTTTTGCTAGGTAAAGGTTGGTCAAATTAGGTTAATTATATTGAAAATAAGCTTAGGACAAGATGAAAATGGGCCATTAAAACTATGAAGTTGGTTTAGGTCTATGTTGTCTTGACTCTTGATAGTAGATATATTTATAATAAATTTAAAGTAACTATCTGATTTATACTTGGGCATTCACCCATTTCCTTTAATATATAGTATAAATGTATACTTCTAGGATGTTTGAGCATGGTTTCAAAATCGTAGGATCTACAACGGAGAAACTAGATTTTGACCATCTGAAGAGACTATGATTGCTAAGGCATGGAATCTGGAACCCATTAGTGGTGGAGAGGCAAATGCTCAGGCTAGAAATGATGTAAAATGGCAACCACCCCGAGATGAATGGTTGAAGTTAAATTTTGATGGGGCCTCCAAAGGCAACCCAGGTAAGGCAGGAGCAGGAGCTATTTTGAGGGACAATCAGGGTAGATTGGTGGGGGCAGCCTGCAAGTTTTTGGGAATTACTACTAGCCATAAAGCTGAAGTTAATGCTTTACATCTTGGTGCAGAGCTAGCTAAGGATTTAGGTGCTAAAAAAGTTATCATTGAAGGAGACTCCTTGAATATTATCAATGTTTTGAAGGAGGGAGAAGCCAATTGGCAAATTGATTACATTGTGCAGGATATTAGAGATTGTAAAGCATTTTGAAGAAGTTGATTTTGTTCATGTTTATAGAGAAGGTAATAAACCAGCAGACTGGCTGGCGAACTTTGGTGCCATTAAAGAAGAGGATAGGAGATGGGTCCCCCCGGGGGTGGTCCATCAAGACTTAGAAAAGCTCAGGAGGGAGGACTGCATCTAATTGGGGTCCTGGGTGGATTTTGCCTGTCTTGCGTCCAGGGGATTTTTTGGCTACTTGCCCTTGGCAGCTGCGTAACTAATGGGCTGATCTTTGGCAAGAGATTTGTTTTGTGATGTAAAAGGGTTCGGGCCCTTTCAAAATCCCGTTTTTACCCTAATAAAAAAAATAACACATGGATCACCTATTATGGGCCTATGGGCCAGTGCAATATAGAATGGTAGGCCTTGGCCAATAAGTGAATATTATCCAATCCAATAAGGGAACATTAAAGTTAATTTCTAGTTTTCAATTTAAAGTTCAGTTTTCTAGAGTTCAACCATAGGGTGCTGGGAGCTGCTTTCTTGCTGCTGTGGGTATATACTAGCATTATGGATAGAGGGCATTCTAAGAAGAATACTTCATAAATTGTATGAAAATACATTTAATAAAACACAGTTAAATGGAATGTAACTTTAACGTCAGAGACTGGATGGTTGAAGAAGATGAATGTGGTAAACAACATGAGGAATATCAAAAGCTCTCTTGGTTTATTCTTGTGTCTTGTAGTCTATTTGGTTGATCTCTCATGCCAACGAGTACCCTTGCTGCTAATGGTTAAATATGTGTGAACAAAAGGAGTATTATTTCATGTGAGGATATTTTTGGGCCACAAAATGCTCAGGTTACAAACTCTTGATCTCTATCCGATCAAAAGAATGCATTTCATTTACTGCTCATGGCATCAACAGAACTTCCATTTTGCAACTTTTAAGGCATTACTAATCAAGACTTGAGAAAGCCTTTGCCTTCATTATTTGACAGAGTGATAACCAAGGTAAACACAAGCAATTATGGATGTTGGATTGTTAACACAGTATCATATGTAGTATTATGCAGATAATTCACGGTGCTGCTCACAAATGTCCCTTTATGCATGATATAATAACATCCGAATCTCTTGTATTAATATGCTGTATTCTATTGTGATTATATGACAAATGGAATGCCATGCCTCCTGCAAACTGTTAAATTGATATTGTCACGTATTTCTGGACTGTTTTCTTTGTTCCTAGTGATTTTCATTCATAGTACTGAGCATGCATTTTACCGTATCAGCTTGTTTTGAGGAATCTTCAAATATACAGAAATTGAAAACTTGCCATTCAATTTTAAGGATTTAGGTTATTTATGTCAAGCATTGGAAACTTATAGTCAAGTAATAAAGAAGCCTTTAAATGGAAATTTACATTATATTCATTCCTTTATGTACAACTTTCTTTGAAGTGGTGTCACATCATTTCTATCCTGTGTCGTTTTTGTGTTTGCTGCCCATATCTCTTGTATTCTGATCTCTGTAATTATTTTCCGATTGGAATTGCATTTACAGAGGCTTTAAATATATTTTGAAAATTACAGTCGTAGCTGCATCCTCCTTGTGTTTCTGTATTATGTACAACTTCTAACAATCAAGGAGTTTGATTTATGTTAAAAGTAATATGAAAGCTTGGACAAAAACTGTAGTTGCAAGGGAGTGAATTGGCATATAAAACAAGCGATAGGGGCATATTTGGGTCTAATTCTATGAGGTTTTGATGGAATTTATTTCCCATGTTATTTTTATGGATGAATTTTAGATATATATATCTTACATAAGCAAGAGAAGAACTAAGTGGCCTAGCCCAGTAAAATGACTGACATAGTCTCATAAATGCTAAGTTGTAGTATCTTAGCATTTGAGGGGAAGTATTTCCTGTTTTACCAGCATAGGTGAATTTTGTATTTCAGAGTTTTAGCTTTATACTGCATAAATTTATGTAAATAAAAGGCAAATATTTCTGCTGCAGAAGTAGCTGCTTCGGTTCCTGCAACAGAGATAGTGGGAAAGAGCGAATATTTTCGTTTTAGCATGCGAGACTCTCTGGCATTAGAGGCTTCTTTTCTGCAGGTCCTTAAACAATTCCCTGGCTTGTTACTTGGATACTTGATTTGAATTTGAAGGCAGCTTCAGAAAAATGACATGTGAATGGTTGATTAGAATCAAATTTATTTATTTGGCACTACAGTAATCAACATTTTCCATCTAGGATATTCTTTTAATAATAGAATATACCATCCCCAGAGAAGAAGATAATAATACGGATTAGCTGCACTATACATAAATGTTTTGTATATCTTCAAGTCCATAAGGAATGAACTTATGTGATGTTTACTCTTAATTACTCCTTTTTTTAAATAGGATTAAAATGACTCCCACCCATATTACATCATGTCTGTGTTACTGTGGTATTTCAATGAACCACATAGTGGTATTACAATAGAACATATTCTCCCAGCACCCATGCAAGTTGAACTTTGTTGGGTTCTTTATCAGCCAGTTGCCAAACATTCTTCTTTCCTGTCGGACTTCAACCATATGGGCTACATTTTTTTTTTGTTAATTGTCTATATGGGATCGAAATGGGCCCCACCTGTATTCAGTTGTGACCACATAATGGTATTACAACGGCTTGGCAATTATGCACATATCGCTTGGCAAGATTCAAATTTGGATCTCCTCCTTGAAAGGCAAGGAATTTAACCGGTTGAGCTCATGCCATTTGATCCCATGGGCTACTCTTAATAACTCTTGTTTTTTTAATTGTTTTATGGAATAGAAAAAGACCCACCCATATTACATCATGACATCATTACCTTGGTATTTTATTGAAATTCTTTAAATTCATATAATATATTATTGTGTTTTCTATTTGTTGACATTCAGATTTCCTCTTCCATAGCACTCAAAGTTTTGCATGCATTGTAAATCATAAAGGGTTGTGTTTCTTCGCTCTATCTTCCTTTGAGTTATGTACTCAGAAGTTATTTCTCTTCTTCAATCAGTTGGCATCTTCATAGATCAATTGTCCTATCAAATGTTCTTTAAATGCTCCTTCGCGCGCTATTTCTGATAAGAGGGTAATTGATCAAGCAATCAGAGATGATGTTTATTGACAATATATTTAGATCACTTGGATTGCTCCATTTCAACCTCTTATTCCTAAGTTGGCCTTCTATACTCAACTTTTCATGAGGATTGAGAATGGCATTATTACTTGTCCTAATTATGTCGAGTGACATTGCACACAACCTTAGGATTCCTCTTGGTCAACTTAAAGTATGCTCACATCAGTTGCGGTTGGAGACAAATGACCACATTCCTTGAGAAGACAGGGTATGTTGTCTTTGCTCTTTTTGGGAGGGGAGATTGAAGAACATTTCATCTTTAGGTATCCTGTTTATTATGAGATTCAAGGGAGGTACTATTGCTTGTATAGAGAACTCTTGTGGATCACTTGCCATTTTTCTCAGCTATCCTGAAAAGATGCTTGGCTGTTTACCTTAGGAAAGCTATCACTCTTTGGCATCAGTTATTATAGGGGAGGCAGACTACTACTTGACTAATCACCTCATTCTTTCTCTGTATCTCTAGAGTCAAGAGTAACAAGTGCTCATTTGAAGCTACAAGCCTACAACTATCCAAAATGTTAATGACAGATTTGCGTGCCTGTGTATGTATACAAGAGTGGCTACTAGGGATTTAGTTCATTCTTCTTGCTTGCAATAGGACAAGACCGCAGTTCTTTGGTGTTGGGTTTCGGCTACCGTTCACATAGTGAGGATTTGTAGACAGGCACAACTTAGTAGTTTCTTGTTCTCTTCTATTAGTTCCACAACCATGGATGCTAGAAGAGTCTTGAGGGGTCGAACTCCATGTTCTTCCAGGATTATCCAACCAGGCCCTCTTAGTCTTGGTCATTCTCCTAGGAGCATCATGAGATCCTGTGTTGGCCCCTTTTGGGATAGTTGGTTATGACAACAATTATACTTATAGTTTACATCCCACTATAGACTAATGTTGGCGCTTGGATCCATCGGAGCTCCTTTCTATCTCCGTTGTACCTCGACTTCTATCTCTCTCTTAATAATTACTTTTAGCATCTTAGGATCTATCCATTTTGGGTAACTCTTGAGGTTGGAATTTTATGCCATACAGTTGTTCCACTTTAGAGTAGTTTACACTAGATTCTTTACTCTAGTTTAGCTTATTTTTGTAGTACTTTGTGATTACTGCAATGCATTGTAATTTGTAACAGCTCTTTTCAACGAGTCCTAGTGGCCTACTTTGGCCATCTGTGGACATTAATAGAATTATCTTATATTATCTTATCTTAGGAGGAGAATCCATCTTCAAACTCAAAAGGATAGGCCAATGATCTAAACTACTTTGCTTAAGAATGGTCTTCCAGCCATTGTGAACTCCCTATGAAACAATCCAATTATTCTGCAAGGGCATTTCCTTTTCTTCGATTGCTCTAGATAATTTTTCCAATCAAAGGAAGGATATCCTTAAGATGGACCTGTGAGATACATAACTCCAAACCTTTCCCCTTCAATGCCTAAAAAGGGAGAATCACATGACTTATTTTCTGTGGATAAGATCATGTGAAAATCTCCTTCAATCAGCCATTTTTCCTTCGCATATTTTCCTTCTGATTGCCCAAAATTAGACCAAAAATGTTTCTTGACTCCATTTAGAGTAGGTCCATAGACATTAGTATTAATAAGAGACATATTTGAACTAAAGTGATCCAGTTCTTCAAAAAATTTAAGTGGTTGCAATCAAACTTCTTTGGTTCCCAATATATTACAAGGCCTTCCACTGCCCCATCTGCTGAAACCCCTATCATATTTCCCTCCCTCCAAAAAAACCCAAGGGTTTTTCTAAAAGAATCAGTTGATATCTTTGTTTCTTGCAAGAAGAGCAAATCTATTTTTTGATTACTTGTTTGAGTATTCTTTTCTTTGAGCGACTATCCAGCCCTCTTATATTCCATAACCTTAATCATGAGGGGTGTGGTTTTTTCTGTTTCATCACTATCCTGTTCAACTGGGTTTGTGATCCCCCTGCCACTTCTAGTAGAGCTTCTTTTTATAATTGATCATGCCTAGTGCTTCTCCCTTGTTTAATAGATCCAGTATCACTTGTTTTTTTAGCACATTAAATCTGCTGAATCTTATCCTCATATCCCAAATTCCAATCAGCTTGTCCTTGAGAATACACTGTACATAATACTTCTAGCCATGAAGGTTATTAGTCTGTATTTTCTGTATCCATCTGATCTTGAATTTGAGTAGACTCCTTATGTGTTTTCTTGCGATCATCTTCCAATATCTTCTCCATGTCGGCTTTGAAGGCATAAGAATCTGTGTTAAGATGTTTTCCTGTCTCGCCTTCCTGGTTTGGGCTTTGGTTAAGGACACATATCCACAAGTACAAGGTTTTGTGTTTGATTCTTCCAAATCTTCTCCTTAGAGGTTCCTTCATTTACTGTCTGGTTCTTGCTTGATTTTTGACTTCATCGTATTTTTCCTTTTAGGTTTCTGAAAGCCATCTGATTCCTCTTGTTGATGTAACTCTTAATTTGACTCAGGTGTTTTCCTTGGCTCTTGGACAAGCCTTGTAGAGCTAACCGTACTCATCACATAATCTACATCTAAAAAGAATGCACTTATAATCCAGCTATTGAGTACATGAGAAGTCCTCAAAATCCAAATTTATGGACTTTGGCAGGGGTTGATCTAGATCTAACCGAACACAAGTTCTGGAATGGCTTGCAATAGAACCAAACCAGCTAATCTTATCTATTCAAAGATCCAACCTAAAAAATTCCCAATGGATACAAATACATATTCTGACCAGAATCCCTGGGGTAATTCATACAAGCGGATATATTGTGGAGTACTGGATAATATCTCTTTTGTGAGTCTAAATCCCCTATGCCAAAACATGATGAAAAGACCCACATTCCAGACAAACCAAGGTCCTCCCTGGAAGACTTGATCACGATCCTATGTGCATGGCAGATTCTGACTTCATATGCTCCATGTGTTTTCCATTGCTTGGAAGCCCATTCAGAAAGCTCTCTTAAGAATAATTGGGCTCCAAGGAAATGACATATTAGGGCTTTCCCGGTAAGGTTATCACTGTTTTTGGCTACCCTTTCTCTGTCAAGATAGAAAATAGAATTTGTCTTCCATAGCTGGTATGTGTAGGCGTCTCCTTTAGTTCTGGTGACGACTCCTCTTTTCCCTTGCCACCACTCCCAATCTGTGTTTTTCTTGTATTCTTATCATTTCTGCCTCCAAGCTAAACATATCTGAAAGATTGGCTTTCCACATATCTTACCTTTATCAAAACCCTAGCAGAGCCTGCTCCTCTTCACCATTGCCTCAATATTCACCTAATATCATATTTTTATCGTTGCTGATCTTCTCTTTTTGCTGAAAACTTGCAGAGAGAGGAGGAATATCTTTCTGCCTGGTGGAAAGAATATGCAGAATGTAGTGAGGGTCCAGGTGGAAGTGGAAAAGTATCAATTTCTTCAGAGGGTATGGGACCACATTCAGGGAGTGTATCAGAACAGCAACTAGAATGTGGCTTGGGTTCAACAGTCAGTTCAGGACAAGTTTATGGTGATGATGAAGAACCAGTGGGAGTACCTGTGAAAGGAGGCCTTTATGAGGTGTGGATTTTAATCTTATCTATTATTCTTGAATCTGAACTGTTATGCTGTAATCTTTAGACTAGAAGGGAAAACTTTTTATTTGTAGCTGGAGTCTGCTGTTGCATGGTATTCCTTAGTAATTCACTGACTGAAGGAAAATGTTTTGAGTACTATATTGCTCATACCTGTGTTGTGCCTCTTTTTGCACAATTTTGAGCTATTTAACATATTCTTTAGGATACATTTTAATATATTTTGGATCATTATCAGAATTTTTAATTGAAAGAAATCGATGGCTATGAAACAAAGCTTTCTGCAATTTGTTCCTGCCATGTTAGTGGTTACATAAATTTGTTATTTTTTGTATTAAATAATGATGGTTATCTGTTTTACTGATTAGTTTCAATTGTTAGAGATTTTGTTGCTACATGCATTTTTGCAGCCAAAGTGGACACTGTGACCTATTTATAGTTTGGCTTTATGTGTTTGGATACATCAAATTTAAAGCTCTGAACATGCAGAAAATTTGTGCTAGTTATGTCCTGATTTCTGTCTGAACATGGAACCTCTGAGCAAATATTGCAAGCTAAATTTCTCTGCAAATTCCTGGTGGCTTTAGATACATTTTGCCCTTCTAAAAGTCAATACAATGGAGCATATGATTTGTAGTCTTAAAAGCACATGTATGTGTTTTGGGGACTCATTTAACATCAAATTTCAAGAGATGCAGGTTGTAAAAAATTATGCACAAATTAATTTTTATATAAGACAGTAATTAGTATTTTTGAAAAGTCACAAAATAAAAAAAGGGTCAAAATAAATTAAGCTTTCCCTTATTCCATTGTATTCTCTGACTAAATAATGTAATTTGTAGAAATGGGCATGTGCACATGGAGCAACAGTACCAATAGTTGAGATTACCAGGGAGGTACTTTACCTGCCTGCCACTGGGTATTTAAACCCAAGAATTCCATTCCAATATTCACAATTCCATTCCAATATTCACAATCAACATGTTCCCCTTTGGATTGTGTAGACCAATTGCTATAAATACGTGGCAGCATGTCAAACCTTGGAATATAGACAGTATTAAGGATTGGAAATAACATTAGATGTCTTGTTGCATTGAATTTAAAAGAAGACATCCGTCATATTTTCTTTTAGCTACTGCAATGGTAGCTCTTAATCTCTTATTACAGGATTTAATGCTGATTTTGAAGAGCTATAAGCTGCCTTTTGAGTGCCAGTCTGACGTTTCCATTAATGTTTTACTCTTTACAAGCTGGTTTCTATGTTGGCTAATAAAATCATCGACTATTTTTTAAAGCCTTGACAAGGAAGATATTTAAGTGTTTCCTAGACATCCTTGAGCAGGGAGTTATATCCCCGACCTGTTTCTTGAGTTTCAGGGACAAATGGGAATGCTTCTGGCATAGATCTTCCATCAGGATAATACAAGCGATACAAGAAATGTGGTGTGGTTTCTGAGATGATATAAAGGCACACGAATAATATTGAACAACTGAATATACGTTTTACTATACAATGATATGTTACAGATATATTCCGAGTACAATAAAGTGAGGAGTCTATATAGACCCTAGTAGTAAGGATTGGAGGCAGACACCCCCTTATATCATACTTAACAAATCGTTTATGATAATAACATCTCTCTTATAAAAAATGCTTTTCCCTTGAAACCAGAGGGGGAGCAAAAATCTATCAACAAAAAACTGAATTTTCCAAGATGTTTCTTGCTTAGATAAGTGCTTCTACTTGATTAGGGATTTTATTTCTCTTCTTTTTCTCTCTCAAGTATAAGTTCTTTGTGCTTATTTCCATAATTCCGTAATGTTACAACATGAGTTGACCTCCTTGTCAAAAACAGGCCACTTTGGACATTTGCATGCAAACTTTACTTCTACAGACACAAAACATGAAAAACATTATGAACACGTGAGTTTTTTGTTAGTTCCAATGCATAGGCTATGGGACTAATATTCTTCCCAAACTGAAGATGACCATAGATCTTTGGTGATCATATCAAGTTTTTCTTTTTATTCTTTAATGAAGTTTGCGTATACAGTTGGAGATGGACAAAAATCTAGTCTTATTGAAATTCTAACATAGTTCTCGACTGTTCTGCTTGCTGATTTATATGATTGCACACAAGCTTCAAAGTCTTTTTATCTCCATGCCCTCCCAGGATTATTCAACCAGGTCATCTTATTCTCCTGGGAACATCATTATATTATGTGTTGGCCCTTTTGGGATTGTTGGTGATGACAACGACTATGCTTGTACTTTACATCCCACTACAGATTAGTATTGGTGCTTGGATACATTGGAGCTCTCTTCTATCTCTGTTTTACGTTGACCTCTAGCTCTCTCTTCATAATTACTTTTAGCATGTTAGGGTTTATCCATTTTGGCCCCTGAGGCTGTAATTTAATGCTATACAACTGTTCCGATTCAGTGTAGTTTACACTAGATTCTTTACTATTCGTAGTACTTTTCAGTTACTACAATGCATTGTAACAACACTTTCCACTGGCCTATTTTGGCCACCTCTGGACATAAATAGAATTATTGTATATTATATTAACCATAAGCATGGTCTGCTCGAAAGAGAAGGTAGCATTCCAATAATGGGAAAGGTGGTACCACATCACCACTCTACAAGTCACGTGCAAATTCTATGAAGGGGAGCGAAGGAGAATTTACATCTCCACATAGCCAATCCCTTCCAACTCCAACTCCAGGGAAGGAGGTACACAAAGAAAAAACAAGAAGCTATGCAGAAGAATCTTTCATTTTATTTAATTTTTCATTGTAAAGGATGTAGGATGGGTGTAGTCAAGTAATGCGGTAACAACATACCCCATAATGCAGTAATGCAGCAAAGTAATATGCAATGGAATGCTATGCCATGGAAATGAAGACAAAAATAGAAGATCACTTACATAAGCAACCAAGTATACAATATGCAGTCAAGATAGATCATTGCACAAAATAATGTTATTTCCAACTAGTCTCCAATACAATATGGGAAATGGCTCTAGTCGATTGTACATCCGTGAGGCTCTAGACCAGATGCAAGTTGTACATAGGATCTTGCGGGCAAAGAGTGATGGTGTGCAACTGATGTATGGTGTACCTACTCAACTGCTTGCACAATAACAAAATTAAGTGTACCCTTAAACACAACTATATACAACACATGCCATTATTATATCTTTTAATCTCAGAAAAGCATAAGAACAAAACATATGTCCAACTATTTGCAACTCGTAAAGTTGTGTTGCTTATGCGAACCAACTTGTCCACCTTCATCTACTTCTCCATTAAAGTAGTTGGTGTTGATACCATGGACTAGCGAAATCAAGGAAAGGCATAGTAACATGAGTGTTAGAAGTAGAGGTTGAAGAAGCCAAAGTAACTGATGTGGTGCTTGTAACAAATGGTGGAGTGCATGGTCTAGCCTAGCTTGCATCTAGCTATTGAACTCCCTAACAATCTTGCATACACCTGTAATCCACGAGGCCATAGGCCATATGAGATGATCATCCATTAGGATGTGGTCCCCAACCATGCTCCACTCAGTTCAGATATCATCACTAGTGATGGAGCATGGTGAACAACCTTATCCCTTGCAAGATTTGAACCTTGGACATCATATTTGGGGTTCCAGAATCTTCACTATTAGGCCCACTCAGGTTTATTTATTTTTAATTGGTTATATGCGATTGAAACGGGCCCCACCTGTGTTACATCATGACCACATAGTGGTATTATAACAACTTGGCAATTATGCATGTATCTCTTGGCAAGATTTGAACTTGGGTTTTCTCCTTGAAAGTTGAGGAATTTAACTGGTTGAACTTACTATCTCAAAGTCCCTTAGGTCCCTGTCTCAATCATTTCTTTGCGATTCCAAAGTTACAATGCACTGATCACGCTTTGGGACAACCTGCTTTGCAGTATCAAGACAACAACGCAACTCCTGAAGCTCCATAGTATTCTAAATCTCTCCCTTCATTCACAAAGTATCTACTATTTGTGTTTGTAAATCCTCCTCAAATATCTGAGCTTGGTGGCCTCTATAACATTTTTACATCGTTGAACCTCAAGTTGTTGGTCTTCCCCCCAACCCCCAGGTGGTTGGCTTGCCACATTTTTCAGTTGTCCTGACTAAAGATGTTGGCTTTGTACTTGATGGAAGCTATCACTCTTTGATGTCAGTTATTACAGGGGAGATCAACTACTGCTTGACTAATCATCTCACTCTTTTACTCTATCTTTGCAATTGAGAGTAATAAGCACTCACCTGGAGCTACAAGTCTCCAAAATGTTAGTGATAGATCTTTCTACCCTTGTTTACATACAAGAGTGGGTATTAGGGCTTCAATTTTTTCTTTCTTGCATGTAGTGAGATAGGAATGCAATTCTCTTGCGTTGGGTTTTGACCACCCCTCACATATTGAGGAGTTGTATACATATGCAACTAACCAATTTCTATCCTTTTCTATTGGTTCCACGACCATGGATGCTAGAAGAGTCTTAAGGGTTTGAGCCTCATGTCCTCCTAGGATTATCCAACTAGGTTCTCTTAGTCCTAGCCATTCTCTTGGGAGCATCATTAGATCTTGTGTTGGCCCTTTTGTGATGGTTGGTGATGATGACGATTGTGCTTCTACTTTACATCCCACTACAAATTAGTGTTGGCGCTTGGATCCACTAGAGCTCCTTTCTATCTTTGTTTTACCTTGACTTCTAGCTCTCTCTTCATCATTACTTTTAACATGTTAGGGTTTATCCATTTTGGGTAACCCTTGAGGCTATAATTTTATGCCATACAATTGTTCCACTTCATTGTAGTTTACACTAGATTCTTTCCTCTAGTTTAGCTTATTTTCGTAGTACTTTTTCATTAGTACAGTGCATCATAACAACTCTTTTTAATGAGTCCTACTGTCCCACTTTGGCTATCTGTGGACATCAATAGGATTCTTTGCATAGATGTGACTATTAATTTCGAGACGAGCAAAATAGCTTTAACTATTAGAAGTTATCATGGATGGTACTTCAAAGTTATTTCTCTTCTTTAGTCAGTTGGTATCTCCGTGGGTTGATTACCTTCATTCAAATAGTTTTTAAATATTCCTCCTTACCTTCTTCCTGACAAGAGGGCGATTAGTGAAGTAGTTAGAGATGATGTTTATTGAAAAAATATTCAAATCACTTAGGTTGATCCATCTCAACCTCTTAATTCTAAGTTGTCCTTCTACATTGAGCCTTAGGATTCCTCTTGGTTAGCTTAGAATGTGCTTACATTAGTTGTTAGTGGAGACAAACCACCATATTCCTCGAGAGGATAGGGTATGTTTGCTTTTCTCTCTTCAGGATTTGGAGACTAAATAACAATTCATCTTTAGATGTCCTGTTTATTATGAGATCCTAAGGAGGTTCTATTTCTTATATAGAGACTTAAGTTTATCGCTTGCTAACTTTTACAACTATCCTGACCAAGATGCTTGGCTTTGTACCTTATGAAGCTATCACTCTTTGATGTTAGATATTATAGTGGAGATTTACTACTACTCGACTAATCATCTCATTCTTTTACTCCATCTCCATAGTCGACATTAACAATTGTTTATTTAAAACTACAACTCTCTAAAATGTAATGATAGACCTATGTGCCCTTGTTTGCATACAAGATTGGCTATTAGGGACCTACGTGCCCTTGTTTGCATACAAGATTTGCTATTAGGGATTCGATTGTTTTTTTTTCTTGCATGCAATGAGATAAGATTGTTGCTCTGGTACCGAGTTGTTCTTGAAATATGGCGCTGAAGCTATTGGTTATCCCGTTGCAGAATTATTCAACGAGGTTGTTTGTTTTGGGCTTTTTGGTTTCCCTTCCTATTGGTCACATTACATTACGTACGCCCACAATTTTGGTGACTATTTAAATTCAAATAACTACAAAAACTATCATGGTTGGGCACACATTTTGCTAAGCTTTATGCAACAATTTTGAATATAAAACTCTTAGAACTAGGAGATTAGGGCAAAGCTTAGAGTCTGAGGGTAGGTTGGTTTCAAAAGTGATTATC